>CAWUFW010010065.1:0-728528 GCA_963921515.1 Calotriton arnoldi
CACAAGCCTTGTAACGGGGAACACAATAAGACACAGCCACACTCTGTACTCGGTCTGTGCCATCAGCCACGAGCGCTGACGTCATGTTTGTTATATACTCCCCGGTCTGCGCCCGGCCCAGGGAGTTGAAATGGATACATTGTCCAGTATGAGCCGGGTGGCTCACTACACCTGTGACTAGAGGAAGCCTCGAGACCATCTCCGTGTGTATGCGGTTACCGCCAGCACGACAACTAGTTCCAGTGAGGCGTTGCAAGGCTCGATGAGGGTTAAGTTGTGAGGCCAGTGCTGTGTGTGCTGCCATCATGGTGCACAAGCTGCTACAGAAGGAAATCACTATGCCGCACTGTGGCATGTGGAGATTGCAGGGCCGGGAGTTGTAGGAAAAAAAACAACGCCGGTTGAATGCTGATGGCTGATCCAGCATAAGTGCATATTTATTGTTGGTTCTTTGTCAAAGTTTCTTACCGCGTGATCTTGCTGGATCCCTACTGGCATTGCCTACGATTGTGATGCATCAGAGTCATTGCTAGTTACTGCACCAGAAATAACAAGCATTGGCATAGCCACTAGGTCTCGCTTTTGGGACCTTATAAGTGATTAGCTATGCAACACTTGATGTTGTTTAATGAAGGATATTGTGCTGGATAACTAAACACTTATAATGTCCCAAAGGTGAGACCTATTAGCTATGCATTGTGGGGGCCTTATAAGTGTTTAGGTAGAGCTATTGACTTTGCCAATGTTTCTAAGCAGTGCTGTAGAGAAGT
Organism: Calotriton arnoldi; assembly: GCA_963921515.1. Classification (NCBI taxonomy): domain Eukaryota; kingdom Metazoa; phylum Chordata; class Amphibia; order Caudata; family Salamandridae; genus Calotriton; species Calotriton arnoldi. The sequence goes on from CAWUFW010010065.1 coordinate 771, forward strand.
GTGGCTGCTGTGCAGCATGCTGAGAAGTTGTAATTAAAAAGTGTAAAAAGCACTGAGTGATGCTGTGGTGTTGTTGAGTTTTGCTGTGCTGCCCCTGAGTGATGCTGTGGTGGCCCTGAGTGATGATGTGGTGGTGAAGACTGATGCTCTGGGGATGCTGATTGTTGCTGTGGTGCTGCAGATTGATGCAGTGGTAGCGCATAGTGATGCTGTGGTGGTGCTGAGTGATGATGTGGTGGTGCTGAGTGAAGCTGTGGTGGTGCTGAGTGATGCTGTGGTGGCGCTGAGTGATGTTTTGGTGGTGCTGAGTGATGCTTTGGTGGTGCTGAGTGATGCTGTTGTGGCGCTGAGTGATGCTGTGGTTGTGCTGAGTAATGCTGTGGTTGCGCTGAGTGTTGCTGTGGTGGCGTTGAGTGATGCTGTGGTACTAGTTATATACTAGAAGATGATTAGAAAAAGTAAGCGTATGAATGTGTTTTTGGAATGCTATAGAGACGCTAAGCGTAATAATTTATGTGAAGTTTAATAGGAGCATATAAGCATTAAATATATTAATATAAAATAATATATAATAACAGGCATAGCCAATAGGTATTGCCATAGACACCTTATAAGTGAGATGTTGTCTTTTCCTCTGTCTTTTAAGCTGTGCTGTACATAAGTGTGCAGCATGCTTAAAAGTTATAATAAAGAGTTATAATAAAGAAGTGTTTTAATTTTTTTTGTTACTGTATATATAGCCAAGAAAGCCATTATGTACAACTGAACGATCTTAGTAAAAAACGTATTAACTTTAATTAATGCCTACATTTTTTTGTCCTTTTAATGCTGGCCATCTTTTATCTGCCCGTCCCAAAGTTTGTTTGTTATGGCTTTTTATCTTAAGGTGTGTGCATAAATAATAGTCATTCAGCTATTGAGAGAGTTAGTTATTGAGTGTTAGTCAGTTAGTTTAAGAGTTAGTCAGTCAGTGAGAGATATAGTCAGTTAGTTAGTGAGAGAGTTAAACAGTTAGTGAGAAAGAGATTGAGAGAGTGAGTTAGTTTATTAGTAAGAGAGCCAGAGGCATTTAGTTAGTGAGAGAGTCAGTAACTGACTGAGATAAATACACAGACATAGATAAAAACAGAGATAGAGAGAGTGAGAGATAAAGGTAAAGACAGAGAGACAGATAGAAAGAGATAAAGAATACATTGAGAGATAAAGATAAACAGATACAGCAAGGAAAAGATAGTGACAGATAGAGCCAGAGAGAGAGAGTAGATAGTTAGAGGCAGAGATAAATAGAGAGATAGTATAAATAGAGATATACAGATAGTAAGAGAGAAAGATAGAGAGAGAGAGAGAGATAGATAGAGAGAGAGATAGATAGACATGGAGACATCGAGTGAAATGGACAAATGAAGACAGAGGTAGAGAGACAGAGGGTAGAGGGAGATAGAGAGGGAGATAGAGGGAAGAGGAAGATAGACAGAGGGAGACAGAGGGAGATAAAGGGAGCCAGATAGAGAAGAGGGAGATAGATGTAGAGAGTGAGATACAGAGAGAGAGAAACAGAGAGTGAGATATAGAAAGAGATATGTGTATATGGTAGTTTTGGTGGCTTAGTGGTTGTATGTGGACGCAGTAATGGACTTGTGTCCTACTTTATGGTTGTTTTATGTTTGCAAAGGCGCTAGACTTATTGGCTATGCCAATGCTTGTATGTGCAGTGGCTCTATGGCTGCATATTGAGTAGGTGATAGTAATTGAAGGTACCATATAGTTTTGTGATTTGTGGCTGCTGCACACTGGTAATGTAGCATAGAGGTGATTAATAGAGGCAGAGATATATAGAGATATATTTAGACATATAGAGTTAGAGATAGATAGAGACAGGTAGTGACAGAGACAAATAAAGGCATGGACAGACAGCTAAAGGCAGAGGTAGTTAGTGGCAGAGATAGAATGAGGCAGAGACAGACAGAGAAACAGATAGAAACAAACACAGATAGAGGCTGAGAGAGATAGAGGCAAAAACAAATAAGCAGAGCTAGACATATAGAAATAGGTATACACAGACAGAGAGGCTGATGCAGAACGAGATATAGTTAGACACAGACAAGTTAAGGCAGATAGAGCTAAAGGCAGAGACTAACTGAGATCAATACATAGATCTAGATAAAAAGAGAATTATAGGGAGGTAGAGATAGAGTTAAAGAGAGAGAGACAGATAGAAAGAGATAAAAAGATAATGAGAGATAGAGACAAACAGATCCAGTAAGGGAAAGATAGTGACAGACAGAGACAGATAGAGCCAAAGAGAGAGAGAGATAGTTAGAGGCAGAGATAAATAGAGAGATAGTATAAACAGAGATATTAAGATAGAGAGAAAGACAGATAGAGATAGAGAGATAGATAGAGCGAGAAAGATAAATAGACATGGAGACATATAGGGAAATGGACAAATTGCGACAGAGGGAGAGAGACAGAGGGTGGAGGGAGCTAGAGGGAGACAGAGGGAGGAGGGAAGATAGACAGAGGGAGATAGAAGGAGATCAAGGGAGACCGATAGAGAAGAGGGAGATAGATGTAGAAAGTGAGATACAGAGAGAGAGACACAAGAGAGTGAGATAGAGAAAGAGATATGTGTGTATGATAGGTTTGGTGGCTTAGTGCAGGAGTAAATAACTAATGCTGTTTTGGTGCGCACGCTGTAAGGGTGCCCCCAAGCCATAGAAATACTTAATTAAAATATTTTAAAACAGACGCAAAATAAAAGCAGTGCAGGAGTCAATAAGCTAAGACACTGACCGGAATAGACTCTCCCGCCAAAGGACTTCTCAAGGCGTAGAGCCAACCCAGCCGGTCAGTGTATGTAGGCAGCAGGGTAGCGATCACGTGCTTGAAAATGCTGCTTGGTACAAGCAGAGTGCCTTTATTAATTGGTTGTGAAGACAAGAGTTGTAGTGAGAGGGGAGGTCGCCCGAATGTTTCCTCATCTCATGTGTGAGAACTTCTGACATCAGCCTGGTTCTTGCACAGCGCTTCATCAAAAATCGAGAAGCTGTGAGAGATCACGTGTGAATGTTTGTCTCAAAAGACAATGACTCGATGGAGTTACTGTATGTGGTTCAACTTCAAAGTGTGTTTTGATTTGATATCTGACATTAGCTATTTTTTCTATAATATATTTAGCAGGATTATTGCCCAAAGTGTGTGGATCTTTGATTGGGTGCATCTGGAAATGCCTAGCCAGTTCCTTATTATGGACATAAACCGCTTATTGTCTAAATTAGAGCATTGAAATGCACGATGAATGAAGTTCACATTTTGTTATGCACATTTTTTGCTTATATTTTTGCTTATAGTTTTACAGAGCCTGCAAATACAATGATATATCGGTTGTATCTCATTTGGAACACCAGCGTCTTTCTGTATGGCGAGGTTTCAATTTTAAAGCAGCGAATACAGCTGTGAACCAAGGAATGTGTCTGTGTTACCAATTATTAGAATGACATTGAAAAGGCAAGATTGTGTCAAAACAGTTTGTCAGTTTCTTGTCCAGTGTGGCTGAGACACTGACCGAAACAGGTTCTCTAAATGCCACTGACTAAGCAGACCGTTAGCGCCTCCCTGTCCCAACAGCACACTCTGATCATGATGTAAGCGCTACCACCACTCCCTCTCTAATTTCGCACGATAAACTCGATTACTACCCCTCCCTGCATTGATTCTGCGCTCTGAGATAAGCGGCAGGCCACCTTGATCCAATACCGCACCCAGCGCGCACAGAGCCGCCACGCTGAACAGCACCCCCTTCGAGTGAGAACAGTGAAGGGCCCCGAGTGAGACGAAGAATGGAGACATCTCCAGGCGCTCTTCACTGATTACTATGAAGGGGTGTTCTAAAGTTTAGCACAGGAGAATCCTAGTGCCATTCACCACGAATCCTTTATGGGGTTCCTAAGTACCGCGCTATTCGCCGAAAAAGCGCTTCGACGCCTCGTTAGGGGTAGTAAGCGCTATGCAGCAAATGCAATGACAATAGGCCTTCTTTCAGGCAGGGCACCAACGTTGAATGCTAGTGCTCACAAAACATTCAGATATTAACTATTGAGCCCTGCACACACTGACCTCTGAACACAAATCGATTCATAAAGCAACACACTTCCAAGTATGTTTACCTCTTTAAACAACAGCAACACCGTGTGTACGGGAAGCTGCCGTGGCTCGCTATTACGCCTTGGATGGCTAATAATTCGAAAGCTCAAATGAATATGGGCAGGGCCAACAAGAGCCATTGATCCTTCTAGGTTCGGTAAATTAGGTACCATGGCACCCAGTGCGGTATACAAAGCACTGCAGGCGATAGTTATTTAAAAATAAATACAAGACTGCCTAAAACTGAAGGTGATGCTAAATGCCTGTAGGGAAATTGAATACCGTTAGTAATAGCAATACATCTCCATACAGTGTTCTGATTCAAAGTACTGTATATAGAATTGGTCAAATCATCCCATCTATCTCAATGGGCCAATATACTGGGGACATTTAAATCGGTCATGCATGCTAACACTACGTTAAAGCACAACACCAGCACAATTATGGTTAATATAATTTATTTATATTTTACCATGTGGGGTGGTCATACATAACATAACTTGCGTATCTGTAAAGCTCTTGTTCACCCGCGGGCATCTTGCCAACAAATTACAGAAAGTTATTGTAAGCCAACTGAATGGTACCTATTTTATCGACCTCAGATGGATGAAATGCCAGGAGTGGACATGCTGGGGATTTGAACTTGTGACCCTGAAGGCGAAAAACAGTACCCGGTAGCGGACGCATTAGTCCACTGAGCCACCAGACCCGACTAATTGCAGCAGCTGATGCTTCACCCACTAAGCTACCTAATAGATTTACATATGCAACACACACCATGCACTTTTTCTGCCAGACATAAATGCCTAGGGGCGTGCTAAGCGCGCACAACAAAGCCAGTGGTGCGTTAACGTCAGCGGCACACGCCAGGCTCCGTGATTCTGCGCGGCACCGCCCACACCCGCTGGCGCCTTTTCAGAGCGCGGTGGGTGAAATGGATACCGCGTTGAGTGCAGACGCACCCAGAGTGGGTGGATGAGTGGATGAATGCACCCCTTGTAACTAACACTCAAAGCAGCGTTGATGATGAATGCATTCTTAAAGTGGGAAGTGCCCCACGGCTTCCTCGCGCTCCCAGCCCGCCTGCACGCGGGTTTCGAGGGGCTGTCCGGGCCGCAGTGCACCAGCTGAGCCCCCACAATAACGCTCAGCTTGACGGGGACTGCAATGCGTGCATATTGTCCAACAGCTGCCAGACAGACGTAACCCATCCCGCAAAATTGAAGTTTTTAAGTTGTCATGCAGGGAACATAATCATTTTTAAGCTTATGGCAACAGCACATTTAACAAGCATTGGCCGCGCGGCCGCGCGAGACGCGCTCTGTGGTGGGGGAGGGGGAGGAGCGGAGGCAGGACGCGCGGCCGTGAAAGTGACACGGCCACGCGGCCGAGACGCGCTCTGTGGTGGGGAGGGGGAGGAGCAAGGGAGAGGAAAGCCAGATGGCGCCTGGAGCATGCGAGGAATGCGCGTTAATGTGCGCTGCACTCCGCATGCTCCAGGCAAGCCAAAAAGCTGTGGTTGCATTTCTGAAAGCCCACTGATTGAATGTCTCGCTTCCAGACCAGCGCAAGCGCTGGCTCAGGGCAAGACCTAAAAACAGGACTAAACTTACTTGCAACTGAGGCAGAGTCATTGTTGGTTCTCCTCCGGCAATAGAAGTAGGACAAAAGATTTTCCCCAACAACCTCCTTTGTACTATCTTGGCAATTAGAAAGGGAACTGAACAAGGCTAGTCACAAGTAAGTGAAGAGTATATTTTCGTGAAGAAACAAGTCTAGGAAAACTGGTGACTATGGTGATTACTTAATTTATGTTAGTTTGTTTTGTTGCGTGACTCTACAGAAATTGAGGAATATTATTGTCATAATGTCTGTGCATACAGTCAGCTCCACCCATGTTCCTGCAGGAACCCAGAAATCCCATTATGGCATGAGAGGAGTGGAGGGAGGCATTTGAGACCTATTTATAGGCTGTAGGAGAAGATGTGTATGTGGCCAAGAGAAAACTGGTGATGCTGAAACATAACTTGACAGTAGGTAGAAAGGTGTTAAAGACATTACCCATTCTTATGCCTATTGGGGTAGACTGTGAGGAGATAGGAAGATATGATGAGGATATCGTACAGGAGGATAACTATGTAAGTGCTGTAAGGGCACTAAAGGAGAATTGTGGTAAGAAACCAGTATTATTGTCCAGAGACATGCTTTTCTCTCGAGCTCAACTACCTGGGGAAACCATAGAACAGTACATAGCTGTTTTAAGAACTTTAGTGGTTTCATTAAGTTAAAAGCTCTTCAGGAAGATATAATTCGATATCAAATGATCAATAGAACAATTAACATGAGGATCCAAGAGAAACTACTGAGACTGAAAGATCCGTCCCAATCTAGGGGTATATAGGAACCAGATGTTAGAGATATAAACTTGGTGCAGAATCTCATCCACAAGAAAGGAAAGAATACTATGAGTAAGGAATGGACTGAGGTTCCCCATGTTTTCTAAAGGAAATGTTGTTATTGGTTTGGTAGTGGAAGATATTTGAGCTGAATCCAGTACCTGCCCAGCTATTAAGTGAAGTGTTTTAAATGTAAAAGTTAGAACATTTCTCCTGCATCTGTAAGATGGGGAAAACTGATGAAAGGAAGTGTGTGGAGAATTGGATTAAGCAACAGGGTGAAGATGTGGATGATTGTAAGGAATCTGATGACAGTGGTGTTGAGGTATTAGTGGTGTCAGAAATGACTAAGCAACTTACCAGTGTTTGGACCTGTACCGTCCACCTAAGTGTTTACTTAACATAAATGGTGAAGAGGTACATTTGTGGGCGGATTCTAGTCTCCTCCATACACATTAGTTGATAAGTCAATTTAGTAGAGGTTGGGCCTGTGTGACCTAATTTCTCCAGATATGCAACCTGAGGGTTATTGCAGTAATAAATTACCTGCAATTGGATATTGTGTGGCTAATCTTGAATATATGACAGACAGGCCTTGGGCAAAGTGTATGTCATGTAAAAGGGAAGGACATTTTTGGACTGGAATGAACGAGCATTCTGATTTGTGTTAAATCCGAACCATCTAGATCAGGTGTTACTGACAGAGTCTAATAAGGTAATCCAATGGAGTGCTAAATTCCCAGCGTTGTTTGCCCAAAGTTTAGGATGCTTGAAAAAATTTGAACATCGCATAACTCTAGAAAAGGGGGCCATTTCCAAGGTTCACAAGGTACACAGTGTTCCCTTAGCATTGAGGAGTCAATTGAAGGATGATTTAGACCGATTATGTGTGATGGGCGTTATAGAGCCTATTGAAGCCTCAGAATGGCTAAGCCAATGGCAAAATACGTATATGTGTGTGGACCTTCAAAACTTGAATGAGAATATCTGGATTGATCAGCACCCTTTTCCACATATTAATGAAATGTTGATGTCAGAGAGAGATGCCAAGTGTTTTTCAACACTTGACTTGTCTAGTGCCTGTCATCAAGTGCATTTACATCCAGACTCAAGGCACTTAACCTCGTTCATCACACCAGAGGGGGCATATCAATTTGCCATAAATATGCCTTTTGGCCTAGTCTCGGTCTCCGGAGTATTTCAAAGAGTGATGCAAAGAGTGTTATCGGGAATGTTAAACGTTTTAATTTTTCAAGATGACATACTGGTTTGGGGCACTGACAAAGGTCATCATGACAAGTTTTGGAGAGTATTTCAGAAACATTTCAAAATGCAGGTGAGACTGTGGGAGTAGATAAATGTAAATTCAGTGTGGAGGAGGTTGAGTACTTAGGTTACATACTTTGTCTAACCTAGGTGTAAAGCCAAAAGTGAAGCTAGTTGAAGCTATTGAGATGGCTAAAGCACCCGGGGACAAGGAACAGTTACGCTCTTCATTGGGCTTGGTCAGAGTACTACTCAAGTTTGTAGAACACTTTTCTGACAAGGTGCATCTTATGCGGGCCTTGATAAAAAAAATATAGAATATCAATAGTCGGAAAAGTGTTAACAGGTGCTTGAAAATGTAAAACAATTTATTACAAAAGCTGTGATGTTATAATCTTTTAATCCTAATGACAGAACCAATATAGTGAAAGATGCTAGTGCATAGGGGCTGGGAGCTGTTCTCATGCAAGAAAGTGGGGTGCATGAGAGGGTAGTAGCATTTGCGTCTCATACATTGAAAGGATCAGAGAGCACATACTCCACCATCTAAAAAGAAGCATTGGCTTGTTGGCGGAGAGTCCAACACTTCTGTACATTCGTGTGGGGTAGCTATTTTGAGTTACATACGGACCGTAAACCTCTAATTGATATTTTCACCATTAAAGGGGCAGGGAAAGCAATACCCTGTAAAGCTAAATGGGTATATAGTTTGCAAAAATGTATGTTTACCATCAAATATGTACCCAGGTCAAAAAACATCAATACAGATTGCTTGTCACGGCTACTGTTACAGTGTAAGTTTGAGATGGAGGATGGAAAGTGGATGGTGGCTGAAGGGAAGGAATCTTGAAGGGTGCTATTTTGGAAAATGGATGGAAGAATGCTTTGTTGGAGGATAAAGCCTTACAGTTGGTACTAGAGAAATTGCCCAAAAATACTGCTTTGAGTGGTGAGTCAGGGAGAAGTTTAGCTGATTTCATTCCTGCATGGGTAGAGTTATCAGTGGTAAATGGAATTGTTTGAAGGAATGACAGATTTGTGGCACTCTGTCGGTTTGACGCAATGCCTATTATCTCTTTTGCCGGAGGGACATGGAGGTATGTTTGCCATGAAGAGAAAAGGTGCATGCAGATTTTTGGTTGGGGGCCAGGCATGGATAAGGACGTTGGAAAGATGTATTCTCAATTGCGTGCCTTGTATGGTGTAATGACAAATCACATTCTGTGTCAGAAACGCTCAATACACCGGTCACTTTCCCCGGAAAGAGCATGGGAGAAATGCCCATTGATATTAGTGGTCCATTTGAGTGTTTGGGTCAGGGAGCAGGTTTGCCATTGTATCAATGGATTACTTTTCAAAGTGAACAAAGTAGCTTTCTTACAGGAAGTGAAAACAAATAATGTTATTAGATTTTGTGAGGACATTTTCACAAGGGAAGGTTGTCCAGAGGTTTTGGTATCAGTTAATGGTCCCCAGTTTGTGTCTGCGGAGTTTGAGGATTTCCTTAAGTTGGAGGGAATCATACAGTACAAGACTGCTGTGTACCATCCTAGGGAGAATAGTTTCGTGGCAAGGTTCAACTGCGTGTTAAGTGACTGTTTCCAACTAGCTGTGAGTAATGGGTTAAATTGAAAATGTGAGGTGAAAAACATTGAGGAGTTATAAGACCACGCCACATTCCATAATGGGTGAAACTCCATTTTTGCTATTGCATGTGAGGATTGCTTGCAACATTGCTGTTCCTGCTTGAATGGCAAGAACATGTCACGAGAAGGTGAAAGAGCAGGTTATGAGGGATAGGGTTAAGAAGTATCAAGTTCAGTATGAGGGAAGGCAGAATGACCAGATCAGGAAGACGAAATTGACATTGGATACTGGTGATTGTGTAAGGACAAGTATTGGTGTAAGTCATAAGAAGAGTGAATCAAGATGGACTGTTCCAAAACTTGTGATTACTGCAAGGGGAAGAAACGTGAGCCCGAATCCTCCATGTTAGGAATAAAATTGTGGTTTCCAGGAGTGAAAAACTGATGATATTGTATTTCATAGGGAGTATGGGTCTGTGCATACAGACTTTGGCAAAGTTGTAAGGGTTAGTTCTTGTGTTAGAAGACCAGGAAATTTGGATGATTATGTATGTACATAGAATTATATATTTTATTTTTCTGTTCTTTGCCCTTATGGTATGTACCATTATTATGTAACTTACCTTTGTATTTCATATTTTTTGTAATTGGTTACCATTGCCATGTTCTAAGTGGAATTCATATTTGAATATATATCTTGATGCATCTTTATTTTATTTACTACTGTTATATTTTACATATGTAAATGTTCTAAGATGGGGGTGCTGAATATGGTTTCCTAAAATGTTACGGAGAGAGCCAGAATTAATATTGCTGGGTTACGTGGGGCATTCCATGGTGGAATGTCAGGAAGTGTCAGTTGGGACCTTCTGTGTATGGCACGTGATTTGTTGGTGTCTTAAATAAACCTTTACATTACAAGCAATGTGTTCTCCACATCTTAAAAGACACGTTTTTGCGCATTTCAGTACAGTGGATTGAAGCCATGTGTAGAGCTGCCAGACACTACAATTTCTGTTTCGTTCCAAGATGGACTCACGGAGCAAGGGTATCGGCCATCTTCAAATCACAAACAGCCTTTTGCATTGTTATTAATATAGGAGTGGGTTACCCCAACAATTCAATAAATGCAATCTGGGTAGGTCACACCCAGGTGTTAAGTATATTTCTGCTGTATCTATGGTTGCTATGGAACAAGCACCAGACAGTTCCCCAGAGAATTGTGGACTACGTTCAAGCAATATTGAAGAACGTTAAAGTTAAGAACACCAGACAATAACATTTCAAAACCAGTTTCTGAAGAATACATAACAAATTTATATGCAAGAAGACAAGTAAACAGTGAAAATCAAATAGGGAAGCCAAAGTTATAGATTTATTTACGTTTTTAAAAAAGTGTGAAGAAAACACAAAGTCTCCTCTCGGAGCCAAGACTTGTGATAGACCGGGACCTAGGCATGTTTTGAGGCTGAGCACACTAGAGTGGGAACCAGGTAAGACCAGCATGTCACACCGCTCAAAGATTTTACTTTAAGATATTGTTACTTTTTTGCTTTCAAAATTCTCCAGCAGTCCAGGGCAGGATGCTGAATCAGGCAAAGTGGGATACATTGTTGTAAAGCTCCAGTTGAAGCCTTCACTTCTGGAGCCAAAAGCAGATGAAGCCTTCAGTTTTGGAGCTAGAACACTGGATTTTTTAGCTGCTGGGGTAATTTTGCCTATCTAGTAACTTTACTGCCTTGCCTCGGTCCCAAATTCTACCTTCAGATATAGTTACTTTGTGGCTCTCAAAATCCCCGAACGGCATGGCTGAATGCCATGGGTAGGCAGGGATCCACAACACCGGATATCTTCACTGGAAAGTCAGAGCATAAGAGTTCTGAGCTGGAAGAACTTGGAAATTTAGCCCACCAATAGTGTAACCTTCCTGAAGTAACCTCAGCACCTTGTTCCCGTCTATCTGGAGGTAAGAAAAAATGAGTTTTCTTGATACTAGGAAAGTCACTCATGGTCTCTCATAAAGCACCATATCCATAGGGCAGGCTTTTCTGCACCAGTGCCCAGATTTACTAATGCTTTGAGCTGGATTTGTGTCACAAAAGTCTAGAGGAAAATATTGTGTTGGGACCTACTTTCCAACGCAACCGGATTTTCATTAGAAAGTTGACTAAACCACGCAAAGTAACACTATGCAATAGTTTGCGCTACTTTTGCTTCAAGGGGCATTCCATAGGTGTTAAATGGTATTCCTTTGCAACCACCCATGGGTTTTGCTGCAAATCCTCATCTACCAACATTGGTACACACAGATTAGCACCAAAAACCTATGTCTCCTTGAAGCAAGTGCAACTGTGGAGCATGTTTTAAAGCTCTCCTTATTTTTCCTACTTTACATGTGTGCTGTACATATAGCACACATCGAAGTGGGAAAAGTATTAAAGCATAATTCTCATACTGGAAGGGAATCCTTCCAGTACAAACCCTATACTTGACAGAAGGCACACACCATTGCACTATGGTGCATTGTATGTCTGTTGGGTCAAGGCAGACAAACATGTGCCAGAGCAGGAGAGAAAAACAGCACAATCTCTTGGTCGAAATGGCTCTGTTTTTCTCTCTCCCTTTGACTCAATGCAGATTGCTGCATTGCGCCAAAACTTAGTGAATCCTTCCTCAAATCTCTGTTCAGCCATGACTCTTGTTGTGATGTAACTTACCTCGCGATGGAGTGTTCATGTCTAGGCGTTCTGTAGAATGTGAGGCTGACGGCACTCGATGTTTGCCAGTTGATGCTGGATCGTCAAGGTAGTCGGATGCCAGGCTGTGTTCTTGAATAAATCTTCCTTTTTATCAACTCGGATCTTGAGGATTATTTCCCATTCCATCTCAACAATTTTGGCGACGATCTTGTGCCTTCCTCGACGCTCCCGAACGCAACCTGGTGATCCATTTGTGGCTGATATCTCCTTGCTTGTCCGGCGTCCTGCAACTTTCCCGCTTCTGGGAGCTTCGCATCGGATCCTCCTTCTCATGTTGCCACCTTTTTAAGGTACTGTGCCTCTGGTCTCTAAATTTGATTCCCCTGGTGCCGCTTGAGCCGTGCGCTGCCGCTTTCTGCCGCGCGCACACTCTCGAGCTCCAACACCAGGCTTATTACGCCACGCTCTTGCTGGAACGCACGGCGTAATCCACGCTTCACTCCCTAGTGCGTGTCCTACGTACGCCGTGCGCAACGTCATTCACGTCACCTACGTGCCGCCATCTTGTTCGTTTCGGAGTTGAAGGCTCCCACCTCCTCCGTTCAGTTGTATTCAAGACAGCTCTGCATGGGTGTGAGTTCACTTCTTAGCGCCGGTACATCGGTCGTTATTTTAGCTCACTCTTCCCCTCTTGCAGTCACTGTTCAACCTTTCTGCGGTGATCTGCACACCTTGAGCTTATCGATTTCCTGTCAGCGCTGGTGAGTTTATTTGTCTGCACACCTCTCTGAGCATATCGACTTCTGGTGAGCGCTGGTGAGTTTATTTGTCCTTGATCTCAGCAGCCTTGATCTCCAGCCTTGATTTCAGCCACCTTGCATTGAGCGCAGTGCTGTGCAGTTACACACCGGTGATCTGCACACCTTGGGATTTCTTAACATTTCATATTCAGTTTTGGCTCTGTGTACTACTTAGCGTACTTCATACTTTGGTCACTTTTGTGTAAATTTTTGCGTTTTTTTTTAAACAAGCTGTTCTAGTCATGTATGAGTCACATCCCAATGTCATTATGCCACCTTTGTTTTTACCTTTGCCGGGTACTCCTACTATTATATGGGAGGATTGGTTAGAGATGTTAGAAAACTATATTATAGCACTGGATGGTGTTAACTTTTCTCCGGCAAGAAAGAAGGCTTTGTTACTTAGTGCTCTAGGAAGTGAAGGTCAGCGTGTATTCAAGTATTCTTCCTGTTGCCATGGGTGCAAATGGTCAACCCATGGATGATGTTTATAAAGAAGCCATTAAACGTTTAGAAACAAGGTTTGCTAAAGAGGTAAATTTAGTTATGGCAAGATACAAATTTTATACCCAACCTCAATCAGAGGGTGAGACCATTGATGGCTTTGTAGCCAGGTTGCGTGAACTTTCAGTAAAATTTCGTTTTGGGACAATGACTGAAGAATTAATTCGTGATCAACTCATTGTTCAATGTCGTGATAGGAAGATCCAAGAGAGACTGTGGGCCGCTAAAGATCCTTCACTCAAAGACGCCATGGATTTAGCTAAAGTAATTGAGGAATCTCAGAAATGTATAAAGGAGTTAAGCAAGAGAGATAAAACAATGAATGAGATTGCAAATGTTGAACTTAGCAAGGATGAAGAAGTTGATGTCAACGCAGTTTCTAAAAGAGTTGTAAAGAATGTAAATACCTTTGGGTCCGTAGCTAAACCCAAGAATAGAGAGTGTTTGAGATGTGGCAGCCAATATCATTTGGCGGATTACAAGAAATGTTTTGCCTTAGACCAGGTTTGCAAGAAGTGTGGTCGCAAAGGGCATTATGCACGCATGTGCAGATCGGCTGATACTCCTGATAAGTATAAATCCAAAGTTAATGTGGTTCAACCATGCCCCGCTGTTGGACAAACACTCAACCGGGTGTTGGTCTTAGGGGAAGGTACTGATTGTTTTCGTGAGGAAGTCAATCAGGACTTACGTAGACTAACCAGACCTTCGACGGAATTTAGTGTGTGTGGACAAAACGTTACTCTCATGGTGGACTCAGGTTCTATGTTCACTATTATACCGGAGTCTCTCTTCCATGCACATTGGCAGGGTGTTACTCTTTCAAGTAGGGATATTAATCCTGTTAGTTTTCAAGGGGAGTCGATTGATATTTTAGGTTACATGTATGGCTCCATCAAATTTGGTTCAAGGAGTACTCAAGGCAAGATTTACATTGCTAAGGATGGTCCACCAATTATTGGTTGGATGCACCAATATGATTTACACATTTTTTTTTTTAACAAACTTTATTAAGCCATTATTCAGAATACTTTACATTATACCAAATATTCATGGCATTTTTTGTTTTGGTAGGAACATTAATCCATCATTTTCCGTGAGTAAGTGTACATAATTCCATCTTTATATCCATCGTTTACACAGTATGAATATTACACTGCAAAACATGCAACATGTGGAATCATCCATGTCAATGGTTAGTGTCTCCTAATTGCCATGACATATATCTGAACGTTCAATCCTTAAACTAACGTAACTTCCCCTCCCCCTCCCTCACCCACCCCCCTTCCTGGGCTGTCCGTGTGTTGCCGTCTATTCTGCCTCATATCCTGGAGAGCTTCTGGATACCGACCTATACCTCCGGTGTACTAGGGGCCTTTCCCCATAGTCTACTCTGGTTGTCGCTGACTGTGTGACAAGTGATGGAATGAATCAGGGTATTGGATCAGGAAATGTAAGTGGGATATCCAATTGTGTGAGTTCTTCTAACATAATGTCCCATTCCATAGAGATTGGACGTTTTCTCAACCCCCTCGCTTCCTCTCGCCTAAGTGCTGTGCTTTCTGCGCTGCCCCATCTTATTACCTCCTCTTTCCATATATGTAGTGGGGGCTCTTTGTAGATTTCCATCTCATAGTAATTGCTCTGATCGCCAATATAAGCGCCAGATCTAGGAAACGCAGGTGCACCTTCTGGGCTTTGGTGCGCTTGCGTAGGCCCAAAAGGCCCTCTAAGATGTTGTCTGTCATTGTGAGATGTGTGATTTCTCCCATCATTTTGCGAATGTGTCCCCAGTAATCCTTGAGTTGTGGGCAATCCCATAACATATGAACAAAGCCAGCCTCCTCCTCTCTACATCTCGGACAGTAATTTTGGGCCTCTGGGAACATGCAGTGTATCCGCTTCGGGGTTAAATACGCTCTATGGAGAACCATATACTGGATAAACTTAAATTTGGCATTTCGGGAGACCCGTTTGGGGTGTTCCAAAATGCTCTCCCAGGCTTCATCTGTGATTACCATGTCCGTAGTTTCTGCCCATTTCCCACGGAGGTCCGTAAGGCAGATGGAGGCTTGTGTGCGGATGCCTGTATATAGCCACTTAACTAGGTGCCCACCCCTCCCCATGTAATAAAGCGAATGTACCAGGTCGTGTTGTGGAGGCTCGCTACGCTGAGGTGCCCATGTCGATCTGATGTAATGTGCTATCATTGCGTGTAGCCAATAAAGGCGGTCTGGAGCCCCAGTGATCCCCATATATGTATCATGATCTAGGAGCACCCCATCTCCGAAGAATGTACCCACCTCTGTTACTCCCACGTCTACCCAATCCTGTATCCTAGCCATTGTAAGTCTACTACCCATAACTGGTAGTCCCAGTAGTGGAATATTAGATGCGTATGGGATCGTGGTCGATGTGTACTGCAGAGCCTTTTTCCAGCATTGCAGTGCCGTTTTTAATAGCGGTGGACCATCGGAGGGTAGTTTCGCCCTTGGGAGCAGCATACTATGTAGTGTACCCCTTTCTATATCCTGTATCTTGTAATTTATTTCTTGTAAGTTCCTGCCTGCTGTCCAGAAAGACAACCATTGTAATTGGGATGCATAGTAATATGCTCGGAAATCAGGTACTCCCAGCCCTCCTTTGTTCGATGCCAACTGCATTTTCTTGAGACTTACTCTACGCCTGCCACTGCCCCATATAAGTTCCGACAAGAGTGTGTCTAGTATGTGAAATGTGGCCTGAGGCACTATCAGTGGTAAATTGACAAAGAAATATAATAAACGGGGAAGCATCACCATCTTGGAGATGGCTATCCTCCCCATCACGGACAGTGGCAGAGATGTCCAGAAGGAAATGCTAGAGCGTAGCGAGGCGATGGACTTCATTAAGTTTCCTTCAAGTTGGTCCAACGGGGACCTATACAGTTGAATACCTAGATATTTAAATGTAGCCGGTGCTACGGGTATCTGATAGGTACCGAATTGGATGGCCTCTAGACGTAGACCTTCTTGGAAATAAAAGGCATTAGACTTTCCTGCGTTAATGGCCAGACCCGATATAGTCTCGAAGGCGGAGAAGACCCTAAGGAGCGGGCTCGTCTCGCCTTCTAAGTCTCGCAAATAAATTAGAATGTCGTCTGCATATATTGAGATAAGGTGTGTATCATTCTGTATGGGAATTCCTAGTGCTCCCGACGACCGTCTCAAAGCTATGGCTAGCGGTTCCAACGCAAGTACGAACAGGAGAGGGGATAGTGGGCACCCCTGCCTTGTACCTCTGTGTACCGCGTATTCTGGGGAGATATATCTCCCGGTACGAGCCCTTGCAGTAGGTTCAGCATATAGGAGGCGCACCCATCGAAGAAAATCTTGAGGGAGGCCGAAACGCGACAGGGCTGCGAACATGTACCCCCACGTTATGGAATCGAATGCCTGACGTAGATCTAACGCCAAACATCCCGCCCTGTCATACTCGTTGGGAATGGCCCTCATTATATGATGAAGTCTCCTTGTATTAAGTGAAGTGCTACGTGCTGGGAGGAACCCGCATTGGTCACTATGTATAAGATTAGGGAGAGCAGGGACAAGTCGGTTGGCTAGGACCTTACTGAGGATTTTATATTCGGTGGCCAGTAGTGATAGTGGTCTATAGTTGGACATCTCAGTGTTGTCTCGTCCTGGCTTGAGGAGTGACACCACCGTAGCTTGCATCGTAGATTGCGGTAGTTTGCCGGTTGCCCAGGCCGTCTTATATAGCTCTGCTAGTTTCGGTGTCAAGACATCCGAATATGTCGCATAGAATTCCACGGGCAGGCCATCTAGGCCCGGGGCTTTATTACGGTTAAGGCCTTTTATCGCTGCTCTTATTTCATGTTGGGTGATGGGGCCTAAGAGGTCCTTCCGCCTAGCCTCCGTGATCTGGGGGAACTGTAGTCCGTCGAGGAAGGCATCTATGAGACCAACGTTCTCGTGTGATGGTGCTGCATACAGGGTACTTAGGTAATTACAAAATGCCTCATTAATCTCCTTTTGGGTATGTATCAGTCCCTTCTGTGGTGCACGGATGCAGGTGATCAGAGGCGCTTCCAGGTTATCCCTTAGTATCCGGGCTAGTAATGTTCCTGATTTGTCAGCGTCCGTGTGGTTCAGTTGTGTATACGCTCGGTAATCCATGAGTCTAAGTGTCTCCAGAGTCTCTGCGTGTCTGATTCGAGCCTCCTGGAGAGATGCCCTTTTGTCATCATCTGTCACTGCGGTTGGTTCTAGTTCTGTCATCAATGTCTCTGTGTCTATAAGTCTTTTGTGTGCTTCTTGGCGCGCCCCTACAGTAGCACTAATTGCCGAGCCTCGAACTACTACTTTGAACGCGTCCCAGTCTATGAGGTTGGAGGAGGCTGTATTCCAATTGTCTGTAAAATAGTTATTAATGGTGTCTAATAATGTGGTCCGAAAGGGGGCATCCTCCAGGTATTGGGGCCATAATTTCCAGGTCGGCACGGGGGTCGTGACCCTGTCCCATGTTATAGTAACTTCCAGGGGATTGTGGTCTGAGAATGTCTTGGCTAGATATGTCGATTGATGTATTTGTGCGACTATTGTGTGGGAGCAAAGAAATCTATCTAGCCTGGTGTGAAGCTGATGGACTGGGGAGTAAAAGAGTATTCCTTGTGTGTAGGATGTAGCATTCGCCATGCGTCTATGAGGTCCCAGCCCCGTATCCAGGTGTTCAGGAGTTCTGCCTGTTTGTGTGTGCTGGCCCCGTGTAATGGAGGATGAGATCTGTCCAATTCTACATCTAGGATCGCATTACAATCTCCCCTAGGATCCAGGGAATGGTATCCCACCCCGTCAGTGCTCTGCCCAGGCCAGTGAAAAATGTGTCTTGATCGAAATTCGGCGCATATATGCAACCAAGGATTACGGGTAGACCATCTAAAGTGCCCTTTAAAAGTATATACCGTCCCTGATCATCCACACGCCGCTCCACTTCCTCAAATGGGACTCCATGCCGGATCCAAATGGTCGCCCCTCTAGCAAAGGCCGAGTAGTTAGTGGTATACAGTCGGCCCCTCCATTTTTTTCGAGTTTTCCCTGCCTCTGCCTCCGTCAGGTGGGACTCCTGTAAGAACACGATCTGTGCCCTTCTCCTAAGAAGGTAGGCGTGTACTCTGTGTCGCTTGGTCACAGCCCCCAGCCCCCGTACATTCCAGGTCAGCAGGTTGTAGGAGCCTAAGCCGGTTTGTTTACAAGACATATATTCACTACTTGTGTCGTTCTCCGCACAATGCGGAACCCAGTGAGTATGTGCAGACCAGGAAGTCCCCATCCCTTGCAACCTAACCATATGTGGCGCAGCCAATAAACAATGCTGAGCCGAACCAAACGTTAAAACATACGAAAACCGTGTAACAGTGCGTGCGCTTTGTGGGGGGTACGCGCCGCCAACCATACTATTGTCTGTGTAGGTGTAGAGCTCCGGTGGCTCTACTGGGCCCCGGGGGGGGAGGGTTTTTCACCTCTCAAATTATACTCAGCAGTGCGCTTTATAATAAGGGTTACCGCCTTGGAGACCGATTGGTCTATTATAACATTTTGTATATGGTCACTCGGGAGTAGTTACGGACTTTTAGGAACTTAGCGGTCTAAATTATCTACCAATGCGCAATCAATAAAATCATAGCAGTATATACATTGTTATATGCACAGATCAACCAGTCCATGAAAAAAAGGATACTGTCCAATCGGTTAGTATCATGTCCGTGCTCTAGCAATCAGCTCCATGGGTCCGAGAGCGGTAAGAGTTTTCATGCCCGTCCCTTAGTTGTCAAACAGGCCATCCCCCGTTTGGGGCGTCGCCGAGGGGAAGAGAGTAATGCTGTGTTCCGAGTCTGAGTGTACGGTGCTGTCCTCCGAGTCCGTCATGATCTTCGCGCTATCCTCTCGGAGGGAACCAGCAACCGCCAACGCCTCCGCCTCTGCTCGTCTCCTGCTGGGCCAGAGTCGGTCCTAGCCTTGTAGGGTTCCTCGAGCCTCCTCCCCGACCTCGGGGTAGCTGGTGTTGTGACTGTACGGGGCTATGTCTCACCGAGCCAGACAAGCTCCCCTGACTGTGTCCTAAGTCCATTACCTCGAGCCATTCCTCCGCATCATTGGGGCTATCAAAGAAGTAAGATTTCTTATTGTGCGTGACTTTGAGCCTGGCTGGGAACAATAGGGCATATTTGAGTTGCAACGCCCGTAGCTTTTTCTTCACAGCTTGGAAAGAGGTCCGTTGGCGTTGTACCATGATCGTGTAATCCGGATATAATGAAATCCGCTGATTTTCAAAGTGGATGCTCGCCTTTTCCCTTGCTTTTTGGAGTAACATGTCTCTATCCCTGTAATTCAGGATTTTGACAATCAGAGGGCGCGGAGGGGCTCCCACTTTCGGTGCGCCGGTTGGAATCTGGTGCGCTCTCTCCACGCAGAAATATGGGGATAAATCTTCAGGAGCTACATGTTCTCTGAACCATGCTTCCATAAAATCCGCTGGTCTCGCCCCTTCACTTCGTTCCGGTAGTCCAATGACTCTAACGTTATTTCGTCTATTGCGTCCCTCCGCGTCTTCAATCCGGTCCCGGAGTCCAGTAACTTGGCTCTGCAGTTGTTTTATTTGCGTTGCCTGTTCCGTGAGTTGGGGGTCGATGCTTGTCAATGCCTTCTCGTGATCCCGCACCGTATCAGCGAGCTTCCCGTGGTCTGCCCGCAGTAGAGTGAGGCCAGTCGTGAGGGCTCCTATCTGCTGTTCCATTATCTTCTTGGAGTCACGGATCTCCTTCAGTATTAAATCCAGTTTCTCCGAGTGGGACTCCATAGGATCGGTGTTGGAAGTGCCCGGTGCCGGGTCCTTATCGCTGGATTCGGGGCCCCCTCCTCCTGCTGTTAGGCCAGCGTCCATGACTTTGCCCTTAAGCCTGCCCATCACGAAGTTCCGTCGATCTCAAGCTCGGGCACTGGCTCTATGGGCACCCACCACATACAGTATAACACCTGGAAGTGATCAAGCCTGGGGTCCCCACTCCTCACCTGGCTATAATCCACTGTGACCTCAGGTATGTGAGTGCTGCCGTTCTCCTCCACGTTATTGCCGTCTCTGTTTCACAGTGCCCCAGTCTTCACCACGGCCCTCGGGGTTCCTCCTCGCATCAGGCCATTATGCGCGACATTATATTCGAGTCACCTCTGCAGTCGTCCTCCCCCGTCTTCGGATCGGATCTCAGTCGGTTCTGGTGCAGCTCTTCGGATGTCGGGTGTGCCTTTAATCGTTCCCTTACTGGGGGGGAAGGAATCCGCTCACATCGCCCAGCCGGGCGGCTCCTCCGAGAAGAATCCACTGTGTGGCTTGGCTTCAATCCTTTCCAGTCCCTGCACCCGGCTCTCCCACTGCGTAGCCTCGTAGAATGTCAGCGGGCCGCGGAGGGGAACGAAAGAGCCGCCCGCTCCCAGGCCAAGTCCCCGCCTTGCGCCTCTCACCGCTCTGTATTGGTGCGTCGCTTCTCCAGCTGGTCACGATCCGCCTCGGATCCCCGGGTCCTGTATCCTCAGGTGTCTCTGTTTAGGGAATCCGGAGCACACAGCAGCCGCAGTTTTATCCACCAGGAAGGCGATCAGAGACGGCGGGGTCCTCAGTCCGTCCCGTAGTCCCCTCCGAGCGCCACCTCTAAGCCTCGCCTCCGCGTCCGGATGTCAGCGTCCGTAATCTCCTCTCCCCAGTCGCTATATTGGCTCGGGTCTGTTTCCGGTGTCTGGCTGCGGTGTGTAGATGTCAGAATCCCGCAGTCACCGTTTAGAATCCGCTGCACGGTGATTTCACAGGATGTTTCCCCCCCAGGGTCCGGAGCCTCACCAGATCGTGTCCGCCATTTTAGGCGGTTGGCCACGCCCCCTCCAATATGATTTACACATAATCATAAATCCGAGGTCTCCTAACCAAATTATGGTGGTTGAAGATTCAATACAGATTGACCACATTTTACAGGATGCGCATAAAGTATTTGAGGACAAACTGGGTTGTGTACAGGGTTATCTTCACAAAATAATTCTTAAACCTGATGCTTGTCCAGTGCAGCACAAGCTGAGGAAAGTACCACTATCTGTGAGGCAGGGACTTAAAGATCTTATACAAGAGTTATTAAGTTCGGGTGTCATAGAACCTGTAGAGGCATCATCATGGATTTCTCCAGTAGTTTTGACACTTAAATCTGATGGTCGTTTGAGATTTTGCATTGATTTAAGATCACTCAACCGTGACATCATCATGGATACTTTCCCTTTGCCCAATATTAATGAGTTACTACAATCGGTGGGTGGTGGAAAGTATTTCTCTAAGATAGATTTGAGAAGTGCATATCATCAGATTAGATTACATCCGGATTCTAAATCACTTACTGCTTTCATTACCTCTGAAGGGACTTTCCAATTCACTCGCATGCCGTTCGGTCTGGCGTCGGCTGCAGTGTTTTCCAGAGAATGATGTCCAACATGTTTAAAGGGTTGGTGGGGGTGGTCTACTTCCAAGACGACATTCTCGTTTCTGGAAAACTGTTGAAGAGCATAATGCTCTTCTTAGACAAGTTCTTTGGAAACTTGAACATGCTGGTTTAACAGTCAATAAGGAAAAGTGTAAATTCTTAACTGAACAAGTGGAGTATTTAGGGTATACTATCTCGAGTGGTGGGCTGGCTCCCAAACGTAACCTGTTGGAGGCTATAAAAATGCACCTTGTCCCAAAGATAAAGATCAGCTCAGGTCCTTTTTAGGCCTTGTGGAATATTATTCAAATTTGTGAGAGCTTTTGCCGACATTTCTGAACCCTTGAGATGTCTTCTGCGTAAAGGAACCAAATATGTGTGGAATAAGGAACAGCAAGAAGCTTTCCGAATATTAAAAATAAGATCTGTGAGGCGGGGATTTTAGCTTCCTTTAAGCCAGAGTGCAAATCTATTCTCACAGTAGATGCCAGTCTCACCGGCATTGGGGTTGTTCTTTCCCAAAATCATCGTGGGGAGAGAACGATTGCCTTTGCATCTAGAACTCTAACGCAAGCGGAGACGAACTACTCCGTAATTGAGAGGAAGCTCTTGCTGCAGCTTGGGGTGTTGAGTACTTTAGAATTTACCTTTGGGTTTCAAGGTTTGTTTTGAAGACGGATCACAAACTTCTGATGAAAATTTTGTCTGCTGGAGGTGCCGGTAAAGGCTCAGCTCGGTTGGCCAGACTTCGCTGCCAGGTTGCAGGAATACTCGCACGATATTGAATTCATTCATGGTTGGAGGAATCTGCAAGCTGATTGTTTGTCTCAGTATGTCCTTAGATTGGGAAGTTGTTGACAGAGATGTTGTCATGAAATTTGAATCCGAAGAAGCGGTGGCCCTGGTGAGTGAAGTGTGTGAATGCAATTTGGGTGTGTTTTCAAAAGCACAGTGGTTGGAAGAAATGCAGCTAGATACCACCTTGAATGAAGTTATTTCATTGATAAACAAAGGTGCTCCCGTGGAAAATATGGTACCTTTTGCGGTCAGACCTTTTGGAAACTTTTGAGGACTTATCAGTAAATGGATCTGATGTTGTCATGAGAGGTGACAGGTTTGTGCCTCCGGTGGGACTTCCGCTTGTACATCTTTAAGCTTGCTCATGAAGGTCATTTGGGCCAAGGCATGACTATCAGAAGAATTAAACAAGAATTTTGGTGGCCTGGGATGGATGACCAAATTCGTAAGTGGGTTGAAAATTGTGTTTTGTGTAAGGAGAGTGAAAAAGACTTAAGGTGGGCAATCAAAGTAGTATGGGCCACATTATCGATCCTGGGAAGGCGTGGTATACTATCTGTTTAGATTTTATTGGTCCTCTTTCTGAATTATCATTAGATATGCGTTTTGCAGTTGTCATTGTAGATGTTCACTCTAGATGGCTTGTAGTAAAATTTGTGAAGGACGTCACTACTCAGTCCACCATTGAAGTTTTGGAAAAGTTGTTTTTGGATGAAGGCGTGCCGCATACGTTGTTGACTGACAATGGCACACAGTTGACTTCTGGTGACATGCGTTGTTTTCTAGAAAAGTGTGGAATAAAACATTCTTGCACCTCTCTTTACAATCCCAGGGGCAATGGTATGGTAGAGAGGGCTAACAGATTAGTCAAGGGCACCATTCAACTGTCGTTGGCCAATGGACAATCCCCCAAACGTCTTATTGAAGAAATGCTCTGGGCATATCGCACCACCGAGCATAGTGTTACCCATTTTTCGCCTTTTCAAAGTATGAGAGGACGTGTACCTGGTTCTCGCTTGGTTCCGGCGTGGCTGAAAGATTGGGTGGCGTCTGGAGGTGCACATACTCAAGATTTCTTTGATTCCAAGTTCATGGTGGGTGATTGGGTTAAATTGAAGTGTGGTAGAGTGAAAGCTGGTTTGAGCAAATTTTCAGGTCCCTGTCGAGTTGTCAGTGTTGCGAAGCATTTTGTTGTTGTGGAAGGTGGACAAAAGTGGAATTTGCGCAGAGTGGCTCTTTACCAGAGGAGGGGGCTGTCGTCCAGCAATCTGGTCATGATGAAGGGTGTTCTGGCACAATGTTTATCCCAGATACTCCTGATAATTCTGGTCCAGAGAGGATGGGTCATGATGTGGGTGGTGAACGCAGCACAGATTTGGGGGACTTTGCCAATACTCAGGATTTCAGATCAGATAATCTGGGTGGTGCTGGTACAAGAATTCGCAGACCTCCTTTGTATTTACAAGACTATGTCACTGTTTGATCTTTTCAGTTTTTCTCCATTTTTAGTTGTTTTTGTTTTGCCTTTGTTTTCTGTTCATTAAGGAGGAGGATGTGTTGTGATGTAACTTACCTCGCGATGGAGTGTTCATGTCTAGGTGTTCTGTAGAATGTGAGGCTGACGGCACTCGATGTTTGCCAGTTGATGCTGGATCGTCGAGGTAGTCGGATGCCAGGCTGTGTTCTTGAATAAATCTTCTTTTTTATCAACTCGGATCTTGAGGATTATTTCCCATTCCATCTCAACAACTCTCTTCATGTACACTCACAACCAGTCAGTTTGATATCCTTCAGAACTATCAAAACCCCTTTTAGAGGGGCACAGGGCAAGTAGGCATTAATGGGTCGACCTGTGGGTGTTGAGGCTTTTCACTCCTGATGTCCCAGGGCCCGGCCTCCTATAGGCTCTAAGCAACTGGGCCAAGTACCCTTTCAGCATTTGAGACTCAGTGAAAGTGTGGGTCAAGCTATTTAGTGCTTCTTGGGGAGGAGGTAGGTGGAGTGTGAACACAGGCTCGCAACTCAAAACACACCCAGCAATCACAATAAACGATTGTTCAGTCATATGCTTGCTTTTATGTAAAAGATAATATTTATATACAAACATAAGTATAATACGGCACACCACAAATAATATACACAGTCTTCTTAAGGCAGGCAGGCAGGCCAGTCTACCCCGGCCAGTTTTCAAATCCCACTTCCTGTCCTAAAGCGTGTTTGTCCATTTATGTCAGGCGACATCCAAGCTAAGCCCCACTAGTGAGTTAAAGTCTTAGAAATTTTACAATGGCTTTGTGTAGCCAACGTGTCCCCTTGCCGTAGCATGTCAGTCAGAGCAAGTTCCCCCAGAGGCCCAGTAATCAGGCTTGCCTAATCTCGCTGGAGTGGCAGTTCAGAGTCCCTGAGCGTGTGTCTGTGGCCCGGGAGTAAGCAGAAGCCTGGATGTTGCAGTCGAGGCTGCAGGCATCCATGGCACTCCTCTGGTTAGTGGTAAGCCTCTCTCTGTGTCCGGCAGTAGGACTTGGGGGCTCCTGCATTCGGTTAGTTAAATTGTTGCTCTTTCTCCACAGGTCACGACCCGCCCCTTCTTCACAGCTGTATGCTTTTCAGAGTGACTTCACTTGACCAATGCCCCCTCTGGACAGACGGGAGGCCATACACAGGGTGACGGCCTCTTCGGATTACAGGGGCATATAGGGTGATGGTCCTCTCCTTGGTCTAGCGCTGTATCAGGGCAATGGCCTTACATTTTCACTGTGACCCCCACGTGACATACATGGGTCACAGGCTACACAAACAAGGCGTCAGCCTGCTTCTTCAGGTCACAATGCTGCAAACAGCGGAAGCCCTTCTCTGCTTTCAATGCGGCACCAAGGGCAATGACCCTTATTCTTCACTGTGGTCCCCCCTTGCATACAGCCTCAAAGACTACGCACACGGGCAGATGGTCCAATCAGTGCACTTGTGCACACGGGCAGACAGTCCGTTCAGTGCAGCGGTCCTGACGGAACCAAATCCCACACTCCGCTGCCGGGATCCACTCGGCAGGATCACCACTGGAGCTCTGGGTGATCCTCTTCTCACTGGATCCTCTGGTCGGGGATAAGGCAGAAGCTGGTGCTGCAGGCTGCAGGCAAGTGTTCTTGTTTCAACTGGGGATGTCTCCCTCACCCAGCATGGGAGACTGGCAAACCCATAGTCTCCAGTCCTGGCCACAAAAGCAGAACTTCTGCTGAGCTTCTCCATGCTGATTTACAACTTCAGTTTGACATTTAGGAGTCTCAACTCCAGATGTGATTTAGTGTCTCTGTCTTTTAAGTTCGTACCCGCTCCTCTGTTTTGCTCTTCTTCCAGAGAGCCTTCTATAACAGCAGGAGTGTCTCCATACTTGATAGCCCCAAACAAAGGCCATAGTAGTGACTAGAGGATCACACCCGGATGTCAGCCTCAGTGATGTGTGTATCAAAGGCCCCCAGTCCAACTCCTTATAGCTCTCTTATCAGTCCCATCCCTTCCTGAGATGTGTCCAAGCCCCTTTAACCAGTGACCTTTTTGAGAATCAAAATGCTCTGCTGAAGTGTACTGTAGAGCCTGGCTCTTCCTTCCTCCAGTATGTGTGTGCCATCCAGCCCTCAGGAATGCAGCCATCCACAAATTTGTCTGGGGTGCTCCTTCACATGCTCCTTCAGCAGTCTGCTGGTGGCCCCAAACAGGAAAACCCAAGTCCCTCATGCGCTGTACCCCTCACAGGCACCTATGCATTCTTAGCGCTACAAGCAAACATGAGTATAACCGTCCATGTGCTGTACCAATCACAGCACCCCACATACCAGCATGAGGTACACAAACCTGCATACGATGCCTCCATGTACTGTAGCTCACTCAGGTTCACACAGAAACCAACACAGTGCACTTCACACATGCACTCACTGTCCCCATGTACTTTAGCACTCACAGGCTCATGCACTTACCAGCACAGTGCACTTCCTACATGCAAGCGTTGTCCCCATGTACTGTAGCACTCACAGGCTCATGCACATGCCATCATGGTGCACTCAAACATGCGCTGTCCCTACGTCTTCCCTGATGTAGGAAGCCATGGTTGAGTTGAGCACACAGCAGCGGAAGAAGGCCCCTCTTCCACTACACAGGTCAGAAGGACCAGCCATATTAATTAAAATCACTAAACAAAATGTAGACTGCCACCACTGCCCTTATGCTACTCAGCTCCTGGTGAGGGAGGTATCCCTCCGCCACAATGAGGGTAGCAATTTATGTGCCCTTCCTGGTTCAACCAGACCATATTCAATGATACAGGCCTAGGTCATTGTGCACATTCATGAGCATGGCTTTGCAGGGCTTCACATTGCTCAGTGCTGTGTCTGATAAAGCTTGCAGCTGTGCAACGAGGCTTTGGCAGGCTTCGCGTTGCTTTTTAGCCAGATTTGGTGAACCTTCAGTTAGGCCAGGAGGAGCTCTCTTTGATACCAGCAAAAGGCCCAGGACCTGGGAAGGCACCACTTGGAAATCAAGAACTCACTCCAGCATAAGCCAGCAGGACTCAGACAGGTCCAGTTGCAGGTCCAGGCAGGTCCAGTGCAGCAGGTCAACTGGGCAGTTTCTGAGAGGTCTCTGAAGTTTGTTATGTCCCTGTAGCTCAGAACAGGAGGTCAGTCAGCCGACCCTTGGAGTCACAGAGTCTGGGATGAAAGGATCAGGCCCAGTCTTCCTTCTCAGCAAGCAGGGCATGTCTCAAGCAGCAGGGCAGAAGGGTGTCCTTCTTCTGTAGTATCAAGAGATCCAGGAGTATAGTGAAGAGTGGGTCTAAGGGTTCCTTTATATACCTGGTGCCCACTTTGAAGTAGGAGAAGCTTCTGGGATTTCCCCTAACAGAGGTGTCTGGAATTTCCTGCCTCCCTGCCATGGGCCCAGATTGTCTGGGGGTCACAATAGACTAATGTGAAGTCCTTTGTGTGTGAGCTGGACCGGTGCCTTTGAAGTGCAAGTGTGGTAGGTGACGGCTCTGTCCCCATCCTGCCATAGATGGCCCATCCTGCCAACACCCAAACCCTCTATTATGATGCTGTCTGGGAGGAATACACAAAGGCCAAGTGCCAACTACAGCTAGTCCTGTGACCTAGGAATAGGGTGCAGGCACCAAATGGCTAGGACAAGGAAATGCCAACTTTCTAAAAGGAAGTAGCTCTCCAGGTAATTGAAATATACCTGGAAAGTAGGCAAAGACCACACAGGGTGCCCACTGAATTTATCTTAAAATTGGCTGAAGTTGCTCTCAAGAACAACTACTTTAAGTTCGAAGATCAGTTCTACATGCAAGTGAAGGGGACCACCATGGATTGTCCCTTCGCGCCGGAGATGGCGGTCCTCTTCATGGCCCAATATGAAGAGAATTCCTCAAGTTAAAAAATCCATTTCAAAGAAATGTGCAGCAATGGCTGCGCTATATTGATGATATTTGGTGTTTATGGTCAGGCTCCTTAGAAGAACTGACTATGTTTCATGAGTGGCTGAACACGCGACATAGGGACATTAAATTCTCTGTATCCTATAGTAGAACAGCCTTGACTTTCTTGGATGTGGAAGTACGCCCAGATGCGAACAAATTGATTACATCTCTTCATCGAAAAGTACAGATAAAAACACCATTTTACACCATAAGAGTGCCCATCCGAAGAGCCTCAAAGAAAATCTCCCTTATGGACAGCTGTTGCGAATAAGGCGGAACTGTTCCTGTAGGGATGATTTTGAAAGACATGCAGCAATTTTCTGTAAAGAGATGTTGGAAAGGGGCTATCCGAAGAAGCTTTTAAAACATTCTACAAAAAGGGCGTGGTATATACCTAGGGATGCCCTGTTACAGACTAAGCAGAAAGTGACATTGGATAGGCTAGTCTGTGTCTCCACATATGGCCCAGAGACGAATAAGTTCAAGCAGATCATTTTAACCCCTTCGATTCTCAACACGAGCTCAGCTCGTCATGCTGCGCGGTCGGCCTGTGCGCATGACGCAGCTGAGCTCGTCACTGACTACACCCGCGATCGGAATGTCCAGCACCTGGGCGGAATTCCGATCGCGGCGAAGCGGTTAAGAAACTGGCACCTGTTGCAAAATTTGGATTGTGATTATCAAAAACCACTGTTTGCAATGAAAAAGAATCGCAGCATTGGGCAACAAATTGTGAGGGCAGATATTTTCCAGACTAAGGGCAAAAGTGACTTGCGCGCGCAATGGCAATTGAAGCCCATTGAAGGTCATAGGAAGTGTGGCAATTGTGTGGCTTGCAGTACAACTCTTGAAGGAATTGAATTCGAACATAATTCAATAAAATGGAAACATACAGTTTTTACGAATTGCAAGACAAAGAATGTTGTCTATGCAATAGTTTGTCCTTGCCCAAAAATCTATATAGGCAAGACAAACCAACAAATTAACCAGAGAATCACGCAACATCGCTCTCGTATCAAGAAAAAGGTGGTAACAGCACCCATGGTTGAACACTTTATCGCTAAAGCCCATCGCGAGAAGGATTTCAAATGGACTGTGCTTTTTGCATATAATAAATCTAAGCAGATGGGTGACATCGACAGTTTGTTGCTTCAAAAGGAAGCATACTTGATTTTGAAATATGACAGCGTTTCAACTGGCTTGAATATGATGACTGAGCTTTCCAGAATGTAAAACTTTGAGTATTTTTTTCTCTCTTTAAATGTATCCAAAGTCTTTCTGAAATACATGTCCCAGAATGCACCTTTGAAAAAAATGTGTGAACCACTGGAACCCTCTGCATTTTGATTGGTTTAATCGAAAGGAACTACATTTCCCATGCAGAGTAGTGCCCAGCAATATGTAATGGCGTCTTAGGGAGTGTTTGGTTGCTGGTGAATTTTTGTCAGTCAACTTTTGGAGGGAGAAAATCACTGAGAGGCTATGCCTAATTGAGGTAAGCATCGATACTAAGATTGAGCTTTCAGAATTGAAACAGGTCATGCTATGGTGCTTGACACCGTTTTGACCTTGTAAATATTTCCTTTCAGACATGCGGTATTTTGAATAAATCACGGAGTAGGAGCTAGCTTCCGAATGGAGGTAAGCTTCCTTGTTTCAGGGGTAATTACAAAATAAATATTGCATCGCACAAAGATGCTAGACAACTGATTTGACTTGATTATTTTACAAACTCATTTTTTTAGAACGTTTGAGGAAACCGAAGGCCCAAAATTAAGGCAGAAAAAGCGGTGAGCAATTTTTTTTTCTTTGCCAGGTACTGAACTGGAGGGGCAATTGACACTTTATGTGTGCTTCCAACAGCTTGAATTGATTACATGCCTTGTGCTGGTTGTTTTATAAATAAAAAATGAAATGGGTTTTCGTTTTAACCTACAGATACTCCGCTGCACACTGACGCTACCGGAAGTATTCTTTTCAAGCAGGGAACATATTTTATCTCTGCAGGTAGGACGTCAATGCCTGGATAATTTTTACACGAATCGGTGCCGGTTGTGGCAAAAATAGTGATAGTTTCCCCTTACTTTGATAGGTTTCTCCACAAAGAGATTCCAAATTGCCTGAAGAAAAATTAATATCTTCTCGCCAGGTACTAATGCTCAGCTTTTTGTGAATTTTAAACTTTTTCAGTGAAGGAGCAGGAAAGTACAATGAATAATATTATTATTTTGTTTATTTAAAATTATTACAGATAATACCATCGCACGCTGAAACAAGGTGCATTGAATTAAGAAGCCCTGATGAGAGTCCTTGTATTTGTAGCCAAGGACTTGAAACGCGTTGGCATTTTTCTGACATTGAGGAACTGAGATTCAATTATCATGCCATACGGAGGGTTTTAAAATTGTTTTCCCCTGTTATGGACACTATGTTTCGTTCCTTTGTGATTATAAGCTATGTTAATCATTTGATTCATTATTTGATTACACATGCTAATCATTTGATTTATTATTTTGATTGCACAATATCTTTTGTTTTTGTGTATTTGTTGTACATTATGTGGTGATGTTGTATTGTTGGTTGTCATTAATGACAGTATTTCATGTATTATTAATTTGATGAATGAGTCTTTGTGACTTTTTTGTATAGAAGGTTGTTAATATTTTTGTGTGTCTTCTTTGTTTGCAACTGAATGAATATTTGAAAAAACAAAATGAATTTTGATAAGTAAAAACTTGGTCAAATAAAATAATTATCTTTGACCTCCACGGTAGTAAATCATAAGTGCATTTAATGATACAAGGTCCAGGTAAAACCCCCTTTTTTCCAACTTTCTAAAAGTGGCATTTTCAGAATTGTGACCTAAAATACTACTTTACCATTAAACAGGGCTTAAAATTACAATTCCTCAGACACTTAATATTTATAATAAGGTAAACCAATGTTATCTTAAGGGAGACATAGGCCTTGCAAAAATGAAAACGTATTTAGGAGTTTTTCACTAGCAGGACATGTAAAACTTAAAAGTACTTGTCCAACCTTTCAAATAGAATACATTCTGCCCTAAGGGCTGTTTAGGGCCTGCCCTAGGGGTTAGTTATATGTATTAAAAAGGAATGTTTAGGCCTGGCAAAAGTTTATTTTGCCAGGTCGAAATGGCAGTTTCAAACTGCACACACACAGGCTGCAATGGCAGGCCTGAGACATATTTGTAAAGGCTGCTTAAGCACACGCAACAAGCAGAGGAACAATTACAAAGGCTCAACGCCCAACTGCAAGCAACCATCCTGAAAAACGAAGATTTAGAAAACAGGTCGCGTTGCGACAACATCAGAATTAAGGACCTGGAGGAAGGAGTAGAGGGTCCTGACCTGGAGGCCTTCATCGTGGGTCTATTTAGAGAGTTAATTGGAGAGTCGCAGTTGAAAGTCAAGGAGGAAAACGCACACAGGGTGCGGAGACCCTTGAAGGGAGAGAAAAAGAGTCCAAGGGATATCTTGGTTAAACTCCACTCATTCAAAGTCAAAGAGGCCATACTCCAAGCAGCAAGAAAGAGAGATAAGGTGCCCTTTCAAGGGGCCTCCTGCGCTCTATATCAAGATTTAGCACAAGCTACGCTTGCCCGCCGCCAAATGTTTTGCCCAGTGACAGAAAAATTAAACAAAGATCACATCAGGTAACGCTGGTCATTTCCCTTCGGTCTAGTATTTGAATATCATAATAAAACCCACCATTTGTCGGACCTACCAGAGCCAATGAAGGTACTGGGGATCCCACCCCAGGAGGGGCAGCAGTCAAGAATGATACAGGACTCTCAGACACGAGATCCCCTGGGCTCCCACGGAGAAGGCGCATGGCTCTCCCAGAGAAACGCACAGTCATATGAGAGACGCTAACCAGAGGGGTGAGGGAAACGGGAAACCCATAGAAAAAGGAAAAAATGAGGAGAAATAAAGCCTCCACTGGGGAGGCGTAGCATTTTGATGCATTCCCAGGTCTACCACTAACGGTAAATCTAGGATTGTGCCAAAATCCATGGGTGGCTACAAAGAGGAAAGAGGAAAAACAAGAAGAAACAAAGATATTTCTCCTCATCACGCCTTCCCTGGGGAGGCATAGCATTTTGACACATTCGTTGCTCTACCACTAATGGTAAATCTGGAAATGTGCCAAAATCCATGGATGGATGCGTGGGAACACCCACACTCATAGAATGCCTCCCAGGGGCAAAATAACGCAAGACAGCGATTTGCTCTGCCTTGCGTTACTACAGATTTATCAAGTCATGCAGGGCCACGCAAGGTGGCCTTCTGTGGCTTGATAAATCTGACTTTAGTGTTGCGTCACCCTTGCGCCCCCGTGCATGGCACAAGGGCAACGCAACACTATGATAAAACTGGCCCTATATATTGCACGCATTCTTGACTTGATGGTGCCATGTCTCTGTGTAATTCTTGTCCTAGTATAATATTTGTATTTTCTATAATTCTATAACAATATCACTACTGCAGTCTGAGAAAGATTAGTGTGACCTGCTTCCATCAAACCGTACACGGATACACCCATTAGTCCATTATTTCACTGACCTACTCATTCATTTACCCATCCACACATCCATTCATATACACACATCCATAAACTTCCTCATCCACCTAACCATTGACTCATTAACACATTCACCCATACACCCACAAACTTAGCAATCAGTGCAATACCACTTTCACATATAAAAATAGCTTTACATCTTGGTTTTGCCAGTGCTTGTTTATGCATGATAGGAAATCTCTTGGCAAAGATCACCTAGAAGTCCGTGCACGTGATTCTATTTAGCTTTTGCAATGAAAATGTAATTACAAATGTGGTAATTAATCAAAAAGTTTAGTTTTTATAGAGGGATTGGTCCAACTTTTCTATTCTTGTATGTTTTGACTCCATGGGGCTGTGATATAATTACCTCCGGTGCAGTGCAGTCAAAGAACCTTCACAAAGCCACTAATAGCTGCCTAGGAGCACCTGGCTGTATTCTCTTTCTCCCCTGTTCCTTTTCACGGATATAATCCATTGGCGCCGAGTTGCTTTTCCCTTTTTAGTGGTTTCCACGGAAACCAGGAAAGGAATTACAAGCTAATACTGCTTGTCTGTCGGAATCACGTTCCTGCTCTCGCGAGCAAGGTCTTGATTTTAGAAGCATGTAATCAATAACCACTTGTTAATGATACCTGCTGTTTGCTGATTAGTAACAAGTGGTGATTGCTAAACTGATGTATTAATCAGAATCACAAGGGATATTAACATTAGACGCTAGGAGCACCAATAAGAAACTCTAAACTAAGCCTCAATCCAGGGTTTACATTTAGAATTGATAATGCTATGTGTGTGTGGTTTAAACTGACATCCCTCTTTTAAACTTTACTTCTTACGTTTATGCATTTTACAACTATTTATATATTTGCACAATATAAATCTAGTTTGAACATCACACAGCTGCTAGGGATTACATTATAGAAAATTGCCTTTTTGTACAGTAGAAAATTGCCTTTTGTACAGTATAAGGGCTAGTTATCTATAAAATTAGGATTTTCCTAGCATTTGTTGAGAAAGTCATAGTTTTATCACATTCAAAGAGGTGAATATTCAATGGCAATTTCTCGTTTAATTGCCGCTCGCAGCAGCATATTACACCACAAAGCAGGCAGTGAAATCAGTAAACATTAAGTCTGGAAATATAGGGAAGTCCTCTTTTGATGTTGGCTTGCATTTTAAGAAGAAAACAAAATTCAGGAAAGTGGCAACAGCCAAGTCCAACGGAAGAGAGAAATCAAGAGAGAAATCAAGGCATGAGACCAATAGGAGTATCCAGTGCTTAATTTGTAAAAAAAAAAAAAGTAAGTGCCAGGGCCCTTCTCAGGAGGTTACTGCAGCCTGCACCACTTGTTGCCCCTGTCAGCTCTGCTAATGACAGTACTAACAGAACTACTAACCATCACACTCCTACAAGTGTGACAATTCAGACTATTCTAGGCAACAAAATGCTATAATAATGGCACGAGCTGCAGCTATTGTTCTTTTCTTAATGTATATTGACTTATCAAACACTGCTGTTCTGCACATCTTAAAATTAGACAGCACCACCATGTGATGGACTGTTACTAGAGCCTGTGCTGACAATTAAGTGCCGGTGTCGAGCACCGGAAACCCCCGCCTCAAATTAAGCACTGGGAGCATCAAAAAGCAAGGGGATCAACCAACAGTCCCAACACTGATGAAAGAGAATCAGAGGTAAACGAAGCCACAGAATGCCAGGCTACAATGACTAGGCCACAGAAGAAGGAAATCCAAGAGGCACTACCAAGGAATAGGCCAAAGGCAGAAGGAGAATGAGCATGTCCTGGGCACTCCGAGAACAGGTCCAACCAGGCCCAAGAGTGGTAAAGATAGATAAAGGGAAAGACAAGAATGAATTAGAGGGGTAACATCAGACTGCTAGCAGTGAAGAGAAAACACTTGTTAGCATAAGGAAACAAGCATTTGCAATGCAATAGGTAAATGCGAGATCTATTGCATTGCAAATGCTTGTTTAACTTTAAAACCGAGCCCGGCGCCGCTTTAAAGACACCGCGCTCGGGTTCCTTTTTTTTTTTTTTACTTTAACACTGAGCGCGGTGTCCTTGAAGCAGGCGCCTACATAATTTTCCTACCTGCTCCCAATCAAAGTTAACACTTATTAAATGTAATAAGGTAACCCAATCTTATCATGTGAGAGAGGTAGGCCTCTCAGTAGTTTTTCACTACCAGGACACTTATAGCTTAAAAGTGCATGTCCAACCTTTCAACTACAACGCACCCAGCCAAAGGCCTGTTAAGGGCCTGCCTCAAACGTGACACATATATATATATATATATATCTATATATATATATATATATGCGAGACAAACTCCGCTGCTGAAATCGTGCTGGATGAACGAAGACAGACCCAAAAGTAAGGTGCAGTGTATTTATTAATCAAACGCCCTTGAAATCCGCCATGACGCGTTTCGACCTACGAAAGGTCTTGATCACATGACGCTTTTTTGAGAAGAATAAAATTTAAAGTGACAGGTGCAAATTGATACGCTAGCACAAAGCACATGATAACCAACATAAAAGAAAAACTTTCATCATTGAGCTTGGTTATGACAAACAGAACACATAATATTAACAATTATTGCTCGCAAGTAAAACACAACTAAACCGATATGTCAGTTGTAATACTACTGAAGTCAGATACATTATATATATATCTAAAAAGCTCAACATGAATAAAGAGTCGCATTGCTGTCATTTTTACATGAAAAGAGAGAGACTCATTATCTAAGTCAACATCACGTATACAAGATGGTAAGTGTGTCCAGCGCTTATACAGATATATACTACCCAAATGGGTAAGGCCTCCCTATATTTATGCTTCAGGACCACAGGCAAATCAGGAGAAAGGAATTCTATGAATTAATGAAACTTCATCATCAATAGAATTAAACCATGTAAAGCTGCAAAATAGCTATATAGGGAACACATAATATGCATGAATGGCCACTATTGTTTCACTTGATATAAAGTGTTCTTTTACAATTCTGCCCAAGTGGGCACCATATGCCACTAACCCAGTCTAACAAGACTAAAGTGATTAAAGTGCTAGTGCTTAAAAATACAAAATAGTGCAATAAATCATTAAAAAACAGAATAAACCATTATTCTGTCTTAAAAAATATATACATAGGAGGCTGCAGGAAATAGACTATAGAAAAAAGCCATGAATGGCTACCCTACAAGCATGTAAAAAAATCTTCACTGGCGTTTAACCCTCCTGGCATTTTGGAATCCAAATTTAATATATATTTGGTCTCCAAAGAACGCAGACGAGCTTCTCGATTGCCACCTCGTCTCAATGGGGGAATGCAGTCAATCACAAAGAATTTTAATAGTTCTGACTCATTACCGTGGAATTCCTTAAAGTGAAGCGCAACCGGATAGGAGGCGTCACTACCACGAATTGCCCTTATGTGCTGGAGTATCCTCTTGTGGACCTGCAACTTGGTACTACCAACATATTGCAAGCCACACGGACACTCCAGCACATACACAGCAAACTCTGTTTTGCAAGTGAGCAGTTTTGAAATTGGCACAGGATTTTCATGGAACGGGACAGTATATGTGGATTTGTTTATGCCATGCCTGCAAGCCTTGCAAGTAGTGCACTTCTTAAAACCCATAACTGAATTCAACCATGATTTTGGGGGTTGTAGTTCTGGGCTACTCTTCACTAGGGTATCGCTCATGGATCTAGCTTTCCTGAACGTTATATCTGGAGTTGTCGGCATCATGTCTCCAATAACTGGATCATTTCGCACCAAACTCCAATTGTTCTTCAAGATTTTACGTATGGCTGGGTGTTGCCGATTATATGTTGTAATCAAACGAGTCGGAGTGGCCACTTGCCCTTCAGGATCTGCCCTACTCAAGTTTTTGTTTTTAATAGAGAGGGCCTCCAATCTGGAGATGCGATTTACTTTGCTGATTGCTGTATCCACTGAATCAGCCGAGTAACCCCTAGCTAGGAATCTTTGTTTGCTGGCATTCTGTGCCAACTCACACGCTTGTTGTGTGCTGCAGATGCGCCTGATTCGCAGCATCTCCCCATAGGGGATACTGCGAATCAGGTGCCCTGGATGATGACTGGCAGCATGTAACACAGTGTTACCCGCTGTAGATTTCCTAAACAAACTGGTCTCAACTTTCATGTTCTTAATTAGCACTTCCACATCAAGAAAGAATACCTTCTCCTTGCTGATGTTACCTGTAAAGTGGAGATTGAGTGCATTGATGTTGATCATTGAGATAAAATCCACCGCCTGCTGTTTACTACCCCTCCAAATCAAAAAGATATCATCAATGTATCTATACCAATCAATCACATGGTCCCTAACAATATCAGCGTGCTGTCCACGGAGAACCTGCTCCTCCCACAGTCCCATATGCAAACAAGCATAACTGGGGGAGAAGCAGGCTCCCATAGCAACACCCCTGACCTGCTGAAACACCTGATTGGAAAACATGAAAAAGTTATTATGGAGACACATTGAAATCATTGACATCAGCATTTTGTTGTGGTTATACATTTGGATGGGCCTGGTACCAAGATAGCGTTCAACTGCCTTTATACCATCCTGATGGTGAATACAGGTATAGAGGGATGTAACATCCAATGTAACTAACCAATAATCATTATGCCATTGTACCTCCATGATCTTACGTAGAAAGTCACTGGTGTCCTGAATAAAGGAGGGCAATGCTTTCACATGTTCTTGCAAAAATGCATCAACATATTTAGAAGTGTTTTCCAACAAACTGGACTGTGCAGAGATGATCGGCCTGCCAGGTGGGTTGCTAGGGTCTTTGTGGACCTTTGGAATGAAATAAATAGTTGGAATTACAGGATGATCATTCTTTAAAAATTTATGTTCATCTTGGCTTAACAATCCGCGCTTTTCCAAGCTAATAATTTCATATTGAATTCATTCCATGATTGTTTCACCATACTGATGTCGCTCCTTCTATAACATTGTCTGTCATTCAAATGGTTCCAAGCTTCACTGAGGTACATATCTCGAGGCCAAAGCACGACATTGCCTCCTTTGTCGGCCTGGCGCACAATGATATTACCTCCCTCCTGAAGTTTCCTCATTAGTTGCCTGTAACAGTAATTTTGTGCTGTGTGTTTATGCTGTACCATCATTGTTTTGGTGTACAGCCTTTTCAGTTCAACAGTCACTAATTCATGAAACACATCGATGTTATCGTGTAACATTATTGGCGTGAAAGTTGATTTAGGTCTAAAATCTGTATTGCCAGCCATATTCAGGATAACTGTATTTTCCTCACTGGCGCTACTTGCGCCTTCATTTTGTAGCTGTTGCAAGTCCTGTAACAGTGCGAGATCACTAGCTGTAAGCACAGATGGACTGCTGATACTATGTTCAAATTTAGATCCCGATTTGTCATGTTCTTTATTCTTGGAAGCATAAAATTTGCGCAGTTTGAGTTTCCTTGCAAACTTATATAAGTCAATGCGAGTCTCTGCATAATTGAAATTGCTAGATGGACTGTATGATAAACCTAGTCCCAAGATTTGTATTTCAGATTTGCTAAGAGCCATATTGGTTAGATTGATGACTGAATTTGTATCCTGTGCCATATTGCTATTTGTGCGCATTACTTGCGATTCCATCGTCTGCTGTTTGTGAATTTCTTGGCGTTGTCCTGCTTATATATATATTATCTACTGGCGGTCGCCAGTAGATAGTTATAGTTAGGACCTATTTTCCATAGGAAATCCGCAACATTCTATTTGAAATAACGTTGGCGCCGGTTGACGAATCTTCGCGAAAGCTTCCAACTTGTTGGGGCGCTCTGGTCTGCTCCTATCCTGAAAGTCTCGGGGTGATTCGTCAAGCGGGGGCCGAGAAAAAAGGGGGGTCCCAAAACGCGTTTTCCCCATTCATTTTTCCATAGGAACCTTTAGTCGCAGCTACAGGCCGAACTGCTGAACGGAATTACACCACATTTGGTAAAGAGGTAGCCCTTGGTTCAGTGTCGTGCCTTTTGCTTAAATGGTGTAAATCCGTTCAGTAGTTCCTGAGAAAATCAAAAGTAAAGTCACATATATATCTATGGCCGAGTAGGGTCCGCGTACACTCCCAATCACGAGCTGCATGCTAATTGGCTGTCAACACTCCAAATCAGGAAGTGTTGGCAGCCATTTTGTCCCTCGGTAGAACCGAGGGACAGAAACAAGTAGAAACACCCTGACCCCTAGGTCTGCTCAGGGGGTCCCACAGGACCCCTGGGCAGAAAAGCATTTTTTTTAAATCGGCGGGATGCGCGGATCCCGTCGAGAAAAAGAATCAAGTGCGCAAACGCACAAAGGGGGCAGGGTAGAAACACCCTGACCTCCTAGGTCTGCTCAGGGGTCCCACAAGGACCCCTGGGCAGAAAAGCATTTTTTTTTAAATCGGCGGGATGCGCAGATCCCGCCGAGAAAAAAAAAAGAAACAAGTGCGCAAAACACACAAAGGGGGCAGGGTAGAAACACCCTAACCCCCTAGGTCTGCTCAGGGGGTCCCACAAGGACCCCCTGGGCAGAAAAAGCATTTTTAAGAAAAATCAGCGGGATGCGCTTAGGGTGCGCGAATCCCGCCCAAAAATCGAAGCGCGGTCTCCGCGCTTCGATGCTATTTTGCCACCGGGTGGGCCAAGTCCCGGGGGCATGCGAGGGTGGGTTTATATTTAATTTTGGGGGCCTTTAAGGCCCCCCAAGCCCCGGGGACCGCCACCCCCCGGGGCTTTAAAAAATAATGGTGCCGGACGGCTCTTGGCCTTCCCGCAGCCCCGGGGACCGCCACCCCGGGGCTTCTTTTATTTTTAAAAATAATTACCTGTGTGGGGGCTCGAGCCCCCACACGCCCGGGACCGCCACCTCCCGGGGCACTAAAAATTTCAATATGGGGATCCATTACGGACCCCCAGAGCCCCGGGGACCACCACCTCCCGGGGCTTTGTCGATGGAGGGAGGGGGCCGCGCGGCCCCTCCTGGAGCCTGTAATGGCCCTGGGGACCGCCACCCCCAGGGCTGGCTCCTGCAGTGTCCCGGGGTGCCTACCCCCGGGACACTGTAGTTTGCTATGGCAGGACGGGAGCCTCGCGGCTCCCGTCCTGTCATAGCAAACTGCTTGGATATTAGGCGAGAGCAGGAAACCTGCTCTCGCTTCCAATATCCAAAGCAAATTGCTTTCCACATGGGGAGCTGCATGTTAGCAGCTCCCCATGTGGAAAGCAATGCCGGCTCCCGCAGGAGGCGGGGAGCCGGCAGGGTCCGTGGGGGAGTTGGGGTCCCCCACGGACCCCAAAGGATAGGGCCAGCCCCAGGGGATGGGGTCCCCGGGGCAAGTAGTGGCCCGGGAGGGGGCCTCGCGGCCCCCTCCCCAAAAATAATTTTAAAAAAATGTTTAAATTAAAAATAAAGGCCTGCCCCGGGGGATGGGGTCCCCGGGGCAAAAGGAGGCCTGAGGAGGGGGCCACGCAGCCCCCTCCATAAAAATTTATTTAAAAGTGTGGCCATGCCCCGGGGATGGGGTCCCGGGGCCGGATTCGGCCACGGGAGGGGGGCCACGCGGCCCCCTTCCCGTTTAATTTAAAAAAAAAAAGGGGTAAGGCCCTGGAGGATGGGGTCCCCAAGGCCCTAAAATAGGAAAAAGGAAGGGGGGCCACACAGCCCCCCCTTCGGGAAAAAAAGAAAGAAAAAAAAAGATCGGGCCGCAGGCTCCGCCCCCTTCCTTTACCACTCTGCAAACGCGCCTCCTGGGCGCGTTTGCAGATGGGGCAATTCCCCTTAAATACTGGGGTCCCTGGGTGCCAACTAGCCCACCAGGAACCTCCAGTATGCGCCAGGGGCTGCGTTGCAGAGAGGTGTACAGAGGCCACGCCCCTTTCTACACCTCTCTGCAACGCAGCTCTGTGGCGTTTTTTGGAGGTACATGGTAGGCTACTTGGACTCCAGGGACCCTCAGGATTCAAGGGGACTTAATCCCCCAACTTAAAACGCGCCACGGGGGCGTTTGCACAGTGGTGAAGGGAGGGGGAGGGGCTTCAGGTGACATGTGTGCAAACAGGCCCCGTGGCGTGTTTTAAGATGGGGAATTAAATCCTCTTCAATCCTGAGGGTCCCTGGGGGCCAACTAGCCCACCAGGTACCTCCAGTAAGCGCCACGGAGCTGCGTTGCAGAGTGTTGTAAAAGGGGCGTGGCCTCTGAACACCTCTCTGCAATGCAGCTCTCTAGCGCATACTGGAGGTACCTGGTGGGCTAGTTGGCCCCTAGGGACCCTAGGGATTGAGGAGGAATTAATTCTCCAACTTAAAACGC
Organism: Calotriton arnoldi; assembly: GCA_963921515.1. Classification (NCBI taxonomy): domain Eukaryota; kingdom Metazoa; phylum Chordata; class Amphibia; order Caudata; family Salamandridae; genus Calotriton; species Calotriton arnoldi. Next base: position 41,899 of record CAWUFW010010065.1, read on the forward strand.
GCCACAGGGCGTGTTTGCAGACATGTATCCTCAGGCCCACCCCCTTTATTCACCATTGTGCAAATATTCCTCTAAAATCAGCCGAACTACGAATTCCGATTTACTCACCTGTTATCAGGAGAGACCTCAGTGCTGCATCTTTGAACCCAGTACTGATCATCAAAAGTAATTTTAACCGTACTTACCAGTAACTTGAATTTCCTTCCATAGGATATCATTGCCTGCTTTTTGCTGAAAAAGTTTCTAAGTGTCGATTTTTGAAACTTACAAATATTCCTCTAAAATCAGCAGAACTACGAATTCCGATTTACTCACCTGTTATCAGGAGAGACCTCAGTGCTGCATCTTTGCGCCCAGTACCGATCCTGAAATGTAATTCTAACCGTACTTACCAGTAACTTGAATTTCCTTCCATAGGCTAACATTGACTGGTTTCACTTGGAAATTCTTCTAAGTGTGGAGTTTTGGAACTTTATAATATTCCTCTAAAATCAGCCGAACTACGAATTCCGATTTACTCACCTGTTATCAGGAGAGAACCCAGTGCTGCATCTTTTAGCCCAGCACTGACCCTGAAAAGTAATTCTAACCGTACTTACCAGTAACTTGTATTTCCTTCCGTAGGCTAACATTGACTGGTTTCACTTGGAAATTCTTTTAAGTGTGGAGTTTTTGAACTTTATAATATTTCTCTAAAATCAGCCGAACTATGAATTCCGATTTACTCACCTGTTATCAGGAGAGAACCCAGTGCTGCATCTTTTAGTCCAGCACTGACCCTGAAAAGTAATTCTAACCGTACTTACCAGTAACTTGAATTTCCTTCCATAGGAATCCATTGTCTGGTTTTCAGCAGAAAAGTTTCAAAGTGTCGATTTTCACAAACTACAAATATTCCTTAAAAATCGCCTGTGTGACTTAAACGCATTCTTTCAACTGTTTACAGGAGATGCACCAGTGCTGGATCCAGGATCCACCACTGGGTAAGAAAAAGTAACGATAACACTACTTACCTGCTAAGTGAATTTCCTCCCATAGGATAACATTGGTGATTCTATGTGAAAAAGTTTCTAAGTGTCAACTTTTAAAATACAATAATATTCCTTAAAAATCACTACTGTAACCAAAACGCTTTTACTCAACAGTTTACAGGAGATGTCCCAGGACTGAATCTAGGATCCAGTCCTGTGGTTAGAAAAGTAATCCATAAAGTAACTAATTGCATTTAACTAGAAATTCACATTGAGCTCAATGTTGCATTGTGTTTGAAATTGTGTTGCCCATTGCAACAACTGTAACTACTGTACTTAAAAGTCTATTGCCTATTTGCAAAGTATTTAAACTAAAGTAATTCATTCTGAGAAAGTATATTTTTGTAATGTATAATGTAATTACAATGTAATTTAAAAAATAAAATATCTAAAAATAAATAGTTTAAAAAAATGTTGTAAATCAGTATAAAAAAATAAATATAACAATTAATACATTTAAAAATTGTCATTTACAAAACCTTTGAAATTCACTGAAAAAACCATAGGTTTCAGACACGTTATAGTTAGGAATTAGCATTTAAAAAACCTTTGAAATTCACTGAAAAAACCATAGGTTTCAGACACGTTATAGTTAGGAATTAGCATTTAAAAAACCTTTGAAATTCACTGAAAAAACCATAGGTTTCAGGCACGTTATAGTTAGAAATTAGCATTTAAAAAACCTTAGAAATTCACTGAAAAAACCATAGGTTTTAGGGACAGTTATAGTTAGTTGGACATTGCACTCGTACAAAACCCGTGAAATTCCCCCGTTATAGTTAGTTCAGGTAACTATAACTCGCGCCCCGCAATGCACTGCTGATGACGTCACATATTACATCACTCATGACATGGTCAGTGACATCACTGATGACATCACTGATGACATCTCAAATGACATCACTGATGACATCACTGATGACATCATCCATAAGATAATTTGATGCATCTTCTCACACCCTAATATAACTTTTGATACACCCACTGTAAATTACAGACTGCCATTGTCAAAACCATAGACACTCCAACACCAATTACTATATACACACTCACTGATTCTTAGGTCTACACACACACATCTACTCACTCACCCGTACAATCACTCATACTTATAGTCACTCAGTACAGGACTATTATATGCACTCATACACCTATATAAACACTCACACACCGCCACTCATCCATAGAGGTACTCACACACCTAGTCAGTCATGCAAAAAATTAAGCACACACCCATTTACTCACCTATACAGTTATACACACACCAGCTCACTTACTCATACAAATACTAGCACATTCTTACACTCTTATACAATCTCTGATACAAGCACACACTCATCCATACAGTCACTCTCACAATCACACACTCTCGCTTATAGCTATTTATATACTCCAACACACATATATACTGCCTTTCACATATGTAGTTACTCACACATGTACCACTGGGACATACATTCACTCACTAACACACTCTTACACACACTTACCCACCCATACAGTCTATCACAGATGCACTCTTGAAACCATCCACCCAGTGAATCACCCACTCACACATCTATGCACAGAGTCGCACACACCCCACCCACACAAACACTCAGGCACACATACAGATACTCAGACAACCAATCAATAACTCATATAGACACTCATGTAGCTATTCACAAACCCATGCAGCCACTTACACAGCAACAGACAGACAGATACAGACATTCACCCAGTTTAGTCACTAACCCATGCATTCAGTAAGATACGTTTAATCACTCACTTATAGAGTTAGTCACGCACCTACTAAATCATCCATACAGACACTTACACACCCACTCATTCTTCAATACGTCTTTTCCTATATATATTAAAAATATTTAAACTTTACAGAAACACACAGTCACTGGATGATGTCATCAGTGATGTCATTTGAGATGTCATCAGTGATGTCATCAGTGATGTCACTGACCATATCATGAGTGATGTAATATGTGACGTCATCAGCAGTGCATTGTGGGGCGCGAGTTATAGTTACCTGAACTAACTATAACGTGGGAATTTCACAGGTTTTGTACGAGTGCAATGTCCAACTAACTATAACTGTCCCTAAAACCTATGGTTTTTTCAGTGAATTTCTAAGGTTTTTTAAATGCTAATCTCTAACTATAACGTGCCTGAAACCTATGGTTTTTTCAGTGAATTTCAAAGGTTTTTAAATGCTAATTCCTAACTATAACGTGTCTGAAACCTATGGTTTTTTCAGTGAATATATATATATATATATATCATCTACTGGCGGTCGCCAGTAGATAGTTATAGTTACAACCTATTATCCATAGGAAATCCGCGACATTCTATTTGCAATAACGTTGGCGTCGGTTGACGAATCTTCGCGAAAGCTTCCAACTTGTTGGGGCGCTCCGGTCCGCTCCTACCCTGAAAGTCTCGGGGTGATACGTCAAGCGGGGGCCGAGAAAAAGGGGGGTCCCAAAACGCATTTTCCCCATTCATTTTTCCATAGGAACCTTTAGTCGCAGCTACAGCCCGAACTGCTGAACGGAATTACCCCAAATTTGGCAAAGAGGTAGCCCTTGGTTCAGACTGGTGCCTTTTGCTAAAATGGTGTAAATCCGTTCAGTAGTTCCTGAGAAATTCACAATTAAAATCACATATATATCTATGGGCGCGTCGGATCCGCGTACCCTCCCGATCACGAGCTGCATGCTAATTGGCTGTCAACACTCCAAATCAAGAAGTGTTGGCAGCCATTTTGTCCCTCGGTAGAACCGAGGGACAGAAACAAGTGCGCAAAGCGCAAAAGGGGGCAGGGTAGAAACACCCTGACCCCTAGGTCTGCTCAGGGGTCCCACAAGGACCCCCTGGGCAGAAAAAGTTTTTGTTTTTTTTTAAATCGGCGGGATGCGCTTAGGGTGCGCGTATCCCGCCGAGAAAAAAAAAGAAACAAGTGCGCAAAACGCACAAAGGGGGCAGGGTAGAAACACCTTAACCCCTAGGCCTGCTCAGGGGTCCCACAAGGACCCCCTGGGCAAAAAGCATTTTTTTTTTTTAAATCGGCAGGATGCGCTCAGGGTGCGCGAATCCTGCCGGAAAAAAAATCGAAGCGCGGTCTCCCGCGCTTCGATGTTAATTGGCCCCGGGTGGGCCAAGTCCCGGGGGCATGCTGGGGGGGTTAATTTTATGTGTGGGGGCCTCTAAGGGCCCCCCAAGCCCCGGGGACCGCCACCCCCGGGGCTTTATGCATAATGGTGCGGGAGGGCTCTGAGCCCTCCCGCAGCCCCGGGGACCACCACCTCCCGGGGCTTCTTTTTTAAATGAAAAACCTGTGTGGGGGGCTCCAGCCCCCCACACGCCCGGGACCGCCACCTCCCCGGGGCACTAAACATTTAAATATGGGGGTCCGTTACGGACCCCAGAGCCCCAGGGACCACCACCTCCCCGGGGCTGTGCACACGATGGGAGGGGGCCGCGCGGCCCCCTCCTGGAGCCTGTGGTGGCCCTGGGGACTGCCACCCCCAGGGCCGGCTCCTGCAGTGTCCCGGGGTGCCTACCCCGGGACACTGCTGTTTGCAATGACAGGACGGGAGCCTCGCGGCTCCGTCCTGTCATTGCAAACTTGCTTTGGATATTGGAAGAGAGAGCAGGAAACCTGCTCTCTCTTCCAATATCCAAAGCCGATTGCTTTTCCACATGGGGAGCAGCATGTTAGCTGCTCCCCATGTGTAGCAGCAATGCCGGCTCCCGTAGGACACGGGGAGCCGGCGGGATTGTGGGGGTTTGGGGACCCCCCACAGTCCCCAACGAGAGGCCAGCCCCGGGGATGGGGTCCCGGGGCAAGTAGTGGCCCGGGAGGGGCCACGCGGCCCCCTCCCCAAAGTTTTGAAAAATAATAAAAAATAAAAAAAAAGGGTATGGCCGGCCCGGGGATGGGGTCCCCGGGCCTTAAAATGGCCAGAGGAGGGGGCCACGCAGCCCCCTCAAAATATTAAAAATAAAAATAGAGGCCATGCCCCGGGAGATGGGGTCCCCGGGGCCAATACAGGCACAGGGAAGGGGGGCCACGCGGCCCCCTTCCCGTTTTTTTTTTTTTAAATTTAAAAAAGCGGTAAGGCCCTGGGGGATGGGGTCCCCAGGGCCCAAAAACAGAAAAAGGAAGGGGGCCACACAGCCCCCTTCAGGAGACAAAAAAAAACGATCGGGCCCGCAGGCCCCGCCCCTTCTTTCACCACTCTGCAAACGCGCCCCTGGCGCGTTTGCAGAAGGGGAACAATTCCCCTTGAATACTGGGGGTCCCTGGGGGCCAACTAGCCCACCAGGAACCTCCAGTATGCGCCAGGGAGCTGCCTTGCAGAGAGGTGTACAGAGGCCACGCCCCTTTTACACCTCTCTGCAACGCAGCTCTGTGGCGCTTTTGGAGGTATATGGTGGGCTAGTTGGACTCCGGGGACCCTCAGGATTCAAGGGGACTTAATCCCCCAACTTAAAACGCGCCACGGGGCGCGTTTGCACAGTGGTGAAGGGAGGGGGCGGGGCTTCAGGTGACATGTGTGCAAACAGGCCCCGTGGCGCGTTTTAAGATGGGGAATTAAATCCCCTTCAATCCTGAGGGTCCCTGGGGCCAACTAGCCCAACAGGTACATCCAGAAAGCGCCACAGAGCTGCGTTGCAGAGAGGTGTAAAAGGGGTGTGGCCTCTCTACACGTCTCTGCAACGCAGCCCCTGGCGCATATTGGAGGTTCCTGGTGGGCTAGTTGGCCCCTAGGGACCCTCAGGATTCAAGGGGACTTAATCCCCCAACTTAAAACGCGCCACGGGGCGCGTTTGCACAGATGTAACCTCAGGCCCCGCCCCCTCCCTTCACCATTGTGCAAATATTCCTCTAAAATCAGCCGAAATACGAATTCCGATTTACTCACCTGTTATCAGGAGAGACCTCAGTGCTGTATCTTTCAGCCCAGTACTGGTCCTGAAAAGTAATTCTAACCATACTTACCAGTAACTTGAATTTCCTTCCATAGGCTAACATTGACTGGTTTCACTTGGAAATTCTTCTAAGTGTGGAGTTTTGGAACTTTAAAATATTCCTCTAAAATCAGCCGAAATAGGAATTCCGATTTACTCACCTGTTATAAGGAGAGACCTCAGTGCTGTATCTTTCAGCCCAGTACTGGTCCTGAAAAGTAATTTTAACCGTACTTACCAGTAACTTGAATTTCCTTCCATAGGCTAACATTGACTGGTTTCACTTGGAAATTCTTCTAAGTGTGGAGTTTTGGAACTTTAAAATATTCCTCTAAAATCAGCCGAAATACGAATTCCGATTTACTCACCTGTTATCAGGAGAGACCTCAGTGCTGCATCTTTCAGCCCAGTACTGATCCTCAAAAGTAATTTTAACCGTACTTACCAGTAACTTGAATTTCCTTCCATAGGATATCATTGCCTGCTTTTTGCTGAAAAAGTTTCTAAGTGTTGATTTTTGAAACATACAAATATTCCTCTAAAATCAGCCGAAATCCAAATTCTGATTTACTTACCTGTTATCAGGAGAGACCTCAGTGCTGCATCTTTCAGCCCAGTACTGGTCCTGAAAAGTAATTTTAACCGTACTTACCAGTAACTTGAATTTCCTTCCATAGGCTAACATTGACTGGTTTCACTTGGAAATTCTTCTAAGTGTGGAGTTTTGGAACTTTAAAATATTCCTCTAAAATCAGCCGAAATACGAATTCCGATTTACTCACCTGTTATCAGGAGAGACCTCAGTGCTGCATCTTTCAGCCCAGTACTGATCCTCAAAAGTAATTTTAACCGTACTTACCGGTAACTTGAATTTCCTTCATAGGCTAAGATTGACTGGTTTTCAGCAAAAAGTTTCAAAGTGTTGATTTTCACAAACTACAAATATTCCTTAAAAATCGCCTGTATGACTTAAACGCATTTTTCAACTGTTTACAGGAGATGCACCAGTGCTGGATCCAGGATCCAACACTGAGTAAGAAAAAGTAACGATAACAGTTTTTACCTGCTAAGTGAATTTCCTTCCATAGGATAACATTGGTGATTCTATGAGAAAAAGTTTCTAAGTGTCAACTTTTAAAATACAATAATATTCCTTAAAAATCACGACTGTAACCAAAACGCTTTTACTCAACTGTTTACAGGAGATGTACCAGGACTGAATCTAGGATCCAGTCCTGTGGTTACAAAAGTAATCCATAAAGTAACTAATTGCATTTAACTAGAAATTCACATTGAGCTGAATGTTGCATTGTGTTTGAAAATGTGTTGCTCTCTCTAACAAATAAGGGGGACTGTAGGGCTTGTTAGCGGGGTCCAGCGTACATGCCCAGTCACAATATTACAAAAAGGGTATGCTGTTCCCCAGGGCGGACAACGTTATGAGGGGAATTCCCCTTGTCGGAACTAAAGTCCTCACACACCCAGCAAGCTAGGTGTCATGCTTCATCATCTGGACTTGCTCCTCGTCGGGTCGGCGCTGCAATACCCAACGGGCACCCGTAAAGGGGCTCTTTCACGGAGATCTTTTGTTCCAGCCGTATGGTGCATGGGTGTGAGGGCCCTAGAAAATATATATGGTGTAGATGTGATGTGGGTGGGTGATTTAAAAAAGGTTGGATAATCCAAAGTAAATTTATTATTTATTGTTAAGGTGGTTATCCACCTTATTAAAAAACAGAGTGGCCGCTTTCTGGCTCTATGGTCCAGTGGAGCTAGCTCATCTCTCACAGTGTGGTCGACATGTTTCATGCATTTTGGTCACTACTGATCCATTGCATTTCATCAGGACCTATTATTAATACTATCTACACGTGGTGATGGGACTGAAAACTCCTACCTACCACACTTCAAGGGTGCGAGCGCAAGGTCCCGCCAATCATAGTGGTAACCTACACAAGGGAAATAACAAAAAGGCAGTATGTAGTCACCAATTACTTCCATCTTGTAAACAGGCCAAACCACCCCAACATTCTCAAGACAGTTGTCCATCTAGTAGAGCAAACTAAGATTAAGTAAAAGGGGTTAGGGGGAAAAAAGGAATTACAATCACGGCTAAAAGAGAGACTGGTGAACAATTAAAGTCAGAGTAAAAGTAGGAGTAAAAGGGGGTGTCAAAGAAGATGACTCACCTAGCTGGAGGGTAAAACTCACTCCATTCGGTATTATTGGCTCCAGACACCAATATCGTGGTGTCCTGCAGGGTATGGAGGCAAGGTAAACAATCAAGGATTAAACACCGGTTGACAAGTCCAATTAAGTGATGGAACACGGCTGAACTGGTGTCCAAATATGGGGGGGGGGAAAGTAAAAAGTTAACTGCCCACCGCTCCCCTGTCATTGCGGCCATGCGTAGCGGCCACCTCCCATGAAGCGTTAACGGTCAGAGACATCGAGGACTGGATTACCTACAACCCCAAAAGGAGGGAGGAAGGCAGCCCTCCCTGCCATCTGCCACAAGTGCGACCCGGGAACCACAGCGGCAGTGAGTCACACACATGGCCGCGGCAGGAGAATTGGTAAAGACAGAACGTCCCAGGCCCCCTACCGTAGTGGACCCACTCGGTCCGTACGCCCATGTGGATAAAACTGCGGTCATTCCCAAAGCGGAACCCTCGCTCACCTGTCCACGCTGGACGTGCGCCGATAAACCTCCCGCGCGTCGAGCCGCAAATGCCGGATCATGCCGTAATCCCATTAGAGTGGTGATTTAAAGGCATTCCTAGCTTCCCGCGGCCCGTCACTAAAGGGGGTGGGGCTGTGATTCGGCGTCACGCTGCGTAGTCACGTGGTGCAATGGGTGTCTCCACTATCTCGAGTGTACCGGCCCCGAAAACGTAGCGGCCATCTTGGAGTGTAAAAAGGAGAAAGTATGCAGTCATAGGTCTATACACTAGCTGTTAACCGTGCACTAACAGGTCTTAGTGAGCATACAGTAGGAATTAATTAAAATCAAGTGAATAGGGGAAACTCGTGTGTTAAAACTATCATGTTTCGAGTAGACACCCATCCAGTTGTGAAAATTAGATAAATAAAATCAATATGGGAAGCTAGTGTGTTACAGCTGTCATGTATCTTGTATGCACCCATCTAGTAGTCTACTGGTAAAGGCCCTTAATAATGCCAGAGGATCCTGTGAAGAGTAGAGCTGCACCTATCTCCTAGCCAAAGCGGCCCAGGGAATGTCATCATTGAGACCATATGAATTAGTAGAGAGACGGTGCACCCATCTCTGTTCTATTTTGAAAAGGGCCTTTGATGTGATTTTGGGGTGTGCTTCAAGGACCACCCACTGGAGGGATTCTGCTGAGTGGTTAAGCTCTTTACAGTGCGTGTACATTTTGGTGGTTACTTTCATGCACCTAACATTGCTTTTGTGTTCAGTGATGCGTATCTTAACAGCCCTCATCGTCATTCCTATGTATTTCTTATCACAGGGACAAATCAGCATGTATATGCACTTAGATGTGTTACAGTTGGTGTGCCGCTTCAGCCTCCATGTGAATGTGTCAGTCAGTGCGATCTCTTTAACAGATCTAGTTTGTTCACACACTGAGCACGTGCCACAGGGATAGTGCCCTGTTACAGGCGGGAGGTCCCATAAAGTCCTCTGGGTCATTGGTTCCTTAGCCTTGGGCCTAGTGTGTATTAGAATATCTTTGAGATTTTGTGTGCGTTTGTAAGCAAACCTGGGTCTCGGGAGGTTCAGATCTCCTGTGTTCACTATTCCCCAGTGTTTGTTAATAATCCTCTTGATTAGTGTGGAATGGGATGTGAACGATGTGACGCACGTTAAAACGTCAGTCTGCTCTCTAATAGTACCATCGAGTAAAGATTCCCGTGGGTTATTCATGGCCCTCTTGTAAGAGTTCCTGACCTGACGTGCCGGGTATCCCCTCTCCCTAAGGTTCTGTTGCAGGAGTTGGGCCTCTGTCTTATAATCAGTCAAGGTACTACAGTTCCTCCTGATACGGAGGAACTGGCCAAACGGTAGGTTATTCCTGAGAGCCATCGGATGGTGACTCCCATATAGAAGGAGACTATTCCTGTCTGTATCTTTTCTAAACAGGGTCGTACTCAGTCCCTCATTAGTAAGTCTTATCCTTAGATCAAGGAAGGGGATGCTCGTATCTGATACGGTGTGTGTGAATTTAAGAAACACATTCTGAGTGTTGATCCATTGGCAAAACGCCTCACACGTTGCCATGTCTCCCCTCAAAAAATGAGGATGTCATCTATGAATCTTTTCCATAGTATCAGATTGTTTCTATATGGGTTAATTGGGTTCATGATGACTTCCTCTTCGAAAGTAGCCATGTACAGGCAGGCCACACTTGGGGCGAAGGTACTCCCCATGGAAGTACCCTGGGATTGATGAAATAATTGTGTTTCATATTCAAAAAGTTTTCCGTTAATGCTAAAGAGGCACATCCCATTATAAAGGAGACCGGAGTTGGTGAATCCCATTCTTCTTTCAGCAGACTGCCCTCAATGGCATCCAGGGTTGCTCGTTGCGGAATGTTAGTGTATAACGCTTCCACGTCAAGTGTCACTAGAAGGTTAACCTCGTTAAGGCTATCAATGTTGTCGATAATGCGTAGTACGTCTGTTGTGTCCTGCACAAATGATGGTATTTTTCTCACCAAGGGCTGGAGGAAATGGTCGCAAAACCTGGATAATGGTTCCAACAAAGACCCGATCCCTGACACTATCGGCCTCCCAGGGACAGGTATCGTATTTTTGTGGATCTTGGGGAGGGTATAGAAGTACGGTGTCTTTGGCTCCTTTATTATAAGGAAGTCCGCCTCCTTCTTTGTGATCCAACCATTGTTTTCAGCCTCAAGGACCATTATCGTTATCTCTGATGCGAGTCTAGGTGTGGGATCTACCGCCAAGGGTGTATAATGTCGAGTATTCCCAAGCTGGCGTCTACATTCTCTGTCATAGTCTATAGTGGACTGAATGACAGTTGCCCCGCCCCTTGTCGGCCTGCTTGATGGTGATGCTGGTATCAGTAGCCAATGTGGTGGCAGCATTCTTTTCATCATTAGAAAAGTTGTGGAATGAGTTCGTCCTCGTGGAGCCGGATAACTCTTTGAGTACCGCCCTCTCAAAAGTCAAGATCTCAGGTGGAACCATATTATTGTGTGGTGTAAATGTGGAAGGGTTACGAAGACCAGAGTCACCGCACTCAGGCGAGGCCCGGTCTTGAAAGAAGGCCTTGAGGCGCACTTTCCTGAAGAATTCCTGTACTTCACACATCTCACTAAATTTATCAAATTGGGGGTCGGGACAAATCCCAGGCCTTTCTCCAAGACTGACATTTCCATGCTGGTCAAGTTCCTATTAGAGAGATTAACTACTAGACCCTTTTTCCCTTGGTCACACTCCTGGTCTCTACTGAGTGCGGGGTTTGGCCTTGCCATTGGACTCCCTTCTGTGCTCCTCTTCTTCGCCCTCTTCCTTTGCCCCAACCTCTGCCTAAAAAAGGGGGTTACTCATAGGGAAATATGGCGGTGGGCCCTGAGGATACATCGGGTATTGCCACATTGGTGGAGCAGGTCCTTGAAAGGCCGGACCATTGTTATAGTTGGTGTAAGGCTGGTAGTTAGGTCTGCGTTGATTGTAGTTACCCCGCTACCAGTACTCGAATCGCTGTTCGAGGATCCCCTCCTGCTGTTGTCAGAACTCTCATCAGAGGAGTAACTACTCCTCGGAGCAGCGTAGTCATCCTTCAAGTAAGGATAAACTTTCTCCTTGTCAAACTTAGCTACATCTTTCTGTAATTTAGTAACCTTCTGTTTGAGGAGGTACTCTCTGTTTTCAGCGATCTCGTTATTTATCTCAGTTAGCTTGGAGGTAAAGGCCGTTTTTGGGATGGAGGATTTTAATGCAGCTTCAGCTACCTGAATTCTGGTGAGAAGTGCATCCGCCAGCCTCTTGGCGGTGTTGATAATTAGGACCAATAGATCTTTGGTGCATTTCCAGGATACTTGGCACCAATCTTTTTAAAAGGCCCATCTTCCAGAAAAATTCTGGGCAAAATGTTAACAATAAGGCCATGGGGTGCTATATTCGCTCGTAAATACTCTGTCATGAGAGCTCCATGCAGAGTAACTTTCAACCATTCTCTCTTCAATGCCGTGATCGACGTCCAGTCTTCGGACTGTGATCCTGAGGCCACAGCACCCCTACCCCAAGAAGGGAGGGGGCTGTTCTTAAAATGTCAGCTATGGCTTCTTCATTGAAGCTGAGTCCCGGGTATCCTCCATATCTAGTAGGAAACCCAGCTATCCACTTCGAATATGGAGGGTGGTATAGCGTGCAAGATATTGGACCAATACGTGTGACTCACACTGTATGGTAACCTAATGTCCCACGGGGTCACCCGTGCAAGTATCTCTAACAAATAAGGGGGACTGTAGGGCTTGTTAGCGGGGTCCAGCATACATGCCCAGTCACAATATTACAAAAAGGGTATGCTGTTCCCCAGGGCGGACAACGTTATGAGGGGAATTCCCCTTGTCGGAACTAAAGTCCTCACACACCCAGCAAGCTAGGTGTCATGCTTCATCATCTGGACTTGCTCCTCGTCGGGTCGGCGCTGCAATACCCAACGGGCACCCGTAAGGGGCTCTTTCACGGAGATCTTTTGTTCCAGCCGTATGGTGCATGGGTGTGAGGGCCCTAGAAAAATATATATGGTGTAGATGTGATGTGGGTGGGTGATTTAAAAAAGGTTGGATAATCCAAAGGAAATTTATTATTTATTGTTAAGGTGGTTATCCACCTTATTAAAAAACAGAGTGGCCGCTTTCTGGCTCTATGGTCCAGTGGAGCTAGCTCATCTCTCACAGTGTGGTCGACATGTTTCATGCATTTTGGTCACTACTGATCCATTGCATTTCATCAGGACCTATTATTAATACTATCTACACGTGGTGATGGGACTGAAAACTCCTACCTACCACACTTCAAGGGTGCGAGCGCAAGGTCCCGCCAATCATAGTGATAACCTACACAAGGGAAATAACAAAAAGGCAGTATGTAGTCACCAATTACTTCCATCTTGTAAACAGGCCAAACCACCCCAACATTCTCAAGACAGTTGTCCATCTAGTGAGGCAAACTAAGATTAAGTAAAAGGGATTAGGGGGAAAAAAGGAATTACAATCACGGCTAAAAGAGAGACTGGTGAACAATTAAAATCAAAGTAAAAAGGGGGTGTCAAAGAAGATGACTCACCTAGCTGGAGGGTAAAACTCACTCCATTCGGTATTATTGGCTCCAGACACCAATATCGTGGTGTCCTGCAGGGTTTGGAGGCAAGGTAAACAATCAAGGATTAAACACCGGTTGACAAGTCCAATTAAGTGATGGAACACGGCTGAACTGGTGTCCAAATATGGGGGGAAGTAAAAAGTTAACTGCCCACCGCTCCCCTGTCATTGCGGCCATATGTAGCGGCCACCTCCCATGAAGCGTTAACGGTCAGAGACATCGAGGACTGGATTACCTACAACCCCAAAAGGAGGGAGGAAGGCAGCCCTCCCTGCCATCTGCCACAAGTGCGACCCGGGAACCACAGCGGCAGTGAGTCACACACATGGCCGCGGCAGGAGGATTGGTAAAGACAGAACGTCCCAGGCCCCCTACCGTAGTGGACCCACTCGGTCCGTACGCCCATGTGGATAAAACTGCGGTCATTCCCAAAGCGGAACCCTCGCTCACCTGTCCACGCTGGACGTGCGCCGATAAACCTCCCGCGCGTCGAGCCGCAAATGCCGGATCATGCCGTAATCCCATTAGAGTGGTGATTTAAAGGCATTCCTAGCTTCCCGCGGCCCGTCACTAAAGGGGTGGGGCTGTGATTCGGCGTCACGCTGCGTAGTCACGTGGTGCAATGGGTGTCTCCACTATCTCGAGTGTACCGGCCCCGAAAACGTAGCGGCCATCTTAGAGTGTAAAAAGGAGAAAGTATGCAGTCATAGGTCTATACACTAGCTGTTAACCGTGCACTAACAGGTCTTAGTGAGCATACAGTAGGAATTAATTAAAATCAAGTGAATAGGGGAAACTCGTGTGTTAAAACTATCATGTTTCGAGTAAACACCCATCCAGTTGTGAAAATTAGATAAATAAAATCAATATGGGAAGCTAGTGTGTTACAGCTGTCATGTATCTTGTATGCACCCATCTAGTAGTCTACTGGTCAAGGCCCTTAATAATGCCAGAGGATCCTGTGAAGAGTAGAGCTGCACCTATCTCCTAGCCAAAGCGGCCCAGGGAATGTCATCATTGAGACCATATGAATTAGTAGAGAGACGGTGCACCCATCTCTGTTCTATTTTGAAAAGGGCCTTTGATGTGATTTTGGGGTGTGCTTCAAGGACCACCCACTGGAGGGATTCTGCTGAGTGGTTAAGCTCTTTACAGTGCGTGTACATTTTGGTGGTTACTTTCATGCATCTAACATTGCTTTTGTGTTCAGTGATGCGTATCTTAACAGCCCTCATCGTCATTCCTATGTATTTCTTATCACAGGGACAAATCAGCATGTATATGCATTTAGATGTGTTACAGTTGGTGTGCCGCTTCAGCCTCCATGTGAATGTGTCAGTCAGTGCGATCTCTTTAACAGATCTAGTTTGTTCACACACTGAGCACGTGCCACAGGGATAGTGCCCTGTTACAGGCGGGAGGTCCCATAAAGTCCTCTGGGTCATTGGTTCCTTAGCCTTGGGCCTAGTGTGTATTAGGATGTCTTTGAGATTTTGTGTGCGTTTGTAAGCAAACCTGGGTCTCGGGAGGTTCAGATCTCCTGTGTTCACTATTCCCCAGTGTTTGTTAATAATCCTCTTGATTAGTGTGGAATGGGATGTGAACGATGTGACGCACGTTAAAACGTCAGTCTGCTCTCTAATAGTACCATCGAGTAAAGATTCCCGTGGGTTGTTCATGGCCCTCTTGTAAGAGTTCCTGACCTGACGTGCCGGGTATCCCCTCTCCCTAAGGTTCTGTTGCAGGAGTTGGGCCTCTGTCTTATAATCAGTCAAGGTACTACAGTTCCTCCTGATACGGAGGAACTGGCCAAACAGTAGGTTATTCCTGAGAGCCATCGGATGGTGACTCCCATATAGAAGGAGACTATTCCTGTCTGTATCTTTTCTAAACAGGGTCGTACTCAGTCCCTCATTAGTAAGTCTTATCCTTAGATCAAGGAAGGGGATGCTCAGTATCTGATACGGTGTGTGTGAATTTAAGAAACACATTCTGAGTGTTGATCCATTGGCAAAACGCCTCACACGTTGCCATGTCTCCCTCCAAAAAATGAGGATGTCATCTATGAATCTTTTCCATAGTATCAGATTGTTTCTATATGGGTTAATTGGGTTCATGATGACTTCCTCTTCGAAAGTAGCCATGTACAGGCAGGCCACACTTGGGGCGAAGGTACTCCCCATGGAAGTACCCTGGGATTGATGAAATAATTGTGTTTCATATTCAAAAAAGTTTTCCGTTAATGCTAAAGAGGCACATCCCATTATAAAGGAGACCGGAGTTGGTGAATCCCATTCTTCTTTCAGCAAACTGCCCTCAATGGCATCCAGGGTTGCTCGTTGCGGAATGTTAGTGTATAACGCTTCCACGTCAAGTGTCACTAGAAGGTTAACCTCGTTAAGGCTATCAATGTTGTCGATAATGCGTAGTACGTCTGTTGTGTCCTGCACAAATGATGGTATTTTTCTCACCAAGGGCTGGAGGAAATGGTCGCAAAACCTGGATAATGGTTCCAACAAAGACCCGATCCCTGACACTATCGGCCTCCCAGGGACAGGTATCGTATTTTTGTGGATCTTGGGGAGGGTATAGAAGTACGGTGTCTTTGGCTCCTTTATTATAAGGAAGTCCGCCTCCTTCTTTGTGATCCAACCATTGTTTTCAGCCTCAAGGACCATTATCGTTATCTCTGATGCGAGTCTAGGTGTGGGATCTACCGCCAAGGGTGTATAATGTCGAGTATTCCCAAGCTGGCGTCTACATTCTCTGTCATAGTCTATAGTGGACTGAATGACAGTTGCCCCGCCCTTGTCGGCCTGCTTGATGGTGATGCTGGTGTCAGTAGCCAATGTGGTGGCAGCATTCTTTTCATCATTAGAAAAGTTGTGGAATGAGTTCGTCCTCGTGGAGCCGGATAACTCTTTGAGTACCGCCCTCTCAAAAGTCAAGATCTCAGGTGGAACCATATTATTGTGTGGTGTAAATGTGGAAGGGTTACGAAGACCAGAGTCACCGCACTCAGGCGAGGCCCGGTCTTGAAAGAAGGCCTTGAGGCGCACTTTCCTGAAGAATTCCTGTACTTCACACATCTCACTAAATTTATCAAATTGGGGGGTCGGGACAAATCCCAGGCCTTTCTCCAAGACTGACATTTCCATGCTGGTCAAGTTCCTATTAGAGAGATTAACTACTAGACCCTTTTTCCCTTGGTCACACTCCTGGTCTCTACTGAGTGCGGGGTTTGGCCTTGCCATTGGACTCCCTTCTGTGCTCCTCTTCTTCGCCCTCTTCCTTTGCCCCAACCTCTGCCTAAAAAAGGGGGGTTACTCATAGGGAAATATGGCGGTGGGCCCTGAGGATACATCGGGTATTGCCACATTGGTGGAGCAGGTCCTTGAAAGGCCGGACCATTGTTATAGTTGGGGTAAGGCTGGTAGTTAGGTCTGCGTTGATTGTAGTTACCCCGCTACCAGTACTCGAATCGCTGTTCGAGGATCCCTCCTGCTGTTGTCAGAACTCTCATCAGAGGAGTAACTACTCCTCGGAGCAGCGTAGTCATCCTTCAAGTAAGGATAAACTTTCTCCTTGTCAAACTTAGCTACATCTTTCTGTAATTTAGTAACCTTCTGTTTGAGGAGGTACTCTCTGTTTTCAGCGATCTCGTTATTTATCTCAGTTAGCTTGGAGGTAAAGGCCGTTTTTGGGATGGAGGATTTTAATGCAGCTTCAGCTACCTGAATTCTGGTGAGAAGTGCATCCGCCAGCCTCTTGGCGGTGTTGATAATTAGGACCAATAGATCTTTGGTGCATTTCCAGGATACTTGGCACCAATCTTTTTAAAAGGCCCATCTTCCAGAAAAATTCTGGGCAAAATGTTAACAATAAGGCCATGGGGTGCTATATTCGCTCGTAAATACTCTGTCATGAGAGCTCCATGCAGAGTAACTTTCAACCATTCTCTCTTCAATGCCGTGATCGACGTCCAGTCTTCGGACTGTGATCCTGAGGGCCACAGCACCCCTACCCCAAGAAGGGAGGGGGCTGTTCTTAAAATGTCAGCTATGGCTTCTTCATTGAAGCTGAGTCCCGGGTATCCTCCATATCTAGTAGGAAACCCAGCTATCCACTACGAATATGGAGGGTGGTATAGCGTGCAAGATATTGGACCAATACGTGTGACTCACACTGTATGGTAACCTAATGTCCCACGGGGGTCACCCGTGCAAGTATCTCTAACAAATAAGGGGGACTGTAGGGCTTGTTAGCGGGGTCCAGCGTACATGCCCAGTCACAATATTACAAAAAAGGGTATGCTGTTCCCCAGGGCGGACAACGTTATGAGGGGGAATTCCCCTTGTCGGAACTAAAGTCCTCACACACCCAGCAAGCTAGGTGTCATGCTTCATCATCTGGACTTGCTCCTCGTCGGGTCGGGCGCTGCAATACCCAACGGGCACCCGTAAAGGGGCTCTTTCACGGAGATCTTTTGTTCCAGCCGTATGGTGCATGGGTGTGAGGGCCCTAGAAAAATATATATGGTGTAGATGTGATGTGGGTGGGTGATTTAAAAAAGGTTGGATAATCCAAAGTAAATTTATTATTTATTGTTAAGGTGGTTATCCACCTTATTAAAAACAGAGTGGCCGCTTTCTGGCTCTATGGTCCAGTGGAGCTAGCTCATCTCTCACAGTGTGGTCGACATGTTTCATGCATTTTGGTCACTACTGATCCATTGCATTTCATCAGGACCTATTATTAATACTATCTACACGTGGTGATGGGACTGAAAACTCCTACCTACCACACTTCAAGGGTGCGAGCGCAAGGTCCCGCCAATCATAGTGGTAACCTACACAAGGGAAATAACAAAAAGGCAGTATGTAGTCACCAATTACTTCCATCTTGTAAACAGGCCAAACCACCCCAACATTCTCAAGACAGTTGTCCATCTAGTAGGCAAACTAAGATTAAGTAAAAGGGGTTAGGGGGAAAAAAGGAATTACAATCACGGCTAAAAGAGAGACTGGTGAACAATTAAAGTCAGAGTAAAGTAGGAGTAAAGGGGTGTCAAAGAAGATGACTCACCTAGCTGGAGGGTAAAACTCACTCCATTCGGTATTATTGGCTCCAGACACCAATATCGTGGTGTCCTGCAGGGTATGGAGGCAAGGTAAACAATCAAGGATTAAACACCGGTTGACAAGTCCAATTAAGTGATGGAACACGGCTGAACTGGTGTCCAAATATGGGGGGAAAGTAAAAAGTTAACTGCCCACCGCTCCCTGTCATTGCGGCCATGCGTAGCGGCCACCTCCCATGAAGCGTTAACGGTCAGAGACATCGAGGACTGGATTACCTACAACCCCAAAAGGAGGGAGGAAGGCAGCCCTCAGGTTTGCTTACAAACGCACACAAAATCTCAAAGATATTCTAATACACACTAGGCCCAAGGCTAAGGAACCAATGACCCAGAGGACTTTATGGGACCTCCCGCCTGTAACAGGGCACTATCCCTGTGGCACGTGCTCAGTGTGTGAACAAACTAGATCTGTTAAAGAGATCGCACTGACTGACACATTCACATGGAGGCTGAAGCGGCACACCAACTGTAACACATCTAAGTGCATATACATGCTGATTTGTCCCTGTGATAAGAAATACATAGGAATGACGATGAGGGCTGTTAAGATACGCATCACTGAACACAAAAGCAATGTTAGGTGCATGAAAGTAACCACCAAAATGTACACGCACTGTAAAGAGCTTAACCACTCAGCAGAATCCCTCCAGTGGGTGGTCCTTGAAGCACACCCCAAAATCACATCAAAGGCCCTTTTCAAAATAGAACAGAGATGGGTGCACCGTCTCTCTACTAATTCATATGGTCTCAATGATGACATTCCCTGGGCCGCTTTGGCTAGGAGATAGGTGCAGCTCTACTCTTCACAGGATCCTCTGGCATTATTAAGGGCCTTTACCAGTAGACTACTAGATGGGTGCATACAAGATACATGACAGCTGTAACACACTAGCTTCCCATATTGATTTTATTTATCTAATTTTCACAACTGGATGGGTGTTTACTCGAAACATGATAGTTTTAACACACGAGTTTCCCCTATTCACTTGATTTTAATTAATTCCTACTGTATGCTCACTAAGACCTGTTAGTGCACGGTTAACAGCTAGTGTATAGACCTATGACTGCATACTTTCTCCTTTTTACACTCCAAGATGGCCGCTACGTTTTCGGGGCCGGTACACTCGAGATAGTGGAGACACCCATTGCACCACGTGACTACGCAGCGTGACGCCGAATCACAGCCCCACCCCCTTTAGTGACGGGCCGCGGGAAGCTAGGAATGCCTTTAAATCACCACCCTAATGGGATTACGGCATGATCCGGCATTTGCGGCTCGACGCGTGGGAGGTTTATCGGCGCACGTCCAGCGTGGACAGGTGAGCGAGGGTTCCGCTTTGGGAATGACCGCAGTTTTATCCACATGGGCGTACGGACCGAGTGGGTCCACTACGGTAGGGGGCCTGGGACGTTCTGTCTTTACCAATCCTCCTGCCGCGGCCATGTGTGTGACTCACTGCCGCTGTGGTTCCCGGGTCGCACTTGTGGCAGATGGCAGGGAGGGCTGCCTTCCTCCCTCCTTTTGGGGTTGTAGGTAATCCAGTCCTCGATGTCTCTGACCGTTAACGCTTCATGGGAGGTGGCCGCTACGCATGGCCGCAATGACAGGGGAGCGGTGGGCAGTTAACTTTTACTTTCCCCCATATTTGGACACCAGTTCAGCCGTGTTCCATCACTTAATTGGACTTGTCAACCGGTGTTTAATCCTTGATTGTTTACCTTGCCTCCATAACCCTGCAGGACACCACGATATTGGTGTCTGGAGCCAATAATACCGAATGGAGTGAGTTTTACCCTCCAGCTAGGTGAGTCATCTTCTTTGACACCCCCTTTACTCCTACTTTACTCTGACTTTAATTGTTCACCAGTCTCTCTTTTAGCCGTGATTGTAATTCCTTTTTTCCCCCTAACCCCTTTTACTTAATCTTAGTTTGCCTACTAGATGGACAACTGTCTTGAGAATGTTGGGGTGGTTTGGCCTGTTTACAAGATGGAAGTAATTGGTGACTACATACTGCCTTTTTGTTATTTCCCTTGTGTAGGTTACCACTATGATTGGCGGGACCTTGCGCTCGCACCCTTGAAGTGTGGTAGGTAGGAGTTTTCAGTCCCATCACCACGTGTAGATAGTATTAATAATAGGTCCTGATGAAATGCAATGGATCAGTAGTGACCAAAATGCATGAAACATGTCGACCACACTGTGAGAGATGAGCTAGCTCCACTGGACCATAGAGCCAGAAAGCGGCCACTCTGTTTTTTAATAAGGTGGATAACCACCTTAACAATAAATAATAAATTTACTTTGGATTATCCAACCTTTTTTAAATCACCCACCCACATCACATCTACACCATATATATTTTTCTAGGGCCCTCACACCCATGCACCATACGGCTGGAACAAAAGATCTCCGTGAAAGAGCCCCTTTACGGGTGCCCGTTGGGTATTGCAGCGCCGACCCGACGAGGAGCAAGTCCAGATGATGAAGCATGACACCTAGCTTGCTGGGTGTGTGAGGACTTTAGTTCCGACAAGGGGAATTCCCCTCTCATGACGTTGTCCGCCCTGGGGAACAGCATACCCTTTTTGTAATATTGTGACTGGGCATGTACGCTGGACCCCGCTAACAAGCCCTACAGTCCCCCTTATTTGTTAGAGATACTTGCACGGGTGACCCCGTGGGACATTAGGTTACCATACAGTGTGAGTCACACGTATTGGTCCAATATCTTGCACGCTATACCACCCTCCATATTCGAAGTGGATAGCTGGGTTTCCTACTAGATATGGAGGATACCCCGGGACTCAGCTTCAATGAAGAAGCCATAGCTGACATTTTAAGAACAGCCCCCTCCCTTCTTGGGGTAGGGGTGCTGTGGCCTCAGGATCACAGTCCGAAGACTGGACGTCGATCACGGCATTGAAGAGAGAATGGTTGAAAGTTACTCTGCATGGAGCTCTCATGACAGAGTATTTACTGAGCGAATATAGCACCCCATGGCCTTATTGTTAACATTTTGCCCAGAATTTTTCTGGAAGATGGGCCTTTTAAAAAGATTGGTGCCAAGTATCCTGGAAATGCACCAAAGATCTATTGGTCCTAATTATCAACACCGCCAAGAGGCTGGCGGATGCACTTCTCACCAGAATTCAGGTAGCTGAAGCTGCATTAAAATCCTCCATCCCAAAAACGGCCTTTACCTCCAAGCTAACTGAGATAAATAACGAGATCGCTGAAAACAGAGAGTACCTCCTCAAACAGAAGGTTACTAAATTACAGAAAGATGTAGCTAAGTTTGACAAGGAGAAAGTTTATCCTTACTTGAAGGATGACTACGCTGCTCCGAGGAGTAGTTACTCCTCTGATGAGAGTTCTGACAACAGCAGGAGGGATCCTCGAACAGCGATTCGAGTACTGGTAGCGGGGGTAACTACAATCAACGCAGACCTAACTACCAGCCTTACCCCAACTATAACAATGGTCCGGCCTTTCAAGGACCTGCTCCACCAATGTGGCAATACCCGATGTATCCTCAGGGCCCACCGCCATATTTCCCTATGAGTAACCCCCCTTTTTTAGGCAGAGGTTGGGGCAAAGGAAGAGGGCGAAGAAGAGGAGCACAGAAGGGAGTCCAATGGCAAGGCCAAACCCCGCACTCAGTAGAGACCAGGAGTGTGACCAAGGGAAAAAGGGTCTAGTAGTTAATCTCTCTAATAGGAACTTGACCAGCATGGAAATGTCAGTCTTGGAGAAAGGCCTGGGATTTGTCCCGACCCCCAATTTGATAAATTTAGTGAGATGTGTGAAGTACAGGAATTCTTCAGGAAAGTGCGCCTCAAGGCCTTCTTTCAAGACCGGGCCTCGCCTGAGTGCGGTGACTCTGGTCTTCGTAACCCTTCCACATTTACACCACACAATAATATGGTTCCACCTGAGATCTTGACTTTTGAGAGGGCGGTACTCAAAGAGTTATCCGGCTCCACGAGGACGAACTCATTCCACAACTTTTCTAATGATGAAAAGAATGCTGCCACCACATTGGCTACTGATACCAGCATCACCATCAAGCAGGCCGACAAGGGCGGGGCAACTGTCATTCAGTCCACTATAGACTATGACAGAGAATGTAGACGCCAGCTTGGGAATACTCGACATTATACACCCTTGGCGGTAGATCCCACACCTAGACTCGCATCAGAGATAACGATAATGGTCCTTGAGGCTGAAAACAATGGTTGGATCACAAAGAAGGAGGCGGACTTCCTTATAATAAAGGAGCCAAAGACACCGTACTTCTATACCCTCCCCAAGATCCACAAAAATACGATACCTGTCCCTGGGAGGCCGATAGTGTCAGGGATCGGGTCTTTGTTGGAACCATTATCCAGGTTTTGCGACCATTTCCTCCAGCCCTTGGTGAGAAAAATACCATCATTTGTGCAGGACACAACAGACGTACTACGCATTATCGACAACATTGATAGCCTTAACGAGGTTAACCTTCTAGTGACACTTGACGTGGAAGCGTTATACACTAACATTCCGCAACGAGCAACCCTGGATGCCATTGAGGGCAGTTTGCTGAAAGAAGAATGGGATTCACCAACTCCGGTCTCCTTTATAATGGGATGTGCCTCTTTAGCATTAACGGAAAACTTTTTTGAATATGAAACACAATTATTTCATCAATCCCAGGGTACTTCCATGGGGAGTACCTTCGCCCCAAGTGTGGCCTGCCTGTACATGGCTACTTTCGAAGAGGAAGTCATCATGAACCCAATTAACCCATATAGAAACAATCTGATACTATGGAAAAGATTCATAGATGACATCCTCATTTTTTGGAGGGGAGACATGGCAACGTGTGAGGCGTTTTGCCAATGGATCAACACTCAGAATGTGTTTCTTAAATTCACACACACCGTATCAGATACGAGCATCCCCTTCCTTGATCTAAGGATAAGACTTACTAATGAGGGACTGAGTACGACCCTGTTTAGAAAAGATACAGACAGGAATAGTCTCCTTCTATATGGGAGTCACCATCCGATGGCTCTCAGGAATAACCTACTGTTTGGCCAGTTCCTCCGTATCAGGAGGAACTGTAGTACCTTGACTGATTATAAGACAGAGGCCCAACTCCTGCAACAGAACCTTAGGGAGAGGGGATACCCGGCACGTCAGGTCAGGAACTCTTACAAGAGGGCCATGAACAACCCACGGGAATCTTTACTCGATGGTACTATTAGAGAGCAGACTGACGTTTTAACGTGCGTCACATCGTTCACATCCCATTCCACACTAATCAAGAGGATTATTAACAAACACTGGGGAATAGTGAACACAGGAGATCTGAACCTCCCGAGACCCAGGTTTGCTTACAAACGCACACAAAATCTCAAAGACATCCTAATACACACTAGGCCCAAGGCTAAGGAACCAATGACCCAGAGGACTTTATGGGACCTCCCGCCTGTAACAGGGCACTATCCCTGTGGCACGTGTTCAGTGTGTGAACAAACTAGATCTGTTAAAGAGATCGCACTGACTGACACATTCACATGGAGGCTGAAGCGGCACACCAACTGTAACACATCTAAATGCATATACATGCTGATTTGTCCCTGTGATAAGAAATACATAGGAATGACGATGAGGGCTGTTAAGATACGCATCACTGAACACAAAAGCAATGTTAGATGCATGAAAGTAACCACCAAAATGTACACGCACTGTAAAGAGCTTAACCACTCAGCAGAATCCCTCCAGTGGGTGGTCCTTGAAGCACACCCCAAAATCACATCAAAGGCCCTTTTCAAAATAGAACAGAGATGGGTGCACCGTCTCTCTACTAATTCATATGGTCTCAATGATGACATTCCCTGGGCCGCTTTGGCTAGGAGATAGGTGCAGCTCTACTCTTCACAGGATCCTCTGGCATTATTAAGGGCCTTGACCAGTAGACTACTAGATGGGTGCATACAAGATACATGACAGCTGTAACACACTAGCTTCCCATATTGATTTTATTTATCTAATTTTCACAACTGGATGGGTGTCTACTCGAAACATGATAGTTTTAACACACGAGTTTCCCCTATTCACTTGATTTTAATTAATTCCTACTGTATGCTCACTAAGACCTGTTAGTGCACGGTTAACAGCTAGTGTATAGACCTATGACTGCATACTTTCTCCTTTTTACACTCTAAGATGGCCGCTACGTTTTCGGGGCCGGTACACTCGAGATAGTGGAGACACCCATTGCACCACGTGACTACGCAGCGTGACGCCGAATCACAGCCCCACCCCCTTTAGTGACGGGCCGCGGGAAGCTAGGAATGCCTTTAAATCACCACTCTAATGGGATTACGGCATGATCCGGCATTTGCGGCTCGACGCGCGGGAGGTTTATCGGCGCACGTCCAGCGTGGACAGGTGAGCGAGGGTTCCGCTTTGGGAATGACCGCAGTTTTATCCACATGGGCGTACGGACCGAGTGGGTCCACTACGGTAGGGGGCCTGGGACGTTCTGTCTTTACCAATCCTCCTGCCGCGGCCATGTGTGTGACTCACTGCCGCTGTGGTTCCCGGGTCGCACTTGTGGCAGATGGCAGGGAGGGCTGCCTTCCTCCCTCCTTTTGGGGTTGTAGGTAATCCAGTCCTCGATGTCTCTGACCGTTAACGCTTCATGGGAGGTGGCCGCTACATATGGCCGCAATGACAGGGGAGCGGTGGGCAGTTAACTTTTACTTCCCCCCCATACTTGGACACCAGTTCAGCCGTGTTCCATCACTTAATTGGACTTGTCAACCGGTGTTTAATCCTTGATTGTTTACCTTGCCTCCAAACCCTGCAGGACACCACGATATTGGTGTCTGGAGCCAATAATACCGAATGGAGTGAGTTTTACCCTCCAGCTAGGTGAGTCATCTTCTTTGACACCCCCTCTCTTTTACTTTGACTTTTATTTTTCACCAGTCTCTCTTTTAGCCGTGATTGTAATTCCTTTTTTCCCCCTAATCCCTTTTACTTAATCTTAGTTTGCTCACTAGATGGACAACTGTCTTGAGAATGTTGGGGTGGTTTGGCCTGTTTACAAGATGGAAGTAATTGGTGACTACATACTGCCTTTTTGTTATTTCCCTTGTGTAGGTTATCACTATGATTGGCGGGACCTTGCGCTCGCACCCTTGAAGTGTGGTAGGTAGGAGTTTCCAGTCCCATCACCACGTGTAGATAGTATTAATAATAGGTCCTGATGAAATGCAATGGATCAGTAGTGACCAAAATGCATGAAACATGTCGACCACACTGTGAGAGATGAGCTAGCTCCACTGGACCATAGAGCCAGAAAGCGGCCACTCTGTTTTTTAATAAGGTGGATAACCACCTTAACAATAAATAATAAATTTCCTTTGGATTATCCAACCTTTTTTAAATCACCCACCCACATCACATCTACACCATATATATTTTCTAGGGCCCTCACACCCATGCACCATACGGCTGGAACAAAAGATCTCCGTGAAAGAGCCCCTTTACGGGTGCCCGTTGGGTATTGCAGCGCCGACCCGACGAGGAGCAAGTCCAGATGATGAAGCATGACACCTAGCTTGCTGGGTGTGTGAGGACTTTAGTTCCGACAAGGGGAATCCCCCTCATAACGTTGTCCGCCCTGGGGAACAGCATACCCTTTTTGTAATATTGTGACTGGGCATGTATGCTGGACCCCGCTAACAAGCCCTACAGTCCCCCTTATTTGTTAGAGATACTTGCACGGGTGACCCCGTGGGACATTAGGTTACCATACAGTGTGAGTCACACGTATTGGTCCAATATCTTGCACGCTATACCACCCTCCATATTCGTAGTGGATAGCTGGGTTTCCTACTAGATATGGAGGATACCCCGGGACTCAGCTTCAATGAAGAAGCCATAGCTGACATTTTAAGAACAGCCCCCTCCCTTCTTGGGGTAGGGGGTGCTGTGGCCTCAGGATCACAGTCCGAAGACTGGACGTCGATCACGGCATTGAAGAGAGAATGGTTGAAAGTTACTCTGCATGGAGCTCTCATGACAGAGTATTTACGAGCGAATATAGCACCCCATGGCCTTATTGTTAACATTTTGCCCAGAATTTTTCTGGAAGATGGGCCTTTTAAAAAGATTGGTGCCAAGTATCCTGGAAATGCACCAAAGATCTATTGGTCCTAATTATCAACACCGCCAAGAGGCTGGCGGATGCACTTCTCACCAGAATTCAGGTAGCTGAAGCTGCATTAAAATCCTCCATCCCAAAAACGGCCTTTACCTCCAAGCTAACTGAGATAAATAACGAGATCGCTGAAAACAGAGAGTACCTCCTCAAACAGAAGGTTACTAAATTACAGAAAGATGTAGCTAAGTTTGACAAGGAGAAAGTTTATCCTTACTTGAAGGATGACTACGCTGCTCCGAGGAGTAGTTACTCCTCTGATGAGAGTTCTGACAACAGCAGGAGGGGATCCTCGAACAGCGATTCGAGTACTGGTAGCGGGGGTAACTACAATCAACGCAGACCTAACTACCAGCCTTACCCCAACTATAACAATGGTCCGGCCTTTCAAGGACCTGCTCCACCAATGTGGCAATACCCGATGTATCCTCAGGGCCCACCGCCATATTTCCCTATGAGTAACCCCCCTTTTTTAGGCAGAGGTTGGGGCAAAGGAAGAGGGCGAAGAAGAGGAGCACAGAAGGGAGTCCAATGGCAAGGCCAAACCCCGCACTCAGTAGAGACCAGGAGTGTGACCAAGGGAAAAAGGGTCTAGTAGTTAATCTCTCTAATAGGAACTTGACCAGCATGGAAATGTCAGTCTTGGAGAAAGGCCTGGGATTTGTCCCGACCCCCAATTTGATAAATTTAGTGAGATGTGTGAAGTACAGGAATTCTTCAGGAAAGTGCGCCTCAAGGCCTTCTTTCAAGACCGGGCCTCGCCTGAGTGCGGTGACTCTGGTCTTCGTGAACCCTTCCACATTTACACCACACAATAATATGGTTCCACCTGAGATCTTGACTTTTGAGAGGGCGGTACTCAAAGAGTTATCCGGCTCCACGAGGACGAACTCATTCCACAACTTTTCTAATGATGAAAAGAATGCTGCCACCACATTGGCTACTGATACCAGCATCACCATCAAGCAGGCCGACAAGGGCGGGGCAACTGTCATTCAGTCCACTATAGACTATGACAGAGAATGTAGACACCAGCTTGGGAATACTCGACATTATACACCCTTGGCGGTAGATCCCACACCTAGACTCGCATCAGAGATAACGATAATGGTCCTTGAGGCTGAAAACAATGGTTGGATCACAAAGAAGGAGGCGGACTTCCTTATAATAAAGGAGCCAAAGACACCGTACTTCTATACCCTCCCCAAGATCCACAAAAATACGATACCTGTCCCTGGGAGGCCGATAGTGTCAGGGATCGGGTCTTTGTTGGAACCATTATCCAGGTTTTGCGACCATTTCCTCCAGCCCTTGGTGAGAAAAATACCATCATTTGTGCAGGACACAACAGACGTACTACGCATTATCGACAACATTGATAGCCTTAACGAGGTTAACCTTCTAGTGACACTTGACGTGGAAGCGTTATACACTAACATTCCGCAACGAGCAACCCTGGATGCCATTGAGGGCAGTCTGCTGAAAGAAGAATGGGATTCACCAACTCCGGTCTCCTTTATAATGGGATGTGCCTCTTTAGCATTAACGGAAAACTTTTTTGAATATGAAACACAATTATTTCATCAATCCCAGGGTACTTCCATGGGGAGTACCTTCGCCCCAAGTGTGGCCTGCCTGTACATGGCTACTTTGAAGAGGAAGTCATCATGAACCCAATTAACCCATATAGAAACAATCTGATACTATGGAAAAGATTCATAGATGACATCCTCATTTTTTGGAGGGAGACATGGCAACGTGTGAGGCGTTTTGCCAATGGATCAACACTCAGAATGTGTTTCTTAAATTCACACACACCGTATCAGATACGAGCATCCCCTTCCTTGATCTAAGGATAAGACTTACTAATGAGGGACTGAGTACGACCCTGTTTAGAAAAGATACAGACAGGAATAGTCTCCTTCTATATGGGAGTCACCATCCGATGGCTCTCAGGAATAACCTACCGTTTGGCCAGTTCCTCCGTATCAGGAGGAACTGTAGTACCTTGACTGATTATAAGACAGAGGCCCAACTCCTGCAACAGAACCTTAGGGAGAGGGGATACCCGGCACGTCAGGTCAGGAACTCTTACAAGAGGGCCATGAACAACCCACGGGAATCTTTACTCGATGGTACTATTAGAGAGCAGACTGACGTTTTAACGTGCGTCACATCGTTCACATCCCATTCCACACTAATCAAGAGGATTATTAACAAACACTGGGGAATAGTGAACACAGGAGATCTGAACCTCCCGAGACCCAGGTTTGCTTACAAACGCACACAAAATCTCAAAGATATTCTAATACACACTAGGCCCAAGGCTAAGGAACCAATGACCCAGAGGACTTTATGGGACCTCCCGCCTGTAACAGGGCACTATCCCTGTGGCACGTGCTCAGTGTGTGAACAAACTAGATCTGTTAAAGAGATCGCACTGACTGACACATTCACATGGAGGCTGAAGCGGCACACCAACTGTAACACATCTAAGTGCATATACATGCTGATTTGTCCCTGTGATAAGAAATACATAGGAATGACGATGAGGGCTGTTAAGATACGCATCACTGAACACAAAAGCAATGTTAGGTGCATGAAAGTAACCACCAAAATGTACACGCACTGTAAAGAGCTTAACCACTCAGCAGAATCCCTCCAGTGGGTGGTCCTTGAAGCACACCCCAAAATCACATCAAAGGCCCTTTTCAAAATAGAACAGAGATGGGTGCACCGTCTCTCTACTAATTCATATGGTCTCAATGATGACATTCCCTGGGCCGCTTTGGCTAGGAGATAGGTGCAGCTCTACTCTTCACAGGATCCTCTGGCATTATTAAGGGCCTTTACCAGTAGACTACTAGATGGGTGCATACAAGATACATGACAGCTGTAACACACTAGCTTCCCATATTGATTTTATTTATCTAATTTTCACAACTGGATGGGTGTTTACTCGAAACATGATAGTTTGAACACACGAGTTTCCCTTATTCACTTGATTTTAATTAATTCTTACTGTATGCTCACTAAGACCTGTTGGTGCACGGTTAACAGCTAGTGTATAGACCTATGATTGCATACTTTCTCCTTTTTACACTCCAAGATGGCCGCTGCGTTTTCGGGGCCGGTACACTCGAGGTAGTGGAGACACCCATTGCACCACGTGACTACGCAGCGTGACGCCGAATCACAGCCCCACCCCTTTAGTGACGGGTCGCGGGAAGCTAGGAATGCCTTTAAATCACCACTCTAATGGGATTACGGCATGATCCGGCATTTGCGGCTCGACGCGCGGGAGGTTTATCGGCGCACGTCCAGCGTGGACAGGTGAGCGAGGGTTCCGCTTTGGGAATGACCGCAGTTTTATCCACATGGGCGTACGGACCGAGTGGGTCCACTACGGTAGGGGGCCTGGGACGTTCTGTCTTTACCAATCCTCCTGCCGCGGCCATGTGTGTGACTCACTGCCGCTGTGGTTCCCGGGTCGCACTTGTGGCAGATGGCAGGGAGGGCTGCCTTCCTCCCTCCTTTTGGGGTTGTAGGTAATCCAGTCCTCGATGTCTCTGACCGTTAACGCTTCATGGGAGGTGGCCGCTACGCATGGCCGCAATGACAGGGGAGCGGTGGGCAGTTAACTTTTACTTTCCCCCCATATTTGGACACCAGTTCAGCCGTGTTCCATCACTTAATTGGACTTGTCAACCGGTGTTTAATCCTTGATTGTTTACCTTGCCTCCATACCCTGCAGGACACCACGATATTGGTGTCTGGAGCCAATAATACCGAATGGAGTGAGTTTTACCCTCCAGCTAGGTGAGTCATCTTCTTTGACACCCCCTTTTACTCCTACTTTTACTCTGACTTTAATTGTTCACCAGTCTCTCTTTTAGCCGTGATTGTAATTCCTTTTTTCCCCCTAACCCCTTTTACTTAATCTTAGTTTGCCTACTAGATGGACAACTGTCTTGAGAATGTTGGGGTGGTTTGGCCTGTTTACAAGATGGAAGTAATTGGTGACTACATACTGCCTTTTTGTTATTTCCCTTGTGTAGGTTACCACTATGATTGGCGGGACCTTGCGCTCGCACCCTTGAAGTGTGGTAGGTAGGAGTTTTCAGTCCCATCACCACGTGTAGATAGTATTAATAATAGGTCCTGATGAAATGCAATGGATCAGTAGTGACCAAAATGCATGAAACATGTCGACCACACTGTGAGAGATGAGCTAGCTCCACTGGACCATAGAGCCAGAAAGCGGCCACTCTGTTTTTTAATAAGGTGGATAACCACCTTAACAATAAATAATAAATTTACTTTGGATTATCCAACCTTTTTTAAATCACCCACCCACATCACATCTACACCTATATATTTTTCTAGGGCCCTCACACCCATGCACCATACGGCTGGAACAAAGATCTCCGTGAAAGAGCCCCTTTACGGGTGCCCGTTGGGTATTGCAGCGCCGACCCGACGAGGAGCAAGTCCAGATGATGAAGCATGACACCTAGCTTGCTGGGTGTGTGAGGACTTTAGTTCCGACAAGGGAATTCCCCTCATAACGTTGTCCGCCCTGGGGAACAGCATACCCTTTTTTGTAATATTGAAAATGTGTTGCCCATTGCAACAACTGTAACTACTGTACTTAAAAGTCTATTGCCTATCTGCAAAGTATTTAAACTAAAGTAATTCATTCTGAGAAAGTATTTTTGTAATGTAATGTATAATGTAATTACAATGTAATTTAAAAAATAAAATATGTAAAAAAAATTGTTTCTAAAAATGTAGTAAATCAGTATGAAAAAAATTAATATAACAATTAATACATTTAAAAATTGTCATTTACAAAACCTTTGAAATTCACTGAAAAAACCGTAGGTTTCAGGCACGTTATAGTTAGAAATTAGCATTTAAAAAACCTTTGAAATTCACTGAAAAAACCATAGGTTTCAGACACGTTATAGTTACAAATTAGCATTTAAAAAACCTTTGAAATTCACTGAAAAAACCATAGGTTTCAGACACGTTATAGTTACAAATTAGCATTTAAAAACCTTTGAAATTCACTGAAAAAACCATAGGTTTTAGGGACAGTTTTAGTTACTTGGACATTGCACTCGTACAAAACCCGTGAAATTCCCCGTTATAGTTAGTTCAGCTAACTATAACTCGCGCCCGCAATGCACTGCTGATGACGTCACATATTACATCACTCATGACATGGTCAGTGACATCACTGATGACATCACTGATGACATCTCAAATGACATCACTGATGACATCATCCACGTGATAATCTGATGCACCTCCTCACACCCTAATATAACCTTTGATACACCCACTCTAAATTACAGACTGCCATTCGCAAAACCATAGACACTCCAACACCAATAACTACATACCCACTCACTGATTCTTAGGTCTACACACACACATCCACTCACTCACCCGTACAGTCACTCATACTTACGGTCACTCAGTACAGGACTATC
This sequence comes from Calotriton arnoldi, assembly GCA_963921515.1. NCBI lineage: Eukaryota > Metazoa > Chordata > Amphibia > Caudata > Salamandridae > Calotriton > Calotriton arnoldi. Next base: position 74,096 of record CAWUFW010010065.1, read on the forward strand.
ATATGCACTCTTACTCCTATATAGACACTCAAACAACGCCACTCATCCATAGAGATACTCACACACCTAGTCAGTCATGCAAATAATTAAACACACTGCCATTTACTCACCTATACAGTTATACACACACCAGCTCACTTACTCATACAAATAGTAGCACATTGTTACGCTCTTATACAATCACAGATACAAGCACACACTCATCCATACAGCCACTATCACAATCACTCACTCTTGCTTATAGCTATTTATATACTCCAACACACATATATACTGCCTTTCACATATGTAGTTACTCACACATGTACCACTGGGACATACATTCACTCACTAACACACTCTTACACACACTTACCCACCCATACAGTCTATCACAGATGCACTCTTGAAACCATCCACCCAGTGAATCACCCACTCACACATCTATGCACAGAGTTGCACACACCCCTCCCACACAAACACTCAGGCACCCATACAGATACTCAGACAAGCATTCAATAACTCATATAGACACTCATTTAGCTATTCACAAACACATGCAGCCACTTACACAGCAACAGACAGACGGATACAGACATTCACCCAGTTTAGTCACTAACCCATGCATTCAGTAAGATACGTTAAATCACTCACTTATAGAGTCAGTCACGCACCTACTAAATCATCCATACAGACACTTACACACCCACTCATTCTTCAATACGTCTTTTCCTATATATATTAAAAATATTTAAACTTTACAGAAACACACAGTCACTGGATGATGTCATCAGTGATGTCATTTGAGATGTCATCAGTGATGTCATCAGTGATGTCACTGACCATGTCATGAGTGATGTAATATGTGACGTCATCAGCAGTGCATTGCGAGGCGCGAGTTATAGTTAGCTGAACTAACTATAACGGGGAATTTCACGGGTTTTGTACGAGTGCAATGTCCAAGTAACTAAAACTGTCCCTAAAACCTATGGTTTTTTCAGTGAATATATATATATATATATATATATATATATATATATATATATATATATATATATATATAGGCTAGCTTGAATCCAGTGGCACAGTGAGCCCAGGACCCACATCTGGGCATAACCCGCGCACTTGGGGCGAGAAAGCAAAAGACACACAGATGATGGACGGAATGCAGAGCAGATCAAACATTCACCCCCATCAGCCTGGCTGACGAGGGGTGATGCCCCGAAACCTGTCCCAGGATGCTTGTTTCCAGTCCCGGGAGGACCTGATTTGGCAGTTCGGGCTGGACTGTTCCCATGAGGCACAGGGTGAAGACTGATTTGCATATGGCTGGGTCTAAAATGGGGTGGCATGGTGAGCAAAAGAATGATGGATTTAAACCAGATCTATTGACTGGGGGTGAATGTTTGATTTGCTCTGCATTCCGTCCATCATCTGTGTATATTTTACTATAGAGAAGGGGCCCTGCCTTATAAAGATCACATGTATATAGGATAAGAGGAGGCCTATCACACACATCAGGTCCCTGAAGGAAATTATTATATGATGGATTGTCTGCTTGAGTTCCTTCTTCACATGACGCAGCTTTTTTACCTGGAGATTGAGCTTGAACAGGTTGTTGTTCATAACAGACTTGAGGAACCCCATCACCGCACAAGGAGAGAGGGCCAATTTATCGACATTCACTAGAAATTCTAGGAGAAAAAGAGGAAACTAAAGCATACTGCAGTTGTTGCTTAAATAAGTGGGTGTGCTGGGCCTTCAGGAGAATGTGGATCACCAGATGCAATCTGCGGGTGTGGAGATGCCCCACCACAGTATGGAGAAACGTGATGAAACACCATAAAGCAGAGGACAGGCCAAATGGTAGGCAACAGAACTTCCACATCTGGCTATCCCACTGGAACTTGAGAAACCTTTGGTGATCTTTGCTGATTTGAATTGAAAAGCAAGCATCATTCAGGTCTAGACTCACCATATAGTCCCTGGGACGAATGGTTCTAAAAAGATGCACCTCCTTAATTTTGAAATGTTGATACATAACCTACTTATTTGAAATTTCAAGTTCATGGAAACGCTCAAGCTATTGAGTTATTTGTGCACCAGGAATATTGAGCTGATGATTCCCAGCAGGTGAAACTAAAATGAGTGCCATCCTTTTGGACCAGCTATGCTAATTCCTGATCGACCAATGCACTCTTTTCGGAAGAGAAAAATGACAAGTGGGCCTCTATTGCTGAATGTAAGGTTTCAAATAATATATGGAGTAGCTTCTTACTGTTTGGAAGGCCCAGGGATCAAGAGTGAGACTTTCTCATGTTGGAAGAAAAAGCATTATTCAGCCTCCCACTATCTCACATGAAGTGAGAGGATTTCCTGACTGTCCACCAGTGGGGCAGGAAGCATTGCTCAATCGCTGTGTAATGCTCTTTTGTCTATTTGGTTTTGATGAGGGTTCAAACCTCTGCATTCAAAAGAGGCAACCAGAGCTGGAAATGCTGCTTTTGTAAGCAAAGTTGGCCCCAACAAAAACAACCTCTTTTATAAAGTGTGTTGCATGGGTGCTTGGGTTTTATAAAGCCAGTTGATGTTGGATCCATATTTAGAAATCTGCTTGAGCAACTGGCCCCACAACATAAGGCCACCAAAGGAATCCAGTTGGGTTGGCAGTCATAGTAGGATTATCATTGAGCAGGGATTACATCACTGTTTGTGCCAATCATTTCAGGACATGTATATAAAGGATATCTCGAGAGGCGGAAGCATATTCCAGCATACGAAGAAGCCTTCCCAGAGAGACAGGAAATCTAAGAGGTGAACTTGGCAATGTTTTGAGGAGTGATCATTGACCTTCCTAGGGTCTGAACCATAAGAGAAAGGAGGCCAGGTTAGGATCGACATCAGGTAAGCAATTCACAAAGGCATTTTTCAAGTATTTGTAGTGGCGCTACTTCAGTTTTGCTTCAAGTACTCCTAAATACTATTACCAAAGCCACAGATGCAGATTTACTCCTACTCTGACCCTATTTTGTAAGTGCTGGGTTCTCAGATGAAGGTAGGTACAACTACGCACATATAGTTCTAAGATATATGTGTAAATGTGAGAGTGGCCGGGGAGTGGCTATTAGTGTTGGACTGGCCAATTGGGCAATATGGAAATGCCTGAAGGGCTGGTCTCACAGGTCAGTGTGTTGTCCAGCTCTTTGTTGGTTTGTGGGCCTGTTTTATGGTCTGTTGGGCCATTTTTGTACTGTGCATTTCTCTATTATCACAAGTACTGCCGACAGCAAGCACACATGCATCAGTCTTTCATACCTTTCAAAACACTTATACAGCATGTCTTTACAATTTGAAAATTGTCTTCATTTGAAAATGTGGGCTACGTTTTTAGCTATATGATTCTCTAATGGGGGCCACTATTACTTTGGTGGCCAGGCCTATTTTCTGTCGCAGTCTGTCCCCTAGTGGTACTCCAGTAGATGTAGGTGTAAATCTACTCCTGCCACGCCTTGAGGTAAGTCATGTGCTGCACATGGTCACTCACAAGTGCTGCTTTAGTTATCACTCATTCACCAGTCAATGTGCTTACGCTACCTTTCATCTATGCACTCATTTGACCACTCATTTACCCACTCACTCATTCATTTATTCAGCCATTTATGCTTCCTTTTAACTATTCATTCATCCATGCACTTGGTTACTGATTCACCTATTCTTTCGCCCATGCACAAACTCCCCCATCCATTCCTCCAAACATTTATATATCTGTTAATCTGTTCATCCATAAACCCATCTACCTAACCATCAATTGACTTATTCTCTCCTTCACCCATTTATCCATGTGCACAACAACATACACACAAATTCTAGTCAATGAAGAAACACATCACTTATAAGAAAAGCCAGTCGGGTTGGCGTTCCTAGGGATTATTCTCTCCTTCCTGACTACAGCCGAATGAAAAGGCAGGTCAAGTCACAAAGCACGATTAAAGCAGCTGTTTAAAGAACGAAAATCGTGACTTTTTTCACACTCCTTAGATAATTATCGAAAAAGTTTGAATCTTTCTGCATGTTTCTACACATCCTAAGCTACTGCGCCTTTTAAAAAAAAAAACTGATTGTATTAAACTGCTTGTAATATCTTTTTGCAACAAATATCTAACAGTTTTTTTGATGTGCTTAATTTTGCACTAGAGGTTCTGGGGCATCCTTACAAGTCCCTTGCATCACCATACTATCACTTTTTTTGATGCTCCGGTGGCGCAGTGAGCTGGCCCATTTTTACAAACCCATGCAAAGCCACCCTGCCTGGCTTTTCATGGCCTTGTAAATATGGCCCCCTTTCACGCATTACTCTGCGTGAAAGGGGTGTTCCATGGGTGTCGCTGTGGGTGTTCCCACGCAACGCCCATGGATTCTAACACATTCTCAGATTTACAAGGTTTCATAAACCTGGAAATGCGTCAGATTCTACCACCTCCCCAAGGGAGGCGTAAAAGTGGTGCAACGAGGAGAAATAACTATATTTCTCCTTGTTTTTTCTTCTTTCTATGTGTGCTACAGAAGGAGGAAAACACCATCAATTATTGTTTTTGTGCAGGAAGGTTTCCTTTTCTGCACAAAAACAATCATCCTTGCAACGCAGGCACCCTTGCACCATGGTGTAAGAGGGCCTGCATTGGCCCTAGGTAGCCTATTGTGCGCCAGCGCAGAGAAAGCACAGGGATGCATCATATTGTTGTAAATACGATGCACCCCTGCACTTTCCTAATGACGCTGCTCAGCTCAGCAACATGGCTTGAAGCGCTGTGCTGCATCATTATCTTGTAAATATGCCCCTCTATTTTTACCCATGATTGCAAACAGGCTCCCTCTTTCATATGAAAGAGCTACGCACCAAGGATTTAGGTGGATTGTGAGAAAGATGATGATGTGACCATGTATTACATGGAATAAAGTATCCTCTGCCATACATGATAAGGATATTTCAAGTCAACTCCGAGTTACATAACGTTCTAAAAGAACTCGGCCTTAGGCCTCGTATTTATCGTCACGGAACTCCTCCGTGACTTGTAATATCCTCGTAATGTACGGAAGGGGGTACTTTATCCCACATAATACAGTTGAGCCTCTAGTCACTTCCTTATTCCGGGTTTCTAGATGCGTCATAAGTGGCCTGTAGTAAGGAAATTAGAGACTGGTGTTTAAACACGGATAGCAGGCGTCCATGTATTATATGATTATAACGTTATCAGAAAAACGTAGCATTTAAAAATAGTTTAAGTAGTGTTTGAGCGCAATGGGCTTTGGCATTGTTTGCAGCGTCTCTTAGAATGCGGTCAATATGTTCTAAGGACTTTGGGTAAATTGAACAATACTCTAAAGTCCGCCGTAATTTATCTCAAGCACTCTTAGAATGGATTCGTCCTCCCTGGGGCACCCAGCTACCTCTAACACTCCTAATCAGCTAAAATTAGTAGCTGCAGTGGGTGAAGAAGACAAATGACGTTCCCTAGTCAGGGCTCCAGAGATATTCAAGGACCAGCCCTGAGAAAATTGCCTAGAAACATAATTTGAAAATCAATAGCCGCAGTTAAGGAATCAATTCAACAATTGGCAAATATGTATAAGCAATGAAAAAAGCAATATCAAGGGAAAGGCGAGCTGTCCATAAATCTGCTCTGAATGGTCTCCGACTAAGGCATCCTTACCCCAATCACATGAATACAGCTGTGAATACCTTTAATCAGTTTAAACAGCAGGACATGCCAATTCAAAAGGACACTTGTGCTCTGCAGATGTCTTAAGGGCGTCTTGCGGTGTCCAAAATACCTGCTGTTGTTGCAAATGTGTGAAATGGATGCAAAATGGTAGCCAGGACAATTACCTGCTCTATACTTGATAAAGACTGAGACCATCACAATAAAGCAAAGGAATTCATATCTGCATTTAATTTTGTATCATTGGGAAATCGACCGTGCAACACTGTAATGTAAAGGTAGGGGAAAGAGAGGGAACTGGTGTATTGTATGCAATATATTGAGTTTACTACCATGATGGTGTAATTACTGATTCGTAGATATGCTATCAAAGAAAATACCGCCTCTTGCATTGATAATTCACAATTAAGTTATAAAACTGAAAGAATAGTGGGGGATTTTGTCATTTCATTCATTCGCTGCTCGTTGCACTTTTTATGAAAAGCAAATTCTGTATTCAAAAGTTCAGTTTCTTTCTCTTGTTTAGTGTTGCCTCCAGTCATGACTGGAGAAGCAAACGGCGAGAAGGTGTCGTTAGTGTCTTTTCAAGTGAGAAACGCCTCGATTTCCTCTCTCACAAGTGGAGCATAACGAGTCTGCACCACCTCCTTGACGACATAAATGAAGTCTTAAAAACAATAACTATCTATCACAAAATCACAATCCCACTATCCATCTCATTAGATTCTCGATTTACCCAGCCTCTCTGGACAAATTCACCAAAATCAACAACTCTCTTCAAACCATCACATATGAAAACATCACCCTCACATCTATCAACAAAGCCCTCAAACTAAAGCTCTGTCTTCTCCTCAACATCATATATACCTCTCGACATCCACACTAAAAGAGACCAAATCCCACCCCTCTCAAAAGATAATCTTGGCTCAGAGAAACATTCCCTACAGCACTTGCATTCCTAAAGAAAATATTTGTGCAAGTAATGGCAATGCAACCGCAAAATAATATTAAACCACTCTATACTGAAGGCCCCCCAGCTAGGGTTCCATGATCCATGGAGTATAGAAATGGTTGCTATTGAGGTGGTCAATCACACTTTCAATAAGGAGAAACAGCCAGGGGCAGAGTAGACATCAACAATGTGCCTGATGGGATCTGATGGACTCGAGGAGCAGAAATCTGGCGCCAGAAGGATGGGCCTTCCCTGTCAGTGAAGATGGAGGCCATATGGGGCTTGGGAGGAACGTGGGTCCCACTGAGGTCACAGCGGAGAACAGGAAGGGCGTGTTAGGTGTGGGCGATAGAACTATGTGGTGAAGTTGGGAGTGACCTGAGCCCCCACATATCTAGTGCATTAAATGCCAGTAGACCGAGATAGCAAGTTGAAACAGCCGCAGTGAGCCTAGAACTCATGCAACTACAATCATGAATGCAAAAATTATTTCATAGAGTGGGTGGTGGTGTGAGAATAAATGACTGTCACACCATGGTAACAGTGCAGGAAAACATCACTCCCAAAACTGTCCCCCAAATGAGAGCCCTGATGCTGCTATGTCTTGGAGCACTTAATTGTTATGTTGCTGAATCGTGGTGCAGACGAATGAGTGTTGCTGAGAAGGTCAAGTAACGCCCTGGTTACCGGAACCAACTGGAGGAGTACAAGCCTGGTTTCTTCAGGCAGAGACATACCAGGAGGGTACAAGAGGATCATGAGGGTTTAAATGGTGAGGCACATGGTATTTTTAACTGGGGATAATGAAACATGTCCACCTTTGTAGTCTCTACTCAATAACGAGGTTAACTACAGGACGCCCACTGCCAAGATATCACCAACTCTGATTGTTTTATTAAAGTCATAAGTCAGGAACTTTCCCAATCTTATAGGAATTTCACCGTTGGGAGGAAGGAAAGCAAGAAAGAATGACAAGAACAATGCAGTGGGCGAGCTGCTTGCCCAAGACACCACAATGTGTAACAAAAAGAACCTGACACCCCTATCCAAAGTGCATCTGATGAGTAAAACCTCTGTAGACCAATTAGAAGTTGAAAGAAAAAGTAGATGGCAATAATGATTACTGATATACAGGTGATAGATAACAAAGTGAGTGCAGACGATGAGGCAGTATCATCGATAACAGCAATCAGGATGAAACTCACTCCACAATTCTAACAATGTCCGAGGAATTGCAAGACCTCAGAGACAAATGTGTCAGCATGGAGGAATGGTCATGGTGTGATAATATAATAATTAAAAATTCAAAAATATTATCAGAAGTGAGGACATTGAAGGCTCCCGTGCTTCCCTCTTTCGTCATGCGCTCCAGAAGGCGGAGGACTTTGCAACTGGCATAGAAGCGTCCATAAAGTCAGGGCACTGCATGCCAATCTGCTTTTGGTGAAACTATTATCTTCTGCACACAAGAATAGAATTCTAAGGAATGTTAGACACTATGATACCTGCAACTTCAAGAAAAGTGACATTCAGTTGTTCAAGACTTAAAATAAAGTACCTTTAATAAATGGAGAGACGTGCAAGAAATTACTGGTGAAGTCAGGAAGAGGTAAATTAAATTTAGATAGGCGTTCTCCTTCACCCTCCTATTTCTGCTGGAATTGAAAATGACAACACATATTGGCAGGCACTTGGAAGAAGGAAAAACATCCTGGACCTTCCAAGTTATGTTATGTTATGTTATAGAATTTATAAAGGGCGTGGCTGCCCCTGCAACGGGACGTCCCATCGCTAGACTCAGTGGAGAACCAACTGTGAAGAAATGCCCACAAGAAAAAAGAACCTCACAGAGTGCTTAGATGTTATGTTATGTTATGTTAATATAACTTATAAAGCGCACGATTACCCAGGGGTGTCTTGGCGCTGAACCTGACCGTAAGCCCTAAAAGAAGGGAAGGAAGAGTTATATTAATTTAAAAACAACCAGGTTTTCAGTTCTTTTCTGAAGGAGGCAAGAGAGTTGGCAGCTCTTATATTCACCGGGAGCGAGTTCCACAGTATAGCTGTGCCATGTCCTATGCTCCGACCTCCCTGCTCGAGGTTCGAATCCTTGGTACCAACATCAATCTGGCATTGGTGGACCTTAAATGTTTGCCAGGGTGGTACCAGGAAAAAGGCTTTCCAGAGATACAGGTCCTAAATTATTCAGTGCTTTATAGGCCAGGCATAGTGCCTTGAACTTAATACGCTTAGCCACTGGCAGCCAATGAAGTTTCCGAATGTCTTCCACAACAGATTGATACTTTGGTAAGTTCAATAGGAGCCTGGCAGCTGCATTTTGCAGCATTTGGAGTTTTTTCAAATGTTGTTTCTGTAATTCAATGTAGAGGCCGTTACAGTAGTCTAGTTTTGATAATACTAATGTAGTTACAACCGTTCTCCTAGAATCAGGGGGATATAGGGCAGGATCTTCTTCAGTTTCCTTATCAAGTAAGACGTAGCCGAAACTGTGGCATTGGTTTGCTGAGAGAAAGTGAGTTTATTATCTATCAGAACCCTGAGGTTCTTAGCCTTTTCTACCGGTTTTGGAAACTCTCAGTTTTCAGCCGGTCACCATAGTCCATCCTATCTTGGTTGGAGGTTACCAAAGATCACCACTTTGGTTTTGTCCGAATTCAATTTGAGGCAATGCCTTCCCATCCAGCTACTGATTTCCCTCATGCAGTTGTAGAACGGCACTACAGGGAAAGCTAGATTTTTATGAGCCGCGGTCACAATCTGAGTGTCGTCGGCATATGATGTTAGGTTGAAGCCGAAATGTTGGATTAGCGGAGCGAGTTCCGACACATAGATGTTAAATAAGGATGGGCTCAGGGACGAACCCTGTGGGACCCCACACGGAAGCACGTATGGAGTTGCTTTAAACTGGTCTAGGGTTACCGTCTGTCTTTTATTCTGCAGAAAAGATGAAATTAGGGACAGGGCTTGGTCCTTTAGCCCTAATTTTTCCATACTCTGTAGCAGTGTATCATGATGGACGGTATCAAAGGCCTCTGACAGATAGAGGAGAATCAGAGCCGCCGCACCTCCTTTATCCATTACTGCTCTGATCTCCTCAGTGGCCTTGATTAGTGCCGTCTCCATACTATGCCCTGGGCGGAAGCCAAATTGGGAGGGATCAAGCAGATTATTTTCTTGAATGAATAGTGTTAATTGGTTATTCATAATTTTTTCCACTATTTTTGCTGGGAAAGGTAGCCTAGCAATCAGACGGTAGTCACTGGTAACTGAAGTATCCAGGTTTGCTTTCTTTATTAAAGGAAGAAAGGCTGCATCTTTCCAAATAGCCGGAAAAATACCAGAGGCGAACATATTGTTGAATATTTTTGTCAATATAGGGCTCACCTCCCTTGCAATGTTCCTCAAAACTGAAGGAGGGCAGGGGTCTAAAGGAGATCCTGATTTGATTTCCTGAATTAATTTTTCCACAAGCTCACTGGATACCTGTGAAAAATTCAGAAAGACATTTGCTCCGGTCTCCGAGCTTGGGGGCTCCTTGGATGGCTTGTTGGAGATGGTGGTTTTAAAAATGTTATATATGTCATTCACTTTGTTCCTAAACGCACTAGCAATATTATCACATAGAAGTTGACTACTCCCTGTTGTTCTTTTGCTGGGTGCGGTGTTCAGCTTCTCCTACCACCCCAAAGAGTTCTTTGGCTGAGTTTTTAGCTTGCTCAATCTGTCGGGTGAAAACGTCTCTTTTTCAGTAATCAACAGGGTTTTGTAGTTAGCTAATGCATATTTATAATTCTTTTGTCTACTGCCTCATATTTCATTCTCCATCGCCTTTCCAGTCTGCGGCATTTGTGTTTCTCTTGTCGCAGAGCTTCAGTATACCAGGGGCTGATGGTTGACTGCGGTTCCCTGAATTTTTGCAAGTAGGGACTGTAGCCCTAAAGGCCTCATTAAGCCAATCTGTGTATTCCTCAGCTGCCTGGTCCGCCTGCTTGCTGAGGGTCGCACGTGTCTGTTCTAGTTGGAGTTCCAGCATGTTTTTATCTATCTTACTCCAAGCTTTATAGTACTTTGCTGTGTTTTCATAGCTCTAGCTTCTAATGCTGTTGGAGCTATATAGTCAAATAGAATTAATGAATGATCTGACCAGGGTAGAGGATGAATATCCTTAACTGCCAGACCAGAGACAGAGAAGAATACACCATTGAGCGTGTGTCCAGCCTCATGGGTGGGTTTGCGTACCATCTGTGTTGGTCCTAGTGTACCCAGAGTTTCCGTGAGTCTGGCTGTGTCTTTCTCTGGCTGTGTCTTTATCTGACATCTCCTCGAGGTATATATTAAAATCTCCTAGGATTGTAAAACTCTTTTATGGAGAGGAAAGGTTCCAGTAATGAGTCTAGATTTCCAGTGAAACTAGCTCTGGAGCCAGGGGGGCGGTACACCAGCATACCCTTAAAGGTGTTTTTGGGATTTGCTTCTAACGCAAAGTAGAGCCCTTCATAGTGTGGGCACGAAGCTGGGGGAAACGTGAGTCCAAAATGATCACGGTATATTACCGCCAGCCCTCCTCCTCTTTTGATGGGTCTGTCCAGTCTATGTGATACAAATCTCAGTGGGACTGCAACCACAAAATCTGGATCGGATGCTAGGTCTGCCCATGTTTCTGTGAGAAATAGTACATCCAAGTTATATTGTTGGATGGTGTCTGCTATTTCATATTTATGTTTAGCGAGTGACCTTACATTGATTAAACCACAATGTACCTCTGCCCATCTTTGGGTACCTGGCTGAATTGTTTTCTGCTTAGTATCAGAGGTATGGCCTGCTTTAATCATTTGTTGAGCCGGAAGTGAGAACCCACAAGTGCATATGAATTGGTTTGCACAGGATCCATTATCTAGAATACATCTATTGCATTCTAGACCAGAGCTTGACTTGGATATATTACGAAGTTCTTTACCTGTATAGATGGAGAACAACCAGGTCTTCAGGGATTTCCTAAAGGACCAATGGTTCGGAATGCGCCTCAAAGATAGAGGAAGAGCATTCCAGAGGGTGTAAGCTTTAGCGCGGAAGGACCGGCTGCCCGCCCTTACTCTTTTAAAGCGTGGCACACAGGCCAAGTTAAGATCGGCTGAGCGCAGGGACCGTGATAAGAGGTACGGCAACAACAAATTGGAGAGAATGGGGGCCACCTGGGGAAAAAAGATCTTATGGGCCGTGTACAAAGTCTTAAACTGAACATGCTTGTCCAACGGGAGCCAATGCAATCTGCGAATAGTGCCAGCAGCCGGGCAGTACTTCGGAAGAGAAAACAGCAGCCTTGCCGCGGCATTTTGAGCCATCTGGAGTTTTCTAATCATAGCCTTGTTAGCTTCCATGTATAGGATGTTGTTATAATCCAGCCCAGAGAGGATGGCAGCCTGAATGATAACTTGACGAATGGGGGTCAAAGAAGCCAAGAATAGGTTTAAGCCTGCGTAGAAGCCCAAAGCAGGTGCCTACCACCGCTATCGCCTGTGCTTCAAAGGTTAAGGCACTATCCACCCAGACACCGAGATTCTTGATCATCGACTTGGGACAGGGAGGAGGCCTAAGGGAAGAGGGCCACAAACGGTCACCCCAGGTGTGGATGTACTTACCTAGAAGCAGGATTTCAGACAGTCATGTTCAGCAGCAAACAATTGGCAGCCATTCATTATGCGACCGTCAGCTTACTTTTTGGGAAATTGACCACATCTGTTGAGGGATTGCCGCAAAAGGAAAACACAAGCTGGGTGTTGTCAGCATAGGACACCAGCGCAAACTCCAGAGCTTTCACAGCCTGAGCCAATGGCTGGATGTTGATATTAAATAAAGTAGGGCTCGGGGAGGAGCCTTGGGGGATGCCATGGTGAAGAGTGTTCCAGTTGGAGCTAAAAGGAGGAGACACAACCTGGAAGGAAGGATTGTCAAGAAAAGAGGCAAACCAAGTTAGAGCAGTACCACCTATCCCTATCTCTCGTAGGTGCTGGAGCAAAATGTTGTGACGTACAGTGTCGAAACCGTGAGAATCTACTAGTGAATGGCAAGGGGAGGAAAGATCACATACCGGAGGTAGATGTAGATTGGTGCTTGCACTAAACGCCAGGAGAAGAGGTGGACAGAATTCACCGACTAATAACTTCTAACCAAAATTATGACTATAAAGTGCAACTCTTTGATGCTAGGGGTCAGCATCTGTGCTCTTCATAATCGATCTGTTCTCAAATTATATCGTTTTTGGGGGCGCTAGAGGGCGCACGGCAAGATGGCTGCACCCTAGTGCTGCTCTGCCCGGCCGGGCCACAATCCGTCCCTTATCTGCCTAAAATTGCAGCATCCGCTCACCAACCTGGACTGGGCAGTGCTGTGTTGCCCTACTGCAACTGCTGGGAGCGAGTTTCGGAGCTTTTGACCACTGCAGCGCCGTAAAACGCAGATCGTAGATTGCTTGGCGAGTGCTCACAAAATGGCTCCCGCTGAATGCTTCTGAGCCGCTGTGTGATCGCTGCGCCCTACGGTATAGCTGTGTTCTGCTTTGGCTTCCTACACATCGAGACGGCGACGCAGAACTGAAGTAGAGGCGGGCGTGTGTTGTAATGAAGTAGTCCAGGTTGTATCTTTAAGTATTTATTGTAAGTAAGATCTTTAGTAGAAGAGAGCCCCACCAGGAGCAGCCACCCTGCTGCTCAGCCCATACACCAACTGACATTCTCACTCATCCAACATTCCGCAGTCACCTCTCACACCAACATTCTACTCCACAATCACACTGGCCGAGCAGCAGGTATAACACATCTCCCTTTTTTACACAAATGAGAATCAACTTCAAATGAATCACAAAATGAATGGTGCAAGTAGGAGATGGCAATACGATAATTACATGCAGCACTGGGGCAAGGAAACAATTTCAACGTAATACATGTAGATATGATAATGATGGAAAATATACATGTATGTTAAATAACAGAGAATAGATTTATGAAAGAGTAACAAAACGCAATCCAGCAATCACAGCACATAAGAACCACACAAGTGCACTCACCACATCTCCCTTTCCACAATACAATACAAATAAATGCAAAACACAGGCTACCATGCCACAAAACACAAGCTAAAACTCCACTACCAAACAAGCAGGCTGGCCAGGCCAACAAGAGGTAAAGCGTACCAACAAGACAGCATGGTAGGAAACCAAACAGAAAAGAGATATGAATCTGTGGAAGGTAATTCCACAGGGAAAAAACGGCAGAAACATTGCCCTCCACCCTTACCCGTAGTAAGGGTGGTAAGTGTGACAAGAAAGTACACACAGAACCAAGAACGGAACAGCGTAGTTCCACAACCTTACAGTATAGAAACATCGAATACCTGGAAACATCCGAACTTCCCCCAACATCACTGGTTGGGGTGTGATGTGTGGAGGGAAGACCACACAGTACAGCACGAAAAACTTACACTTCACCCAACAGTACTAAAACCATGAAAAAAGTGGAAAACATCAGCACACTAATAAAGTGAGACCACAGAGCAAAGAACAACATCCAAGCGCAACCCTGACGTGCGATGGATGGAAGGATAAGGCACAGCATAAATACAGCAATCATTAAAACAAGCACTAAACGGAAACTGCACTGCAAAACCAAGCGCAACCCTGACGTGCGATGGAAGTGGAAGGAAATAGCATAGCATAAACCCAGCAATCATTAAAAAACAAGCACTCAACGGAAACTGCACTGCGAAAAGTGTCAATCTGGCATAGAATAAGGACATTCGAAATACTCAATGAAAACTGCACAGCAATAAGTAGTAACACAGCAAGGATCAGCACATACGAAGCACACACAAAAATGCAAAAGTGAGCAATGGAAAACACCGGTGAGCGACCTCTCACCCGAAGATTCTGAAAATAAAAAATACAGGGGAAGAAAAGGAAAGTAAAACACAGCATGGATTAATTGTTGAAAATAAGATAGGCAAACTCCTCATAAAAGTTTGTACAAAGGTGCAGGTTGATGCAAAGTTGGGTCCATGTAGTGCAGCAACAAAAGTTAAAGCACCAAGAAGAAAACATGGGGAAAAAAAACAGTACAATAAGGGGCCGATTCCGATCTCGGCCGTTAGGGCTCCGAATCGGATTCGGCTTAACCGGATCCGATTCGGAGCCCTATTTCCCGACCGATTCGTACGCGCGTCCGGGCGAGCGAGTACGATGCGAAATCGCCGACCGACTCGTCCGGGCGTCCCGACCGCTCCGACCGACTCGTTCCCGGGTCTAACCGCACTGACCAACTCGCTCGGACACGACTCGCACCGCGCAATGGAGACGTTCCCCGGCCGGGTAAGTACGATGCGCGCCGCGAGCAGTCCGACCGAGCCGCGCACTCCGGCTCCAAAGAGCAGTCGGAGCCGTACTTCGGGGGTCCGTGTCGGACCCCCCTGTACGCGTAGCCACGTGAGTCGCACACAGGGGGGACCCATGGGTCCCCCCTACCTGTGCATGTACGGCGCGGGTTGCTTCGCCGTGTACCCGCTGTAGGGGGCGCCCCTGTTCGCCTCGCACCCATTGAGGCAATGGGAGCCCGCGTACGCGTTGTACGACCGGCTCCCATTGACTTCAATGGGAGTCCTACCGACTCGAGTACGATAGCATACGGACGCATCATACTCGTTCGGTCGGGCTGCACGGGTCCGATTCGGTCGGAAATCTCTCCGGGTCCGGCTCGGTCGGAGAGATTTCCGGCCCAAATCGGAATCGGCCCCTAAGTGTGCCAAACAGAATGCGGTTGAAAAACGAAGATTAAGGGGCCGATTCCGATTCGGGCCGGAAAACGTACCGACCGACTCGGCACGGGAATTTAGTCCGACTGACTCGGACCGGCGCCGCACGACCCGGGTAGTACGATGAAATGCATGTGAAATCCGACAGACTCGGACGGAATACAAAACGACCGACCGAGCCGGACGGAAACAAGGCATCCGACCGGGAAATCACGCGAAACGAACCGACCGACACGCACTCGGATTGAACCCGAACGAAACGTACCCGCGAACTCCGACCCACGTAGTACGATGCTGTGCGTGCAAATCACGACCAACTCGCCCGGAGCACAAGCCGTACGACCGACACGCATACAAAACACAGCCGAAGCAACCCAATGCTACGCGACCGACTCGTACGCCGCATATGAAACCTAGCTGACACACAGCGGGAACGAGTCGGACAAGATCGCACCAGACAACTGCAGCGTCCTACTCGGACACAAGAACGACTCCTACATGCACCAAAAACACCAAGGACATTTTTTTTTAAAAAGGGCCAAACAAGCAACCACTAAGCCAATAAATACAGGGAGGAAAAAAAATGGAACAAGGACACACCTCCAACTCCACCTACATAAAGGCCACAAATCCCGACCATGATCCCTTGCAAATTCCACTGACCTGCCAAACAGAACACCATCACACAGCAACCACAGACACACTCACAGCTCATACATCACACAAGCCACACACCATTACCACACCTACAAATAGCACCCTCACACACACCCAGCTAAACCAACACTCACACACCCCCACTTGCACACACACACACATCAATCACCACCACCACCCATCACCATGCCCCCAAAGAAGAACCATAAGTTCCTAGATTGTGAATTGGAAATCCTGGTAGACGAGATCCTGAGGGTAGAGCCACAGTTGTTTGGTACATTGGAACAACAGACCCCAATGTCACAGAAAACCAAGATGTGGGCGAGGATCGTCGACAGGGTCAACGCACAATCACCATGTTTGCGCACAAAGGAAGACATCCAGAACAGGTGGTATGATGTGCGCAGGAGGGTCAGGGACCTACTCAAAAAGGACTACGTCCTCAGCCAGCACACCGGCAGTGGCTCTCCTGCAAAACCAGTATACCTCAGGCCCTGGGAGGAGAAGGTGCGGGCCATCCTACCACCAGTGAGCGTATACGGACTAACAGACATCCCAGAGCCTGGTGAGTACACAACTAATATACACAATATGGTGTGACTACACACACACATCACAGTCAAGGGGATAGACAAACCATGCACACTTAGCAAATACACACCAACCAAAAGATATCCATCCCAAGATGTGAATGCTAGTCAGACAAACACAATACTTGCCATCCCATAGTGATATGTAACTGTGTCATGACATCTACAAACCTAACAACAAATACAGCAAGGCAGTGGCACAAATAGAACCAACAAATACTCCCAGATATTTACCCACCACTAGAACACCACCTCACAGGGAAGCTCACTGAAAGGAAGGAATTCTGTGTATGCTGGTCAAGTCAGTGTAGCCAATAGCATGATGGGAGTGGTAGTCACAGATATTGGTCACAACCACAATTGGCCCATCAACACCACTCTGAACCATGCTCACATCACAGGGAGTGGAAAACAACTGACAAGATGGCTGACACTGGCTACTGCTGTGGGGAGCACAAGGCCCTGCTGGGAACTGGGCACCAACAAACAACAGGAACACACTGTCAGCCATCTTGCCATTGCTGTCACACTCACACACACTGAAGTCCACTCAAAAGGAAGGAAGGATGGGCATGCTGGGAAGGGGGTGTAGGCAATAGCATGATGGGAGTGGTAGTCACAGATCAACATCTCACACCCACATGGCTCAGCAAGTTAGCACTGAAGCATGCACACCTCACAGGGAGTCAAAAGCCACTTCAAAGATGTCTGACACTGGCCACATCTGTGGGGAGCACAAGGCCCTGCTGGGAACTGGGCACCAACAAACAACAGGACCACACTGTCAGCCATCTTGCCATTGCTGTCACACTCACACACACTGAAGTCCATCCAAAAGGAAGGAAGGATGGGCATGCTGGGAAGGGGGTGGAGGCAATAGCAGGATGGGAGTTGTAGGCACAGATATTGGTCACACCCACAATTGGCCCATCAACACCACTCTGAACCATGCTCACATCACAGGGAGTGGAAAACAACTGACAAGATGGCTGACACTGGGTACTGCTGTGGGGAGCACAAGGCCCTGCTGGGAACTGTGCAACAACCAACAGCAGGACACCACTGACTGACATCCTGAAAGACATCTTGCACTCCCTGCAATGGAAGCACGTTCCATGGTGGGATATCTGGCTGGGTGGGAAGGAGGACTCACAGCTATGACCATAGTTACAAGGACCTCCCCTCACACACCCCCTCAACACTAACTCCACATTACCCACCTGGGAGAATGCAATGCCTCACATCCTAACTGAAGATCCCACAAAGAACCACCACCCTGGGTTATGCTGTGTGAACCACAGGGACACTCTTGGGACTTGTAGCCAAACAACTTCCAGGACAACACTCCCAGCCATCCTGTCAGCACAGGCACCCCACCCCACAGGGAAGCAGAGTCAAAAGGAAGGAAGGATGGCCATGCTGGGAAGGGGGTGGAGGCAATAGCATGATGGGAGTGGTAGTCACAGATATTGATCAGCCCTCACAATTGGCCCATCAACACCACCCTGAACCATGCACACATCACAGGGGGTGGAAAAGGACTCACAAGATGGCTGACACTGGGTACTGCTGGGGGGAGCACAAGGCCCTGCTGGGAACTGTGCAACAACCAACAGCAGGACACCACTGACTGACATCCTGAAAGACAACTTGCACTCCCTGCAATGGAAGCACGTTCCATGGTGGGATATCTGGCTGGGTGGGAAGGAGGACTCACAGCTATGACCATAGTTACAAAGACCTCCCCTCACACACACCCTCAACACTAACTCCACATAACCCACCTGGGAGAATGCAATGCCTCACATCCTAACTGAAGATCCCACAAAGAACCACCACCCTGGGTTATGCTGTGTGAAGCACAGGGACACTCTTGGGACTTGTAGCCAAACAACTGCCAGGACAACACTCCCAGCCATCCTGTCAGAACAGGCACCCCACCCCACAGGGAAGCAGAGTCAAAAGGAAGGAAGGATGGCCATGCTGGGAAGGGGGGTGGAGGCAATAGCATGATGGGAGTGGTAGTCACAGATATTGATCAGCCTCACAATTGGCCCATCAACACCACCCTGAACCATGCACACATCACAGGGAGTGGAAAAAGACTCACAAGATGGCTGACACTGGGTACTGCTGGGGGGAGCACAAGACCCTGCTGGGAACTGTGCAACAACCAACAGCAGGACACCACTGACTGACATCCTGAAAGACAACTTGCACTCCCTGCAAATGGAAGCACGCTTCATGGTGGTATAACTGGGCTGGGGGAGAAGGAGGCCTGGATGGCAACCAAATACCACCAATGCTGGTCATGCACACACCTCAACATACACATTGACATGCCACAGGTTGGCAGGACAATGTGCTACACCAATATCACTCTCTGACTGTCACAATTTAGGAGAATGCAATGTCCTGGCCCACATCCAGAGGTACAGTCACAACTGTCAGGTGTTTGAACAATTGATGCCAGTAGAAACATAACATACAATCTGTGTCTCGCCCCAAAACAGGTGATGATGGGGACACACCAGCAGACGAGGAGGAGTCCCTGTCCCAGGCTCCGGGGAACAATGAGCTCACTGGTGTGGATCAGCCACTGCACTCCTTGGATGTTGAAGAACCAGCTGGAACCTCCGGTGTGAGTCATCATGCAGCACCAGCAGGACCAACATCTGCACCCCCTGCACCCACCCCTCCAACAACTGCCAACACACAGGCCACCCCTGCCAACACGGACAGACCAAGGACCACAGATGACAACAGCGCAGGGACCCAGGCCCAAACTGGAGCTGGTGACAACGAGCCCAGGAACAACACCCAAGTGGGCCCACGGCCACCTGTGCGTGCCACCGCAGGTCCTGCACTTGTCGCCAGGGGTGGTGTGAGGGGTGGTAGACATAGGTCGCTCTTTGCAGAGGGGTCTGGACTGCATGATGACCCACAACTGGCATGCATCGCGGATGCGTACCAGACTAGCACCGGAGAGGTCAGCCAGGTAGTGGGGATCCTCAAGGACATACAACAGCAGCAGGCTGCCCATCATGCCCGCTTGGACTCCCACATGTCCCGTGTCGACACACACATGTCACATGTCGAGACACACATGTCACGTGTCAAGACACACATGTCTGGCATGGAGTCCAAGTGGGACACATTGGAACAACTGACAGCGGTGCATAGGGACATACTCACATGCCTCCGCCAGATCAGCACCAACATGGCCTCACCTCCCTGTGTGCCCACAACAACTGCTGCTGAAACAACTGCAAATGCCACAGGGAGGGAGGAGGACTCTGGCAGAGAGTCCCCTGCACTGCCGCAGCCTGCACCTGAGGGTCCCCCCCCCAAGAAGAGGGGCCGTCCGAAGAGGCCAAACTGAAAGTCCGATGGCCATCTACATCCCCCAGGAAGCCAACACCTGTTCTGGAACTTTTCCTCTGTGTGCAAACTGCACGCCCTGTCGAAGCCAACCCAACTCTCCCACATGACATGGGGAGCTCTAGTTGGCCAAATTCATCAGATGACTGTGGACTTTACTCTGGACATGTCAGCTACCAAGACTTCCAATACACATGGGAACTTTGGATTCCAATTACTATGTACAGCACCCACCATCCTGTGCACCATCCTCACACCTGTATGTAAAGAAACTCACCAATACACCATATCTGCCTCTGTTGTGATTCCAACGTGGTTTTTGTCATGTAGATGGTGATCTGCTAAATGACACTGTGCATGCTAACTGCTACAGCAAGTCCAACCCCGTCATGACAGTCATGGCGACGTGACACATATGAGGGAGACACACCACTAGGGCCACACAACACATACACACCAGGGCCATCAGACTCATCACCTATACTGATGTTGCAACTAAATACAGTGGAATGCACAGACACGCCACCTATTCACAGTCACTGTGAACTAGACTACAGGTGCAGTAAGCAAATGTCAGTCAGATGTGTGACTACAGACAACGCACATCCCAAAGTGAAGCACAGGTTTATTACACATTTGCAACATGTTGTTTCCACTACAAATGCAAGCTAATCCAACCTGGCTGTGGCCACAAAGTCAAAAAAACAGAAGATAGAAAGTCCAGGGGTGTGTGGCACATCACCTGTAGGGAAACAACTGCTTCCACCTTGGAAGTTGAATCATGGATTCGGGGATCCAAGTTGATCAGACAACTCCGGCAGCACCCTGTGAAGGACAGACATGACACACAGTCAAAAACAATGAAGAACAGCACAGAACGGCAATACTCATGTCTAATACATGTCACGAGATAACTACACAAAACCAAGTTAGCATGTCAACACTGTTGGGCAGTACAGACCACCTGCAAGGACACATCGCTGCACGCATCCAGTCAAGTAGCACATGGGCACACTCAAACAGCACCAGAGCACCACACACACATATCATGCAAACTCAAATCATTGACATCACAACCCTCTGGAGACTCACATTCAGCTGAAGAAGTTGGTGATGAGCTGTGTGCGGACATCACCATCATCATCATCATCATCATCTTCACTGGCATCGTGACCCAGGCCAGGATCTTCCACAGGTGGCGGACGTTGGTCATCGTCATCCAGGATGAGAGGCAACTCCTTCCGCACTGCCAGGTTGTGTAGCATGCAGCAGACGATGACAATCTTGCACACCTTTGCTGGGGCATATGGGAGGGCCCCTCCTGTCTTGTCCAGGCAGCGGAAGCGGCTCTTCAGGAGACCAAAGGTCCGCTCAATCACCCTCCTCGTCCGACCATGTGCCTCATTGTAGCGCATATGGGCTGGTGTCACAGGGTTCCTGAGGGGTGTCAGCAACCACGGCATGTTGGGGTATCCCGAGTCACCTACAGACAGACAATTGCACATTAGCCGATTTGAAAATGTGTGCGGAAAACAACATAGCAGAACATACACAATGGTACAAAGTCAGTACACACCAACAAGCCAGGCACGCTGGTTCGGCATCTGTGACATCATCCTCGGGATGCGACTACTCCTCATCACGTAGGCATCGTGTGCCGAACCGGGGAAACGGGCACACACATGTGAGATGGTCATATCTGCAAGACATACCACCAGAGCATTGATCAAATGGTAATGTTTACGGTTGCGGTATGCCTGCTCATGTGCCTGTGGTGGTATCAAAGACACATGTGTCCCATCAATGGAGCCAATTTCATGTGGCATCCTCCCCAGGGCATAGAAGTCACTCTTGACGTCAGTGATTCGTTGACGTGTTGGGAAATAGATGTACTGGTTGAGGTATCTCAACATTGCCCCCAAAACATCGAGTAGCACATGGCTGAACATAGTCTGTGACATCCCACCAGTAGTTGCCACAGTGTGTTGAAAGGTACCGGTGGCAAAGAAGTGTAGGGCTGCCATCACCTTCACCTTGGGGGTCAGCGCTGTAGGATACGGCCGGCCAGGCTGCAAATGTGGGGCCAACCGCACTGCCAAATCCTCAATCAGCTGCCTGGTGAAGCGGTACCGTCAGATGCTGTCACGTTCCACCATCGTTGCCAGGTCTGGGAATGGTCGATGGACAGCAGGAGCCCTGCAGTGCATAGGTGAAGAAAGCAAGATTGTCAGTCACCCCACCTATGTGCCGTTCACCATACTCAATTTCACATGATACATCATCAACATACACAAGTACTTGATGTGTGTGTCGTTCTGTTTGGACATATATGGCACCTACATGGACATCATCTACCATCTCTGTTCAACAAGTGTTGACAACAGGTTCCAGGGTGTGCTATGGGACACCATTAGGCTGTGTCACAGTACCCATTAACTGCTCTCACGTTCCACACACATACCACAGTGACATGTCTGGACAGATGCTCCACAGGCATCACAGCTCATTGACAGGTAGATTCCCAGGGAGCCTGTCTTGCCACATGGACACTGGCATGACATGGCGTATCATGTACACGTCAGAAAAACAAACATGACACCCACAGGTAGTGGCCCCTGTAGCCTCTGCAGGACAGACATGGACGTCTGTGACACACTCACACACACCATCAAAGTTCATGCACAAACCACGTGGATGTGGAGACTGTCTCCCATTGTGCACATGGAGTCAGAGACATGTGAAACACAACATGCACACAGACTGTGGAGGGACATCACTATTGTTGGAATGGGCCACCCTGTGACGTACATGCCTTCCCACATGTGAGCCTGGGGGTATGTGACATGTCATACACATACACAACCTGGAAATATGACCATGACACATGCTCAGAAATGAAAAGTTGCACACCACAGTGGTCAGGTGCACAACACACAAAGGACCCTGTCCCCATTAACACGTGCACAGCCTGGGTGTGTCTGCCCCCAAGTGCCACCCCAAAATCTACATGTTCACCCCCATACACAGATAAGGTTATGCTGCCACACATGCCTCATAGACAGTGTGGACTGGGTGTGGTGTTGTAGGTGTGCCCCTGAGTCCCTGGAAAGTAAATGTGGCTGGCATAGGTTCACCAGTGACCAGCATGGTGACATATGCATCTGACCTGTCCAGGGACGTGTTGTAGAGCAATGGACCGATCGGTGTGCCCGGCCGGCCCATTGGATCGTATGTGAGCGGGTACGCGTTGTAGAGCAATGGACCGATCGGTGTGCCCGGCCGGTCCATTGCATTGTATGTGAGCAGGTACGTGTTGTATGCCTGGTACGCGTTGTACAGCAATGGACCGATCGGTGTGCCCGGCCGGCCCATTGCATCGTATGTGATCGGGTACAGCGTTGTATGCCTGAGTACGCGTTGCACAGCAATGGACCGATCGGTGTGACCGGCGGCCCATTGCATTGTATGTGAGCGGGTACGCGTTGTATGCCTGGTACGCGTTGTACAGCAATGGACCGATCGGTGTGCCCGGCCGGCCCATTGCATTGAATGTGAGCAGATACGCGTTGTATGCCTGGTACGCGTTGTAGAGCAATGGACCGATCGGTGTGCCCGGCCGGCCCATTGCATTGAATGTGAGCCGAGTGCAGCGTTGTAGAGCAATGGACCGATCGGTGTGCCCGGCCGGCCCATTGCATTGTATGTGAGCGGGTACGCGTTGTATGCCTGGTACGCGTTGTACAGCAATGGACCGATCGGTGTGCCCGGCCGGCCCATTGCATTGAATGTGAGCAGGTACGCGTTATATGCCTGGTACGCGTTGTAGAGCAATGGACCGATCGGTGTGCCCGGCCGGCCCATTGCATTGAATGTGAGCGGGTACGCGTTGTAGAGCAATGGACCGATCGGTGTGCCCGGCCGGCCCATTGCATTGAATGTGAGCGGGTACGCGTTGTAGAGCAATGGACCGATCGGTGTGCCCGGCCGGCCCATTGCATTGTATGTGAGCGAGTGCGCGTTGTATGCCTGGTACGCGTTGTACAGCAATGGACCGATCGGTGTGCCGGGCCGGCCCATTGCATTGAATGTGAGCGGGTACGCGTTGTATTCCTGAATGCGCGTTGTACAGCAATGGACCGATCGGTGTGCCCGGCCGGCCCATTGCCTCGTATGTGAGCGGGTACGCGTTGTAGAGCAATGGACCGATCGGTGTGCCCGGCCGGCCCATTGCATCGTATGTGGCCGAGTACGCGTTGTATGCCTGGATACGCGTTGCACAACAATGGACCGATCGGTGTGCCCGGCCAGCCCATTGCATCGTATGTGAGCGGAGTACGCATTGTATGCCTGGTACGCGTTGTACAGCAATGGACAGAACGGTGCGCACACATTGGCTGGGGCCTGGCATGGCAACGGACGCGTTTTCGAAGCTCCAACGAGTCTGATGCAGTGAATTCAGTTGGCCAGCCACAACAATGTTGCAAAATCATGGGTGTCATGAAGTTGAAGATTTGAAGGATGCTGTGGGCGTGTATTAGTGCTGCAATTCCATGGATAGGTCAAATTCAGAAGATGCAAACGACTTGGACCTATCACTTTGCACACATGGGACAGTATCTGCCTCTGCAGCACACATATAATGCTGGCTGTTCCCCTGAGAGCTCACTTGCCTGCACTACATGCTCCAGGACGACATCTGCCACCAACACTGCTGCTGTTTATGCATCCTCTGGCTCCTGCAATGGCACGTACTGTGGAGAGAGCCCCAGCCTTCAGCCTTGAGGAGAACCAGGCCCTGCTGGACAGCCTCCTTCCACAGTACAGCAAGCTGTATGTGACACTAGGGGAGCAGGTGAGTGTGCTGTCCACTGCCTCACTAATTGTGCATGTTGTCTGACTAGCAGGGCTTTCAGTGTGCACACCACTGGCTAGCATGCCCACTGAGTAGTTGTCACACCCCAAAGTGTGTAGTCACATGCACAGAACTGGTACAGTGCAGTAACAGTGCATTCCAACTAGGTTTACTTCCCATGCAATGATACCATGTAGTGACTGCTGGCAAACTGTTCATAGCCATTGTTGCACTGCCTGTGTACATCATATGCCCCTGTGATTGAGACATGTATATCCAACTGTGTGATGCACGTATATGTTGCATGTGTAGTAATGGCCTTTTCACTTTGTCATCCTCACAGGTTGATGCCCACCAGAAGCAGGAAATTTGGCTGACCATCGCCCGGAAAGTAAGATCCGTGGGGGTCTACAGGCGCAGGATCCGCAACTGCCAAAAGAGGTGGCAGGACCTTCGTGGCTGGCCCGGAGGATCGCAAGGGTCCAGCTGAAGCTGTCGCCTCCTCGCAGGAGGGGCGGACACCGGACCCTGACCCCCACATGCTCCGGATCCTGGCGGTGGTCTTCCCTGACCTGGATGGGCAGCTGAAGGACAGAAAGCAGCAAGGGGGGGTGAGTCCATGACTGCACTGTGCACTTTTTCTGCCATGCTATGTGCCCTCCTCTGGCCTGGTTAAACTTCCACAGTACATCAGTCATGTGGTCCAGGACCCATGTCCCTCATTTGTTACATGCCCACTTCTCCTCTGATACGCATATGTGTGGCCCTTATAGTCAGGAAATTGTCTAATTTGGGGACTGTGTCATTGCATTTTGCTTTGCTCAAGGTGGGGTACAGCATTTGTTCCCGTGACTATGTTGTGCAATTCATTGGTGGGTCAATTGCTTACACAATGCCTAAGTTCTGACATGTGATCTGCGTGTAACTTTGATATGTGGTCCACTTGCTGCTCTGACTCACCACATGTCCCTGGGGAAAGTGGCACACACCCATGCTGCTGGTGGGAACAATATTTGGGCCTCAGGAGTATGTGTATCCAGTGTGTCACACATGCTTAGCCACCTGCCTACTGTCCAGGACTCATCCCTCATACAGGTGGAGCTGGACAGTCATGCCTACTCCAGTGCATACAATACACTCTGTACTCCCACTTCCGTGTATCATCTGGCATGTTGTGGTCAGTGAAATGTACCCTCACGTGTCTGCCTCTGTCTCATTGTGCTGTGTCTTCGTTTTCAGGACTACTGGTATGTTCATCGTTTGGGGCTCAGCATGCCATCTGAGATGTGACCATGATAGACGATACTTCTGTGACTAATAGGTGTCTGATCACTTGACTGTGCACACAGGTGTTTGCGACTGTGACTTTCAAGCAGCTGTATTTTCATTCACAGCACACTGTGAGGTGCTCATGTTCAGAGAGTTGTGTTTCATGTCCCCCATATGTCCAGTTGGTATGACGTGGACAAATAGTAGTACAGATGATGTGGTTTTTGGGGGATGGACATGTGCACTTGCCAGTCACATAACTTGCATTCCCCATGCCCTCGGATTGTGACACAGTGCAGACTGTTGTCTGGCTGCCATGGCCATGTGACTTGAGACAGTAATGTATGACTTTGCACGCATTCCTGTGTCATGGCATTCAACTTCCTGGGACTGATCCTGCAGGGGAGTGACATGTGCAACATGCACCCCATTGTGGCATTGACTATCCGGACATGGGTGCATCATGATGTCTGGTGCTGGTATGCATCACATGCATTTCTAATTAGAATCTGGCCATCCCTTTATCCGGACATCTGCACTGACTCAGTGGCAAGAGATGTGATGTGTGCATGTTCACATGCTTCACCGTGTTCCCTGCAATGTCCAACAACTGTGTAGGTGGTGCATGTGTCCACACTGGGGTCTTACCATCAGACAGGCACCAGACAGATGGGTGCAAGGGCAGGAGGGGTGTGAGTCCCATGGTTGACCATCAGACTGACAATTGGCTTCCCGAATCTGTGTGAGGACTTTAGGCAATGTTCAACTAAGGATGCCAGGGCTTGCTCTGTAATGTGCTGTACTTACTGTGGTGTGTGCGGTCAGTGCAGGTGACTGATGTTTGTCTGTTTCCCTAATTGTTTGCAGATACATCCACGGCCACAGGAGGGGACAGCTCCACGGACCAGGAGGAGCAGCGGATCCAGACTGGGTCAGCATTGGACGAGTGGTCAGAGGGACCCAGTGGCACGGAGGGCGAGGGGAGCCACACCGAGAAGTCCTCAGCACCATCCACCTCAGCTGGGGACCACAGCAGCTCGGAGGATGACTCCCTTGTGGAGGCGGGTCTCGGCAG
This sequence comes from Calotriton arnoldi, assembly GCA_963921515.1. Taxonomy (NCBI): domain Eukaryota; kingdom Metazoa; phylum Chordata; class Amphibia; order Caudata; family Salamandridae; genus Calotriton; species Calotriton arnoldi. Next base: position 101,391 of record CAWUFW010010065.1, read on the forward strand.
CCACCAAAGGCCAGCTAGTCTGTCTGGCCCCGCCACCACCACCACCACCACCGCCCTCCCATCGGCTCCCATTCCTGAGGTCCGTGGAGGCTCCCGAGCTCGGGAGCCTGTCTCCTTCGTGCCAGGCACCGCACCCCCTGCCCCTGTGTCCGCTGCTGCCCTGAGTGAGGAGTCTGTGTACCTCCTTCGGCAGCTCCATGTAGGGCAGACAGCAATGCTGAGTGTCCTCCATGCACACACCACTCTGTTGACACAGCTGGTGTCGTTCATGGAGGGCATCCCGACGGGTATGTCTGCCCTACAGAAGAGCAATAGGTCCATGGACTCCTCCCTGACGGCAGCAGTGTCCCTCCTCCAACAGTCCCTCACCCCTCCCACCTCTGCCCCATCCACACTTCCTGCCCCCCTACCTGTCCAAAGCACATGCACACCTGCACAGTCATCCACACACACAGACACGAGCAGCACAGACACACCCAAGAGTAAGGCAAGACGTGCACACAAGCATCCTCAGGGAACTGATACCACAGACACAGGGGATGGGGAACACACACACACACAGGCATCCACATTCACTCCACAGTCCTCCAAATACTCTCCCTCCAAGACCCCTTCCCTTGCCTCGCCTGCTACCCCACCTACACAGCAGGTCTTCCTGTGTGACCTCGGCCTTCTCCCCACCATTCCTGCTGACCCAGCACACCAGGAAAAGAGGAAGTCCACCCACACAGAGAGGAGTGCCCCTCGCCCCCGGACACCCTCCCCCAGGCGCAGGCAGACACAGGAGCCCATTCGGAAGTCCCCTGGAGCAGGAAGAGCAAGACCCCACCACCACCACCATGCAGCTCCAGCGCCCAGTCTCTCTCCTCCATCCCCCAGGCCACCACTGCACAGGTTCCCCCGCCACACCCTGCCCCAGGTTCCCCCACACACCGATACCGCATCCCCAGACTGGTTAGGCCCTCCCCCCTGCCACTTGCTCTTCCACCCCCAACCCAGACGCTCTGCCTGTTAGTGGCACTGTTGTGGGGACCGGGTCCCCCCCCTCTGTCCTGCCCACCTCATCTGCCCACCGTTCCACTCCTTGGAGTCATGCACTGCAGTGGAGTCCACAACCACCACGTCTGACTCGGGCACTGCAGTGGGTACCCAGTCCACTACATCAGTCCAGCCCACTGCAGTGGTTGCGGCACCCACACCAACTGACTTGTGTACCACGGTGGTGCCGGCCCCCCCTGAGTCAGACACCTCCACTGCAGTTGCCGGTGACACTCCTGCACCCACCACCCCTTCACTGCCTCACTCTGCCATCCACTGATCCTGTCCCTGCGGTGCCTGGCCTGCCCCTTGTATGCCCCTCCAAGGGTGATGTCCCCCAACTGTACCAGTGCAGGCAAGCAATGTGTGACCAGTTGTCACTTCTCACCCTGTTGGTACTGTGATTTTGGACTGGCCATTGGCCTTAGTTTCTTTTGGACTTCCGTTTTTACCCTGACATTTGCTGAATAAAGCCTCTTTTTGTTTACTTTTGGGTTTTCTTTTGATGTACATGATGTGGATGAGTAGCATCCTGCATTTGCAGTTGTAATAGTGTTCACATCAGGACGATGAAGTGTTGTAGTGATGGACTCCATGTGGTCCATGGGATATGTGTCCTGTTGTATTCTGGATCTATGGCATCCTTTGCTACAGTCTGAGGGTGTAATGTTCAGCATTTGACACAGGGATGTCCTTTTGCATTAGTAAATGAACATCTTTGTCTTACACTGATGCACATCTGGTGGGCTTACCACTGTTCAATGTTCCAATTTCCCTGACTGTGTGCCCAGCTCCACTGGACATGCAGTTTTGCACATCAATGTCGAAGGACTCATCTGTGTATACAGTGCAACTTGCTTGACACGTGTTTGGTGTGTGTGCAGATGACTGACGTGACACCCCCGTACCCAGGCTGATGTGAGCAGAGCCTTCTGTGTGTTGTGGTTGTTGACTCACTGACGGAGTGTTCTGCTGACATGTTTGGGTCGTGCACAGACAAGGTTTGGCACAGCGGACCTTCCACAGGAGTGGTGTGCCCTCATGGCAGTGTGTAATCTGGTGACATTGCGTGGGCCTGTGTTGTGTAAGCATGTCTGTGCGTGTTCCCTTCCCTTTTCCTACACAGGCTGTGTCCCTAGGGATGTTCCTGTTTGTGATGCTTGCTGAGTTGTTCTGTGTTCATCCAGCATCTTGGACCTGGTTTCTCTGTGATGTGGGTGCATGGCAAACTAATGTTCATGAGGTTGTCATCCCAGGTTGTCTTTGTTGTCAGTGCTGGGGATGTGGGCAAACGCAGATGGGACACATTCAGGATTCCCCTTGGCACTTGTTGTTTACACGAGTAATGTGATTTACAGTTTGTGTTAGCTTACAGTGATTGTGACACGTTGTGTGTGTGATAGCTGCCACTACTCAGGGTCAGAGCTGCAATGTTGGGAGTTGTGTACGTGTGTTCTTCGTGTGTCACCTTGGCTTCTTCATTGGTGTGTGACTATGGCCAGGATCCCATTGATTGTGGTGGATTTCACATCATGCCCATGTACATCATACTGTGCTGTGTATCAGACATTGACAAGTCTTGTTGACTGGCCATGTGTGATGGGTTTCTGCACCTTGGTTCCCACCACCACCCCTGGTATTGTCATGGGTGCATGTGCAATGTCACCAGTCCATGTGAGCTTCACTTCTGCACATTGGTGGAGATCAGGGTGTGTGGTGTTGAGTGTGTGCAAAAGTGAGTTGTTGCACGGCCAGACCCCTACCTCCATATTGGCCTTGGCTGGCAGGCCATGCTGATTGATTGGAGCTTGTGTAGGTGTGATGGTAGTTAGTTGCTCAGGACACATGGCTGGGGTTCACAGTGTGAACGACATCTAACATTGTCATCACAGTGGGATTATCATGCAGGCTAGTGTCAGCACAATATGGGGTACCTGGGGGTAGTGCTGTGGTGGGTCTGTCTCTTGCTGTGTTAGTTGCTGTTCCTACAAGCTTGTGTGACATGTGTAATTTGTGCTCCCTCTCATCTAACAATGCCTGATTGCCCACATAGGGGATTTGGATCCATGAGTTACTTTTGTGTGGCACTGTATGTGCATCTGTGTAATTGGTATTGAGGCCTCATCATGTGTTGTGTGGTTGCCTGGGGACACTGGCACCCCCTCACCTGTTGTGTTTGATGTGCAGTGTGGGTCTGCCTGTTTGTGCATCTGCACCACTGCATTGGCATATCTTTAGTGTGCTATTGGCTGTATGTTGTTTGGTGGGTTTCACCTGCTGTCCCTGGGACTCCTAGGTCATCAGTCAGCACAATGATCATTGTTTGTGTGTCCCATTGCTGCCATGGTATGTTATTTGTTCACCTCACATCTACAGTGTCCACAGGGTATCTACATTAGTGTGCCCATTGGTGCAAATATGTGGGTCTGCATTATGATGGTCACTTCTGTCATTGTGTCATTGATGGATGTTGACCGTGTCAGCCCCCATGGGTGTTGTTTGTCTGCACATGGCCAAAGGTATGTCTTATTTGCACTGCCCTGTTTGCCTCCCCCAATCTATGTTGCTATGGGACACAAGCACTACTTTGCCACTGATGTGTTTGTTGTTCTGTGACCAGGAATCATCCATGCAGTTTGGCAGTTGCAGCTTTTTCAATGTCAACACTTACATTTTGGTCACTGTGATGATGGGGGTTTATACCCCATTGCCACAATGTTCAAAATGTGCTTCAGCTTTGGACCCCACACTTACCTTTTGGTCACTGTGATGATGGGGGTTTAGACCCCATTGCCACAATGTTCAAAATGTGCTTCAACTATGGACCCCACACTTACCTTTTGGTCACTGTGATGATGGGGGTTTAGACCCCATTGACACAATGTGCAAAATGTGCTTCAGCTATGGACCCCACACTTACCTTTTGGTCACTGTGATGATGGGGGTTGGACCCCATTGCCACAATGTTCAAAATGTGCTTCAGCTATGGACCCCACACTTACCTTATGGTCACTGTGATGATGGGGGTTTATACCCCATTGCCACAATGTGCAAAAATGTGCTTCAGCTATGGACCCCACACTTACCTTTTGGTCACTGTGATGATGGGGGTTGGACCCCATTGCCACAATGTTCAAAATGTGCTTCAGCTATGGACCCCACACTTACCTTTTGGTCACTGTGATGATGGGGGTTGGACCCCATTGCCACAGTGGTCATGGTCTGCTTGCATTGTGGGGGCCACACACATTTATGTGTGACACATGTGATAGGGGGTCACATTGTATGTTCAAAGTCATGTTCAGTGTTGTAGGCATTTGACACAGTCTACACATGCTTGTCATGGTGTTGGGGGAGATGTCTTTTTGTTGCATTCCTTATGTTGGTGTGTGCTTGTTGTGTCATGCATTAGCCATCCTGTGAGTGGGGGTGTTGTTGGTGGTAGGCATCCTGCCCCCCATGGGTAGAGGTGGTAGTAGTGGTAGGCATCTGGCAACCCCTGAGTAGGGGTGGTAGTAGTGACAGGCATCCAGCCCCCCATGGGTAGCGGTGGTAGTAGTGGTAGGCATCCAGCCCCCCATGGGTAGGGGTGGTAGTAGTGGTAGGCATCTGGCACCCATGGGTAGAGGTGGTAGTAGTGGTAGGCATCTGGCACGCCCTGAGTAGGGTTGATAGTGGTGGTAGGCATCCTGCCCCCCATGGGTAGAGGTGGTAGTGGTGACAGGCATCCAGCCCCCCATGGGTAGAGGTGGTAGGAGTGACAGGCATCCAGCCCCCCATGGGTAGAGGTGGTAGTAGTGACAGGCATTCTGCCCCCCATGGGTAGAGGTGGTAGTAGTGACAGGCATCCAGCCCCCCATGGGTAGAGGTGGTAGTAGTGACAGGCATCCAGCCCCCCATGGGTAGAGGTGGTAGTAGTGGTAGGCATCCAGCCCCCATGGGTAGGGGTGGTAGTAGTGACAGGCATCCAGCCCCCCATGGGTAGAGGTGGTAGTAGTGGTAGGCATCCAGCCCCCCATGGGTAGGGGTGGTAGTAGTGACAGGCATCCAGCCCCCCATGGGTAGAGGTGGTAGTAGTGGTAGGCATCCAGCCCCCCATGGGTAGGGGTGGTAGTAGTGGTAGGCATCCAGCCCCCCATGGGTAGAGGTGGTAGTAGTGACAGGCATCCAGCCCCCCATGGGTAGAGGTGGTAGTAGTGGTAGGCATCCAGCCCCCCATGGGTAGGGGTGGTAGTAGTGACAGGCATCCAGCCCCCCATGGGTAGAGGTGGTAGTAGTGACAGGCATCCTGCCCCCATGGGTAGAGGTGGTAGTAGTGGTAGGCATCTGGCACCCCCTGAGTAGGGGTGGTAGTAGTGACAGGCATCCAGCCCCCCATGGGTAGCGGTGGTAGTAGTGGTAGGCATCCAGCCCCCCATGGGTAGGGGTGGTAGTAGTGGTAGGCATCTGGCACCCATGGGTAGAGGTGGTAGTAGTGGTAGGCATCTGGCACGCCCTGAGTAGGGGTGGTAGTGGTGGTAGGCATCCTGCCCCCCATGGGTAGAGGTGGTAGTGGTGACAGGCATCCAGCCCCCAATGGGTAGAGGTGGTAGTAGTGACAGGCATCCAGCCCCCCATGGGTAGAGGTGGTAGTAGTGACAGGCATCCAGCTCCCCATGGGTAGAGGTGGTAGTAGTGGTAGGCATCCAGCCCCCCATGGGTAGAGGTGGTAGTAGTGACAGGCATCCAGCCCCCCATGGGTAGAGGTGGTAGTAGTGACAGGCATCCAGCCCCCCATGGGTAGAGTTGGTAGTAGTGACAGGCATCCAGCCCCCCATGGGTAGAGGTGGTAGTAGTGACAGGCATCCAGCCCCCCATGGGTAGAGGTGGTAGTAGTGGTAGGCATCCAGCCACCCATGGGTAGGGGTGGTAGTAGTGACAGGCATCCAGCCCCCCATGGGTAGAGGTGGTAGTAGTGACAGGCATCCAGCCCCCCATGGGTAGAGGTGGTAGTAGTGGTAGGCATCTGGCACCCCCTGAGTAGGGGTGGTAGTGGTGGTGGGCATCCAGCCCCCCATGGGTAGAGGTGGTAGGAGTGACAGGCATCTAGCACCCCCTGGGTAGGGGCGGTGTTAGTTGTTGGCATCCAGGCCCCTATGTGTATATGTGGCATTGGTGATGGCCATCCCGCCCCTATGGTGCTGCTGTTGCAAGTAATTTCTGCATCCCTCTGTGTGTGTGTGATATGTCGGGTACGTGTAGTTTGTTTTTGTGGTTGGTGTCTGACTTACCTTCTGCGCCGTACGCGTCCGTGCCTGTTCCGGTAATAGATGTAGAGTATTGGTAGGACCTGCGCGATGGGATTCATGGTTGGTTCGTCTCGTTCGTCTTTCTCTTTGCTTCGCCTCGTCCTGGTCGCTGGCGTGTTCGTCTCGTAGCCGTGGATCGTCTTGTGGCGCGAATCGGAGCTTATATGCGCCTCTCCCGGATGCTTTGACGTGCCGTGCGTAGCGACGGGTTCGGCGCGTACGGAAAGCACATCGTACTTGTCCGGCCGGACGGGGCTGCATTTTGGCTTCCGTGCGACTCGATTCTGCGTTTCCGGATCCACATCGGTCGGAGAACTGGACCTGTATTGGGTGAGTACGACTGGGTCGGGATTTGGACAGTTGTGCGCATCGTACTTGCTCGTTCGGACGTATGTGCGAATCGGTCGGGAAACAGGCATTCGCCTGGCTTTTTTCCCGGCCGAATGGTATTAGGTGCGCCTCCGACCGGGATCGGAATCGACCCCTAAATATGCAAAGTCCCAGATGGCTTGAGTCACAGACCAATGCAGGAGGGCAGGAGGATTAATGAACTGAAAACAGTACCTGCGGTGAAGCACGAGGATCGACTACACCAAATACGATGTCGAGGATCCATTGCGCCAATCAGAAGTCCTTGAAGTAACAAGAAACCCGTGTCGAGTCCAATTAACTTTATTTAAAAAAACGTGGTTGGCAAAGAAGAATGTGCATCGATGGTACCTGCGCTTCATATGCGCAGAACATAAAGAAGAGTAGAACCTTCTGCCAACCAAAATATGGCAGCACGCTCCAGACGCTGAGCCGGGTGGCTCGAGGCACGTTGGAGCAGCTGGGCGTCTGGAAGCAGCAATCCTCATCGCAGTCACAGGAACGTGCAGGCAACGAGAAATGCAGCGTCACAGAAGGAAGACAAAATGCAGCGCATGTTACAACACAGAGGAGCTCAAGCACGTCTTTGCAGGCAGCACAGAATGAAGTTGCCAGTGCGCTGCGCGAGGATAAACAACCGCCGACGTCACAAACTTCTTCACAGCAACACCATGGGACACTACAGAGAAGGTTAGGTGCGCGCTTGTGGACAAAGAGAATGTTAAGACCTTTCAAATGCCCCAGACTGTAACGGCTGGAGTCTCCTCATGAAGGACTGAGGGCATCGTTTAAAATAACGTAAATTTCAATAGGAAGTGTATTCCCGTATTCCCACCTAGGTGACTTTGGTTTACACTCTTCTTAAAGTAAAACCATGCTTGTAGTTAACACCGTTCATGACTCGTCATAGGTGCACTTCCCAGAGTTCTCCCACATGTTGTTCCACTAGACGCAGATAAAAGGGACACTGCCAGTGACACTACGGCACGGAGCTTAGGGGATAAATTACTCTTCCAAAAAAAATACAGAAAATTAACTCCAGAGTCCCACAGAGATGGAGTGCAGGTGCTTCTCCACACAACACTGCACTTTCTAGAAAACACTCTCGCAAGGCAGCAAAAACGGTGGCACTTCTTTAAAGCAGCAAGATGAAGGGGCAACCAGAGAGGAAGGTAGCAGGACACATACAGCTCTTCAGGCAGGTAGCAGGCAGGATCATACGCTGGCAGTAAGAACTAAGGGGTTGTTCCAGGAAACTGCACTTAGTAGCAGGAGAGGGACAACTGTCCCTAAGGAGCCGGAGGGCACACTTCCTCCAAGACAGGCAGGGAGTGAACAGCAGGTAGAGGGCAGGCCTTCAGACAGGAACTGACACCATTGAGTTGCGGGCGACCGGTGGGGTGGTCACTGGTGGGGCTCTGGGTGCTCTGGGTGCCAGGATTCTTTAAATGCGCAGCTCAAAGTTTAAGAAAGGCTTTACCTTGAAAGTTCTTTAGTCTTCAAATTTTCTGTAGGTGGCACACGTAGGTTCTTTCCTCAGAATCGTCGCCAAATAATGCTGTAATGAAGTAGTCCAGTCCAAGTAGTATCTTTAAGTATTTATTCCAAGTAAGATCTTGAGTAGAAGAGAGCCCCACCAGGAGCAGCCTCCCTGCTGCTCAGCCCATACACCAACTGACATTCTCACTCATCCAACATTCCGCAGTCACCTCTCACACCAACATTCTACTCCACACTCACACTGGCTGAGCAGCAGGTATAACACGTTGTTTTAGAAAAAAGTGACATTCTGCAGCCATTCCTGCATAGCAAATGTGTCAAGATATAAAGAAAATTTAGAGGCTTATTTATTGATCATTCACCTTCTCTACTCCAGCATAGCTATTTCAGGCTGTGCTCAGCCCCTCCTCACCCGTACCTCTAGCACCTATGTTCGGAGTAAAAGTAAGGGTACATATTTTAACGTGTAGGGCAGACATGGATTTTCAACAAAATTATCCGTTTGTTTTCCAGGTTTATTTTCATTTTGTTAAAGCACTCACCTTTGCCTCCTTGTCCCCACCCCCTGACATCCACCTCTTTTGTGGGGTCTAGCCAGCCATGTTGTTTCTAGCCTTGCTATCTCCAGCTCCAGCAGAAGGCAGTGGTCTTCTGATCTAGTGTCCTCATGTCCAATGCTGCAACTCCCTGGTTACCAGCTGTTCATGCACCAGATATGTCACAATGGAGACTCTTTTGCATGTCATTGTAACTTCAACATTCTGTAGATTATTCCAAATGTTTTCAGGGTAAGGAGGTGTTAGAAATTGGGTTTCTGGTTGGCTAGGGCATATACCTAGCCAGGCAGAACCCATCACTCTAGTCAGGGTAAAGGAGTTATACACACAAGATAACCCCTACTCACCCCCTTGGTAGCTTGGCAGAGGAGTCAGGCTTATCCCAGAGGCTATGCGTAAAGCATTTGCGCAACACACACTCACACCAGTGACAGACTAGCCACACCACAAAAGAGACTCCACACAAGGTTATATAAAAATATCCCTTGTATTGTACATAAAACACTTTAGACCATAATCACATAAATCATTGTGCCATTAGGCACTTGTCATGACATCCCATAGATCATAAAATCACTCTGCCTCTAGGCAATGGTCATAACAACATAGATAGCGCAATCATGTAAATACTTGTAGATTGCACACATTATTAATCTAGCATCCCTCAGCACATAAATGCCACCCCTGAAGTATTGCATGTTATCCTGACAAATGCAAGGTATACACGACATAAATCATCACATCAGGGCATTAGTAAGAAACAGTAATTTAGAGGCAGAGCATAAATCACTCAACATTATCATAAATAACACCGAGGGCAGCACCTGCACTCCTCTTACATGTTACCAAGACACCATCACTGAACATATGGCATTATTGAAGTTGTCCCGAGCTGCAAAAGCACCCACGTATGTCTTCACAATGGCCCCTCGGGACCGAGAAGGCAGGCCGGTAAAAGGGAGAGCCCAAGGTAGGCCAACTGCCTCTCTGTGAACTTGGAGCCCGGCGCACCGGTGCTCCAGTCAGGCGGTATCCTCTGGCTTGAGGGGCGTACACCGCCCATGGCCAACTTTCTTCGGGGTGCCTCCACTGAGGACTTGCCCGGAATGCCACAACTTGGAGTAGTGGCCCCGCGTGAGTGGGCCTCACCCACCCGCCAGCACACCAAAAGACCTCCAAAGCTGCTGAGGCCAGCCGGGCCATGCGACATGGTCTGACGAGTGACCTGTGTCCCCAGCGCTGGCCCCACAGACTAGCTCGCCCCCACCTGGGTTTCCTGTAGGTGGGACACCTTCGTTACAGCAGTCCTGGAAGGGCAGAGTCTCCGTCTATCTGCTCTCTGGGACTTCAGGGGGGACTGGCGCTGCTTGCCATCCCTGGCCTCCCTTGGCAGCTATTCGCTCTCTCTTTCTTGGCGGCGGGGCCGGCCCTGTAGCAGCTGACGTGGGACCGGAGCCCTGGTTGCTACGGCAACTTTCTCCTCCGTCCCTCACACTGCCCACATCGTGGTTTCCTTCCAAAAGGGAGGGGCTGCGGTGAAGGGGTTGTCGGTGCGCTCAGTTGCAACCCCCTGCTTCCCGCCCTCTTGATATCTGGCAGCCACTCAAGTTGTACCTGTTAGACCAGACGTCAGTGAGCACACAAACCAACCCAGAGCCCACCGCCACGCAGTAATATTGTACTTTCGGTATTACTCCTATTCTATCATGTATGTTTTCAGGGTTACATTATGATACGAGCTGTTGCGCTGTGACGAAATGTGTATAATTGTGGATCTCTAGATGCTTAGATTGTCTCTGTTGGGAAAAATCTTCAAATAATGGTTTAAAAAAAATAAATAAAAGGGGGTTGTCGGTGGGCGACGCTGCATCGAGCAGCCTGTGCTCTGGTGCAGAAAGAGCCCATGCCTCGGGCCACAGAATTTAAAGCGCGCACCACGCACTTTCTGCTGGTTTTCTCTCCTTCACAAACACAGGCCCAAAGTGCTCTAAGCACACCTTCTGCAGGCAGAAAACGCTTCTGCCAGGTTTCCTTTTTTGGGCAGCAAAATGAAGCACCAACTGTAGGGAAAAAAGCCAGGAGCAGTCCACAGTGCTCACCTCACGCTGAGCTCCTTTGAGAGCACTGGGGGGGCACACAGGTTATGAAATCTGGCAGCAGGCAGCACACAGGGCCCTTGGGGCAGAGATGCAGTCCTTCCAACATGTCAGCACAACAATGCAAAGACAATGTGACGGTTCCCTGGCAGCACAACAATCTTCTGGTTCAGTATGTAGAGCCAGCAGCATCTGGTTACAAGTCCCATGCAGTGTCTCTAATCATGGGGACACAGTCCCTGTACTTATAGTCCAAAAGTCTTTGTTGTGGGGGCACTTCAAACAACTTTTAGAAGTGCATAACAGCCCCATTCAATCCCAAGCCCTGGCTCCAGACACACTACAGGGGGGGTGGAGACAGCATTGTGAAAGTCAGGCACAGCCCTAATCAGGTACAGGTGCAATTCCTCCCACCACTCTAAATGCAGCCAAGGTCCATTCAGCCCAGCGCTGAGTCACACAGGAAAGGCAGGACACACCTCAACCCCCCTTGTGACTGTCTAAAGTGAATGCACATCCCCTTCTCCTGTCAGTCTAAACCAGACGGTGAATACACAACCAGGCAGGGCACAAAGAGTGTTGAAATGATGCACTGGATCCTTTTAAGTGGTGATCACTTTATTAGCTGAAGAGCATGGAGGGACATGACCAGCATTCCCAGTGTCCTTCCTTCAACTGCTCTAATGATCACTCTAACGTTGGACATAAACATTCCAGGAAAGCTTGCTAGTCAAGCATTCCTGGTAACTAAGCAACACAACAATTTGCCCCTTTTTCACCAAAACAAGGAAAATACCAGAAAGAAGAATTAATGACACAGAAGAAAAACTCAATAAAAATATAAAGTGAAACCAGAAAGGAAAGAAAGACAGAACAAAGAAAGGAAAAGAAAAGAGACAAGAAAGCCTAAATAGTAACAAAATCACTTTGCAACGTACAACTGATAAGTTGATATTCAATTAACAATCTATGAATTGTTTACAATATAGTCCTTCAACCAACCAGGAGCCTTCCTTTCCCTTACCAATCTTTGTTTTAAATTCTGTTTTGTTGAAGAGTCAACGTCAGTAATAATCTCATTGGTGACCAGAGGAGTATTTACACCATCCTTCTCCTCTGATATAGCTGTTCCCACACCTTCATCCAAACCTTCAGTGTTGGTAATAATATCCTGTGAGGAGTGCACACATTCTTCTGAACCCAATTCAGATTAATTCCCAACACAATCATCCACAAGCCAATGCAATTCGCTTCCTCCACCGCTTACGTAATTCGCATCCATCCTTCTTCCTTTAGCCACCCTTTTTGGATTCCAAACCTTACCATTCCTGAGTCTTACAGCATTCTGCAATAATTCCACAACTTCTGCTGCATCAAAAAACAACTCTCCCCTTTACCAACAAACCCTGGTTTCTTAACATGTACTTAGTCACCAACTTCAATCTTGGTGGGGGGTCTCACTCCACGTTTCATATCATAATACTGTTTGCTCCTGTCATGCATACGTTCTATTCTGTTCTGCACTTCCTCCTTTGACCAAGATTCTAATTGCGTTGAACACAACCAACCAGGATTAAACTTGGACCTAGGTTTGTGCCCACGCATTATTACGAATGGTGGTAAACCAGTAGCATCTGTGCATGAGATACAGTAGGCCCAAAACATCATCCCTACTTGTGTAATCCAATCTTCATGTCCATTCATAGAGAATTGAATGATGCCCTTCAAAACACAGTTAAATCTCTACACCATTCCATTTCCACTGGGATTATATTAGGATGTGGTCCTATGCTTAATACCCAACCTTTCAAAACCCACTCTAGCCTTGTTGGAAAAAAATTGAACTCCATTATCACTTACAGTAGACTCTGGAATACCTTCGGACGTAAATGTTTTGTCCACAAATTGCAATACCCTTTCCGCTCTGTCAACCACTTTGACCACCGGCCAATCCATCAGCACAATTAAATACCTCTGGGAACCGTGAAGTGGATCACACACAGGCCCCCTGATATCAATTGACACAGTCTCCCATGGTTCCTCAGAAATCAATCCTTTGCACATCGGTGGCCGCAAGGTTTGCAAGGACTTGTAAGTCTTATAGCCTGCAGTGCACTCCCGTACCACTCTCTCAGCAGCCGTAACCAATCCGGGCCACCAAAACAAACTCTTTAGAACTGATTTAGTTCTGCTGATTTCCGAATGCCCTTCATGGCATCACTCGACAATCACAGCACGTATACTCTCCGGGGGAATGGTTCTCTCACCACTCAACAAAAATACATCATTCATGTTCAACTTGGATCTCACTTCCCAGAATGGTCTTGCGGCTTCACTGAGTGATTCTTTCCTAGGCCAACCATTCATCATACACAGAACAACTTCCTGTAGAACCAAATCTCTTTGGAACTCCAACTCCCACTCATTCTTATTAATTGCAGAGGGACCCTGATCATAAATGAACACCACTTGAAAATCATTCCACTTATCATTCTCACAATCCTCCAAAATTACTGGCATTCTAGAGAGGAAGTCAGCCACGACATTATCCTTTCCCGGGGTATATATAAGTTTGTAAGTGAAATTTTGCATCCGCATAGATATTCTCGTCAACCTTGAGGAAACATTGGCTGAACCCTCTGTGGTCAAGATTTTGATCAAGGGTTTGTGATCACATCTCAAGGTACAACCCTTACCCCAAGTGAAGGATTTGAAATGCTCCAAAGCCCAAGCACAGGACAATGCTTCCTTTTCAATAATTGAATACTTTTCTTCACAAGGAGATAATGATCTAGAGGCGTATGCAATTATGCGTGCTTTACCATTGTCATCCACTTAGGACAATACCGCCCCCAAACCTTTATTACTCTCATCCGTAGTGAGTCTGCTGTTAGCTGCAGGATCAAAACTGCTTAAGGCGGTAGACTTAACGATTGCTGTCATGATAACTTTGAAATCATTCTCACAATCAGGAGACCAATGGAAAGTGCAATCCTTCTTGAGTAACTGGCAAATGTTGTATGTTTTATCAGCAAAGTTAGGAATATATTTCGCACAGAACTCTGTCATTCCTAAGAAGGACCTTACATCGTCCTTTCTAACAGGTGGAGATGCATTCTCAATAGCTGTTATCAGTGTGGGTTTGGTTTTAACACCGAATTCATCTATCAAATGCCCCAAATAGGTAACACTTTTACTAGCAAAGTTCCACAGTGAGACCTTTTTTAACAAAAACCTAAGAACTTTAAGAAGTCCCTAGATTCATGCTCCATTCTATGTGCACCAGACACCAGGATATCATCCTGGAAAAATGTGACCCCCCTCTTCTCTATTGAAAAGCTGAAACATAAGGCATTGAAATACGGCTGCCGCTGAGGCTCAGCCAAAAGGTATTCGATTAAACTGGTAGCAGCCGACAGGAGTAATAAATTATGTAAATTTCCTGTATTCAGGTGACAATGAAATCTGGTGGTACGCTGACAAACGGTCAATGGTGGAGAACCATTTAGCCCCCTTTAAAGATGTGACCATTTCATTAATTTTAGATAGTAGAAACTTGTCAACCACCATATTGTTGTTTAAGTGGCGTAAGTCCACACAAAGTCTAATTTTTCCATTGCTCCGTCTAGCTATAACGACTGGAGAAATCCAATCGGAGGCTTCGATAGGTTCGATTACCTTAGAAACAATTAACTTCTCAAGTTCCTTGGCAACCTCGTCCCTCACCAACAAGGGAACGGTTCACTGACAGAATATCGACAACTAAAATATCCCCATACCATCGAGTTATAAATATCGATGTCAACAATATCGATATCCTATATTTATAATGGTAAGTACAAAAATATCGAAAAAAATATCGATGTCATAAATATAGTTATACAAAATATCATTTTTTGTATATATATATATATATATATATATATATATATATATATATATATGAAACTATGACAGGCTGCTATTGACCCGCCTACATTTAGGCAATTTCCATAATATGGTCACATACCCTAAGATAAATGACTGGTCACGCTCTCAATGCCCATGCCCTTGCGATGATATATCTGCACAGTCTACAATTCATATTATTTTTTTTTGTAAGTTTTATATCTTAATCAGGAAAAGATGGATTCTGCCTATTTTAAAAGTGCAAGGCCTGAGACAATATCGACCTGCTTTCATCAAGCTACAATTTTTAGATGATGACATTTTTACTGATCACATAGCCAAATATCTGAAAGGGGTGGTTAGATACAGGAAAACCATGTAAGGCCTCTCTTTTTCTTAACTGTTTATGGATTTTATGTATGACATGGCTGTGCACGCAAATTAGTTTGTAGTCCTTTTTTCTTCTAATTTTATTTGATGTTATTTCTAACATATTGCTAAACCCACATATATGAATTGATGTATTCTCGTTTTTAATGTATTGTGCTTTTATGATTTAACACTTTTAAATCGAATAAAGCGTATTTTGATTTGATTTGATTTATATATATATATATATTCACTGAAAAAACCATAGGTTTTAGGGACAGTTTTAGTTACTTGGACATTGCACTCGTACAAAACCCGTGAAATTCCCCGTTATAGTTAGTTCAGCTAACTATAACTCACGCCCTGCAATGCACTGCTGATGACGTCACATATTACATCACTCATGACATGGTCAGTGACATCACTGATGACATCACTGATGACATCTCAAATGACATCACTGATGACATCACTGATGACATCATCCAGTGACTGTGTGTTTCTGTAAAGTTTAA
Organism: Calotriton arnoldi; assembly: GCA_963921515.1. Classification (NCBI taxonomy): domain Eukaryota; kingdom Metazoa; phylum Chordata; class Amphibia; order Caudata; family Salamandridae; genus Calotriton; species Calotriton arnoldi. The sequence continues at coordinate 117,011 of CAWUFW010010065.1, forward strand.
ATATGTTTAATATATATAGGGAAAGGCATATTGAAGAATGAGTGGGTGTATAAGTGTCTGAATGGATGATTTAGTAGGTGCGTGACTGACTCTATGAGTGAGTGATTAAACGTATCTTACTGAATGCATGGGTTAATGACTAAACTGTGTGAATGTCTGTATCTGTCTGTCTGTTGGTGTGTAAGCGGCTGCATGGGTTTGCGAATAGCTACATGAGTGTCTATATGGGTTATTGATTTGTTGTCTGAGTATCTGTATGGGTGCCTGAGTGTTTGTGTGGGTGGGGTGTGTGTGACTCTGTGCATAGATGTGTGAGTGGGTGATTCACTGGGTGCATGTTTTCAAGAGTGCATCTGTGATGGACTGTATGGGTGGGTGAGTGTGTGTATGGCTGTGTTAGTGAGTAAATGTATATCTCAGTGGTACATGTGTGAGTAACTACATATGTGAAAGGCAGTATATATGTGTGTTGGAGTATATAAATGGCTATAAGTGAGAGTGTGTGATTGTGAGAGTGGCTGTATGGATGAGTGTGTGCTTGTATCAGTGATTGTGTAAGAGCGTAAGAATGTGCTAGTATTTGTATGAGTAAGTGAGCTGGTGTGTGTATAACTGTATAGGTAAGTAAATGGGAGTGTGATTAATTATTTGCATGACTGACTAGGTGTGTGAGTACCTCTATGGATGAGTGGAGGTGTGTGAGTGTGTATATAGGTGTATGAGTGCATATGATAGTCCTGTACTGAGTGACCATAAGTATGAGTGATTGTACTGGTGAGAGAGTAAATGTGTGTGTAGACCTAATAATCAGTGAGTGGGTATGTAGTTTTTGGTGTTGGAGTGTCTATGGTTTTGAGAATGGCAGTCTGTAATTTAGAGTGGGTATATCAAAGGTTATATTAGGGTGTGAGAAGATGCATGAAATTATCACATGGATGATGTCATCAGTGATGTCATCAGTGATGTCATTTGAGATGTCATGAGTGATGTCATCAGTGATGTCACTGACCATGTCATGAGTGATGTAATATGTGACGTCATCAGCAGTGCATTGCAGGGCGCGAGTTATAGTTAGCTGAACTAACTATAACGGGGGAATTTCACGGGTTTTGTACGAGTGCAATGTCCAAGTAACTAAAACTGTCCCTAAAACCTATGGTTTTTTCAGTGAATTTCAAAGGTTTTTTAAATGCTAATTTGTAACTATAACGTGTCTGAAACCTATGGTTTTTTCAGTGAATTTCAAAGGTTTTTTAAATGCTAATTTGTAACTATAACGTGTCTGAAACCTATGGTTTTTTCAGTGAATTTCAAAGGTTTTTTAAATGCTAATTTGTAACTATAACGTGTCTGAAACCTATGGTTTTTTCAGTGAATTTCAAAGGTTTTTTAAATGCTAATTTCTAACTATAACGTGCCTGAAACCTACGGTTTTTTCAGTGAATTTCAAAGGTTTTGTAAATGACAATTTTTAAATGTATTAATTGTTATATTAATTTTTTTCATACTGATTTACTACATTTTTAGAAACAATTTTTTTTTACATATTTTATTTTTTAAATTACATTGTAATTACATTATACATTACATTACAAAAAATACTTTCTCAGAATGAATTACTTTAGTTTAAATACTTTGCAGATAGGCAATAGACTTTTAAGTACAGTAGTTACAGTTGTTGCAATGGGCAACACATTTTCAAACACAATGCAACATTCAGCTCAATGTGAATTTCTAGTTAAATGCAATTAGTTACTTTATGGATTACTTTTGTAACCACAGGACTGGATCCTAGATTCAGTCCTGGTACATCTCCTGTAAACAGTTGAGTAAAAGCGTTTTGGTTACAGTCGTGATTTTTAAGGAATATTATTGTATTTTAAAAGTTGACACTTAGAAACTTTTTCTCATAGAATCACCAATGTTATCCTATGGAAGGAAATTCACTTAGCAGGTAAAAACTGTTATCGTTACTTTTTCTTACTCAGTGTTGGATCCTGGATCCAGCACTGGTGCATCTCCTGTAAACAGTTGAAAAAATGCGTTTAAGTCATACAGGCGATTTTTAAGGAATATTTGTAGTTTGTGAAAATCAACACTTTGAAACTTTTTTGCTGAAAACCAGTCAATCTTAGCCTATGAAGGAAATTCAAGTTACCGGTAAGTACGGTTAAAATTACTTTTGAGGATCAGTACTGGGCTGAAAGATGCAGCACTGAGGTCTCTCCTGATAACAGGTGAGTAAATCGGAATTCGTATTTCGGCTGATTTTAGAGGAATATTTTAAAGTTCCAAAACTCCACACTTAGAAGAATTTCCAAGTGAAACCAGTCAGTGTTAGCCTATGGAAGGAAATTCAAGTTACTGGTAAGTACGGTTAAAATTACTTTTCAGGACCAGTACTGGGCTGAAAGATGCAGCACTGAGGTCTCTCCTGATAACAGGTGAGTAAATCAGAATTTGGATTTCGGCTGATTTTAGAGGAATATTTGTATGTTTCAAAAATCAACACTTAGAAACTTTTTCAGCAAAAAGCAGGCAATGATATCCTATGGAAGGAAATTCAAGTTACTGGTAAGTACGGTTAAAATTACTTTTGAGGATCAGTACTGGGCTGAAAGATGCAGCACTGAGGTCTCTCCTGATAACAGGTGAGTAAATCGGAATTCGTATTTCGGCTGATTTTAGAGGAATATTTTAAAGTTCCAAAACTCCACACTTAGAAGAATTTCCAAGTGAAACCAGTCAATGTTAGCCTATGAAGGAAATTCAAGTTACCGGTAAGTACGGTTAAAATTACTTTTCAAGATCAGTACTGGGCTGAAAGATGCAGCACTGAGGTCTCTCCTGATAACAGGTGAGTAAATCGGAATTCGTATTTCGGCTGATTTTAGAGGAATATTTTAAAGTTCCAAAACTCCACACTTAGAAGAATTTCCAAGTGAAACCAGTCAATGTTAGCCTATGAAGGAAATTCAAGTTACCGGTAAGTACGGCTAAAATTACTTTTCAGGACCAGTACTGGGCTGAAAGATGCAGCACTGAGGTCTCTCCTGATAACAGGTGAGTAAATCGGAATTCGTATTTCGGCTGATTTTAGAGGAATATTTTAAAGTTCCAAAACTCCACACTTAGAAGAATTTCCAAGTGAAACCAGTCAATGTTAGCCTATGGAAGGAAATTCAAGTTACTGGTAAGTATGGTTAGAATTACTTTTCAGGACCAGTACTGGGCTGAAAGATACAGCACTGAGGTCTCTCCTGATAACAGGTGAGTAAATCGGAATTCGTATTTCGGCTGATTTTAGAGGAATATTTGCACAATGGTGAAGGGAGGGGGCGGGGCCTGAGGTTACATCTGTGCAAACGCGCCCCGTGGCACGTTTTAAGTTGGGGGATTAAGTCCCCTTGAATCCTGAGGGTCCCTATGGGCCAACTAGCCCACCAGGAACCTCCAATATGCGCCAGGGGCTGCGTTGCAGAGACGTGTAGAGAGGCCACACCCCTTTTACACCTCTCTGCAACGCAGCTCTGTGGCGCTTTCTGGATGTACCTGTTGGGCTAGTTGGCCCCAGGGACCCTCAGGATTGAAGGGGATTTAATTCCCCATCTTAAAACGCGCCACGGGGCCTGTTTGCACACATGTCACCTGAAGCCCCGCCCCTCCCTTCACCACTGTGCAAACGCGCCCCGTGGTGCGTTTTAAGTTGGGGGATTAAGTCCCCTTGAATCCTGAGGGTCCCCGGAGTCCAACTAGCCCACCATATACCTCCAAAAGCGCCACAGAGCTGCGTTGCAGAGAGGTGTAAAAGGGGCGTGGCCTCTGTACACCTCTCTGCAAGGCAGCCCCTGGCGCATACTGGAGGTTCCTGGTGGGCTAGTTGGCCCCCAGGGACCCCCAGTATTCAAGGGGAATTCGTCTCCCTCTGCAAACGCGCCAGGGGCGCGTTTGCAGAGTGGTGAAGGAAGGGGCGGGGCCTGCGGGCCCGATCGTTTTTTTTGTTTTTTGTTTTTTTGTCCCCTGAAGGGGGGCTGTGTGGCCCCCCTTCCTTTTTTTCTGTTTTTGGGCCCTGGGGACCCCATCCCCCAGGGCCTTACCCCTTTTTTTAAATTTAAAAAAAAAAAAAAAACGGGAAGGGGGCCGCGTGGCCCCCCTTCCCTGGGCCTGTATTGGCCCCGGGGACCCCATCTCCCGGGGCATGGCCTCTATTTTTATTTTTAATATTTTGAGGGGGGCTGCGTGGCCCCCCTCCTCTGGCCATTTTAAGGCCCGGGGACCCCATCCCCCGGGCCGGCCATACCCTTTTTTTTATTTTTTATAATTTTTCAAAACTTTGGGGAGGGGGGCCGCGTGGCCCCCCTCCCGGGCCACTACTTGCCCCGGGGACCCCATCCCCCGGGGCTGGCCCTCTCGTTGGGGACTGTGGGGGGGTCCCCAAACCCCCCACAGTCCCGCCGGCTCCCCGTGTCCTACGGGAGCCGGCATTGCTTTTACACATGGGGAGCAGCTAACATGCTGCTCCCCATGTGGAAAAGCAATCGGCTTTGGATATTGGAAGAGAGAGCAGGTTTCCTGCTCTCTCTTCCAATATCCAAAGCAAGTTTGCAATGACAGGACGGGAGCCGCGAGGCTCCCGTCCTGTCATTGCAAACAGCAGTGTCCCGGGGGTAGGCACCCCGGGACACTGCAGGAGCCGGCCCTGGGGGTGGCGGTCCCCAGGGCCACCACAGGCTCCAGGAGGGGGCCGCGCGGCCCCCTCCCATCGTGTGCACAGCCCCGGGGAGGTGGTGGTCCCCGGGCTCTGGGGTCCGTAACGGACCCCCATATTTAAATGTTTAGTGCCCCGGGGAGGTGGCGGTCCTCGGGGCGTGTGGGGGCTGGAGCCCCCCACACAGGTTTTTCATTTATAAAAAGAAGCCCCGGGGAGGTGGTGGTCCCGGGGCTGCGGGAGGGCTCAGAGCCCTCCCGCACCATTATGCATAAAGCCCCGGGGGGTGGCGGTCCCCGGGCTTGGGGGCCCTTAGAGGCCCCCCACACATAAAATTAACCCCCCCCCAGCATGCCCCCGGGACTTGGCCCACCCGGGGGCCAGTGCTATCGAAGCGCAGGAGACCGCGCTTCGTTTTTTTTTTTTGGCAGGATTCGCGCACCCTGAGCGCATCCTGCCGATTTTTTTAAAAAAAAAAATGCTTTTTTTGCCCAGGGGGTCCTTGTGGGACCCCTGAGCAGGCCTAGGGGTTAGGGTGTTTCTACCCTGCCCCCTTTGTGCGTTTTGCGCACTTGTTTCTTTTTTTTTCTCGGCGGGATACGCGCACCCTAAGCGCATCCCGCCGATTTAAAAAAAAAAAAAATCTTTTTCTGCCCAGGGGGTCCTTGTGGGACCCCTGAGCAGACCTAGGGGGTTAGGGTGTTTCTACCCTGCCCCCTTTTGCGCTTTCCGCACTTGTTTCTGTCCCTCGGTTCTACCGAGGGACAAAATGGCTGCCAACACTTCCTGAATCGGAATGTTGACAGCCAGCTGACAGCCAATTAGCATGCAGCTCGTGATCGGGACGGTGCGCGCAGGGTGCGCTGAGGGTACGCGTATCCGACGCGCCCATAGATATATATGTACTTTTACTTTTGATTTTCTCAGGAACTACTGAACGGATTTACACCATTTAAGCAAAAGGCACCAGTCTGAACCAAGGACTACCTCTTTGCCAAATTTGGTGTAATTCCGTTCAGCAGTTCGGGCTGTAGCTGCGACTAAAGGTTCCTATGGAAAAATGAATGGGGAAAACGCGTTTTGGGACCCCCTTTTTTCTCAGCCCCCGCTTCACGTATCACCCCGAGACTTTCAGGGTAGGAGTGGAGCGGAGCGCCCCAACAAGTTGGAAACTTTCACGAAGATTCGTCAACCGGCGCCAACGTTATTTCAAATAGAATGTCGCGGATTTCCTATGGATAATAGGTTGTAACTATAACTATCTACTGGCGACCGCCAGTAGATAATATATATATATATATATATACATAAAATAAATTAATAAATATTACATATATGAAAGAATAAAATAAAATTTAAAACAATTAGATTTAATAAACATTATTAGGAATATAACAAATAAACCTAATTTAAAAAAAATTAAACACACACATATATATATATATATATATTATCTACTGGCGGTCACCAGTAGATAGTTATAGTTAGGACCTATTTTCCATAGGAAATTCACAACATTCTATTTGAAATAACTTTGTCGCCGGTTGACGAATCTTCGCGAAATTTTCAAAACTCGTGGCCCGCTCCGGTCCGCTCCTATCCTGAAAGTCTCGGGGTGATTCGTCAAGTGGGGGCCGAGAAAAAAGGGGGGTCCCAAAACGTGTTTTCCCCATGCAATTTTCCATAGGAACCTTTCATCGCAGCTACAGCCCGAACTGCTGAACGGAATTACACCAAATTTGGCAAAAAGGTAGCCCTTGGTTCAGAGTCGTGCCTTTTGCTTAAATAGTGTAAATCCGTTCAGTAGTTCCTGAGAAATTTGAAAAAGAAAACACATATATATCTTGGCGGAGCCTAACCACACATGTCATCGTGAGATCTGATTGGCTGTCAGCACTTCATCCTGGAATTGCTGGCAGCCATCTTGGGACCAATATAAATGATAGTACCCCATTGAAATGCATTGTAGTGAATCGAAGATTTTGAGGGTTACCAAAAGGAGAACTATAAAGGGTGATAACAGACTTTAGTTACATTAGAATTCATTTGTTGATGGTACCATACTAATTTTAGGAATTGTGGTGTGTTCTAAGGTGATTTTACCCTGTGAAAAATCCTTCTGCTGGGATATCATGAATCATGTTTGAGAGAAAACTATTTTCTCATACTTTTCCCATTGAGGTTTGGAAGGTGATCTAGAAGCTAAAATGAGAGCATATTTTCTGTAAATTCACATTATCTTTCTCAGTCATGTGAGAATGAAGTCTGACATTCTCAGTAAAACATGTACATCCAACAAGGGCAGAGACTGTTAGTTGATTCCTTTGTGTTCTACTGCAGCTTCCCAGAGTGTTCTTATGAACAACTAGAGCGCTAACAACCTTACCTATGACAAAAGTATGGCACACCTGAAGCCATCTTGATTGGAATAAACTGGTAACACTTAAAACATTTAATTTAAAAAGGAACAAAATGAGGGGTTCATTTTGTCATAGAAATTATGGTTAGTGCTGTAGAAAGAAAAATTAGGACATGTTTTAAGTGAGATCTCAAATATCTTCCTGTTATATTTCAACAGGAGCAGCCTGTCAATTGATGCCTTTGTGTTCTACTGCAGCTTCCCAGAGTGTTCTAAAGAACAACTAGAGTGCTAACAGTCTTACTTATGACAAAATTATGGCACACCTGAAGCCATCTTGATTGGAATAAACTGGTAACTCTTAAAACATTTAATTTAAAAAGGAACAAAATGAGGGGGTTCATTTTGTCATAGAAATTATGGTTAGTGCTGTAGAAAGAAAAATTAGGACATGTTTTAAGTGAGATCTCAAATATCTTCCTGTTATATTTCAACAGGAGCAGCCTGTCAGTTGATGCCTTTGTGTTCTACTGCAGCTTCCCAGAGTGTTCTAAAGAACAACTAGAGAGCTAACAGTCTTACTTATAAAAAAAAGTATGGCAAACCTGAAGCCATCTTGATTGGAATAAACTGGTAACACTTAAAACATTTAATTTAAAAAGGAACAAAATGATGGGGTTCATTTTGTCATAGAAATTATGGTTAGTGCTGTAGAAAGAAAAATTAGGACATGTTTCAAGTGTGATCTCAAATATCTTTCTGTTATATTTCAACAGGAGCAACCTGTCAGTTGATGCCTTTGTGTTCTACTGCAGCTTCCCAGAGTGTTCTAAAGAACAACTAGAGCGCTAACAGTCTTACTTATGACAAAATTATGGCACACCTGAAGCCATCTTGATTGGAATAAACTGATAACTCTTAAAACATTTAATTTAAAAAGGAACAAAATGAGGGGGTTCATTTTGTCATAGAAATTATGGTTAGTGCTGTAGAAAGAAAAATTAGGACATGTTTTAAGTGAGATCTCAAATATCTTCCTGTTATATTTCAACAGGAGCAGCCTGTCAGTTGATGCCTTTGTGTTCTACTGCAGCTTCCCAGAGTGTTCTAAAGAACAACTAGAGCGCTAACAGTCTTACTTATGACAAAAGTATGGCACACCTGAAGCCATCTTGATTGGAATAAACTGGTAACACTTAAAACATTTAATTTAAAAAAGAACAAAATGAGGGGGATCATTTTGCCATAGAAATTATGGTTAGTGCTGCAGAAAGAAAATTTAGGGCATGTTTTAAGTGAGATCTCAAATCCTCTTCTATTTCATTAGAAAATTCTGACATGCAGACTGAAACAATCACTTTCAATACCAGCAGTAGACTTCCAGTTAACTCCCTGGTGAGCAGTAGCTTTACTACAGTGATCTAATGAACAACTAGAGTGCTAACATTCTGAATTGATGGCAAATGTGTGACACATCTGAATGCCTTCTTGATGGAATCAAAGTAAAAAACTGAAAGCATTTCCTACTGAGGAGACTGCAGTAAATGACGAAATTAGGAAACTTCATAACAAATAAGTCTCCCAAGATGGCCACCAGAGAAAAAAGAGCCCAAATGTAGCACAAATATCACCCAGATGTAGCCCACATATAGCCCAATGACAGAAGTGTGCAAAACACTTTTTATTTTTAGTTTTTCTGCAGTTTTATATAGTGCAAACTGGTCAGGTATTGGAGCGTTACATCTTACTTGGACCCCTTATTGCGTATTTTGCACGAAGTACATGAGATTGATCTTGCGAAACATTGAACTTTACGATTCTGTTAACCTGAAGTTGCTCTGAACCGGGCTTTGTAACACCCGTTTTTACCTACTGGTTTCAATTAATTCTCACTGTATTGTATTAGGAAAGAGGATTTACTGTTTTTATGTACACTTTTATGATCTATGTTTCTAAATCAGATCAAATAAAGTTTAATGAATTCTATGGCAGGACGGAGGCAAGGATTATGCATATCTTTCCTCACTTTATTTGCATAGCAGTTCAAAGAAAACGTAACACAACAATCATTAAACAAAAGACTACACAACCCATGAACCATTAGGGGGTTAGTCTCCAAGGCAACTATAGTCCAATCATATCACAGTCCATCGTATATAATATCGTGATGTCCCTTCCGCTTCCTCTTTCTTCACTGCTCGTCAGTTAAGTGCATTCCTTACATTCTTGGCTTAATCTGACGTTGTTGCTGTTTGTATAGCGGTTTCTTGTGCACGTTATTAGCATTATTGCCTTGGTATTGTTTCATATTCCCTGCGCAGCAGGCTCTTGCCCGAGCGCGTTCTCCCCCTCGCAGTTTCTCCCGCTGTGTGCTCTGCGTGCGGTGAGATCCTGTCAGGCGCGTCTGGTCCGAGCGAGGCAGCTCCGTCGAGCGCTCCCGCTGGTCTTTACGCGCATTTGGGAATCCGGTCACTCCTTTAGTGTCCGCTTGATTCCCGACCAACCCTCGCCTAATTTTGACACCGCTACGCGGTGATTTCCCCACACGGCCACGTTAGTGACCAGCGCCACCTGGTGGTGGTAATTGGTATTGCGCTCAGTCTATTCTTATAACAGCTTCGGGGAAAGCCCAGCTGTTGGAGCACCGGCGAGGGGGCTGTCTTAAGGATTTTAAGGGCATTTGTTCTGTGCTCACACCCTCTGCTATCATGTATTCTCCAGAAGACCATTTTTACTCCTCCTACCAGGAAGTGGAGGAGGAATGGCCCCCCAACTTCTCCCTCCAGCAGTGGACCAAGCCCTCTCTCTGGCTATTTCTAGGGCGCTGGCTCCTCTTAGGGATCAGGTTGATAAGCTGGCGAAAAGCATCCCTGGGTTGTTCAGTGACCCAGATCTGGTGGTGGCGGGTCCAAGTAGCTCCCAGATGGGGAATAAAAGGGCCGTTAAGCATAACGCGGGGCACTTGGAAGGATTTGATAAACTTACGGAGACCTTCCTCAAGAGTACGCGAACGCTAAAACATGCACCCTGCCGGGAGGAGGAGGGGCCCAGAGAAAATTGCGACACTGTCACCACTATTGTAGACCCCGACGACGGGTTTCCCTTAGAGGGAGAGGGTGTAATTTCTTCTCCGATGAGGATAAGGACTCAGGGCGTCCCTGGCGTCCAGAGTCCCACTGCTCTCAGTCCCCGGTTGGGGACGGGGTCCACTCGGACATGTTCGAGCCTATCCAAATTTACCATCCTAGGTCGGCAGAGTGGACACCTGACGCCAAAGTGGCAGAGTATGTGGTGGGGAAAATCCATCAACCCCTTGAAAGGGAGGTCAGGAATAGGATGAGGGGAGAATGCCCCAGGCCCTCACTGAAGGGAAGGTGGCACACACGCCTGAAATTGATGAGAAACTATGTACCTTTTTCTCCAAGTATATGAGGGATCCCAAGAAAGGAATTGATAGTTGTTGGATGTGGTAGGGCCCTTGACCCAAATTATTCAATTGACGGAGCGTTCCAATGAGTCAGGATCCCCTTTGTCCACGGATATTGTGGCTGGTTGGGTGCTCTAACCTAAACACTAAAACACTACCCCCAGCACGACACCCTACACTACCCAAACATAACTGCACTACCCTAAACCCTAAAACACTACCACCAGCAAGACTCCCTACACTACCCAAACACCACTGCACTACCCTAAACCCTAAAACACTACCCCCAGCACGACTCCCTACACTACCCAAACACCACTGCACTACACTAAACCCTAAATATACCCCCAGCATGACCTCCCACACTACACAAACACCACTGCACTACCCTAAACCCTAAAACACTACCCCCAGCACGACCCCCTACACTATCCAAACACCACTGCACTACCCTAAACCCTAAAACACTAACCCCAGCATGACCCCCTACACTACCCAAACACCACTGCACTACCCTATACCCTAAAACACGACCCCCTACACTACACAAACACGACTGCACTACCCTAAACCCTAAAACACTACCCACAGCATGACCCCCTTCACTACACAAACACCACTGCACTGCACTGCCCTAAACCCTAAAACACTACCCCAGCACTACCCCCTACACTACCCAAACACCACTGCACTAACATAAACCCTAAAACACTACCCCCAGCACAACCCCCTACACTACACAAACACCACTGCACTACCCTAAACCCTAAAACACTACCCCCAGCACGACTCCCTACAATACCCAAAGACCACTGCACTACCCTAAACCCTAAATCTACCCCCAGCATGACCCCCTACACTACCCAAACACCACTGCACTACCCTAAACCATAAAACACTACCCCCAGCATGACCCCCTACACTACACAAACACCACTGCACTACCCTACACCCTAAAACACTACCACCAGCATGACCCCCTACACTACTCAAACACCACTGCACTTCCCTAAACCCTAAAACACTACCCCAGCATGACCCCCTACACTACCCATACACCACTGCACTACCCTAAACCCTAAAACACTACCCCCAGCACGACCCCCTACACTACTGCACTACCCTAAACCTTAAAACACTACCCCCAGCACGACCCCCTACACTACCCAAACACCACTGCACAACCCTAAACCCTAAAACACTACCCCCAGCACAACCCCCTACACCACCCAAACACCACTGCACTACCCTAAACCCTAGAAAAGAAACCCCCACCCCATGCCCAATCCCCCTTACCTCTCACTCCTCATGGTTCCTCTCTCCTCATGGTTCCTGCTTCACATCATCTCTGAGGGGCGGTGCACGTCGTTGTGAGGAAACTGAACAGCCTCTGTTTCCTTACAACGACATGGATCGTCTACATGTTTTTTAGAACGCATGGTCATTTACCATACATACCTTTACAACAAAATTCGTTGTAAAGGCATGCGTGGTAAATGACCATGCGTTCTAAAAAAATGCGTAGTAATGACTTCGTGAAGTACAACGCATGCGTGGTAATGCATGCGTTGTAATGGTATCGCAAAGTAAAAAAGTCGTTGTAACGGCTGTTTACCGATCGAAGCTGGCCCCTGTTCTTCAGTGAGACGTTTATTTGATTAATTAGGAGGAAGGAATGTGGTTTTTTACCGAAAAGTGCATTCCCGGCTGATGTATTGTGAAAGTGTCCGCGTGGCCTGGTTTCACTTCCGGTGAGAGAGTGGAAGAGTCTGTTTGGATCTAAAGGAGTTCTGTTGTTGGACCGGGCCGGCGCGACATGTCATCAGAAAACATAGCTAATGGAAAGCGTCCTCCCTGAAGTGTGGAGCAGTGCCATGAGAGGTCAACGAGTGTGCGTCCCACCGCAGTATGACCGTACCGTGTGACCCGTGTGCCGCCTCCAGGGTACGGGAGGCAGAAGCGGCATTGCAGGTCATCTTGAAGACCGTTGTAGCACTAATTCTACATTTTGGTAATAGGGCATTTTAACTTCGTTGTTCCTGCCAGATACAAAGAGAAGATCCTGTGTTATTCAGTGCCCTCGTTACCTTTTTTGTGGGTTGTGGTGCTTGTCACTTCGCTGCCCCGCCGGTGCACACAACTGGGCACCCCACCTCGTGTGCCATCTGCAGGGCCTCTGCCCTCGGATCACTGGTTTCAGTTTCTGGAGTGGCAACATAAACAGTTGCTCCCAAAGGACTAGCCTGAACACTTAGGTGAATATCCCCTGCACCAGCATTCCACGGAAATTCTTTCCTAGCTCTCCCACGTCAACGAGCACGGCTCCGCTCGCGACACCGTATGACGTCATCGGAGCCATAAGAGGACCTCGTCGGCGTGCTGACGTCAGTTCCACCCATTATTTCCGTGCCACCGAGGCAAACAGGGGACCGAGACATTTTCACATGTATACATAGTATAATAAATCCAAGAAAAGAGTTACCCCATTAGGAAGAGCCAACATGCAGGTAGGTAAATCTTCGTTTTAATGTGCAAGAAAACAGCGCAGTGGAGGGAAACAAAGTCCAAGTGCATCTGTAAGCCTGACGCGTTTCATGCTACCTGAGCATTTCTTCAGAGGCTTCATTTCAAACACATCGTGGAGCACCGGCATCATTGTAATCCGTAACACCTGCCTCAGTGGGCGTCAGCTCTCCCAGAGCCTGCTGGTATTCGTAGTGCCATTAATATCGCTACAGTGAGCTGCTCCTTACACAATGTCAGTGTTCAAAAAAATAAAACCACAGTGGATCAGGAAATTGTTCCGCTGCTTCTGGGCTGCTAATCCAAACCTGCACCACGACCTTCCTGCCCTTCACGCTGCTCGCCGGTTGACTGCAGCGCGGTCCACTTCTATGTGGCAGGGCTCTTCCACGACTGAGGATCGGCCGTTTAAAATATCCAAGAAAAGAGTTACCCCATTAGGAAGAGCCAACATGCAGGTAGGTAAATCTTCGTTTTAATATTCAAGAAAACAGCGCAGTGGAGGGAAAAAAAGTCCAAGTGCATCTGTAAGCCTGACGCGTTTCATGCTACCTGAGCATTTCTTCAGAGGCTTCATTTCAAACACTTCGTGGAGCACCGGCATCATTGTAATCCTTAACACCTGCCTCAGTGGGCGTCGGCTCTCCCAGAGCCTGCTGGTATTTGTAGTGCCATTAATATCGCTACAGTGAGCTGCTCCTTACACAATGTCAGTGTTCAAAAAAATAAAACCACAGTGGGTCAGGAAATTGTTCCGATGCTTCTGGGCTGCTAATCCAAACCTGCATCACGACCTTCCTGCCCTTCACGCTGCTCGCCGGTTGACTGCAGCTCGGTCCACTTCTATGTGGCAGGGCTCTTCCATGACCGAGGATCGGCCGTTTAAAATATCCATGAAAAGAGTTACCCCATTAGGAAGAGCCAACATGCAGGTAGGTAAATCTTCGTTTTAATGTGCAAGAAAACAGCGCAGTGGAGGAAACAAAGTCCAAGTGCATCTGTAAGCCTGACGCGTTTCATGCTACCTGAGCATTTCTTCAGAGGCTTCATTTCAAACACTTCGTGGAGCACCGGCATCATTGTAATCCTTAACACCTGCCTCAGTGGGCGTCGGCTCTCCCAGAGCCTGCTGGTATTTGTAGTGCCATTAATATCGCTACAGTGAGCTGCTCCTTACACAATGTCAGTGTTCAAAAAAATAAAACCACAGTGGGTCAGGAAATTGTTCCGATGCTTCTGGGCTGCTAATCCAAACCTGCATCACGACCTTCCTGCCCTTCACGCTGCTCGCCGGTTGACTGCAGCTCGGTCCACTTCTATGTGGCAGGGCTCTTCCATGACCGAGGATCGGCCGTTTAAAATATCCAAGAAAAGAGTTACCCCATTAGGAAGAGCCAACATGCAGGTAGGTAAATCTTCGTTTTAATGTGCAAGAAAACAGCGCAGTGGAGGGAAACAAAGTCCAAGTGCATCTGTAAGCCTGACGCGTTTCATGCTACCTGAGCATTTCTTCAGAGGCTTCATTTCAAACACTTCGTGGAGCACCGGCATCATTGTAATCCTTAACACCTGCCTCAGTGGGCGTCGGCTCTCCCAGAGCCTGCTGGTATTCGTAGTGCCATTAAAATCGCTACAGTGAGCTGCTCCTTACACAATGTCAGTGTTCAAAAAAATAAAACCACAGTGGGTCAGGAAATTGTTCCGCTGCTTCTGGGCTGCTAATCCAAACCTGCACCACGACCTTCCTGCCCTTCACGCTGCTCGCCGGTTGACTGCAGCTCGGTCCACTTCTATGTGGCAGGGCTCTTCCACGACCGAGGATCGGCCGTTTAATATATCCAAGAAAAGAGTTACCCCATTAGGAAGAGCCAACATGCAGGTAGGTAAATCTTCGTTTTAATGTGCAAGAAAACAGCGCAGTGGAGGGAAACAAAGTCCAAGTGCATCTGTAAGCCTGACGCGTTTCATGCTACCTGAGCATTTCTTCAGAGGCTTCATTTCAAACACTTCGTGGAGCACCGGCATCATTGTAATCCTTAACACCTGCCTCAGTGGGCGTCGGCTCTCCCAGAGCCTGCTGGTATTTGTAGTGCCATTAATATCGCTACAGTGAGCTGCTCCTTACACAATGTCAGTGTTCAAAAAAATAAAACCACAGTGGGTCAGGAAATTGTTCCGATGCTTCTGGGCTGCTAATCCAAACCTGCATCACGACCTTCCTGCCCTTCACGCTGCTCGCCGGTTGACTGCAGCTCGGTCCACTTCTATGTGGCAGGGCTCTTCCACGACCGAGGATCGGCCGTTTAAAATATCCAAGAAAAGAGTTACCCCATTAGGAAGAGCCAACATGCAGGTAGGTAAATCTTCGTTTTAATGTGCGAGAGAACAGCGCAGTGGAGGGAAACAAAGTCCAAGTGCATCTGTAAGCCTGACGCGTTTCATGCTACCTGAGCATTTCTTCAGAGGCTTCATTTCAAACACTTCGTGGAGCACCGGCATCATTGTAATCCTTAACACCTGCCTCAGTGGGCGTCGGCTCTCCCAGAGCCTGCTGGTATTCGTAGTGCCATTAATATCGCTACAGTGAGCTGCTCCTTACACAATGTCAGTGTTCAAAAAAATAAAACCACAGTGGGTCAGGAAATTGTTCCGCTGCTTCTTGGACTTTGTTTCCCTCCACTGCGCTGTTTTCTTGCACATTAAAACGAAGATTTACCTACCTACCGAAGTGTTTGAAATGAAGCCTCAGAAGAAATGCTCAGGTAGCATGAAACGCGTCAGGCTTACAGATGCACTTGGACTTTGTTTCCCTCCACTGCGCTGTTTTCTTGCACATTAAAACGAAGATTTACCTACCTGCATGTTGGCTCTTCCTAATGGGGTAACTCTTTCTTGGATATTTTAAACGGCCGATCCTCGGTCATGGAAGAGCCCTGCCACATAGAAGTGGACCGAGCTGCAGTCAAACGGCGAGCAGCGTGAAGGGCAGGAAGGTCGTGATGCAGGTTTGGATTAGCAGCCCAGAAGCATCGGAACAATTTCCTGACCCACTGTGGTTTTATTTTTTGAACACTGACATTGTGTAAGGAGCAGCTCACTGTAGCGATATTAATGGCACTACAAATACCAGCAGGCTCTGGGAGAGCCGACGCCCACTGAGGCAGGTGTTAAGGATTACAATGATGCCGGTGCTCCACGAAGTGTTTGAAATGAAGCCTCTGAAGAAATGCTCAGGTAGCATGAAACGCGTCAGGCTTACAGATGCACTTGGACTTTGTTTCCCTCCACTGCGCTGTTTTCTTGCACATTAAAACGAAGATTTACCTACCTGCATGTTGGCTCTTCCTAATGGAGTAACTCTTTTCTTGGATAGTATAATAAATATATATATATTTACTGAAAAAACCATAGGTTTCAGGCACGTTATAGTAAGAAATTAGCATTTAAAAAACCTTAGAAATTCACTGAAAAAACCATAGGTTTCAGGCACGTTATAGTTAGAAATTAGCATTTAAAAACCTTAGAAATTCACTGAAAAAACCATAGGTTTCAGTGGCGTTATAGTTAGTTGGACATTTCACTCGTACAAAACCATAGAAATTCCCCCGTTATAGTTAGTTCAGCTAACTATAACTCGCTGGCACTCCATAATGCACTGCTGATGACGTCACATATTACATCACTCATGACATGGTCAGTGACATCACTCATGACATCACTGATGACATCTCAAATGACATCACTGATGACATCACTGATGACATCATCCAGTGAATGTGTTTTTCTGAAAATTAAATATGTTTTATATATGTATATCTCAAGGTCGATGGAAGAATAAATGGGTATATAAGTGTCTAAATGGATGATTTTTTGTGTGTAAAATTGATTGTATAACTGACTAAGTGTATCTTAGTGAATACATGGGTTAGTGAGTAATGTTTAAATATGAAAATATCTGTATCAGTCTCTCACTTTGTGTATAAGTGGCTGCATGGGTTGGTGAGTAGCTACATGAGTGTCTATATGGGTTATTAGTTGGTTTTTTGAGTATCAGTATGAGTGTCTGAGTGTCTGTATGGTACGGTGGGGGGTATTACTTAGTGCATAGATGCATGAATGAGTGACTCACTGTTTGTATGTGTTGAAGACAGCATGTGTGCAGGACTGTTTAGGTGGATGAGTATGTGTATGGGTGTGTTAGTGAGTGAATGACTGTCTCAATAGTGTCTTTATGAGTAACTACATGTTTTAAACTAGTATATGTGAGTATTGGTGTATATAAGTGAGTATATGTGAGAGTGAGAGATTGGAAGAGTTCCTGTACAAATAAGTAGGTGTTTCTATAAGTGATTGTTTAAGAGAGTAAGTATGTGTAAGTTTCTGTAGAAGTAAGTGTGGTAGTGTATGTATAACTGTGTATGCAAGTAAATGGATGTTTGATACTTTGTTTGCATGTGTGACTATGTGTGTGAGTAACTCTATGGATGAGTGGCGGTGTGTAACAGGATGTATAGGTGTAGGAGTACATATGATGAGTGAGTACATGAATGAGTGACTGTATAGGGACTATTGGTGAATGAGTGGATGTGTGTGTAGATCTTGGAATTACTGAATAGGTGTGTTGTAACTGGTATTGGTATGTCCATTGTTTTGAAAATGTTAGTTTGTATTTTTGAGTGTGTGTATCAAAGGTTATATTAGGGTGAGAGGAGGTCTGCCACTCTATCACAAGGATGATGTCATCAGTGATGTCATTTGAGATGTCATCAGTGATGTCATGAGTGATGTCACTGACCATGTCATGAGTGATGTAATATGTGACGTCAT
This sequence comes from Calotriton arnoldi, assembly GCA_963921515.1. Lineage (NCBI taxonomy): Eukaryota > Metazoa > Chordata > Amphibia > Caudata > Salamandridae > Calotriton > Calotriton arnoldi. Next base: position 134,855 of record CAWUFW010010065.1, read on the forward strand.
CAGCAGTGCATTGCGGGCGCTCGAGTTATAGTTAGCTGAACTAACTATAAAGGGGGAATTTATATGGTTTTGTACGAGTGAAATGTCCAACTAACTATAACGCCCTGAAACCTATGGTTTTTTCAGTGAATTTCTAAGGTTTTTTAAATGCTAATTTCTAACTATAACGTGCCTGAAACCTATGGTTTTTTCAGTGAATATATATATATATATATATATATATATATATATATATATATATATATATATATATATATATATTTCTTGTAACAGCCCCCAACGCTTACTCCAAACCCACCCTAAACTCTAAAAATTCCCTTACCACCCAAAGCCCCAAACCCACCCTAACAATTCCCTTACCACTCAAAACCTCATACCCACCCAAAACCCTAAAAATTACAGTGCAACTCTAAAACCCATACCCAACCTAAACCCTAAAAATTCTCTTCCCACTCAGAAACCCAAACTCACCAGAAACCCTAAAAATCCCCTTGCCACCCGAAACCCCAAACCCACCCTAAACCCTAAAAAATTCCTTACCACCAAAAACACCAAACCCACCCTAAACCATAAAAATTCCCTTACTGCCATCGGGGTCGGACCATGCCCCAAAACAATCAGCCGCAACAATTAAAACACTGCACTCCAGTAGAGTCACGTAAAGTAGGTTATATTAGTGGACACACATTCCCCACATAAACCATCACCGACGCGTTTCGACTACTGTAAGCAAGACTTGATATTCGAAAAACGTCGGTGTTGTTTTATGTGCCAGATTTGCATCCACTAATAAAATCTACTTTACAAGACTCTCCTGGAGTGCGGTGCTTTAACCATTGTTGGCTGATATATATATATATATATATATATATATATATATATATATATATCCAAGAAAGAAGTGACTCAAACAGATAGATTCACCAAAGAACAAAAATATATTTCAACTACAACGTTTCAGCTTCCGCCTTCCTCAGGTAGTACAAGATGGTTTGCTCAGTGGCTGCACAGATGACACAGCTGAATTTTCAAAAAGCATCATGAGTGAAGATTCCATTTGGAATGTGGAATCAATGCAGTCCTGAGAGCTCTTGAGATATGCAGTAATCAGGTTGTATTATCAGTAATGTTCAGTCCATCTGGATGCAGTGATTTTAAACGGTACATCCAGAAGTTTTCTCTGGAGTCCAGTAGTTCTTCCTTTGAGACATGTTCCACGGGGAAAATCTTCAAATCTGATAGTAAATGATATATATATATATATATTCACTGAAAAAACCACAGGTTTCAGGGACGTTATAGTTAGTTGGACATTTCATTCGTACAAAACCAGAGAAATTCGGCCGTTATAGTTAGTTGAGCTAACTATAACTCGCGCCCCCGCAATGCACTGCTGATGACGTCACATTTTATATCACTCATGACCTGGTCAGTGACATCACTGATGACATCACTGATGACATCTCAAATGAAATGTCCAACTAACTATAACATCCCTGAAACCTGTGGTTTTTTCAGTGAATATATATATATATATATATATACATATACCAATAACATAAAATCAATTAAAAAAAAACATTCTATTATAAATTAAAGCATTAAACTATTTTAAAATCTTTAAACTTATATTTCCCACTCCAGTCAGTGCAACAGTAGGGAAAGTGTTGGATAGCGGCAGGGTAAAAATTACTATTCCCACTCCAATGAGTGCAACAGTAGGGAAAGTGTTGGAAAGCAGAGGGGTAAAAAGTACTATTCCCACTCAAATAAATGTATCAGTAGGGAAAGTGTTGGATAGCGGAGGGGTAAAGATTACTATTTCGACTCCAGTGAGTGCAACAGTAGGGAAAGTGTTGGCTAGCGGAGGGATAAAATGTACTATTTCCACTCCAGTCAGTGCAACAGTAGGGAAAGTGTTGGATAGCGGAGGGGTAAAAATTACTATTCCCACTCCATTGAGTGCTACAGTAGGGAAAGTGTTGGATAGCAGACAAATAAAATGTACTATTCGCACTCCAGTGAGTGCAAAAGTAGGGAAAGTGTTGGATAGCGGCGGGATAAAATTAACTATTCCCACTCCAGTCAGTGCAACAGTAGGGAAAGTGTTGGATAGCAGAGCGATAAAATTTACTATCCCCACTCCAGCCAGTGCAACAGTAGGGAAAGAGTTGGATAGCGGAGTGGTAAAAATTACTATTCCCACTCCAATGAGTGCAACAGTAAAGAAAGTGTCGGTTAGCGGAAACGTAAAAATTACTATTCCCACTCCAGTGAGTGCAACATTAGGGAAAGTGTTGGATAGCGGAGGGATAAAATGTACTATTCCCACTCCTGTCAGTGCATCAATATGGAAAGTGTTGGATTGTGGAGGGATAAAATGTACTATTCTCACTCCAGTGAGTTCAAAATTTAAAAACAAACAAAATATCAACAAAAAAAATATTTTTTTAAAAGTAAATAAAAAAATATAAATATGTTAAAAATAAAAATATATTTAATGTTTAAAATAAAAAAATAAAAAACATATTATAATGTTAACTACTTATCACAAATACCTACAAATATTATATAAAATAAATACAAAATAATTTTCAGACAAATAAATAGTTTTATTTAGAAATTATTTATTAACAAAAACATTAATTATTACATAAATTTAGTCTATTTACTTACTACCCTATAGCACCACACAACTCACAACCCACATTGGAAAAAAATTTATTTGCATAATTAACATAATTAATTGCCAATTAAGCAGACATGATTAATTAAAAAACAAATTAAAGCACATGAAATGTAATTAACTTCACACCCTTTACACCTATAATCCCCACAACCCACACCTAAAATGAAACTGTAAAAAAATTAATTACATAATTAAAAACCGTTTTCAATTAAATAACTAATAGTATTTAACAACTAATTATAAAGTAAATAAAATTAATGTACTCCCCACCCTTCACCCCATAAACCCAAAACCCACACACAAAAAATTAAACAATGACACTAATTAATTATTAATTAATTAATTAATATTCACAACTAATCATTAATTAATTAAAAATAAATTACTTCCCACCCTTTACCCCTAAAAACCCCACAACCCGCAACTAAAATTAATTACACAATTACCATAATAAATTGTCAATTAATTAATTAATATTAATTAACAACTAATTATTAATTAATTAAAAATAAATTACTTCCCACCCTTTACCCCTATAAACCTCACAAGCGACATCTAAAATTAATCACACAATTAGCATAATTAATTGCCAATTATTCATTAATATTAATTAACAACTAATTAAAAATAAATTACTTTCCACCCACAACCCGCACCTAAAATTAACAGTATAAAATCTCAAATAAATAAATATTAATAAATAAATATATTCATTAGTTTAATATAATTAAATTACTTCCCACCCTATTCCCCTATAAACCCACAACCCGCTACGGAACTAAAAAATGCAAAATTTAAATAAAATAAAATTAATAACTACTAAAAAATTTACACATATATTAAAAAACATAAAGAATTCTTATACAAAAAAATACATCACATACATTTAAAATATATACTAAAATACATAACACTAATTTAAAAAATCGATATTTTAAACAACTATATTTTTGCAAACGATATTAATGTCTTCTATATTTTTAAAATCGATATTTCTTACCTTAAAGTTGATATTCTTGACCACGATATTCTTGCTGTCGATATTTCTGTGTCACGATGTTCAAAACTCGATATTATTGTAAGTTGGCATTTCGAACTTGATATTTTGACTGAATACCCAAGGGAACAATACAACATTTATGTATTTTGGGTACAGAGTCATCCTTGAGGCGAATTAAATGTTCAAAACCCTGAAGATTCCCCAATTTCCCACTAAAGCGGTGAGAAAGTGTTCACGCATTGTTTCCCCTAAGGTACTGCCTTCATCCACTACTAATACTTGTTTCTTGCTATTAGGATATAATATAATGTATAACATTTTCTGGTCAAACCAACCTAAAACTGGTGGACCGGTTTTAGCAACATACAGTTTTTCACGATGTGAACCACCTATAACCAATCAAATCAATTTTCTCCCCACTGTAACCTTCTGGATGTTTATCAGGCTCCAACAACTGCTTCCCCACTTTTTGTACAAATGATGATTTTTGCACAAGTCTTCATTAATAATAGTATAGGGTAACCCAGAGTCTGCAAAGATTTTCAGTTTGATGCCACCAATCACCATCAAACATTCCGGCTTGTTACCACACATGACATCATTAATGTTAAGGACAAGTTTACTCCTAACATTCATAACTAGGCTGTTAACAGGTGCATTCCCTTCTAAATCGATGTGACTGCCATCTGGCATACTAGGATCCCCTTCCAAGTCTCCCACAAATTTGACCTTAGTGTTTTTCCTCCTGCAAACCTTAGCAAAATGGCCATGGATGCCACAATTGCTGCATTTTTGTGTAGCAGCAGGGCAATTTTTACTGTATACAAATGGGCAAGGCTATCGCATCTTTAACACCTCACTTGTTCTATGGTTCTAGATTTTCCCCGTCCAAATCTGGAAATTCCATGTCTGTCCTGTCTGTCCCCTCCAAAACTTACTTTGCCCACCAACATGGATTCCTGAACATTATCCTTCAAAACAACCACGCATCTGCAAGACATCTCTGCCTTACGAACCATGGCAACGACTTCCTCCAAGGGAGCATCACCATTAACCTAAAGCCTCTCTTGTATAGCTGGGTTACATGCATGCATGACAGCCTGATCTCTGATTTGGTCATCATCCAAAGCTCCAATTAGCAATCTAATGCTAATTGTTTTAGCTCTGAAACTTAATTATTTATCATTCCTAATTTACCTTGTTTCCTTTGGAAGAATTTGAACCTAGTAATACCTATACACACTTTGGGTGCAAAATAATTATCTAGTTGTAACAAGGCTAAATCATATACACTTATGTCACCAGAAACAGTAGCCTTTGTCATTTGATTATAAACCTTCAACCCCGCTGGCCCTACAGAATGTAAAAGTAGTCTTTTCTTCTGTGCTGCCACCATCTTGCCAGCTTCATCCACTGCTTCGATGCAGTTGTGAAATATGCCCTCCATTAAAGCCATTTAATAGAAGGCTCTGAACCAGCTGCCCAAAATGCCTGGGAAGGACTAATATTATAATTTTGAGTGCTCATGGTGTATGGATTTGTCCAGTGTCCAAACTGCACATAAAGACTAGTTCACTGTCCTGTTCTTCATCAACACAATGAGCACCCAGGCAGGCTGAATCAGTTAAAAATGAGCAACAAAAAGGCAAGAAATAGAAAATAATATAAGTAAGGACAAAATCTTGAATATCACGTAAATACTGTTGAATCTGTAATGTATGCAGGTATTCCATTTATTTATTTTCTCCAGTCGGACACAAAGATGCGATAATCTGCTTCTGAAGCGCCGGCAATTAAAACTTGCAGAAAACCTAGATGGCCGTCAGCGAGGTCACACAGCGTGACCCCGCGTGAAGATGTCACTTCCTGGAAATACAACTGCAGTGTATTCAGCGATGCAGGAGGCATGATTTGAGCAGCGTCATTCTGGACTGCAGCACACGCAAACAACAATCCGCGTGGCAAGGCTTCTGGCTCGCTCTCAAGGACTGCAGCACGCACTCCAAGAGGCAAGGAAAAGACAATCTCATGCCTTACTGAAACTGGCTCCAATGCCGGTTACAGTAGTCGTGCGTCAGTTTTAAAAAATGCCAGCCAGGAACACCTCTCCAAGTAGGCCACAATTCATTCCACATGTAAAAGTCAATTAATTTCTCACCAAAGTAGCATGTCAATTTATAATCCATGTTGCTCCGTGCTGCAAAGTGAAGTAATAGGTAGTAACACGAATGACCCTTGTGTAAGTCCGCTGATGCACCCATAGGCTCAAGCAGCTCTTTAGCTGTCGTCACCAGTGTTGAAATGATGCACCGGATCCTTTTAATTAGAAATCACTTTATTAGCTGAAGAGCATGGAAGGACACGACCAGCATTCTCAGTGTCCTTCCTTCAACTCCTCTAAGGATCACTCTAAGGTTGAACATAAGCATTCCTCGTAACTAAGCAACACAACAAAGCGTCATAAGCACACTGAAAGGCCTACTTCTAAAATAGTAATAACAAATCCGCTTTCACCAATAAGCATGATTTTTTACTACTATTCCAAACATACCAAACATGGCCACGCTACCCCTTTCATATTAGAAATGACCGCTGAAGCACATATGAGGGAATACCCAATGCGAACCTATGTGAGGGCAGCCTCACAGCAGTGAGAAACCAAATAGTCTGTTTGTCACTACCAGGACATGCAACACAGTTAAGGCACATGTCTTATCTTTTACCTACACAGCACCCTGCCCATAGGGCTAGCTAGGGCCTACCTTAGATGTGACCTTTATGTAGTAAAATGGGAGTGCCACGTCACTGCAGCAGTAAAATGCGCGCACTGGCCTTGCAACAACAGAGGCCTGAGACAGGTTTGAAAGGCTACTTCGATGGGTGGCGCAAGCAGCTCTGCAGGCCCGCTCATAGCATTTAATTTATAGGCCTTGTGTATATGGGATACCACTGTGCAAGGGACTTAAAGGTAAATTAAATATGTTAAACAGGTGTAGATCAATATTACCATGTTTACAAGAGACACCACATGCACTTTAGCACTGATCAGCAGTGGTAAAGTGCCAAGAGTCATAAAACCACAAAAAACAGGTCAGAAAAAATACAGGAGGAAAGCAAAAAGTTTGGGGATAACCCTGCAAAAAGGGCCAATCCCAACAGGAGGGATAATGACAAAGAATTGACACATTCCAATTTCTTGATGAGGTCACATTACACAGTTAAAATATATCCAGCTGTGTACCTGAAGACTTCCTTGTGCTCCCTGACACACTGCCTCAAACGTGGTCTCTATTTTTCTCTCTCATCTTGTGGCGGAAATCCCCTTTGGAGGCTCAATGTAACTTACGTCTTGTGACAGCCAGTGCAGGGCCTGTGATGTCATAATCTTTAATTCACAGTCTTTGTTTCTGCTGCTGCTGCTGCTGGGAAGGGATGGAGGGCAGTGGTGCTGGAACAATTTTCAGAGTAGGAATGCTGCTATCAATGTTGCATCAATGAAGTCATAGGGATTGAGGAAAATCCAAGCGTCACACAAAGAGCAATTATCGCAAATGAGTCATGTCAGTTCAGCTGGAGAGTTGTAAAGGTGTGTTATGTAGCCGATGGTGCACTATGGAACACACTGTTGTAAATATATTACTAAAGCTAGGGGTGGTAGCCCACTGTCATTTGCAGAAAGCACTTTTTCCAACTGAAATGGTGACACAACTTGCACTAATATCAGTTTTACTGATAAAACTATAAAGTGCACAAAGGATTATGCAGGGAAATCGAGTTTCAGAAAATATTTATCATTTGCACAGCACCAATAAAGTGTCTTGATTTGCTTTGATTCTATTAAGATCTTTGTTTGCACCACAGTTTGAAGTTGTAAAAAATTGCTTCATTTGTACTTTCCTAACTGCTGATATCTTTGAAATATTAGTACAGTTCATTTACAGGTATTTAAAAGTTGTGTGTTATAATAACACTGACATCCATTCCTTCTGCCTTTCGAGTCCCAGCAAGATAGTCCGATAGCTTGCTTTACAAAATCCTCTAACTTTGCAGTCAGGGGAAAAAAGTAAAAACCAATCTACATGTTAAAAGAATTTGTCAGAAGACATAGCATGACATTTGATCTCTGTCTTTCAATGCATAGCAAATGTGACAAGATAAAAACAAGGGGCCTGATTCACAAAGGTAAACTTACACTTTTTAAAGTTTAACTTTGTGAGTCAGGGCCCACATTTAAAGGCATCTTTATTGCTTATTCACCTTCTAACCTTCTGCATGTTTATTCTGGGGTGCTGCAGCACCTGGAGCCTCTACTGCCATCCCCTATAGTGATATCTCCCCAAAGTAAACTGAATCTTCTGTTTTAGTAGGGAATAGCGATTCTCCAAAGCAAGTGCCTAGAAACTGAATTTCATTAAAGACATGGAGGCAAGCATTATGTATTAATCTTTTAATGCCACTCCATGCAGCACTTTAAAGAAAATACATCATAAAACATTAACATTCCAGAACTAGAACCTTCCTCCATATATAAATAGTCACTTCACAGAATCATCTTCCTCTTTTAAATTCAAAACCTTGCTCCTTCCTCTTGTTTTGTCAGTACGGATTCTCTTCTTGCACTCTTTCATACCTCACACAAATATTCATCCTTGGTACACCGAATTATTAATTGTTTTCTGAAACAAGAAAAATAGTTAAATATTCTCCAAAGTACAAACTAACCAAAGTTATCTTTAGATCTCTTTTTCCACGTTGCTTATTTTTATTTATTTATTTATTTTACTCACAAAATAACATATATTACTCTCATAAAACCAGGGAGAGGTGGGTGGGATAATGCTAGCCGCCATGTTTTTAATGAAATTCAGATTTTCTAGGCACTTAGGGGCCGATTACGATGGCGGTGTTTGGCACATCCGCGGTGCTGGCAGAAAACATCATTTTCTGCACTCCAGCGGCGGTCCTCGGTTCCGCCGTATTACAATGCTCAAAGATAGCCCATTTCACGTCCGCTGCGGAGTTTCGGGATCCGCCAGGAATTTCCTTCCGCAACGGTGGCGGAGGGAGCCAATAGAGAATGACCGCAGTGCGGAATGACGTTACGACCGCCGCACAAATCACGATGCCTCAAACAGCCCATCACAACGCAGCGGAGAAACCAGCCACCCGTAGACGGCGGAAGCACTACTGCGGAGATCAAAACCCAAATCCCGGTCACCTCCACGCGTTCTTGACCGCTATGGATCCAGCTCTTCAAGCCCTTCCGCTGCTGTACCTGATCCACTAACAGCAAATAAGACGTCGCCGCGGTCAACACCGCAGGTACGTAAAAACACATCTCCGCACACAACCACAACACACAACTCCTGTGCTGAAATACGGTTCCTGTCCACATCAGACACTCTGGTGGAGACAGGAACATATCCCCCAGTGTACTAACACATGTCCTGCCTGCTCGAAATCCACACCTCCGCATCCGGGTCACCCATCAACCGCGAAATCACTGCAATGTCCCGGGCAAGTCAACGCAGCGGTGAAGACGTGGGTAAACCTGCACACAATGTAGTAGGCAGGGCCGGTGCCAGGCATGGGCAGTCTGGGCAGCTTCCCAGGTCTCCACCTTCACCCGACCCACATGGTGGGCTGCATCAGTTGGCCACAGCACGCTTCCCACACCCATTTCTGCACATGCTGTGTGCCCCTCCTGTCCCCCCAATGCACAATTTACCAGCCAGGTGTGGCTCGACCTCGCACCTCACACATCAAAGGGCAAGGTAGATTGACTGGGAAGGTGGGGGTGAAGATGAACACCCTGCACAGAAGGTCAGGGGCTGGACAACCCTCCTCCTCACACCTGCATTCCACTCATGTGAATCAAACTGAGTATAATTAAGAAATGTAGACTCACACTGCATATTAACAACCACTGAACTGTTCACACTGCATGTCAAGTCCCTCTGAAAGATCCCACACTGACACCCTGCCACATACACATACAATAGGTCAGCAGCAATGTAGGACAATAAATGGGCTAGGCCACAGTGGAGTGCACAGTGCTGGAAAACCAGGGGGCAAGCCACATAGCATTTGGACATCACATGTAAGAGGAGGAACATATTACACTACCCTTAGGCCCTCAAATCAGACATGGGTGGCACAGTGATAGCAATGAAACCAAAGTGACAACTGTGCAATATCTCTGGGATACAGCAATGCAAGCTATGCATAGGCACAGGAATGATAGGAAGTGTCAGAAGCCATACAGTGACCAGCCACACATCTGTGTCAACTTACTTGACATGTGTATGCCACCAGCACAACACACATGGCTCATTGTCACACTCCCTGACTGTCAAACCAAAGTAGGACCTTCACACATACCCCTCATCTACCCATCTCACACCTGCAACACTCAACACCTATGAGAAACACACATGAAGGTGCAAATAAGGTCCTGTGAGTTTCAGACAACCAATCACACACCCTGGTGTGCATCAAGAAATGTCAGCCTCACATTCAGGAATGCCTGAACCAATGCTAACCCAAAACCAATAGCCAAACACAAATCTCACAAACAACATCCACAGAAGTCCAAAAAGCCCAGCCATGTGCAGCCAAACAGTGGATAGGCAATATGACCCTAGACAGAACAAGAATACACAACATTGTCACTCTGGACAAATGCACAGACACCATACCCCAACACAAACAAGAATTGCATCTTCAAATGCCAATCATGAACACTAACTGGGATCAATGGGACAAATCAGCTAACACAGACATAGACACCACACCAGTCATCAAGTGAGCATGCTGTCACAGTGTACCACAAGCATGCACATGCACAATCCTGACCAGTTACAGGTCAAACATAGGAGGACATACCACTTTTGTGCACTCAAAACAAGCTTATGAGCAAGAATCCAGATTGCTGCATGTGACATACACACAAGAAATGCACACTACACATGCAACACACATCTGAATGTATCACAATGCACAAACTACTCACACACAATGTCATGCAAATAGAACACCACACACACATTGCACCTGTCAGCAGAAAGAGCCAACACAGGCCAAACACTGCATCCATCTACAACAAAACACAACAGACGCACATACCAATCAATCACAAAGCAATCTCAGCTGGACATCAGGGGGATACCCACCAGGCAAGTACAAGGCAACATACACTGACAGCACTGCATGCACAGTAAGCAGTGTGTGCACACCAACAAAACCAGTAGCACACATATCTGAGTGCCCCACAATGAACTCCCACAACACAAATCACCACAGCACACAGATAACATCACACTCAGGAAGGGTAGCAGTACCTCAGCAAACAGACATACAGCTTAGCCATCACCCACAGATGCACAACTCAAGGAAACCCAGATGCAAACAACATGACTAGAGGACTGTGCTGCTCAAACATATGCACTGCACATGAGCAACCATGACTGCAAACAAGTAGAAGAAAATAACACATAACTAATTGTGAAACTGTCCTGAGTGGCACATTGGTCCTGTACACAGATCATCCTCACACAGTATAGTGTCACACTATGAAGTGGTGGGGAGGGTCACACACTGGCAAGACATGGGGTGGAAGACATGAGATTGAAGTGGTGTGTACATCAGTATTGGACAGGTGAGGAGTGTACAGTCCACAAACACATAGAGGAGTAACTCACAATGTGTAGGCATCAGAAGCACCTATAGGGGATGGTATGACTCCTCATACCACATGCTATACTCGACCCAAAAATGTGTCAAGTGACAGCAATGCATGAGAAAACTCACAAATAATGTCGCTGTGGCTGAGCAGGTCAGCACAGTGAGCACAAACTTAAACAAGACCCATGGCTGATCAACAAAAAACAACACAGACTTGGCAGTGACACACTCTGCATACTCACAACTGACAGTGACAACAAGTAGGTGTCCCCCAGGAGTGCAAGCACACACCGACACATTGCACAGTGCTCAACCTACAACTCCTACATGTGCACACAATCTGAAGCACATGTCTGACAATGTAATCTAACAGGCACACATTACCTGGGTCACACATGTGTGTAGTTGGCATGTGCAGGGGCACATACACATCAACACTACTGACAAAGACAGGCCAATCACACTGTATGACTACTCAAGTGCACACATTCAAATGTACCCATGTGACTATGAAGACAGTCCCACACAAGATGACTACACATCAACACTGCTGTGCACACATCAAGAAAGAGATATGACGGACCCTGGCCACCCCGCAAGTAATCCTGTGGATAGCATTCACCTCTGTTCTGCTATTGCATCCTAACATGACATGTGTACAATTTAGCAAACCTGAGCACAGAATGATTAGGAGAGGAGTAGATCATCACAAACAACGATCATTGCACCCTCAAGCCTCAGACTGAAGAAGAACAAAAGTGCCTGTTACCTCTGGAAACCTCTGAAAAAGTAAAACAAGTAATTGCCAATGTGAAAGTGGCATACAGAGCATGTGTCACATGAACCAATACCCTTACATAAAACCTTTTATTTAGCAAGGGCATTGACAAAGCAGACAACAGGAGTAACAGTCTTTATTACATAATACCCAGATAGGCATCAAAAGTACAAAACAGCAAGGCCATTGGCCAGTACAAATTAAAAGTATGCACATGTGTGCATGAGAAACTGCACAGGGAATGGGCATCAAAAGTAACAAACAGTAAGGCCATTGGCCAGTCCACAGTTCCGGTCCGCACATGTGTGCATGAGAAACTGCACAGGGAATGGGCATCAAAAGTAACAAACAGCAAGGCCATTGGCCAGTCCATAGTTCCGGTCCACACATGTGTGCATGAGAAACTGCACAGGGAATGGGTGACACCGTCCACTGCCATGGGAATCACCACAGCTCAGGGGCCACAAAAGGGCAGTCCAGGCACCGCTGTGTGATAAATGGTGTGGGGAGGGGCAGTTGGCTTCAACTTTGGCTTGAAGTTGAACTGGGAGGTGGCTGATTGTCGGGGCCAGTTGGAGGACTGGACCTGGGAGAGAGAGAACCGGCTGAGGTAGAGGCATCAGTGGCTGTGGGAGCCTGAGGGCTGCTTGGACCGGGTGGAGTGGCTGCATGGGGAGGCGGAGACATGCTTCCGGGAGCCACAGTGTGTGAGGGTGAATGTTGAGGGCTGGGTCTCAACTTCTTGGGGATTCGATAGCCCACAAGTGTCTTGGCCGGAGTGGGAAGTGGGGTGGGCATAACAGCCTCACTCTCCACCAAAGGTGTATCAGGTGCAGGTGGCTCTCCCTATGGGGATTTGCTGGATCTGGTTGTATGCTTGGGGTGGCCTTGCCTCTTCCCCTGCATCCCCTGTTGTCCATGTGAACCCCCCACTTTGCTCTCCTGTCCCAGCTTCACCGGGGTGTGGGTAGGAGTTGACGTTGTGGGTGAATCTGCCTTAGAAATGTGTTTGAGCTTAGTCGTTGCAGGCACCAGGTTCACAGCAGACAGGGCAAGTGTTTGTTTGTCTTTGGGAGCAGGTGTGGGGATGGGAGTGCCCTTGGATGGGGGTGATTTTGATGAATGTGATGTTGATGCCTGCTTCTTGGCCTGATGCCCATGAGTGCCACATGATGGGCTTTTGTTTTTGCGCTCCTGTGTGCCTGTTTTGTGTGTTGGGGATGGTGTCTGTGGTCTGGTCCACTTGGAGTGCTGCTGTTGTATGCTGCATGTGGAGGACTTGGTGCCTGTGGGCTCTGGCGTGTGGGCACTCTCGTCAGGTGGTGCCACTGGCAGGCTGGGTGATGAAGGGACAGGAGCCGGACTTGGAGCCTGTGACCGCTGATTGGCTGCCGTCACTGTAGAGGACAAAGACTGGACAGTTCGGTGTAGGCCACCCACGTCAGAATGAATCCCCTCCATGAAGGCAACTACCTGTGCCAACTTCTTGTCATGATCCTGGAAGGCATTCAGGAGAGCAGTCTGACCCTCACACAGCTGGCGCAAAAGGTCCTCCGCCTCCACACTGAGGGCAGCAGGGGAGACAGGGGCAGGGGCAGTGGTGCCTGGGGGGAAGGAGACTCTACCCTTCCTAGGGCTGCGGGCACGGACAACAATTGTGGGAGCAACCGGGAGGGTGGACACTGGACGATGTGTGGTGGAAGAAGAGGTAGATTTGGAACTTCCTGTGCCCGCCAAGATCGAGGAGTCACCGCTGGAGACTGAAGATGTGGAGGTTGGTGTTTCCGGGTGGGAATCATTCAGGGCACTCCTGTCCCCCTCCGAGGCGCTGGTCACATCAGTGAGCTCATGTGTAGCAGTCATGCAAGAAGCTTCCCCACTGGTGTCCGTCCCCCGTCCTTCCGTGCCCTCGGTAGATGCTGCAAGAGACAGAGACTTAGGTTCAGTATAGTGCCATACTCACAAACATCATATGCAAGCAAAGCACAAAACTTGAAAATGATACTCCCATGTTGGCCTCCTCCATGTACAGTCAGCATGTGCAACATTTATGCAATCATCAGAAGATGCATGGAAACATGCCTAGTTAATAGTAATGCCCCATGTGGCGTTGACACAGACAAATAGCTGGCCCGTGCCTCCTTGTACCCTAACATACTATTCTCTGTAAGCATACCTACGTGCCTGTAGGTGAGATAGGTATATATCTAAACATGTTGTCTCTGTCACATATGGAGTCACTTTAAGGGAACACTACAGATACAATCTCCCAAATGTCCTTTTGTAATGGCCACAAGCTCCTGATATCCACCATGTTGTGCTTTGAAGCACAACTACAGTTGCACATTGGTGTCAGCTGTGTAGTTGTCACAAATCATATGTTGTGAACAGCACACATCTATAAATGCACACTAACATGATGCTCACTGCTGTTCACTGCCAGGTGATGTCTATGACACTCATACTGCAGCATATGTCACAAGGCCACATCTCATCTGTCAATCACAAGGCTCATGGTTTTAAACACATGAGAAACCACATGTCGTACAAATGCATATCAGCTGCACTCAACACAGAGGCCACTTACAAGCCATTGCATCACACTGGAGACATCACAGAGCTTCTCACTGGCTCGTGTTTGGGATTCATGCAGTCACTCACACCCAAAGTCACACTTAGCTGAATACTCACCCCAACTTGCTGCTGAAGGGCCCTCAAGCGTTCATCAGCTCTGGCTGTGTCACTGCCAAGATGCGGGCCATTAGTGGTGTCATGCTCCTGCGCACCAACCTGCCACTCTGAGGGAGCACATCATGCGTCATCTCTGCCACGTTTTTGCTCAGCCGGCAGATGTCATCCCACCTCTTGTGACAGTGTGTGTGCCGTCGGTTGGAGACACCCAGAGCCCGCACCTTGCGTGCATTGGCCATCCATATCGCCTCACGCTGGTGGACCTTAAGCTGCATGCATGGGAGACAAGAAGAGGGAGTTTCACGGATAATGTTTTATGTACCACTGTGTGTTAGTAGAGGAGCATGAAAATACATAGCACACTAATACATAAATGTTGAGCAGAGGCCATACAGCATGACACGTAGTACACTTGCATCGGATAATCCCATAGAAATGTATACATGTATGATGATGGACACAGTACATGGCCATCTCATACCCATACAGAGTGCCAGCACAGCAACCAATGTGAAAATGACCCTCATCTGTGATGCAGTATGTGAGTGAGCATGACATACAATACATTGGGAATGATGTGTCGGGCTGACTCACTGTGTCATAACACCACACATCCCTCAATGTCCTTGACCAGTGCATGGCTACATGTGTCATGGTGGTCACATTTAGGGCCATGATCTGACATTCTCACACTCTCCTCACAAGGTGGAGGCCTGTCTTGTGCAATCCTCAGGCATAAGATAGCTCATTGAGAAATAGGGTGGTGGACAACACATATGTTTCACTCATTATATTTAGTGATGTGTCCTTGTAACATTGGGCAGTTTCTGTGCAGGCCAGAGGGACTCACACTGAGGTTAAACGTGGGCCATCAGAGAATTCACATGCATGTACAATATGAGAGGGGAAACAGTGCCTACACATGCGAGACTGAACACATAATGTAATCAATAGAAGGATGAAATCTCCAAATTACATTTATCTGATGTGTCATAGGTGAACAAACACCAAGAGTGTTACACACAGGCATTGTACTCCCATGCATAATGAAAACATCACCATAGTGGCAATTTTAGAACTCCACACACATCATTCAGTACCCTCTGGACAAAATACATTTGTAATATCACAAATGAGCATGTGCAGCCTTAATGGACTATGACATCACATAGCACAGGCAATGTTTGTTCAGACTTCGACTGACTCAAACCAGCAGTGTAACTGTATGGCTGCAAAATACACTGCATGTCACTCCCACCCTTCAATGCAGTCTTGGATCTGTGGAAATAAGGCTACACACCCCGTTGACATGAAGTCAGCTTGCTAGGCAGTGTATCACACATATACATTAACCAGTCTCAGACCAACGTTTGTTGTTTTTTGCAGAAGAAGGGCTGTAGAAGTGTCCATGTTGCCATCCTCCCCACATACTCAAATGCAATTCTTAATAGGCCATGTATGGAGCCGGCTATAGGAAAAATATGGATGCATGCACATTGACTTGCACTCACAGGCACATACTACTGCAGAGCAACATCATGTGAGCATTCTGAGCACTCTCAAACTTTTATTCAGTAACACTTACCAGTACATCTGGCGCACCATACAGCCTCCCATACTGTGAAAGGACCTCGTCCACCAGGACCTCCAGCTCCTCTGTGGTGAAGGGACGGGCACTGATGTTCTCAGTTCTCGCCATCACTGGGTCCAGACTACAGGAACAGCAGCAGTTGGTGGTGAAGAATGGCAGGCAGCAGTGTCTGAATGCAAGTGAAATGTGAGGCTCACTCACAGAGATTTATAGGCCCCTGGGGTTGTTTCAGTGGTACTCAGCTGCTGCAATTGGTCTGCCTGGTTAGCATTTTTCAATTGTATCCATTAACCAAAACCGTGGAAGCGGAGCACGCCTACCGCAAGTTTCAAAATTGTATTTCACTACCGCGATCGCTGTTCCCATTGGCTGCATTGTCATTGGCGGTGTCCCACCGCGGGGGCCAGGCGGTCGCTACCGCAATCCTGCATCTTTCAATTGTGGCCAATACCCAGGCCCGCGGTAGCGGAGCACGTCTACCGTGAGTTTCAAAATTGTATTTCACTACCGCGATCGCGGTTCCCATTGGCTGCATTGTCATTGGCATTGGCGGTGTCACACCGCGGGGGCCAGGCGGTCGCTACCGCAATCCTGCATCTTTCAATTGCGGCCAATGCCTGGGCCCGCGGTAGCGGAGCACGCCTACCGCGAGTTTCAAAATTGTATTTCACTACCGCGGTCGCGGTTCCCATTGGCTGCATTGTCATTGGCATTGGCGGTGTCACATCGCGGGGGCCAGGTGGTCGCTACCGCAATCCTGCATCTTTCAATTGTGGCCAATACCGGGGCCCGCGGTAGCGGAGCATGTCTACCGTGATTTTCAAAATTGTATTTCACTACCGCGATCGCGGTTCCCATTGGCTGCATTGTCATTGCCATTGGCGGTGTCACACCGCGGGGGCCAGGCGGTCGCTACCGCAATCCTGCATCTTTCAATTGTGGCCAATACGTGGGCCCGAGGTAGCGGAGCACGCCTACCGCGAGTTTCAAAATTGTATTTCACTACCCCGATCGCGGTTCCCATTGGCTGCATTGTCATTGGCGGTGTCACATCGCAGGGGCCAGGCGGTCGCTACCGCAATCCTGCATCTTTCAATTGTGGCCAATGCCTGGGCCCGTGGTAGCGGAGCACGTCTACCGCGAGTTTCATAATTTTATTTCACTACCGCAATCGTGATTCCCATTGGCTGCATTGTCATTGGCGGTGTCACACCGCGGGGGCCAGGCGGTCGCTACCGCAATCCTGCATCTTTCAATTGTGGCCAATGCCCGGGCCCACGGTAGCAGAGCACGCCTACCGCGAGTTTCAAAATTGTATTTCACTACCACGATCGCGGTTCCCATTGGCTGCATTGTCATTGGCATTGGCGGTGTCACACCGCGGGGGCCAGGTGGTCGCTACTGCAATCCTGCATCTTTCAATTGTGGCCAATGACCATGATCGCGGTGGCGGAGCACACATACCGCACCTATGGACACAATATGCTCTAGCAATGGCAATAGTCAATTTTAATCATTGAACACTATACATTCACAATGTATTACAGCACCTGTTTGCAAAATTTAATGCTAGTGTGACATTCAACTCACTGATGCCTACACATGCCATGTCAGTGCACATTATTACATGCATTGGCATGTACTTCCTCACATGTCACCTATGATATTTGTGTGCCAGTACACAGATTTGGTGTGTAATGGAGTCTCATATTTGTGAACATCTCAATGTGTGACATGGCTAATCAACCCACAGTAATGATGGACTGAGCACATAATGTGCCTATTTCACTGTGCACATTGCTGTATTGATTTTGGTAGTTGATCAGCTTACACACACTGTGCTCATTGTGGAGAAAAGTTGTGCTCTGTACAACTTAAACAAGAAGGTGTGGCAGGTACAGCAGCTACGTAGAAGTCAGCAGTGTTGCTGTTTCCAACATGTGCTGTGTCACCTACACCCAGGACTGGTGACACAAGATGTAGGAGTGCACCATTTACCATCCACATAGTCAGAATCTGTTTTGGAGGTAGTCAGTATGTACATACTGACCACATGTACGACTACATGAGATCAAGGTGTCTCTGCATGTGACTTGTGCATTAAGCTGTTGTTACAGTCCAGTCATTGCTGGCGCTGCCTCAGTCAAGATGTAAGATGTTTGACACATCTCATAGGGGAATTAAATTGACATGTGTCCCCTTTCATTGTGTGTAGGAGACGACCAAATGTGCATTGTCCTTTCCCAGTGCTGGCGAACATGGAGGATGAGGACATCATAAGAAAATTCCGTCTGGATCGCCTTACCCTTCAAGACCTATGTGGTCAGTTGGAGCCCCATCTGAGGCCTCGCAGAACCTATCTGACTGCTTTGACACCAACAGTTAAGGTGATGGTGGCCATGCATTTCTTTGCAACTGGTTCCTTCCAGTACACGGTGGCCCTCGCCGGTGGGATGTCTCAAGTGATGTTCAGCATGGTGCTACGTGATGTCCTGTCCACAATGTTGACATACAAGGACCGCTACATCCATTTTCCAAGGAGACATGAATTGGCAGCTGTGAAGGGTGATTTGTATGTCCTTGGCCACATACCTAATCTGGTTGGCGCCATTGACTGCACACATGTTGGCCTGGTTCCATTACAGGCACGTGAAGCGGATATGATTATCTCCCATGTCTGTGCCAGATTTCCTGGATCAGCCCATGACTCCTACATACTGCATAACAGCATCATCCCACAACTGATGGCAAACCTGCATCCGGAGCGTGCGTGGCTTGTTGGTGAGTATGCTGAGTCAAGTAGTGTGCTGTATGTGTGACATGCTGTTCTCAGCTACTGTTTCTATCAGTAAATTGCTCTCTGTATGTCACACCTAGGTGACTCTGCGTATCCCAACCGGCCTTGGTTGCTGAGCCCACTGAGGAATCCAAGGACCCCAGGTGAAGGACGCTACAATGATGCACATGGGAGGACACGTTGTGTGGTGGAGCGTACTTTTGGGCTTCTGAAGTCTAGATTCTGGTGTCTGGACAAGAGCGGAGGTGTACCACTCTACTCTCCCCAAAAGGTGTGGCAGATCATAGTTGCATGCTGCATGCTCCACAACCTGGCCTTGCGCAAGGAGATCCCCCTGCTTTTGGACGATGATGAGCAGCAGATGCCCCCCCTGCAAACCCACATATGCCCAGTGACGACGATAGTGGAGAAGAGGAAGGTGTTGACCTGCGTCAACAGCTCATCGACAACTACTTCCCTTGAGTGTAAGTGACATTGTACAACAGTGACATTGTCTGTTGACTTTGATGGTAGTGGCAAGGCATAGATGATCTTTTTGACTGCTGGCTGTTGTTGGCTCTGGGCTAATGGCTAATGTGTGTGGCACAGGGTATTTTTATCCAGGTACCTCATGTCTATGTTGATGTTGTTGCTCATTGTTATGTGTGCTGGCTTTTGTACGTTGATGACTAGTGCTGTGTTTTAGCTGTAATGGCATCACCTGACAAGTAAATGTCATTCTCTTATGTCTTTCTAGGTCCCTTCACCCTCTCAATGCCTCGTCACAATCAGAGCTTGTGGTACATTGGAATCTGAGTTGACATTGTACATACTGGGATAAACATGGAGTTGACACAAAGACATAGGTGTGTAAAGAGTGTTTATTTACAATGAGTATTTGTGACAGAGAAGTGATTATTTACAAAATTGTGCCAAGTGAATATATGAGTTGTCAGTGATGGTAAATGAGACAAATAGAGTAGTCACCACATTGATGTAGGCACACAGTCCAACAGACTCCTGCCATCAACATGGCAATGTGGGTAAGGATAGTTAACAAAGTCAATGTCAAGGGGAACACAGAGGCCATCATGGCTGGCCTCAGCGAATTGCGTTTGGATGGTGCATGGCCACGTGATCCTCCCCTGGTGTTTCTCGGACAGCTCTTTGTGTGTTTGGCAGGGGGGCCCTCTGCTGCAGGCTCAGCGGTGTCTGAGGAGTCATTTTGTTGCAGCTCACCCCTCTCTGTGGCCGCAGCTGAGGTGGTGGGTGTATCAGCATGCGGGCCACTGGAGGGGGTTGAGCTGTCATTTGGGCCGCATGTCTGTCCCTGAGAACACCCACAAGCTGGCCCATGAGGTCCACAAGTTGGCCCATACGTGTGTCCATGGACCTCAGCAGCAGGTGGAGCTCACGTACTTCTTCCACAACCTGGCCCATCTGTCCCTGGTTCTGTTCATATGCCCCAAGGACTCTTGCGACGGTGGCCAGGGCTTCGGTCTCAGTGTTCTCCTGTATTTGTCCCACAGTTGCCCTTCCACCTGCCCTGCTGACACGGACCTGTGGCGTTGGCACTGGACGCACCCGCACACTCCCCCTGGCATCCTCTGATTGTGTTGTGGTGTTGGTAACCACTGAGGTAGGGAGAGTGTTGCAGGCAGCAGTCGTGATGGTGGAGGCCGCACAGGTCGTTGTAGCAGGGTCAGCGCTGTTGTTGTTGCTGTGGTAGTGGTGGTGGTGGGGACAATGAGGGCCTGAGACGTGGTGAGCCCTGGCAGTCCGGAGGGGCCAGGTTGTTGCTCCTCATCTGAGAAACGTAGGGAGTTTGCATCCGAGAGTTCATGTTCCGGGGGGAGACAGGCTCTGCAGGTTGGTGGTGTTTTCTGCTGCAGTTGCTTGTGAATCACCTGTTGAACAGAGGTTAAATGGTCATTGAAGTGCACTCCACAAGCTTGGTGTTAGACTTTTGGATGTTACATTTGATACACCAAACACTTTACATTGCAATCACTTGGTATGGCAGCAAAATACTGAGCATCATGAAATGATGTTGAGGTACATACATTACTTGTCCATGGTGTGACATGTAAATTGAAACCATGTGCCACGTACAGATTGTGTGATTACAAGGACATGTCATCATCTAACAACTTGCGGCACATCAACTTTATGTAATGCGTCTTTTTTGTTTGCTCTTCATGGAATCAATTTCAGCTAAGCAAGAACTAGCCATTGGAATGTTATACATACCTTTTTCATATAATGTACTTTACTTTGTTTGTCAGATTGACCATGCATGTTTTGTGTTCATATGGGCCTTCATGCTCTGACACCATGGCACTTACACATTGTATTCTGTGCTGTGCATGATTGTGCCATGAATTACTTTCACATGTGACTTGGTGAGTCAAAGTTTAATTTCTGTGACAGTTACGTGCGCTTAGCTGTCTGCACACTGGATGTGGATTTGGATCTATGCCAAGTTGGCTGACATGTGAGTGCTGGTGTGGTCATCTGGCTCCATGTTTTTTTAAAAGGATGTCAGGGTGCATGCACTGACTACCTACCTGTTCGGTGACACAGTGGAGGGAAATGGCTGCCACATGTTTCTGGGTGTGGGGAGTGTACCATCCTGCTCAGGGGTGAGACAAGGGGGCTGGTGGGAGTTGTAGTGCTGGCTTCCCACCCACAAACACCCCTCCCTGTTCAGAAAGCTACCTACCTGTTTGGTGAAGGTGAGCAATGCAATGGCTGCCACATGGTTATGAGTGGGAGGGATGTACCATCATGTTCAGCTATGGGACAAGGGGGCCTGGTGGGAGTTGTAGTGCAGGCTTCCCACCCACAAACACCCCTCCCTGTTAAGATGGCTACCTACCTGTTAGGTGAAGGTGAGCAATGCAATGGCTGCCACATGGTTGTGGGTGTGGGGAGTATACCATCCTGCTCAGCTGTGGGACAAGGGGGCCTGGTGGGAGTTGTAGTGCTGGCTTCCCACCCACAAACACCCCTCCCTGTTCAGATGGCTACCTACCTGTTACGTGAAGGTGAGCAATGCAATGGCTGCCACATAGTTGTGGGTGTGGGGAGTGTACCATCCTGCTCAGCTGTGGGACAAGGGGGCCTGGTGGGAGTTGTAGTGCTGGCTTACCACCCATAAACACCCCTCCCTGTTAAGATGGCTACCTACCTGTAAGTTTGATGAGTGCAATGAAATGGCTGCCACATGGTTGGGGGGAGTACTCCATCCTGCTCAGCTGTGGGACAAGGGGGCCTGGTGGGAGTTGTTGTGCAGGCTTCCCACCCACAAACCCCCCTCCCTGTTCAGAAGTCTACCTACATGTTAGGTGAAGGTGAGCAATGCAATGGCTGCCACATGGTTCTGGGTGGGGGCAGTGTACCATCCTGCTCAGCTATGGGACAAGGGGGCCTGGTGGGAGTTGTAGTGCTGGCTTCCCACCCACAAACACCCCTCCCTATTAAGATGGCTACCTACCTGTTAGGTGAAGGTGAGCAATGCAATGGCTACCAAATGGTTGTGGGTGTGGGGAGTGTACCATCCTGCTAAGCTGTGGGACAAGGGGCCCTGGTGGGAGTTGTAGTGCTGGCTTACCACCCACAAACACCCCTCCCTGTTAAGATGGCTACCTACCTGTAAGTTAGATGAGTGCAATGAAATGGCTGCCACATGGTTGGGGGAGTGTTCTATCCTGCTCAGCTGTGGGACAAGGGGGCCTGGTGGGAGTTGTAGTGCAGGCTTCCCACCCACAAACACCCCTCCCTGTTCAGAAGGCTACCTACATGTTAGGTGAAGATGAGCAATGCAATGGCTGCCACATGGTTCTGGGTGGGGGGAGTGTTCCATCCTGCCCAGGGGTGAGACAAGAGAGCATGAGAAGGCTGACTACCTGAAAGTTTGAGGAGAGCAATGAGATGGCTGCCACATGGTTCTGGGTGTGGGGAGTGTACCATCCTGCTCAGCTGTGGGACAAGGGGGCCTGGTGGGAGTTGTAGTGCTGGCTGCCTGTACACATGCCCCCATGGAAATATTGCTAGCTACCTTTGGGGTGATCCAGAGGAAGGAAATGATAGATGTGTGAGACATGTGTTGGGAAGAGTATGTTGTACGTAAGTGCATTTGTGTTTAGGAAGTGTGGCTTTCTAGTTGTGCAAGACGGTACATAGCAGTGTAATGGGATACATTTGTTGGTACTTACCAGCCTCCACTCCCCCAGGTATTCCTGTGAGACTCTCTGGATGCAGTATGGCAAGTACCTTCTCCTCCCATTCGTTGAATGTTAGTGGTAGAATGGAAGGGGCCACCGCCAGTCCTCTGAGCCAGCTCATGGTTCTTGTTGGCACGCTCTTTCACCCTGGTCTTGAGGTCATGCCACCTCCTCCTGATGTCCTTCAGGGTGCCCGGGGTGGTCCCTACTGCATTGACTTTGTTGACTATCCTTGCCCACATTTGATTTTTTCTGGCTACTGGTGTCTGTTGGACCATGCTTCCAAACAAATGTGGTTCTACTCTGATTATCTCATCTACCATGACTGACAACTCATTGTCAGTGAATTTTGGCATTTTTTTCTGTGCCATGGTGTGTGATGTGCAAATGTGTGAAAAGTGCAGGTGGGAAGGTGGTGGTGGAGATGTGTGTGGTGTGTGTGTGGTTGTGATGGTGTAATGTGTGCTGATTTGCCTCTCCTTTGTGCTGTGGGGTTGGGCCCTTTAGTGCTGGAGTTGTGCAAAGGATTCTGGGCAGGGAAGTGGCAGGTTTTATACTCAGCTATGTGGGTGGGTCAAAATGGAGTACTCATTTCAGGTGTGTTGTCTGGGTTGACCTGGGATTTGTATTTTTTACTTGCCATGGGGATGTGTCATTGGGGTGTGTTAGGTGTTTATTGAGGCTTAGCCAGATATACAGCCACACATGGTAGTCTTGTTGTGAGGTTGCTTTCGACCGCCATTACTCTTCCGGCGCGACCACTGCAGTCGGAATGCCACAGCTCTTCCGCCGGCTCTCCCATTCAGCATTAGTTGCGATCGCGGCGGTCGGAAACAACTGATCGTTCCGCTGGCACCGCCATCATATCGTAATTTCACTTGCGGTCATTCCGCTGGTCGATCGGCGGTTTTGAGTCTTTCTGCAGCAAATCCAAACACCGCGGATGGATTTTCAGCTGTTCCGGATGTTCCCGGCGGAGTTTTGTGGAATCCGTCCGCGGCGGTCGGATTTCTCTGGCGGTGCATCCTAATCTGACCGCCGGTTTTGCCGAGGTACATGCGGACGGTTATTTACCGCTACCACGGCAGTCGGAATGCTTTTCCGACCTCCATCGTAATCGGCCCCTTAATTTGGAGAATCGCGATTTCATTACAAGATCGCAAGCTATCATTATGCATGATGGTAGCCCTCTAATGCCACACTTGCCATGTGCTCAGTTGGCTTGCAATAATGTTTTGCAAACACAGAAGCATTCGACCAATCAGAAACACATAGCGAATCCATTCCCTTATCTTAGTCACCTTCTTCACTGGTAGTATTAAAACCACATTGGTTGTGTCTATCATGAACCCTAAAAATTCCAAGGTGCGAGTTGAAGTCAAAACTGACTTCTCCTTGTTCACAATAAAGCCTAGACCTTCTAGTGAATTCTTGCCCATATCAAAGTGCTTCAGGAGCTGATTCCGACATTGAGACATTACCAAAATGATGTCTAGATAAATAATCATTAGAATATATCTCTCTCTCACGTAAGCTACCACTGCCCCCATTAACTTGGTAAAACACCATGGTGCTGAGAAAAGACCAAATGGAAGGGAACAGAACTGGAAAATTCGATCCTGCCAAATGAAATGAAGGTAAGGCTGGCTGCTCCTTGCCATCGGAATCATAAAGTAAGCATCCTTCAGATCCAACTTTACCAACCAACCATTCTTCAATAGCATGTCCCTTAAAAGTCCAATCAATCAATTAGGATTTTTATAGCGTGGCTGCTTCACCCATGAGGGTCTCCAGGTGCTGTGGTGTCCTGCTGCGGGATCACAGTGCCTGTTCCTATTGGTTGAACATCAAGGTTTTGAGGTCCTTCCTGAACTGTTGGAGCGACGGTGATGTTCTTAGGTGCAGTGGGAGGGTGTTCCAGGTCTATACCTTCCATCTTGAAGTGCCTGGAAACTAGAAACTTGTTCAAGTATCTAAAGTTTATAACAGGTCTCCAACCCTTGTCTTTTTTCTCTACCATGAGGAGAGTACTCACAGAAAACGTTGCTCTGTGTGCTCACCTCTACAATTGCACCCTTCTCTAACATAGTCCTTATCTTTTTCTTTGGTCCGAGTTCAAAACCAATTTCTTTGGGGGGTTGTACTAAATGGGTATTTCTGTAAAGTCTATTTTGAAACCCTGAATAGTTTCCAAAATCCATGGGTCTTCTGTTATACTCTACAGAACTTTGACAAAATATTTTAGTCAAGCACCTACTCTTCCTTAAAAAGAAGTCACTGTACTCATCCTCAAATTCAGCCGACCCCTGACCATGGGACTTATTTCCTTTTGCACGCTGAATGTGGACTCTCTGAGCGTAGAAGGATGCACCTGCACCAACTTGGTATCCTCTAGCGTAGCCTCTTTGCATGTAACTGTTGTAGTGGGACCTTTGGAAACACCGGGAGGCAGAAAGTCTCCTTCTGCCTGCCCTGACAAAAACACCTGCATTAAATACTCTGTGCATGTTATTTTGAGCCTTGCCCAGGGCCATGAAGGTGGCAACGAATTTTCCTAGGCTCTTGACCATGTCTTCACCAAACAATAGTCCTTCAGATTTTTGCTAACTTCCTTCCCCGCTAGGTCACCTAACTTAGGGTTTATTTTCATTAAGACCGCTACCCTTCTTTCAGTATTAAGGCCTGCGTTAGCATTGCTCAAAAATACAAGAGTTCTTTGGCTTCAACCTCTCAACAGGGTAAGATCTACTGGAAGACCTTCAATATATGCCTCCTCAGTCATATCAATTATTCATGCTAGAAGACCAACCACATCCAGAAGCCTATCATGGCACTGTTTTAAGGACCTTTCTAGTCCTTTTCGGGGGTCTCTGCCCATCTTAAATAGAAAGATGATCAGCTCAGGATCCAACTTAGGGGTGAGGCAGACCTTATCATTGATAACAGGTCTCGAGCACTCAGCTTTCAACACATTCCTCACCTTCTTCTAAAGGGGGTTTCTAATCTACTTTTTGATAAACTTGCCCAAGTGCTCCAAGTGCAACCATTCTGTACTCCTAGGGTGCTTTATATCATGAGCTGAAAACATTTCATCCCGTAAGGGATTTTTAATACTATCCTTTGATGTTGAACGGATCACATCCTCTGTAAAGAAGTCATCACCTCCATCAGTCTCCTACTGGAGGTCTAAAACATATTCATCAACAAAGTCATCATCATTTTTCAGATATTCACTCTCCAAAAAACTCATCTTCCTGAGTCACAATCTCATGTGTGCCGCTTAGGACACCCTTTTTTTATGTGCCACATAGGACACCTTTCTGTTTAGATTGCATGCCGCGTAGGGCACCTCTCTTTTTTAAGGTGCTAAGACCTACCACTCTTTTTAAGGGTAGATGCCCTTTTTCAATGTGCTTAGTCTTCCTTTTCTTTTTACCTTTCTTCTCACCATTATAAGAGTCTCCCTCTGATAAGATCCAATATTCACTATCTGACCCCTTTTTATTTATTTTTTCTCCATGACCTTGTCAATGGTCTCTTTACAACTTCTCATTTCGTGTTGAATTAATTTCTTTATGTTTTTATTTATTAATCTTCCCCTCAGGGATTTCAGGAAAATCTTTTGCTTTCTCTGCCATGTTAATGAAATCACCTTACTATCAGTAAAATAAAAGTAATACTATTTGTGTATGATCTTAATCTCCTTTTTCCTACCAAAATTATAACTCTTCTGACATACAGAGCCATCCTACCATTGTTTCTCCTCAAATGCTGATACAGTAACTGTCAACTGACAGATTACAACATAACGGCATACTTAAAAAAACAGTAGCGTATTTTATATTTTTATCATTAAGGCCAAGACAAAAGCAAGAAGGGTCCTCAATCTCTCGTTATTTCAGGCTGCCATTGCCGATTGCATTTCTCTATTTCGTGGAGCCTTGCCGCTGAGTCAGGACAGCTGACTAGCATGCAGCAAGCTTCTGGAAATATGGCCTTTATGCGCGGTCGGGATATAGGACTCAATTTTTGGGCTTCGAGTGCCCAAAGGCACACCTTTCTGCCCGATGCTTGTGTGCATTCAAGGGACGCAGCAACGCGCGACCCTGAAGCTGAAATCATTAGAAGCCCCCGACCACAAGTGCTTCACTGGAGACACATGCCGGCAACTGCTGGACTCAACCCGCACTGAAAACCCAAAGTAAGCAAATAAAAACTGTACGAGACGAAGTGGTAGTGCAATCTATTTCACTTTGAAGTATAAGTTCACTGTATACAGGCCAAATTAAGCATCATAGCTATTTACATAATTTAGCACACCCAGGGGCAGATTTGCAAGGCCCTTGCGCCACTTTTGCGTCACTTTTCCCATGTTAAAAATGACGCAAAAGTGGCACAAGGGCCTTGTAAATCTGCCCCCCAGTACCTAAACCATGAAGGTAATTAATTATCTGTCTGGCACATTTCCATAGATTGGAAACCATTAATATTCTGAATATGCAACTCCTATAGAATGTATACACAAGTAAATAAAATGCTACTTATCTGAATGAGGAGCAGCATTTTAAAGAGGAAGATGATTCTGTGAAAGGACTATTTATATGTAGAAGAAGGTTCTAGTTCTGGAATGTTAATGTTGTATGATGTAATATGTTCTTTAAAGTGCTACATGGAGTGGCATTAAAAGATTAATGCATAATGATGGCCTTGGGTCTTGTAATGAAATCTATAAGTTTGAAGTAATTTCATCCCATACCTGCTTCATGGCTTGTTTATGGTAAATAATTCATTAGAGGCCACCCTTGGATGCTGCTAGGATGGAAACAGATAATGGAGAATGGTGGGCAGAGTGCAAACACTTGGCTGGATTTGTCAGCTCAATGACAACAAATCAAGACAAATGCCACAGGGCACTGAAACACTTGTTTACAAGAAAAGATGCAACCATATTTGAGAGTTTCTCTGTCTTGAAAACATACTGGGTGTGCCAGAACAACACCAGACGGAAGGCAGACTGGGTTTAGACAGAGGCACATCCTCTGAAGACACTTAAGTGGGAACATGTTTCAGAACACACAGTTGCCATAATGAGATTCAGTGTGACCTTCAGGGGAAATAGGAAGACATGGTAGCACACCAAAGGTTCACCTGGAGCCAGGAGCATAAATATGCCCAAATAATACAAATTTGATCTAACGAAGACAAACCAAAGAACTTTACTGGAATTCATTTCAAGGTCACAAATAAACAGTGCTGTGAAGCCTTCTATTTGATAAGTGAGCAAAACTGCAAGTCTTTTCTGAGCAGTCATATTTCACAGTGGTTTACTTAGGAGAGGGTTTTGTGCTGGTGAGCATCTTGGTTGAATTAAGCAATCAAAAGATATCATGGCCACTGAGTTCCTGCATCTGTACATTGTAAACCAGTTCCCGGAAAAAAACTATGCCTCTATAGGGCCAAAGGAATTGTTAAACAAGGTTTCTGGGATCACTGCCCTTTCTCATTGTTCACTAATATTCTCTCATGAATTGTTAAAATATTTAATCCATTTTAATAGTGGCTTCGCTAAAAGATGCTCTAATTTTCACAGTCTGCTTATTGTCCATGATCTTGTTTAAAGGCTGATGTGTCAATAGGTCATGTAGCAAGGCTACTATTTCATAGTTTAGCAAGTGAGTCATTAGAAGGAAACACAAAGTCTAAAATTAGGTTTGGCTGGCAGACTTCCTGTCAATTTTGTGGCCCTACCACCTCTATCAAGGCAGTAGTGGAAAGTATGCCATATTTAAAGCAATCCTTCAGGCTCCACTAATACTAATGCATCGTCCATTGGAGGAGCTACTTTGCAGAGAAAATATTTGGCAGTAAATCCATCAATATCCTTCATTGCTGGCACAATGTCTGTCACCAAACATGTGCACTGACATTGCACCCCCAATGATGTTTTTTCATTGGTCTGGCCATAATGCAGGCCTCACCATTATGTGCTGAGAGGGGCCCAAAATATTACATGCATGAAACCTGAAGTTAACTACCAGAATATCGAGTTTTAAATATCGACCTGACAAAATATCATGGCCGAAATATTATCTAGCAGAATGTCATGAAGGTAAGTGTTGGAGTTAGACACAGTAATTTCTGGCTGGCTGGGATGCATCGAAGCCAGACAGAATCCACCATCCTAGATAGGTTGAGTACGATACACTTGTCAGATAACCTGTGCTCACCATTGGGTAGCTTGGAACAGAGCAGTCAGGCCTATCCTCAGGGTTAAAGTGTAACGTATTGGCACAACACCAACCTGACAACACACTGCATATGCTACAAAAAGGCTCCACACTGTATTTATAAACCACTGGTCTTTACATTACACACACATTGAAATCAACATGAAATACACATTGGATATATACTTTACAGTTGTATGCAATTGTAGAACCCTCCCATTAGCAGCATAATGGCATGAATATATATGCACTATTCACAGGTATTCATAAAACACAACATGCCCAAAATATCATAACCCATACAGTTGCAATGGTCACGAAATCACAGGTTTCAACTATGCCTCGTGACCCAGCCCCTCAGTCACTCAAACGACACCAGCCAATGATCAATGATACACATTGTCCCTGCCGGTGACACTTTGATTAGATTATTGGGACTACCTAAAGTGGAAGGAAAAAGTTACTGTGTTTCGTTCATCCAGATTAGGCCTTCAGGCACCCAGCAGCACCTTCATGCGTGTGGGATCACTATTCCCCACCCCCGTAGGCAAAAAACTGTGACACTGGAAGCGGGTACACTTCTCAATTGGAGAAATGTTTCCCTTCCAGTGGAGGTGCGAGCTGCAGTTGCTCCAGGCAGCCAGCCATGGGTGCCCACAAGGCACAACAAGACTCCTTGGGTCCAGTCACAATATTCTGCACAACAGAGTACCTTGTGACGCAGGTCTGGCGAGAGGGAGCCAGCAGCCTTGGGCGAGTCCGCGATGTCAGGCACTGTCGTCATCCCAATCTGGAGGTCGGAGACAGTGCAGGCTTCTAGCTCAGGTCCCGCGGACTCAGCAAACCTCCCCCAACACTCCTCGGACACCACATGCTATGGAGTGCAAGCTAGCACAAGTTTCCGGTTGCAAGCACGAGTCCCTCGGACTCAGCAAACTTCCCCTGCACTCCTCGAACTCCTCACGTTCTGGCACCCCCCAGTGGGCCGCTGATCTTTATGAACACTCTCCTCTGCACAATGTGATTACGGTGTACATCAGGACGGTCCTTGTCCCAACCGATGACCACTTCCACCCGTTTCCGCCGCATCCTGTGCGGTCCTTATGATCTCGTGGAAATGGGGAGATCCTTTCTGGCCCAGGGATCTCGTGGACAGGAGGCCAGCCAACCAGCCCTTGGAGAGTGAGTAGTGACCCGGGTTATAACAGTTGGCCATTAGCTGCAGGCCAGCAATTTCAATGATCTTATCAAAATGAATAAGAGGTCCCTGATATGAAGACTGTAAGTTGTGTAGCGGTGAAAGCATGGTTGGCTAAACATAAGAACAACCCGAAAAAGCAGCCAGTAGGTCAGGACTTTCTCTACCTACCCGGGATGTCCTTATATCATCTATTGCTGATGCTTACCAGTTAACTGAGCTAAGATAGCTTCTGTTCAGTAAGAGACAGCTGGTGCTTTGATTTCTGACATCAAAGTTATGATTTGGATTTAGATATACACATAACTCAGAAACTGCAGATTTTTTACACTGCATGATAATACTCCAAAGAAGTGTCAGAAACTCTATGAAGAAACTTGACAAGGGATGTCAATGAGAGTTTGACTACCAGCATATCAAAACATTTAGTCAGACTCTGAACCACTATGTTCAAAAAGTAATTCTAGGGACCATTAGGCACTAGGGCATCTTGTGAGCACAAGAGGCTCCAACAATTGCTGGTGTCTTCAGTAACCCCAGGGGACCTGGAGTTTGGTTTATTTTTAACCCAGCCTTGTAGCAGTCTGAATTTGAAGGAGAGTCTCTAAAGTAGATATACAGAATGTGGGTCTAGGAGGGCCAGAGTTTTAAGGTAACCCTGATTATGTATGTTACCTCAATTTAGATTTATTGTAAAATGA
The DNA here is from genome assembly GCA_963921515.1 of Calotriton arnoldi. Lineage (NCBI taxonomy): Eukaryota > Metazoa > Chordata > Amphibia > Caudata > Salamandridae > Calotriton > Calotriton arnoldi. Next base: position 166,415 of record CAWUFW010010065.1, read on the forward strand.
TCTTAGCTGGATATCCTGAGAATCTGATCTGGATCAAGCCATCTTGGACCTGTGTTAAACATCACTAATCTAAACACCCTTTTTAAGACACAGTATGAGGTATGCCTGTGCCTATCCTTACAGAGCATTCAATCAGCCAGATTTGCTAACTTTCTGGTTGCAAAAAGAGGTAACAAATTCTGACTACACTTTTTATGATCAGAAACGTATTTTGTAAATAAATGTACTAATGTACTAATAGGTGAATTTGCAAAATTGGGATTCGGAGGTGGTGGCAGTCTGACCTACCTAAATAATATATATTCGGTAGGTCACAAATTGTGTCTCACTCCGATAGGTCACAATCACAAATGTCCTATAATTGGCCTGCAAATGTCAGCAGACCACCATGCCCGTGACTGCTTTTAAATAAATATTGTTTTTACAACAGCCCAAATTCCTCAAGGAAACAAGGATTCCTTTCAAATAAAAAGGCTATCATGTTTTAAAAGTTTCAGTTAGATATGGTAATGGTCCCATGGTTGTCTGCCTGCTCCCCTGAAACTTGTACCCCAACTCGCAAAGGGGAGGGTCCAAATGGGACCCCTTCCCTTTTACAGATAAGTTACCACCCCAACATGGGAGTTGGTAACTTATCAATGGTTTGCAACTGGAATTCTGGTTACATAAATTGATACATCTGGTACTGAATTGCTATTTGGAAGCAATACCCACAAAAGCCCCTTTCCAAATAACGATTCAGTATACTCTCACACTCCCATCTTAGGAGTTTTTATTGACTCCTAAAATGGGGTTTGTACATAGGAAATAACTTTTTGTGGTCATAAACTCTGAATCAGAGTGTATGTGAAGGCAAAAACAAAATCAAATATCTCATCTCATATTCTTGTTTTTCAGCCTATACTGCATAGCAAACCTGTAAAGGTACCTTCTGAACATAGAAAATGGACAAACGTCATGTATGTGTTTCTCCTGTTTGGTTTTTTTTGTGAACTACCCTGTGAGTTGGAAATACCTCTGCAAATCAGATCTCTATACTTCTGCTAAGGCCTTTGAGAGTACATTTCTCAAATGATCCTCTACACACCACTTGCTAGTTTTCCCCCTGTGATCCATTGTAAGATGGATGCTGTTCACCTTTTGTAAACAGCATTTCATATATTTAAGTTGTTAGAAATGGGGTTTCTGCTAGGCTTCCATTTGTTTATCCTTTCTCTTCTTTCCTTTCATCACCATTCATTCAGTTTCTCAATTCTTCTTTACATTACTTTATTCTGTTTTCATTCTGTTTTCCATATTTCTTTCCATCCTTCCTTTTTTCTTTTTGTTCCTTTCATCTTTTCTTGTTGTTGCCCTTCTTTCCATCGTTCATTCTTTTTTCCTGCTTTTCTTAGTTCTTTCTTTTTTTCCATCTTTCTGAAGCAATTTCCAATCTTCTAGTGCACCTTTTCCCATCTTGCTTCCATTTTTCTTTCATTCCTTAGTTACATTGTGCTCTTCTTCCTTCACACTCTCTCATTCCATTTGCCTCTTACTTATTTTTTACCATTTTCATTTTTAATTATTTCTCTTTCTCTCAGGCGCCCTCATACTCCCCCACCTACAGCTGTCTCATGGCAATTCTTTTTTTCCTCATTCACCTCAGACTCTTAAACTCCAAAGTTCCGGTGTCTCTCCCTTTTATGGAATGGCCTCACCAATAAGGTTTTTAACTTTCTTCGGGTTACACCCATACACTGAATTGCAAAGGCAAGAAATGGTATACTTGTGGGACAAATGGTTTAGTATCACACCTTGATTCTATACGAGTTCTTCTACAGATCTCTCAATGGACTATATAGCTCTATCCAATTCACCAAGGAATGCCAAAGCTTATATTTCTTGATAGTTGTGTCAATGGAGTACATTTTTAAGATATACATTACAGCATTAAGTCACTCGGTACAAGTAGGTAGAACCTGGATATCCACTTCCTAAATATTTCTCTCTGTGCCAGCAGTGTCAAAAAGGATAGCAACTAGCTCTTATCTTTACTTAACTTCTCGAGACCCTCTATGCCCCCAAAGATGATTAGATTGAGGCTTACCTTAATGTCCATCCAGAGAATAATTGCCATAACCCTGCCCACACCTTCCCAATACTGCTGAATCCTGAGGCATTCCATAAACATATGGATGTTGTTTACCTTTTGTAAACCGCATTTCATATATTTAGGTTGTTAGAAATGGGATTTCTGGTGGCTAGGGTATGCACCTAAGCCAGGCAGAACTCACCACTCTAGTCAGGGCAAGTAAGTTACACACCAAAGATAACCTGTGTTCACCCTGTGGTCAGAGGCAATGTGTAAAGCGTTTGTGTTCACACACACACACGCAGTAACACAATGAATACACTACAAAAAGACTTCAAGCAAGATGTATAAAAATAACTTTGTATTAAAAACAGATTAGAACCAAAATGACATGAATATCATGTATATTCTGTAAGATATCACAGTTATCAATAGTACTGGTTATGCTGATCAAAGTAGAGCAAAAAGAATATAAATCAACTAAGTACTGTTCCTGTCATCACACTTTGACAATATATACATTTCAGGATAACCCTTGTTATCCTGCACAAAACAAGTCCACAACAATAAAAAGTGGGGGAGGCAATCAGGAAATATGCACTTTTAAAGATTACCTCCCAGGGCATTAAATGCAAGATTAGTGCTGGAATCAGCTGAGCTCCTTCGGAGCCCTTACGGTAGTTTGGTTACCTCACCACAATCAGGTTTTGAAAACCTGACTCAACACGTCCTTTTGAGAAAAAGGCAGTTGACACGGTCCCAATGCCCTCATACCTTGGCGAGTGAATTTGGCTACTGTCAGGAGAGATGCGCTGCAGCACAGTGCAGAGGTGAAGGTGGTGCTAGGGGACATACGCCGGGCAGAGCCTCCAGCGATGCTCATGAGAGGTGTGCTGATCCTTGGACACTTTGCTTACAGCAAAGGTGATGTTCTTTCAGCAGGGAGTGGAGATGGTGTACTTGGTCACCCAGCTACATGCTGACAGAGGCAGGCTGTGATCGGGTGTGCCGCTTCAGATTCTGATGAAGGTCTCTGCTTGGTCACGCTGCCTTCTGGCAGATATACACACACCACTCTGAAGCCTGCACGAGCGCTGTGGTTAAACGTAAAATCGCTCAACACACGTAGGAGTTGTAGAGAAGGAGTGTGCTTTAGCACGGGTTCAGGCACACCCTGTGTTCATAGTCAGGAGCTCTCAAAGCGCTGAACTTGAGGTAGACGACTTGAGATCCTTTATGACAATGAGATCTTGTGAACAGGGGCAAGCCAACAAGCCCTTGGAGAACACTTAATGGTACACAGCACAGCAGTGGGTAGTAGTCAGCAGGTAAGCAACAGGAGGCAAGTACTAGAGTGGCAGTCTCTCCTGAAGCACAGCACATAGCAAGCAGCAGGTAAACACTGCAAAGCAGTTAGCCAAGTGGCAGTCCCTACTGGTAGTACTACAGTTCCTTCTGACAATGTGCAAAATGCAGAACCAGCGATGTCTGGTTACAGGTCAAAAAGTGTCTCAAAACATGGGGTCAGAGCCAATGTACTAAAAAATGTCTTGGTTCAAGGGGGAACTTCAGTGAGAACCTTTAGAAGAGCACAACAATCCCTTCGAACCCAGCTCCAGATATCAATAGGGGGTAACTCATCCCTTTGTGTGAGGGCAGGACACAACCTATGCAAATGTAAAGTATGAATGCCCTCTCCCTCTACCAGACTAGGAAGACCATCATTATACAGATGAATGCAGATCTAATCCCTGTCACACCCAGCCCTTCCTGTGTAGTGGCTGTCTGGAAAGTTTGCACCAAGTGAAGCTGTCACACAGCCCTAGACGTGGATTGGAGTCAGGCTGCAAATCACAAAGAGTCATAGCGCAGAGAAACGCTCACTTTCTAAAAGTGTCATTTCTAAAACAGTATTGTAAAATCCAACTACACCAGTAAGCAGGATTTATCAATACCATTCTAGACGTACCAAACATGTCAATGCCACTCCTTTCACATCAGGAATTACCATTTAAAAGTATATAAGGGAATTCCCAATGCTAGTCTATGAGGGGAGTAGGCCTCACAGCAGTGAGAAACAAAATAGGCTGTTTGTCACTAACCACATGCCACAAAAAAAGGCTCATTTCCTTCCTTTTACTAACACAGCACTCTGCCCATAGGGCTACCTAGGGCCTACCTTAGGGGTGACCTATGTGTAATAAAAGCAGAGTTGAAGGCTTGTCAAGTAGTTTTAAATGCCAAGTTAAAGTGGCAATAAACTGTGCATGCAGGCCCGAGACAGGTTTGAAAGGCTACTTCTGTGGGTGGCACAATCAGTGCTGCAGGCCCACTAGTACCATTTAATTTACAGGCCCTGGGACTATGGGATACCACTTTACAAGGGACTTACAAGTAAATCAAATATGCCAAACAGGTGTAAACCTATCATACCATTTTTAGAGGGAGAGCACATGCACTTTAACATTGATTAGCAGTGGTAAAGGGCCCAGAGTCCTAAAGCTAACAAAAAGGTCAGAAACACAGGTGGAGGAAGGCAAAAAGGTTGGGGATAACCCTGCAAAAAGGGCCAGGTCCAAAACAGGTGTGCCCATTTCCCTCAATTTTTAGACCCTTTGGGATGTCCATTATGCTCTGTGAAGGAAAGAGATGATTTCTCCTTAAAAAAGCAGGTCTAACAATGCTATATACTGTGCGCATCAATACTTGCCACTGCTCTTTTATCTGTATCCTCAGCACGTTTTCAGGCAGGTTTCCTCCCCAGAGCTCCTCCGATAGTACTAAGTCACCCATCTGCAATATCCAAAAAGTGCAATGCCATGTTGAGACTTTCTTCTTCCTTAGAACCTCCTTTAACAGGAGTTCTTACAGTTCATTGGCTTACCCTCCTGCATAATTTGGCCCATTTTGTATACCTGCTATCTTAATAGGGAATGCCAGCTTATCCTTGACATACTCTGGGGTGCCCAGGGATTCTAAAATAGGAGTGAATTTACCATAGTATTCAAGCTTTGTGGTCCTTCTAACCTGAGCCCATAACAAGGCAATCAAATCTGCTAACGTGATCGTAATTATTTACAAAATGTTTTATTAAAAAAATGAAATGTGCAGAATTTACGTTTAAAAAAAATGAAGTATATTTAATGGAAAATATGTAGCAGGCAACCATACATTTACCTTGTAGGCCTGTAACATAATAGTAAGGCCTGGATTCTTAAGTTGACAAATGTAAAGACCCCATGAATTTCTGTGAAATTCCCATTAATACTGAAATGCTTGTTTTTCAATTTAACAACAATTATGCAAGTTGCTTTTCTTCTCTTTGCTGCAGACATTGCACTATGAAAGCTACTGTTTATAACTTAATAAATAGATGTTGTTGCATAAGATGACTGATAGTGAGGTTCACACCACAGAACATGTAGACGACAGGGATGTGCTCGCAACATTGAAGGACACACGATTGAAAGACAATTGTACTCTGGTGATAAGATGGGGAGTAGACCTATTCCCAGGAGTGTGCTGAAATCCTATTGGTCAACATGAAGAACAAAGAACATTAACGTTGCAACTAAGAAGTTGTGTGTTTTATATTAGTAAGTGCTCCTAGACTAGTTAGGTCAGATTGATTTTTTCACCTTTTGATGCAGAGCAGACTGATTTTTTTCCTGACTCTCTGAGAGGAGACTCAGTACTGAGTTCTCTGGACATGTCTTTATGAGAAGTCTCAGTTTATTTCCTTGATCTCCTGTTATTTGGGCTGAGAATATTTTCCAGCTTATTACACCAAAAGCTTTTTGCATATGCTCAAATCTTTCATAAGAACTCTTCATGAGTTTCTATACTGACACCTTGTAACCATTTTCTGCATTTAAATATTATTTAGCTTAGGATAGGGATGTCTCTTAATGGAACACGCTTGTTACATTTATTGTATTGATGCTTATTTTGATTAACTAAATTGATTCATATTTCCAAATATTGATTGATTAATTGTTAACCTATATTGATGACCTTTTGCAAACAATACTTTAATAAAAGAATGAATAACAAAAAGATTTAAAATAAAGCCCTTTAACTCAACTTAACTCTCTTTATTGACTGGACTAAAGTAATGATAATTGTTAATAATTTATGTTGAGATTTAATTTTGACATCTCAACTGACAACAAAGATCCATCCACTTGTCAGTGACATGGGGCTCTTAGTGATGAGTAAAGTGGTGAGCGGAAACCAGTGCTCCAACAGTTGGTAGCAGAGGAGTGGTTCAGGTCACGAGACAAGAACTGTAATTATAATAAATAGCCTTGGTTTAGAAATGCTCATGTCCTTAAACCCAAAGCCCAGACTTGAAGATTTACAGAGTTGCGGTTTCGAAGACGACTGCAGTGGTGAAGGTGCGAGTTTCAATAGATTCATGTGTTGCTATTTTTTATTGAGATTTGACTTATTGGTGTGTACGCGCTAAATGTTGAGCAGTTGAAGTGGTTATCAGACTCAAAGTAGTCTAAGATCTCAGGATAGTTATAGAAAAATAAACAGTTGTGTTGATTTTTGTCTGCTAAGATTTTGTGATGCATATTCATGAGGTACCATCGAACTGCACAATTGAGATAGGGACAATAATGCTGTTGTGATTGTACTAATATTGATTGGTGATAGCGGAGCCTATTGCGCAAAGGGGAAGCTTCATCAGTTAGAGTAATTTCCTGCTGGTTGAGATTTCAAGTGTGTGTGTGTAAGAGTAGGGAAGTCGGAGGGGCTAAAACCTTATTTCCAATTGATTCTTGTATTATTAAAGTACTTTAATTTTGTTAAGTGGAGCACACAAAGTTATGTGTTTATTGTGCTTGCTTAGAGTTGTACGAGGAAATTGTGAAGGAGGGTGAATTCATGAGAGAAGTGAGAGGTACGTCATGTGTGCCGCGCTGATTTTGGACGATTGGTATACTGTTGCGCTGCTATTGGTTGATGAAGACACAGAGTGGCACACTGGGATAGGGCAATTGTTGTGAAAGTGCCATGTTGAGATTGGTTGATGAGACTTCAAGTATTAAAGCTGTAACAGGATTGGAGAAAAGAGATTGACGTATACGGTAATTAAAACAGAATAAACGCACTGAATGTGAATTGATCATTGCACATTTACTGTTAAATTATTGCAAAAAGACCTTCAGAGATTTGATGAGGGGTGAGGTAGGAGTCCCAGTTAGGGAAGGTTAAGTGGCACTACCAGTGGGTATGCCATTACATGACGACAAATGTGGGACTACATATATGTTCATGGCTTCTTAAAAATTACTGAAAACTATGGTTCATTTAAATTTCCGCAAGGTGGTACTTTTAAATTAAGGATTATTGAACACTTGAGGGAGAAATTATATGAGATGAAACTGCCTCCTAGACCCACACAATATGAAGCAATACATTTGTGAGAAAGAGCAGCTCATGCTAAAGAGAAATATCAGAGAAGGGCAAAGAAAGTTGTGTGAAATTATGCAGATGCACAATGAGATAAAGGACAGCAAAGGTGGAGAAAATGTGTAATTGAAAGAGCTAGAATGTACCCAGTTATAACCACAGAAAAGGTAAAAAAATCAAAAGCAGGTAAATGAGGAAAAAGCTGCAAAGAAAACAGATACTGTCGTGTAGTTCCTATAGTACCCCTGCAGGACCTGCGCGTTTGGATAACATAAACCGTGGGCTTGGTGGCAGACTGATTCTGTGCACCCCCACCGCGTATGTTAGCCAGATTAGCATTAGCTAGCTCACAGTGCCACTAGAATCTCCTCTTATCGGGGAGAGATTAGTTTCAGGCCACCTTAGATCATGACAACCCTGATCCCTCAGAATCGTGGAAACAATGTACTACTTTTCGCTCAGTCACTCGTGCTTACTTATTCGGTTTGTCTCAGAGAGTTACACAGAATAAACAGTTTGGGCGTTTCAATAAGTATTTATTGAACAGTTGTTATTCTAGTGTAAAATATATGTGCTGCAGCAACCAGCAGACAATAGCAGAGATATATTATCAGCAGTACAATAAAAGTGAAGGGATAGAACAGTTCTACCATATTGCAATAATCATGAATACATACATGAATATAAAAGCATTATGAAAAGTGTGCGTACTCCTACGATGCCTAACTAGATGTACCTGAATGTACCTAGCATATGTGTAGGTCTAAAAGCCTAAGAGCCAAGAATCCTTCTAGGATTTAGTCGAACCCCCATACCTGAATAGAGAGTGTGGGACCCCGTCCTGGCCTCAAGTTGGACACCCCGCAAGGGCTGTTTTAGACCGCTGTCAGCTGGAGCGACTGCATGCCTCAGCATCTCTGGTCAGTGTGTCAGCATGGAAGTCTCGGTTCCCTCTCTCTTACCGTGGCAAGATGTGGTGTATTTATACCCTAAAGTATCTCGTCCCTCAGTATGGTTTGTATTGGTCTTTGTTAGACATGAGGAAGACGTCAGGGGTGAACTTTGTACATACATATTATGCGGGAGATGTAGCTGGTGAATGCTCATGCTTAATTTATGAGTACATTGTAGGCCTGTGTTCGGGAAAAACCCTGCAGTGTTCTAACCATAGACTAGATAACGTTCAACCCTCAGAGCTCGTTGTGTACTGTAGGGAACTAATGTAGGTGAAAGATCATGCCTATATTAGGGCATAGAAGATCATTACCATAACAGGGCATAGACGACTATGACCAAAATAGGGCATATACGAGTATGACCATAATAGGGCATATGCGAATATGACCATATACGGCATATATGAACGCATCTATATTAGGGCCTCTATATGAAACATAACACCCACTCCACTTTCGAATTGGATGACAATGACCATACTTAAAATCTGGACAATTTAAAAATTCTCTTAAAAACAGCTAAAAACATGGTTTTAAAAAAACATTTAAAAATGATTAAGATGTTAAAAGTCGCTATTCTTTTGTTGCCACTTGAAAAAAGTCAATTCTGTTTCATTTATAAAAGTTGCATTACTAGAAGCAGAAGAAGGCCATTCTTTCTCAAGTGAAAGTGTCAATGTAGGAAGTGTTCCAAATTTAGTTCGTTTATTTATGAAACGAAATGGAGAAGCCGAATTCTTTCCCAGGACACGATGAGCCAATTCCAGATATAGGGGCCGATTCCGATTCGGGTCGGAAATCTCTCCGACCGAGCTGGACCCGGAGAGATTTCCGACCGAATCGGACCCTAGCAGCCCGACCGAACGAGTACGATGCGCACGTATGCCATCGGACTCGAGTCGGTCGGACTCCCATTGAAGTCAAAGGGAGCCTGTCGTACAACGCGTACGCGGGCTCCCATTGACTCAATGGGTGCGAGGCATAAAAGTGCGCCCCCTACAGCGTGTACGCGGCGAAGCGACTCGCGCCGTACACGCACAGGTAGGGGGGACCCATGGGTCCACCCTGTGTGCGACTCGCGCGGCTATGCATACAGGGGGGTCCGACACGGACCCCCAAAGTACGGCTCTGACTGCTTCTTCGGGCCGGACGGCGCGAGTCGGTCGGACTGCTCGCGGCGTGCATCGTACTTGCCCGGCCGGGGAACGTCTCCATTGCGCGGTGCGAGTCGTGTCGGTGCGAGTCGGTCGGTGCGGTTGGGACGGGCATACGAGTCGGTCGGCGAATTTGCACGCGCTCGCATCGTACTCGTTCGGCCGGACGCACGTACGATTCGGTGCCCTACCGGCCGAGATCGGAATCGGCCCCTAAGTGTCCTGGCTGGGAGATACAGCATTATAGGTGTTAGCTACTGCAGACGACAAATCCAACGCCTCACAGAGAACGTCAATCGCACATAGATGGAATTCAGCACTGCCAACAGTCGGTGCTGCGTCAGCTTGTGCGGCAGTTGTTACCTGAGTGCCTGTGGAGTAGCCACCTAACCCAGCAGGAGCAAACGGCACCTGTGGATTCTCAAGGAATACGTTCATCAGAATTGGAAGACGCTGGGGACAACGCAGAGCATGGGCCTTTAGGGGGTCCAGCACAGCATCCATGTCCGGAGGCGTATCTGATGGAAACGTTAGCCAGAGATCCAACGTGCATTTTTCTCTGCAAAACAGGCATCGAAGAACAGGTAAGATGCAGTCCACCCAGACAGGTCTAAACACTAGAAACCAAGAGGCATTCAGTTCTCTTAGGCAAGGTATTTCCAGAAGCTGTACCATGAGTTCACGGTACTTCCGCTCCATGAGTACGTTCGCCATTTCCTCGGAAATTGGGCCGTCCATTGCGTAGCAGTAAGATTACAATCAGGACTCCTGCAATTAGGAACAGGATAAGCGGGAGACCTCCAAACACGCTTCCCAATACGGAGTGTATAAAATTTGGGATTACTCCGAGGACTGTCTGAAAGGTGCTTAATAGTCCTGACCCTATGGTCTTAAATAGGTGTACAATACCGCTCGTATCAGACATGTTAAAGATCGACCCACCATTTCTGCGAAATGAAAGGGGCAGTTCGTACGTATAAGCGCTTGTATCTCTGTCGAGGTCCTTGCAACTTGAAGTTCAAAGATTTCTCGAGCGGAGGTTAAGGGCACCGGTTGCTGTAAAAGCATGGCTTTCAGTCTGCTCAAAGTATCAAATTGTATGAAGGAAACATTCAATGAAGGCCATAAGAGCGCCTCCCTGACTGTGTTCAGTGGCGGAAACAATACTTGCATACAGCAAGTAACCCTGGAGTAAACAGTGACCAGATAGGCGACGCCTGGAAGCATCCCACAGCAACCTTGATCATTTAGCATCAAGTAACTCCCATTCGAGAGCAGCTGGAAAACCGGCGTGATCATGGCCGCTGGGGTCCCTGATATGTGACAAGATAGATTCGCTACCGAACCACTCCATGCACCGTGCAGAGAAATATCCTGACACATGAGAGAACCGCTTAAAGCGTTCTTGTAGTTTGTACCACTCAGATACACTTCTCGATCCCCATTCCGGCATCGGTATCTATATGGTAACTCCCAAGTTTCCTTAATGTAACCCTTACCCATTTTTTCATATTTGCCTGCCTGCCTTTGCTCAAGGCAATATTGAAACTGAAACGTAGTGACCGGCAGAGTGATTTGGCCATGAATTAGCCATTCAGTTGATGGTAATTCGGCTACAGTGAATGGTAACCTATCCAGTTTCTCAATACGCAGCATTGTATATTTGGCTCCCCTTTGTGCCATTTCTGTCTGTTTATCTGTTAGATTGTATTCTGAAAACAGAGACGTGGTGTTTATAAAATGCCAGGGCACATAGCCTGCACGCAAAGATTGCAGCGTCCAGCTTAACATCACAATAGAACGTAACTGTGATTGCCCGTGTTGTAACAAGGGCAAGTCTTGTTCTAACATGTCGATTGCCGAAGACACAATGTTGCCTAAGGAGTAAATCCTGGAGGTCAAAGTTGTTAACCCATTATCCACTACAGCTAATGCCTTCTCTAGGTTAATACGATCTATGTCCTGTATCCTTTCTGCGGCCTCTTGTTGGGATATTTTCAAGCTTTCATTATAATAGGTGTAAATGCCAGCATATATGAAACGTTTCTGACGTGTTTTCCTTGGGCCTGACAAGAAATCCCTAAGGTCTACATCAGATGTGAGTAAGGTCAAGTGATGTTTTACTTCTGTGAGTGTTGAGGTCTCTAGCCAATCAAGGCACAACTTCCCAACACTATAGGATGTCACTACCCCTGGGTGTTGTCTTTGTACATAGCGTGTATCTGGCCTACTGATACTAAACCCCTCAGCTATACCTAGGAATCTTTTTTGACATGTGTTTGTGTCAATGGGCCAAATCAGCCATTCTGTCCAATTGGGATCTGACCTGTTGTACTGGAGAATGTCATCTATTCCTACCCCATGTGTAGTTGAATTCTGCCCCCCACCCATCTGTGATGGTGCTGGAAACCCCGGTGTGCTCATTTCCTTGTTCTTGGCTAGTCCAAGACAGGATGTCTGTTGCACAGTGTCATTTAGAAATATTATCTGCTGTGGAATGAGGCATGCTCTAAAAAGCGCTTCTGTTCCCTGGACTTGCCAGTCCCTAGAACCCCATATCGATTTTAAATCTATAGTGTCCTTCCATAGGTCAAAACCCTGTGTAGACAACTGGGCCATAAAGGAAGCAGAGTAAATCTGTTTGGTGTTAGTCAACATAATTTTCTGTGCTGATGCTGTTGCCACTTTGTAATAAAATGACTTTGGGTCAGATGTATTAAACCCTGAAAAGTATGTGAATTTTTGTGCAAAAGTTTGCGAACTACCTTTTGGAGGTGTTGGGCAGTGTTCCCACTGGTGGTATTCAAATACATTTCTAGGTGATATGGATTTGTGCAAGAAATGATGACCATAATGTTGGTAACAGTACAATGTATCATAGTCTGAAGTACCTTCTAACATTTCATTGTTCGGAAATGCTGCAGTTTTTTCTAAATCAGACATCATATTGTTCACGGTTTCAGTGTCCCAATCATCAAAAAATGTACTGGAGGTAATTATATCACTTAAAGAAATTTTAAATATATGTTTAAGCTTTAAAATTTCAGTCGGACCGAATATATCAAAATCAATCTTGTCCCATACTATACCGTCCGGTATAGGAACTGCTGTAATGTTCACTGAAGACAAGTCTCTTGGTTCACGATGTGACGACTGGTGTGGTTTTAAAATCAAATTGACTCTTTGGGCTGTAGAGCTCTGCTGAAGATATCGTCCATTAATAAGCATACTAAAAATTATAATTAAACCTAGCCAGAAGAGGAAAAATAGAATCCCAGTGATATACCATAGTTCTATCCAAGGTGACACCAGGTAAGTCTTTCTAAAAAGTTCAAAAAGTCAGTGAGTTTCTGTTTATGTGATTTTTGGGCTGGCGTCGTTTCCGGCTCGCTTGGATCCAGTGAAAACGTATCAAAGTTCATGAAATAGCCAGAAGCAGTTCGATCAAATGTTGGAATTGCATCGGGATTTCTTAAAATTGGATTTTGCTCTTGACGAGGCATGTTGACGTAGACGTCTGTAGTCGGTCTTATTGCAACTTGGTTGTTAAGTTGATTTTCTTCTTGTTGAAGTGGAACGAGTTCCATAGCATTGTTGCTTAGTCCTTCATTCCGTACAGGTGGCTCTTCAAACGTGATGAGTTATTCAGGGGATAATATCCTCAATGCTTTATTGTCTTCGTGCACCAACACCATATGTGGGTCCTACAACAAATACTGATTACTAATGCTACAGTGGCTACAGCCCCTGTTGATCTGCACATAATTCAGATTGAGAGATCATTTCCAGCACTTCAAATTGCACCTGTTGCTACAGTACCTACTATAATAACTCCAGGTGTTACTGCTTCGATTGTGACTGTTCCTGTACCAGTACCACAGGTTGTGACTGCAAAGACATTGGTAAGGCCAGTGGCGACTGCCCCAATAAATATTCTCCTGAATCTAGCAGCTCAAGGAGCTGTAGGAGGAGTAGATGTGTCAGGGTTCATACCGACATCATAGTATTCACAAATTGTTGCCTGTACCCCACCGCAAAATGTTCAGGAAGTAGGGTTGTCTTAATTACATCAATTGCACAAGGAGAAGCAGGACAGTTTGAGGAAGGGATTTTTTCCCCTTGGTTTGAAGAAAGTTCAGAGACTGGGAGAGTAGAAAGATCATAGAGACTACATGCTTGTCAAGAAAGGACAATATTCTTAGATGTGCTGAAATTAAAGGCCGAATTAGAGGAGATCAGTAGAGGGCGTCTAGACATTCCTCATTTGGATCATTATCAAGAAAATGAACTGATATATTTGAGGAAAGAAATCACAAGGCGTGCAGCTGCCACACAATTGGCTGGCAGGAAAATATGAAGTAGATCTTACAAAGAGTGTCCTATTATAGAGAAGCTTTAGGGGACAGTTAGTTGATGAAGCAATTGTGACAATGAGATCTTCAGGGATGAGGTTACACATTGCGGAATTGGTAAAATGCATACGGAAATGGAGTGATTTTGACAAATTAGAAAGTAAATGGACAAAGAAGCAGGAAAAGAAAAAGAATTTGTCAGATGCAGTAGAGACAAATAGTAAGACACCACCACACCTCCAGATGAAGATGAAACATTTACCTTTACAATGAGGGAAATACCAGGTGGAGGTTATGTTAATTTGCCCTGGGGCAGATGTGATCTTGCAACATTTAAGAACAATGTTCCAAAACTGAGAGAGAATCGTGCACAGTGGTATACACAAGTTGACCGATTTGTTAGAATTTGTAAAGTTTTGTGGACAGGTTTGAATATGTTCTTTGACATTGTGATCCCGACTGATTTGGCGGCTGAATGTAGAATAGCTGTACAATAGCCACGTTCTGAACCAGCGAGAAATGCTGGTGCTTGTGCACCCTCACCAGTGGTAATGGCAAAATATGATGAGGTGATTACTTTTCTGAAAGGGAAAGTTCCAGCAAGAGTCATTGATTGGTTAAAAATCAATAGAACTACACAAGAGGCAAAGCAATTAGTGTGTGCTCATTACAAACAATTGTTGCAAGTGTTTATACAATGCAGCAGACAAGAAAATCCTGAGAAAAGTGATATGGGGAGTTTCATGTCACAGTTAGTTCTTGGGTTGTGGCCAGAGATTATTATGCACATACTGCAAAATGTGATTTGTTGGCAGACAGAACCATTAGATGAGACCCTGAGATGTAGAAAACACTGTAGTGATGAGCAAGAAATGAAGCAGAAAAGGCTGAAGGAGAAATATATGCTTGCACAGACAAAACTGGCACAGAAAGGATTTCAAAATCAGTCATTTGGAAGAGACGTTAATGGAATGCAAGGAGTTGGATTTCAAGCTGGAGGTCAGGTTGTCCAAGGAGCAGTTAGCGTTTCACAGGGCAGAGGTAGAGGTGCTTCGATTGATCCAAATTTAGGGGTAGAAATTGCAGTGTTGAAGAAGTCAACTCCTTGTCATTATTGTAACAAAATTGGTCATTGGAAGATGGGAGTGCAGACAGAATCCTAATAGAATGAGTGGTGATGGGCAAATGCAGGGAACAAATCAAGCACAGATGCAGAATATACCAGTTCAGATGCCTATGCACATGCCACCACAGTCGCAAGTTCCTATCATGCAGGTTCCAAAAGTCAGAATGGCCCCACGGAAAATGGGAAAGATTTAACCTGAATCAAGTCTGAAGAGCAAATGTAAACCTATTTCAAAACTGAAACCCATTCCAACAGTTCCCTATGTTGGAAAATGGGAATTTCGATACTGACAATTTCCAATGAAGGTACCTGGAGGGGAAGGAAGATTGCCACTTGATGCAGTCTTAGAGGTAGACCAAAGTGGCCCAATTGTAGAAGTAGAAGTTAATGGCCACCAGACACCGGAGCTAACCGATCCACTGTTAGAACAGCAGAAGTTCCATACCTACCCCTCTTGGGAAAGAAGATTCAAGTTGTAGTAGCTATGAATTAACAACAAATCCTGTTTCAGAGAACGTGCCTTTAAAAATAGGTTAATTTGAAGAAAATCAGCAGCTTGTAATATGTGATTCTAGTCCTGTAAATCTGTTAGGGAGAGACATTTTGTGCAAGTTAACTGGCACGATTTACTGCATACCGGATAGTGTTGAATTCCAAACACATGATGATTTAAAAGATACAGTAAACCCACAGGTATGGGGTTTTACACGCAAGGATATCGGAATGAATAAAGGTGTAGAACCTGTTTGAATTACAATAAAACCAAATGCAGTTTCCCTGAGAACACCACCTTATACTTTGTCGCCAGCGACAGTTGCAGCAATAACACCAGTGATTGAGAGCATGCTAAAACAGGCAGGGAATTTTAGAAGAAATTGTTGGAAGCTCTTGCAATTCACTCAATATCAGATTACAGAAACCAAATGGGAAATATCAAATTGGACAGGATCTTTGAAAGATTAATAACATGCTTGTTCCATGTTGTCCCGTTATTCCAAATCCAGCAACAGTACTTTTTCAGATATCTTGTACTGCAGAATGGTTTGCGGTTGTGGATCTCTGTCAAGCCTTTTTCTCCATTCCATTGCATGAGGACAGCCAGTACTTGTTCTCATTTGTGCTTAGAGATAACGTTTTGGCATGGTGCCGAGTTCCACAAGGGTATACAAAGAGTCCATCAGTCTCTAACCAGATCTTGAAAAATAATCTTTAAACCGTGCCAATACCTTGCAATTCAGTTCTTGTGCACTACATTGATGACCTACTTGTGGCATCAAATACATGAAAAGTCTGCAGACAGAATGCAATTGCATTATTAAATAATTTGGCTGAGAATGGAAACAAAATGTCTCCAAGCAAACTGCACTATTGTTAGAAAGAAGTCGAGAATGTGGGACTCATAATTGAGAAGGGAACAATAAAGATGTCACAAGAGAGAGTGAAAACGATTTTGAAGATGAATTCAAAATAACTTTGACTATGAATCCGCCAAGAACTCAGAGAGAAGTCAGAATGTTCCCAGGAATGGTTGGCTACTGGAGACAGTGGATTACAAACTTTTCCCTAGTGGCCAAGCCTTTACAGAGGCTGACGCACAAGGATGTGCCTGATCTCTTCCATGGGATAGCGATTGCTTGAAAGCCTTTCTAGAGCTGAGAGAAAGTTTCTGTCATGCCCCAGCACCTTGAATGCCTGATTACAAAAATATGTTCACATTATTTTGCAGTGAGATTGAGGGCTGCGCTCTCTCAGTGCTTACTCAGATGAATGGAGATTCACAGAGACCTATGGCATATTTTTTGACTACCCTTGACCCTCTTGCTGCATGACTGCCCTGCTGCCTTAAAGCAGTTGCGGCAGTTAGTGTCAGTATTGAGAGATGTGAGAGCATAATGATGGAACATCCTCTTACAATGATGGTTCCACATCCGGTTGAATTTGTTTGCTCACCCAACTAAAACACAGTATTTGACAAACAGCAGACTTACAAAATATGAACAACAGATACTTGCGGCTGACAATGAGACACTTCAGAGATGTTGCATACTGAATCCAGCCACCTTATTGCCCTCTCCTGATAACGAGTTTGATGGAGATAAAGTTGAGCATGATTGTCGAAATTTCACAGGTTTATGCACCAAGACCAGACATAAATGATGAACCTCTTGATGAGGCTGATTATTACATTTTTGTGGATGGCTCATGTTTGAGAAATAGGGAAGGAATTCTGAGCCTTTGCAGTCTGCATAATTCAAGAAGTGGCAGAAGCTTCATGGCTTTGAGGTGTTACCTCTGCACATGTGGAAAAACTAATTGCCCTTCCGAGAGCCTGTTGCCTTTCAGCACTAATGAGAGTGACTATATTCACAGATAGTCAGTATGGCTTTGTGTGGTCCATGACTTTCAACAGTTATGGTCACAAAGGGGTTGCATGATATCTTTCAGGGGTTTCATGATATCTTCCAGAACACCCATCCGGAATGGGGAATATGTACGAGAATTTCTAACAGCATTACAGTTACCACAAGAAATTGGAGTAGTCATGTGTACTGCTGACAGAACAGTAAATGATTATGTTTCATTTGGAAATCTATATGCAGATGAATTTGCCCGATACTGTGCACTTGTGGGTTGCACATTTAATGGAGGTTTCACAAATGAGTCAAACAAGGACACTGCTTTCTCTATGTTGTTGTCAGTAGCTGACATTTGGGAAGAAATCACAAGGTTGCAAGACGAGGTTTCAGAAGCAGAACAACAAGGTTAGATCAGAGCAGGTTGTGCTAAGGATGAGAATGAGATTTGTGTTTCAGTTGATGGAGGATCCTCGTTGCCAGACAGTTTGCTGTTTCCTAGGACACAACATATTCATGGTCCTACACACATCAGAAGACATGAAATGGTAAGGTTGTTTAGACAGAATTTGTTCAATCCTTAATTCAGGGCTCTACCAGATGAAATGTGCCACAGATTTGTAACATGCCAGCAGTTGAATGTAGGGAGAGGAACACCCGTAACCATGAGTCAAGTAGGGAGATCAGGTGGACCATTCAGTAGGATGCAGTTGGACTTTATTGAGATGCCTGTATGAAATGGGTTGAGATACTTCCTGATTATAGTGTTCATTTTCTCTCAATAGGTGGAAGCCTACCCAACATGGAAAAATGACAGGCTTATTGTAGCAAAACTGTTGTTGCATG
Organism: Calotriton arnoldi; assembly: GCA_963921515.1. Classification (NCBI taxonomy): domain Eukaryota; kingdom Metazoa; phylum Chordata; class Amphibia; order Caudata; family Salamandridae; genus Calotriton; species Calotriton arnoldi. Next base: position 184,695 of record CAWUFW010010065.1, read on the forward strand.
AATTAATACCTAGGTATGGATTTCCGGTTTCTCTAGAGTCAGGCTTAAGGACTAATTTTAATAATGAAGCCCTTAAAATGATGTGTGTGAAGTGGAATAGTGATTACACTATAGCTATCGTCCTGAGGCTTCAGGAATAGTGGAGCAGGTAAATGGAGCATTGAAGTCCTGATTGGCTAAAGTTTGTGCTTCCATTTCTTTGAAATGGTCAGATGCATTACCATTGGTACTGATGAGTCTTCGAAGTACTCCTGACAGGAGAACAGGATTATCGCCTCATGAAATCCTCATGAGACACGCAATAAGACTGCCTGATGTGCCTGCATATGCAATTGTGAACATCACAGATGACATGACACTCGATTACTGAAAAGGACTGGCTGATGTGGTGTGTTTTGTTTCTCACCAGGTTGGAGCTGCCACAGCCAATCAACATAAGGATCATTGTCATGACCTTAGTTCCGGAGACTGGGTTTTGGTGAAGAAGCATGTGCGGAAGTCCTGTTTGGAGCAAAGGTGGAAAGGCCCCTACCAAGTTATTCTGATTATGAACACTGCTGTCAAATGTGCTGGGATACCTAACGGGGTGCATGCATCTCATACTCAGAATGTCCACTTGTCCACATAAAGAAATAGTGTTCTTTGAACCAGGTCAGAAAGCACCGGTGACAGTACAATCAGAAGAACAAGAAAGGGGTGAAGAGAAACAAGGTCTCACACCAGTGCAAGTTTCTGAAATATTGCAGAGTGGTGTGGAAGTACACACTGAAGAAACTGTTGGAATTTAACAAAGACAGTTGAATGACCCAGATGAAGGAACTAGTGTGAGACAAGAAGGGCCAATCTGGAGACTCGAATGGCCAAGTTGTAAAAGACAACTGAAATCAAGAGTGTCAATCAAACGTATATCGTCTACAATCATCGAAGAAACAGAATGTAGCGGTATAAGTGATACAGACGAAGATCAGCAGACACTGAGGAGATCCGCAAGAGTACCTTGTCAAATGTATTCAGCACCTGAATGGACCTACTGTTGACGAAATGTGCCCAATGACACAAACCAAAGTCCAGATTAACTGAGCTCTGAGTTGTTTAAGCCCCCATGACATGCCACACTGACAAGCAGCATTGATTAAAACAAATATCTGAAGCAATTATTGCAATCGAGAGCTTGATGAACATTTTTATTTCGAACCTGAGACTGAAAGCAAATTCAATGACAAGGGATTAAAAAAATCAAGAAGTAAAAGAGACTGAAATAATAAAAATAATTATCAAAAACAATAAAAAGAATTAAGAAGATTTCCCTAGGTCCAAGATTGCAGTAGATGATTAGGGATAACATTTAGAAGAAGATGGAGTAGGGTTAGGGATGACTCATGTAGATTTCTGTATATAAGTTGAATGAAATAATTTCAAGACATTTGTTAACAGGTTTTGCTTTTGTACAAGTAGAGTTTAAGGCAGAGCATCGAATCTGCTTGCTACTATAGTCTACTCAAAAGTCCAACTGTAGACAAACATGTGTTTCCTTACCACAGCTAGATATAGGATCATTATAGGTGCCATATTAAAAGCAGTATTAATAGTCAAAATAACATTGTTAGTTGGGTTAAAGTTTACACCAGAGATAGAAATGCCTGTATCTACACCTGAAACTACATCTGCACATACAGTATATGAAACAAAATTAAGAGCTTAATTTACAGATTATTCAAAAGAAGAATTTTCCACTAACGTTTATTCTAGATTAGTTCAAGAATATACACAAGCTTTGGATGCCAAAGATTGCTATGTTTGCACACATTTACCTTCTTCAGCTGCAGACGATGTGACATCACTATATTCCGCTGTCATATGCAATTACATGTAGCATACTGTTTAGCTTACTTTATAGACATGAACATTTTAAATATTATTTTTCAAATAATGAAATGATTCTTTCAAAAGTAACCCTTCAGAAAAACATGAATTTACACCCAGAGGCAAAAGATCAAAACACTGCATGCTACTTCTTTAGATCACCTACTGCTATAGACTTACAAAAATAATTTGACCTACGAAGAGGGGAACATGGCGGCCGGCTAGAGGAGGGCCGCAGGACAGTCTGTGCAGCTATGATGGGGACTTACCACGGATGAGGAAGACTGAGTGGCAAAGTAAGGGGTAGGCTCTGATGAGGTTCTGCACCGGGGAGTCATACTGTTGCATCAGAGGAGGGCCCTGTTATTTCCTCGGCCCCTTTCGGAATGACGTCCCCACATTGAGAGAAGAAAATGGATAGTGAGACTGTGCTGGGAGTTGATGGCGGTTGTGTCAGCGTCGGTGCCTGGGGCCGAGCGGCATCAGGAGTGCAGCGAGGGAGACGTGCCTCAGCGAGGATCCCCTTCCATGTTGCCGGAGGCAGAGGCAGCACAGTCAATGGTGTGGTGCTATTTAGGAATGAACTCCAAAGCGGTCTGGAGAGGGTCACTCAGCAGGCAGGCAGGCTGGATAAAGTGGGAGATGTGGATTGCTGTCAGCCTAAAGACCTCCTCTTTCAGGCGAGAAATAAAGAGGAAAGTGGGTCTGTAAGTAAGGAGAATTTGAAAAGCTGCTTTAAAGGGGGTGGTTGATACTCTCTGAGAAGTAAAGCAAGCGAAGGTAAAAAGGGTGCAAGGTGAATATACCCCTGAAAGTAATCCACAAGTTGAGACTGGGGGAGGAAGCAAAAGAGATTAGACCAGACTCCTAACAAGAAGGGGGGAAGGATATTCTACATAAGAGAGAGAGAGGGAAAGGTGGGTCCGAATTTAAAGTTTATAATCAAAACAGTGACTTGAAAATCCCGAGGAGACTAAAAATAACTCCATCAGTGAGATCTTTTTCAAAGCACTGCCAAGTAACTCATAAGGGATGGAAAAAGATATGATGGTGATTGATAAAGATCAAAATGTCTCAGTTGAGGTGGGTCCTCGCAAGCATGAAGAAAGTTGCAGCAATGGGTCAACTGTAATACGATCCCTCTCAGGAAGTACAGGCAGCGAGAATGGTGAGAACGGTGAAAGATCTCTTACGGGGAGTACATTAAATGTGCCTGTGGCAAACATATTTCAACCCCTGGCAGAAGTGGACAAAATAGGTGGTACAAGAGCGGTGGAAGCAGCAGAGGAGGCAATACTACAGATGAGAGAGGTTATAACCGCAATAGAAATAAATAAGCAGATAGTTGAAAGAAGGGTTGCTGGAGTCGCCCTGACTCCAAGCGATCCTTGCTTAATAAACCTTACCCCCCTTGCAAATCAGAACCACAAAACATAACAACAATGGACAGTAAGTTAAGGTCCTTATTGACAGAGATTAAATTAAGATTCACTGTATCAGAAGTGAATCAGAAAGAAATCCAAGGAGCCTGTAGCATTTTGGAAAAAAATCTGGATGCCCTAGCACAGAGAACTCTACCCTCGAGGAAGAAGTTAGCGTGCTTAGAAACTCAGTTGCCCAGAGCAAAACGGATATTGCACTGATGCAACAGGAGGAAAACAAACTCTCAGAGAGACTAGAACAGCTAGAACATAAGTCCAGTAGGAACAACTTCAGGATTTTGAATGTTCCAGAGGGTGCGGAGGATGAAGACCTGAGATACTTTGTGGTAGATTTGCTAGGTTTGACAGTCCGTCTGTGCGATGCTACAGTGGACTTAGCAAAGCATATTCAGAGAGTCCATCGAGATCCTTATAGGAGGAACCCTAGTTGGAAGAAACCTCGGAAAATCACAATGGATTTTCTCACATACTCTATCTGGGAGCAGATATTGTCAAAAGCCCTGAAATTAAAATAGCTAACGGCAAAAGTTTTCACCTTTGAAATAAGACTGGATGAATCCCAGAGGACCTTAGAGAAACAATGGGAACTTGGAAAACAAATGGATGATTGAAGAAACTAGGGGCCGCGGTTCAATTAAAATGTCCAGCTCTCGTTAAAGTAATGTATGATAACAAAATGTATAACTTGAAAGACTACAGCGAGGCTGATGAATTGATCACTAAGGTTAAGACAGTACCAACACCAGTTGATTAGAGCATGATTACAGTCGGAACAAAACAGAGGACAGAGTCCCCACATATTTATATATGTTATCTAGCACATGTTTTTTTTTAAATTAGAACTGGTCGCTGTGCACAAGTCATTTCCTCAATCAAGCCATAGGTGTCCTACAGGACAATAGAAATAGGAGCATTAAAGTGTTCCCTATGGGAGGAACGGTGGGAGAGGAGAGGATTTGGAGGAGGGGGGTCCACTGAGAGCACAGAGTGGGAGCATATGTGGATAAAAGGAAAAAGAAAAAAGAAAAATCCTCAGCAACCACAATCATGCCTTAGAGATCAGAGGGTCATTAACAAATCGAACCAGCTCAAAGTAACTCAAAGAAGATTATGAGGAAAGTAGAGAAGTGTTAATCCAAATTATGTCATGGATCGTAAATGGCCTGCACATGAGATTTAGTCAAAGAAAAGTGTTGCAATACTTGTGAGACTCCCAAGCTCAAATGTTTAGACTTCTGGAGACACATTTAATGTGTAACAAGAGTGTATATTTTTTTAATCACAAAAATGGGTCCAACAAGTTATTTCTACTGATCAAGTGCGGTGCACTAAGGAGTAGCCATAGTAGATAAAAAGAATACTCATGCAACACTTAAAGAGTATGAAACAGATAACACCGGGAGGTGGATAATATCTAGTTTATGAATGTTGGATAAAGGATGTTGTTTGGTGGGATATAACAGACCAAATATAGCAATCAATCAATCAAACAGGACTTATAGAGCACAACTAACCACCCGGGAGGGTATCCAGGTGCTGAGAAACTCAGTGCTTAAGGAGGGTTCAGTTGAACAGCCAATCCTTGAATCTCTTCCTGGATTCCAGCTGAGAGAATGGGGTCCAGAGTTCAAGGGGGAGGTCATTCCAGGACTTTGTTGCAAGGTAGGAGAAGGAGCATCCTCTGCTGTTGCTTTGGAGAATGCATGGGGTGAGAAGGAGGTAGAGTGCAGGTGTCTGGAGGGTTGGAGGAAGTTCAGGCGGTGGTTGATATATGCTGGTCCTTGGTTATGGAGGGCTGTGTGGTTGTGGATCAGCATCTTGAATTGACATCTCTTCTGAATGGGGAGCCAGTGAAGCTTCTTGAGGTGGGGGTGATGTGGGTGTGCTTTGGGAGGTCAAGGATGAGTCTAGTCACTGAATTCTGTATGGTCTGCAGTCTGTTCAGGAGGTGCAAGATGATTCCTGAGTAGAATGTGTTGCCGTAGTCTAGCCGACTGGTGACTAGGTCTTGAGTGGCAGTTAATCTGGTGAGACGGGGTAGTGTTTAAAGATCTTACTGAGCATGCAAAGAGTGAGGAAGCAGACAGAGGAGACTGCGTTGATCTGGCTTTTCATGGTGACCTTGTTGTCCAGGATGATGCCGGAGTTGCGGGCACGGACTGGTGGAGTGGGTGAAGGTCCTAGTTTGGAAGGCCACCAAAAGTAATATCACTGGGAAATGTTATTCCCGAAGATTAGTACTTCCATTTTGTCTGTGTTTATTTTCAGGCAATTGTCTTTTATACAGTCGGTGACACATGTCATGCACCTGCGGAAGCTGGCCATTGTGGTGGAGGGGTCTTCTGATAGTGAGAGGATGAGCTGGGTGTCATCGGCGTAGGATATGATGTTTAGTCCATGAGTTCTGACAATGTTGGCCAAGGGGTTTTGAACTGTGTGGGGCTGAGGGACAAGCATTGAGGGACACCACAGATGATGTTCTTAGGTTCCAAGGTGAAAGGTGTAAGGCAGATTCTCTGGGTTCTCCCAGTGAGGAAGGAGGCGATCCATTTGAGGGTGTCTCCTTGGACTCCAATGTGGTGATGCCTTTTGATAAGGGTGTGGTGGGATACGGTGTTGTACACTGCTGAGAGGTCGAACAACATCAGTGCCGCCATTTCTCCCCGATCACTGAGGATTCTGATTTTGTCAGTGGCAGCGATCAGGGTGGTTTTGGTGCTGTGGTTGGCGCAGAATTCGTATTGGGAGGTGTCCAGAAGATTGTTGTTCCCCAGGTGTTCCGAGAGTTGCCGGTTGATGGCCTTTTCGAGGACTTTGGCGTAAAAGGGAAGCAGAGAGATGGGATGATAGTTCTTGTGTTTGCAGGTGTCGATGGATGGTTTCTTGACAAGAGGTTTGAATTCTGCGTGTTTCCATTCTTCGGGGAAAGTGGTGGTGGTGATAGATGCATTGAAGATGGTGATGAGCTTGTTGCTGATCGTCCTGCTCCCGAGGATGAAGATGTGGTGGGGACAGGGGTCTGTGGCTGCTCCTGAATGGACAGAGTTCATGACGGCAGAGGTGACTTGTGTGGTGAGATGGTCCCAGGTGGTGAGCAGCTGGTCCCAATTAGCATCTGTGGGAGCGAGGAGGCTGTGGATGTCGGCAGCGGTGAATTAGGGTTCGACATTTTTGTAGATGGTGGAGATCTTGTCGTGGAAGAAGTCCACTAGCATGTCGCAGAGTTCCTGGGTAGGAGTGATGATGTTTTCGGTGGTTGAGGGGTTAGAAAACTCTTTGACGATGTTGAATAGTTCTTTGCTGTGGTTAGAACTGGCTTCGATGCAGTAGGCAAGGATGCTCCTTTTCATCGTTGGTGGTATTGGTATAGGGGTGTTTGAATGTGGCTCTGTCTGTGGTCTTCTTGCTGGTTCACCATTTCCTTTCAAGTCACTTGGAATTGCATTTTGTGGTTCTCAGTTCCATGGTGTACCAACTGGCCTGTTTGGAGGATCTCTTGAGTTTGGTGGGCTTGATTGGGGGTGACTCTGTCGGCTCAGTTGGTGATCCAGGCAGAGAAGTTGTTGGCAGCCTGCTGTAGGCTGGTTGAGGTGTCAGGGTGGGCAGTGTTGAGGGTGTCGGTCCACAGGGTCTCTGATACTTTGTTTCAGCTTTGATGAGAGGTGCTGGGCAGCTTTGTGGTGGTGCTGGGGATCCTGTAATGATGAAGTGGATGATGGCGTGGTCTGTCCAGGTGAATTTGGTGACATGGCTTTACTTGACTCTGTCGCTGGCTGTGAATATGGGGTTGAGTGTGTGTCTTGAGATCTGTGTGGGGTTGGTGACTAGTTGGTTGGAGACCAATGTTGTTAATGCTTTCGAGGAGGTTGGTGGTATTGGTGTCGTCAGGGTCATTGAGGTGAAAATTGATGTCTCGGAGGAGGATGTAGTGTTTGGAGTCAATGGCGAGTGGGGCGATGAACTTGGGGATGGTGTCGCAGAAGCTAGGTTGAGGTCCTAGAGGTCTGTAGGCAAGGGTGCCTCTGATGGTGGTTTTGCCGTTGGTTTGAAGTTGTAAGTTGTGGTGTTCCATGATTGGGGTGGCATCATCAGCGGTGGTGGTGCTGTGGATGGTTTATTTGCAGATGATGCTGATTCTACCTTCTTTTTAAATGTGGTCTTGGTGTGCTATCTTGTAGCTGTCAGGCATTGCTGAGGCAATGTCGGGCGCGGTTGACGGGTTGAGCCAGGTCCCTGTGCGGAAGATGACTTTGGGGGGAGGGAGGTGGCATGCTTGCAGAGAGATCGTGTGTTGAGCAGGAGGCAGTGGAGTTGTTATGAGGTGGTCATGGGTGGTGTGGTGGTGATCATCGTGCGTTCAGGTGCTCCTGTGTTGCAGGAGAAGAGACAGTGCCGGCTGGTAAAAGGTTACCATAGATCAAGGTGGGGTGGGGCAGCAGTTGTTGTTGCGAAGTCTGGGTTCCAGGGCTCAGATCTCGGTGTCGGTATATCTTCGAGTGGCAGGAGAGCCAGGGGTCCTGGTGCTCGGCGTGATCCAGGCGCAGACGGGCACAGATAGGCTTGCCTTTGGCGCGCCACGCTGCGGCCTCCATTTAGTAGGTCCTAGTAGGAGAGAGGGTGCAGGGAGGCAGTGGGCGGGGCTGACGAGAGGCAGGAAGTGGAAGGGAAAGAGCGGCAGCAAAAAATGGTAAAAAAGCGAGCTGGGGAGCGGCGGAATAGAACAGGAGGAAAAAACTGGCAAGTTACAGAAATGTACTAAACAATGGTTGAAATATACAATGCAATTGTAACAATAATAACAAAGTTATAACGATCTAAGAGGGGCTAAATAAACACAATTTTAATAGAAGTTACAACAGTCAAGACCGTGTGGATGCTGTGATTAGGGACTATGCAGAGGGGAAACAGTAAATTTAAATGTTAACAGTTGTTACACATTAAAGTTAAACTGACCTGAACAAAAGCAAAATGACAAGTTACAATAAGCTGGAGTTGAACATATGAGACCGCAGCAGCAAGGGGAAGCTGGCATGAAGGACCTGTTCCCATATAGATGACGTAACTCCGATAAAAACGCTGCATCTGAAGGTATTAAATCGTAATATCCCTGTGATAATGGCAGGTGATTTAAATGTTTTGATCAACAATGTCTTCGATAAATCTTCTAGGAGGGAGTTGATGCATGCCCCAAATGTGAAACAGTTCATCAGAAATATGATATCAGAGCTAGGTATGTGTGATATCTGGAGAAGGAAGGCGGGAGAAAAAAGAGAATACACTTTCCCGAATAGGTTAGTCATGCCTCTAGGATCGTTTTTTGTCGTATAGATGCAGTTAGCAGAGGAAATTCATAATTGTCAAGAATATACCAGCGCAATTTTCAGATCATTCAGCAGTAATATTAGAATTGAGGGACCCACAGAGGCAGCAGCAGAGAAGATGGACATTAGAACGTAGTCTGCTGATGGATAATAAGTTAGTAGTTAATCTCAAAGCAGATAAGGCAGAGTTTTTTAAACATAATGAGGGTCCTGCCCCCTTAAATATCGTGTGGGATGCCTATGAGGCTTATATTCAGGACAGAATAAGTTACATGTCCTGGCACAGAAACATGGTTTATAGGAATAAATGTGGACCGATAGAGGAGGAAATGATAAAGTTAGAAGAACAGCTGAAACTAGAGGATAATACAAATGAACAGGTCAGAGGGTTGGATTTTGAGATGCAGAAGACTAGAAATACACTTTTAGGATTGTTGGAGGAAAGAGTAAGGAAGAGGTGGGAAGCTAGTAAGCTGACCAACTTTGAATATTTAGAGAATAGTGGTAAATTGCTAGTAAGACAAAAACTGACCTCACAAGAAATATTACAAGCCAGCTAGAGGGAAGAGGGGTTGGTGAAGTAACAACTGATAATAGGAACGTCAAAGAGGCTTTTCTCCAATTTCTTTAGAGAAGTATACATGGAAGATTTGAAAGTTACTGAAGAACAGATTCAGGGATGGTTGGACGACCCTGTTGCAAAACTCTCAAATGAATAAGCCGCAGCCATAAATAATGGAATAGAGCAACATGAAGTGATCAAAGCTGTTAAAGATGGAAAAAAGGTAAGTGTGCAGGACTTGAAGGCTTACCAAATGAATTGTATAAAGTATTAGGAAACACAATTACATCGATGATGACTAGGCTGCCTGGGGAAAGCTGTATTAAGGGACTTGAACTATCCCCCTCCTGTAAGGAAGCAATAATCACTTTAATACTGAAACCCGTTAAAAACCTAGAGAACTGTGACTTATATAGATCAATATCCCTACTAAATAGTGATTATAAAAACCTTACTAATATCTTAGCAAGGAGATTAATTAGGGTTATTGGAACCTTGATACATAAAGACCAAACGGGCTTTATGTCAGTGAGATATCTCCAAGGATTGACAGAAGGGTTGATTGGGGCAATTGATATAGCTTTAACATTCAAAGCACACCTAACAGTAGTAGCAGTGGATGCTGTGAAAACAATTTAGGGGGAATTTTGACAGGATAATACAACAGATATTTAAATATCCAACCACAAAAATTCTTATGAATGGTAGCCTAACATCAGAGCTCAAGATCACAAGGGGCACTAAACAAGGATGCCCACTTTTGCCATTACTTTTCAACTTATATATGGAATCCCTGGCAAATAAATTGAGGAAGGAACTCATGACCAGCCCATTTAGTTACATGAATGGGAGAAAAAAGAGACACTCTATGCAGACGACCTACTAATATATACAAATGATCTAAAGGGGGCTTTGCCAGAACTAGATACAGTGGTGCAGGAATTTGGGAGGATTTTGGGATATCAAGTGAACAGAACAAAAGCAGAGATAATGACATGGAACTATCCCACCAACAATAAGCAAATTTAGAAGGAGATGAGCTACTTGGGAGTTTAGATTACACAAGAGGTAGAGGATATTCCCGAAATAAACTTAAAAAAACAATGTTGGAGGCCAGTAAACTATGGAAGAGTTGGGCTCATCTAATATTAACACTCGTGGGCAGGAACAAATCTGATAAAAATGGTTATATTGCTGTAGTTTACATTTTAATTCAATGCTAGATCCTTACCTTTCAAAAAAGATTGGTCGGACAAACTACATGGGAAGATTTCCAGTTTTATCTGGGCTCAAAGGGGATTGAGGATATCCTGGAAAATAACTACAAAGGAAGAAGACCAAAGGAGGTCTAGGGTTACCTGACTTCCAATATTATGCATAGGCCACGCAGCTAAAAAAAATTGGTATCTTAGCAAAGAATGGAGGGACCTACAGGTGTCTGAAATTGGCTCGATGTTCTCAGCAATGGTGAAGGATATGAGATGGGACAACTCACATTTTCTCTATAAGTTTGGCGATAGAAGATTTTTAAAGAAGATTAGCCTAAAAAGTATTACAGGTGGCAGCCTGGTTATGGGCACAGATCAGGAAAACAACTGGATTATCATATTATAGTGACTATGCCTCTATAAGGATTCGCCTGGCACCTCAGAGTGATAAGAGGATAAGTTCACCAACCCCATGAGGTCAGGAGGAACAGAAAGGTGGGGGCAGGTGATGCAAGAGGGATAATTGGTATCCTAGGACCAATTGATTAAGACTAATGAGGAAGTAGTCTCGTGGTACAAATACTATCAACTGAGGAGTAGCTCCCAGGCAAGGGAGATATGGGATCCTCAATGAATGATATTGAACAAGGCTCCAAGAAAAAAAGAGATGGCAACTTGGTACTGATCGAAACTGAACCTGGTGGATGGGGACTTCAAGCTCCACATTGGACCTATGGAGAGGAGTGCTACCCTAGACCACGATACAGGACATATGACAAGTATCAATGACTACACTTCATGGTACAATCAGACCTGCTTTTTTCAAAATAAATCATTTGTTTAGTCCACACAGGCATACTGGATCCCATATAGGCTGGAAAAGATGGGCAAGAGGAGCTGTGTAAAGAGTGGCACAGAAAGAGCAGATGATGTACATATGTTTTTGGAATGCCCACCCATAAGGTCTTTCTTGGAAGATGTGGGTAAAAGCATCTCAAGTATTTTGCAGAAGGAGATAAAGATATGCCTGATGCTGGTCAGTTTTGGATGCTTGAATGACCTGGAAACAATATACTTAGAAAAAAGAAGGCTCCTCTTTTACCTGATCCTCCTCACTAGAAGGGAGATTTGCAAAAAATGGGTGTCAACCTTGCCACCTGTCATGAAAGATTGGGTTAGCACTGTAAAGAACGTATTGGAAATGGATATTATGGATAGATCAAACAAGAGAATAAGGATGTGGCAACCTGTGACCAACTGGGTCAATATGATGGATTAACTGGGTCAGATCCATAGACTGCCACTAAATATATCCTAGAGGGCAGCGAAAGTATAAGATTTGTCTGATGAGTACACCTACTTCCTGCTTCGACGCCCGACCTTGGGTGAGTGTATCTGAAACACCACAGTCTGCCACAGTGGAATATTAAACATCCAACTCGCGGGGCGTGGCCTGGCACCAGCCAAGATGGCGGTCTAATGTGAGTGCTCCGCCTGGGCCTTGAGAAAAGCCTGCATTATCCGCACTTTATCCGGTAGCTGGAGCACCTGAGAACCTGCTGAGGATTCTGGAGCAACGCCCCGGGGCAGAGAGCTTGTCGTGGTGCCCGAAAACGCTGCATCTATGAGAGGACTTAGATCGCGAGGCCCGGGTACACCAAAATTGAGGACCGCTGCGCTGGGCTTGACATCGGAGCTCCTACCAGATCCAGCGACTCTGCCCCAGAGAGACCGCGATCGCAGAGACTGCCTCCGGAGAAATCCCATGATCCCGGGGACGCCGCGTTGATGGCCGGGAGCAAGCGGGACACATTGGGAGGTGAGACGTGCCTGCGCGGCCCCCGGGGCCGACGCCGAAATTGGGGCCATTAACCCAAGGGGGCGCGGACATAGAACCCTGAGCACCATCCCTGGGGGAGCAGGCCCAGGACTCTAGCCCCTCAATGTGGGGGCAGAACCGGGCCACTAGCATTGTGGTGAGACATTTGCTCCGACAGGAGCCCCCATCAATGACACCGAGTGGCAGGGGCAATACCTCCGGTTGTAGATTTTGTGCAATCGGGGCGATGGTACGACGCTGCGCCCTGCAGGCCGAGCAGAGGGGAAAACTGGAGCGAGTAGTGGCCTGAGGCCCAGGAGAGATGAGAGGCAGGAAGGGACCGGGGTCACAGATACAGCCAGGCTGGCGTGAGAGTGGAGGGACCCCACACTGTGGCGCCTCTGAGAGTTGGAGGACGGGAGGCCTGATCCACCGAGACTGTGCTGGGTGATATGCTGAGGCTGCTACATGAGGGCCCTGTCATCCTCTGGCGAGGGTGACAAGCAGGAGCAAGAATTGAGATAACCCCACTGGGCACAGGCCCGCCAGAAAAGCCAAGTGATCAAGTTCTTCCAATAATTGAATACCAGTCTGTGAGACATTTCGGGGTGCCCCATCGGCGAGGTCGTAACACGACGAGACGTGCTGATTAATCGCAATGACCAACGGGGGGTCCCGCAATGACGAAGCCAAAGGGCGTCCTGCCCTCGGTGCAATCCAACAAACTGGATAAATATGCGATCCCGAGACAATTGGCGACTGAAGATGGGGCGACTTGCGATAAGGGGGCGTCAACTGAACCCTCCCTTGGAAACATCATGACGGCCATCCAAACATTGGGTACGACCCTGGAGACGAAGATAGATAAGGTCAAGATCGAAATGAATCTGATTAGAACGGATATGCACAAGACCTCGGAGCCTGTCACCACGGCAGAAACGAACATAGGTGAACTTCAATCTATAACGCGTAATCTGGAAGAGCGCGAACAGAAATTGACGCACCAACACAAGCAAATGGACCCTGAAGCTGGAAGACCAGGAAGGGAGGGCCCGTCGCAACAACATTAGAGTGGTGGGGTCCCGGAGGGGGCCCAAGCATGTATATTTTCATGGAAGACATTATCCTAAACCATCTCAAGCCGAAAAGACTATCCACCTTTTTCACTGTAGAAAGAACACACAGGGCACCGATCCCCAAGCCGAGGCCTGGAGCCCCCCGAACAATCATCGTCCGGATCCTGAATTACCGGGACCGAGATGCCATTCTACAAGCGGCCAGGGAGCGGGGGACCTTCCCTACGAGAACTCGGTCATTCGATTCTTCCCAGACTTCACCCTGAAGGTGCAAGAGGAGAGACGTACATTTGACGGGGTGAAACGTGCACTACGAGAGAAAGGAATAAAATACATGATGCTCTTTCCATCCAAACTAAGGGTAATCGATAATGACAAATCCTGGCAATTTACCACACCAGCAGAGGCACAACAATGGTTGGAGGGGGTTCCCCGAGACACACAGGCGGCGTAGAGAGGTGGACTGGTGGGGAAGTAGGTACCGAAATCTGAAGTCCCGACTCGACAAGCTGAGGACGAGAGGTCAGAGACACGATCCAGGAGCTCTCGGTCCAGGAGCCCCACAGTCGGAGAGGTGAATCCTGGAAAGTAGCGGACACTGGCTGATCCTACGAGACTGAGCATAAGGCCCCTGTAAGACCCCAGGTACAGATCGAAGCCTTCGGGCGGGGAAAGAGGTCGGTTGTAATGGACAATCACGCATGGTATACTGTCTCGAGGAGACATGGACTTGATTATTACAGCTACACACACTGTCTTAGGGCTAGAATATGGGCCCGGGGGCGGTTTTTCATTGGCGGTGTCAGTCAGTCCCACACTAGTTAAATGTCTTCTTGGGCAACAGGCGCTCTGCTATTTGGGATGTGGGTAGTTTTAGACCTACAAGCCAGGGTAGCAGGGAGGGGGGAGCTACTTGGGGTATTGTTACTCATTATGTTTTACGTTTGATTGTTAATGCTTCAGGACAAATGCTCCGGGAAATGCGGTTTGAGACCGGAGATCTTTTATTCTGCACTGCTGCGCGAGAGAGGGTGGGCCCTGGTTGGCGAGTGGGGGTAGAAGGGGGATGGGATTCTTTGGCTCCCAGATGGCTGCACGTCATGCTAAAAGTTGCAGATTCTCTCTTGGAATGTGAACGGTCTGGGGGATAAGATTAAGCACACTATGGTACTACAATACCTAGGCAGACACTCCCCAGCCATAGTGCTCCTGCAAGAGACTCACCTAAAAGGCAATAATTTTCTAGCATTGAACCGCTATGGCTACACACTCCGGGTACCTGCTGGTTTCACAATGGGCTCCAGGGGTACTGCCAAACTCATTAAAAACTCGGTGCCACTTGTAGTAAATCATACATGGTGTGACCACATGGGACGATATGCGACTCTGTCCGGGACATGGGAGGGACGAATTGTGAATATTTGCTCGGTATATATACCCCCACGACTGCACGAGACCACACTCTCGGACCTTAGCAAACTAATACTTGAATTGCCGCGGGGCACCCTTATTTTGGGAGGAGACATGAACGATGCGATGGCTCCGGAAATAGATAGGGAAGTAACCCCTCCCAAGGCATGGGGACCCCGACCACTGCACAAATTTGCAAGGGCAATGGGACTGGTAGACCTAAGGCGGTGCCACAACCCCAGGACGAGACACTATACACACATCTCAGCAGCTCATGGGAGTGGCTCACGACTAGACTATGTATTCACACATACTACTTTTTCAAGGAGGGTGCCATAAGGCACGTGGGATATCAGACCATTCGCCTGTGGAGGTGCAGATGTACAGGCCGGTGTGAGACTGGACCCGTCCGCCGAGATTAGATCCCTTCCTATTCAGGGACCAAGAGTTTCGAGAGTGATTTGGGGAACGCACCGAACAGTACTTCACTGGCAACGCAGGCTCAGTGCTATCTAACTGCACACTCTGGGAGGCTTATAAGGTGGTGGACAGGGGCTTTGTACAGGCGACAAGTGAGGCTATACGGAAAGAAAAACGCCCACAGTGTGAAGACCTCGAACAAGAGATATTGGGCTACATGCATAAAAAGAAAAACCGGTCGCAAACGGGCAGATTCTCAGAATCTGCCCCTTTGCGACCGGTATTTTTGCATTTGGGATGCATCATCTCAAATGCAAAAATCGCAGGTTAAGGAATCGCAAAATTTGCGATTACTTAAATTGCGATTGCATTTAAGGAATCACAAATTGAGATGCCTCAAATGCAATGCATGATGCCATTGAAAATAGCGATTTCGCTATTAGGGGACGCAAATTACCGTCAAATGAAACTTGACGGTAATTTGCACAAACTTTGAAAAATGCACTAAAGTGCATTTTTCAAAGTTCCTGGTTACCCCTTGGGGCATGTGTGTGCGCAACATGTGTTCACATTACAAATTCAGGGGTGCAACAGGGTGTCCTTTTGGCACCCATGAACCCTTGAAATTGCATGTGCAATTTGCGAGTACCTATTTGGGAAGCAATTCCTTAATTGCGACTCGCAATTTGCGAGTCGCAATTAAGGAATTTGTAGGAATCGCAATTTTATTTGCGATTCCTACATGCATAGGCAATAGTGATTCTTTAATTGCGATGCCTTAAAAATCGCAATTAAAAAATCGCTATTGACTTCTTTGATGCATGTGCACCATTGACTCTTGAGCGGGCCCTGGGCGTGGACTCCGGGGCAAGCAGCGTATCCAAGCGTGCACTCAAACTCAAGCAAAAAGCACCTAGGGAAGAAAACGCTGCCCGTGCACATGCGATCGCCACACAAAGGAAGGTATATGATTTGGGAGATAAGGCCAATAAATTGATCGCCTGGCTGGAAAGAAGGGATAAGAGTCGCAACTGAGTCACTGAAATCAGGACGGCTGAGGGCGTACAGGGAGGAACAGGTCTAGACTTGACGGAAGTCTTCGCCGCGTATTACGAGAACATCTACCAGTCACAGACTAAGCGGGGGAGGTAGATTGTTATGAATTGCTACAGGACATGACTTTACCGACCCTGGGGAAGGAAGATAGAAAGTCATTAGACTCAGACCTCCACGTAGAGGAAGTAGAAAATGCTATACAGGATTTGCAATCCGAGAAAGCAGCAGGCCCAAATGGACTCCCCACAGAGTTGTTTAAATGTGTGGCAGGGAAACTCGCCCCTCACATGCTCAATATGTTCCTAAGGGCAAGAGACGAGGGCCGATTCCCAGAGGATGTGAGAATGGCGACCATAGTGGTTATCCTTAAGAGTGGCAAGCCCCACGATCTCTGTAGCTCCTACAGACCTATCTCCCTTCTGAACTTCAAAGCTAAAGTGTTAGCTAAGGTCATCGCGAATCGGTTGAGCCCGGTTATACAATCCCTAATTCATCCAGATCAATCTGGCTTTAGGCCACATAGGAGCACTAGGCTTAATCTGCGACGCCTCTACGGAGTGATGTATATGACCCAAAAGCAACCTGACATGCCTGCAGCCCTCCTCTCACTCGATGCGAGGATGGCATTCAACAGTATTGAATGGTCATACCTATTCGCTGTCTTAGATAAGGTAGGCCTAGGCCCGAATTTACAGAGGTGGATACGTCTACTATACACCGCTCCGATGGCGCGAGTCAGTGTCAACGGATCTATTTCCAGAGCCTTTGCGCTCCATAGGGGCACGCGGCAGGGGTGCCCGCTATCTCTGATGCTATTTGCGCTGGCGCTAGAGCCACTGGCTGTCTGGATTCGGGGGGACCCGCTGCTGAGAGGCATTGATGTTGGGGGGGCTGGGAAGAACGTATATCCCTGTATGCGGACAATATCCTCCTCTATGCCCATAGGTCCCGACAGACATTCCACATGCTCATTCATATAATACAGTCCTTTGGGTCATACTCGGGATATTGCATCAACTGGGACAAATCCCTAGTGTTCTCTTTGGCGGGCGAGCTCCCAGTCCTGACATTGGTGTGTTTGGAGCTAGTGCGAAAGAATAGGTTCAAATACCTGGGTATATGGATTTCGAAGTTAGAGGTTGAGTTCATACAATTAAATGTGCAGGCGCAATTGGATAGGCTACGAGATGACGTGACTCACTGGAGGGGGCTACCTGTCTCCCTTATGGGCAGAGCTGTTCTTTTTAAAATGATACCGGGTACAGGAGTCATTCTTTCGAGCGGTTGAGTCCGAACAGCGTAAGCTACTATGGGGGGGTAGCGGCCCTAGGATCGAGCTTAGGAAGCTCCAGAATAGAGTGTATGAAGGGGGACTGGCTGTCCCAGATATCAGGAAATATTACTGGGCCTCTCAACTTATTAATGTTAACAGGTGGGCTTTTTCACCGCTCGAGGAACCAGCATATAGGGTGGACCGATTGGTGATGAGCAATGGCAGCTATCTGGCTGAGCTATACCGATCGGGAAGAGGCAGCTCGCACCACCCGACACACACTCGGACGGTTCTCGACATATGGCATAAGGCAACTAACATTACGGGCTGGAAGGCTAAACTCACGGAAGAGACACCTCTGTGGGAGGGAGACTATTCGAGAGAACTGAAACAATTAGAGGAATTCCGGAAATGGAGCCTTATAGGGATTGACTTTGGATGGGGGATGTTTGGAAGGGTGGTAAGATGATTGCATTTGACAATCTGCGCGAGGAGTTCCAAAACGGGGGGAGCGGAGCACCTCAAATACCGGCAACTGCGGCACGCACTTCACTGTCATCTGAAAGAAGGGACTGTGATCTAGGAATACTCACCACTAGAGGACAGACTCCTCCTAGACCCCATGATAGATAAAGCAATATCCCTCACATATAGGAAGCTCGTGAACAACTCCCCAGACTGTTTGGGTCCCTTGAGGGGTGCCTGGGAATCCGATGTCAGGTTACTGGAGAACGATGACTGGGCTGAGGCATTTCAGAGCCCCAGAGAAATAGCCATTAGAGCGCGTTTTAGGCTTGTTTAGCTCCGTATTCTCCACAGATCGTACGCCTCACGAATGGTGCAATTCCGTATTGGCAATTGTGTGTCTGAACAGTGCGCGAGAGGGTGCGGTGAGAAAGGGACCTTCTTTTACATACTGTGGTCCTGCCCCAAGATTCAAATGTACTGGGAGGGCCTGATACGCATAATGGAAACAGTGGTGGGAGAAAAAGGTCCCGTTAGAGCCGAGATGGCACATTTTGGGAGTAACGGGAGAGATCACATGGCCGCAGTGGGCCAAGACCTGGCTGGCCTTGGCAGGGGGGGAAGCCAAAAGAAATATAGCCTGGGGGGCAACAGAGGCCCCAACATTGGAATCCTGGAAGAATGATATGGATTAGTGCCATAGGGCGGAACAAGTGGTTTATCAAAGCCGAGGCTGCCCACGTAAATGGGAAAAGATATCGGGGCCATGGGCACAGTACAGAGACCAATGAGTAGGGCCATGAGGTGGGTCTTGGAGTTTTCCAGAGTCCTTATTAAGCACAACTTCACCCTCAACTGTAAAGACGTTAGCAGCAGGCAATTGAATTCGGTAATGGTTGCGTCATGGGGTACTTGGGACATTTGTTTATCCACAAAATATGTGCCTATGTATGTTGTGTATCTGAAGCTTTTTCCTATGTTTAATAAAAAGAATTAAAAAAAAAAACATCCAACTCGCTCGTTTGTGGTTACAAAGAGTTGTCATTCAGGGAGTATTGTGCTAATAGTTGTCGTGAATGAGGACAAAAAAAAGAAAACAATTCGACCTATCTGCTGAGACCATTAGAAAAAAAATACATTATGTCATTAGAGGAAAGGAGATCTCATATCTTTCATAGTAAAGACAAAGATGACATTTATAAGAATGTTTGGAAAAAAAAAGATGAATATGGAAAGAAAATATTATAGCCAAAATTAAAATTAGACAGATGACAACATGGGAAATTATGTGTTTACAAAAGAAGAAATCAATTTAGAAAAAGACACATAGGGATTTGTAGCTTTGAACACACATTTGAAGTTTTTGGAGGACCTGTACAAATTCTTAAAGGGGAAGAAATAATTATTCCAGGTGTTTATTTTGTTTGTGGACTAGATTCTTACTTCTAGTTACTTGCTGATTAGGAGGGTATTTGCTGTTTAGCTTTATTGTTTCGAAAAATGTATTATGTAAATAGTATAGATGCTTTAACCATGACACCATCTCATAGACATACACAAAGGGGGATATTCTCAAGCACGTGCGATAAACATCGCCAAAATAGGCTAATGCAATTTTTCATAATGCCATCTATCGCGGGAAAATAACTCCGTGTCAACGTCGTATTCTCAACACGGCGGTAACATGCGATAGTTTCCCGATAACGCCTCAAATGTCCACGATACAACTACCGCGACGGCGATAAAAAAGGAAACCCGAACGTGAAATAAGTTGCGATGGGCCCAACCGCGATAGAAAAATCGGCGACAAGCAGCGCCAGGCTTGCAATTCCCACGTCAGGCGGGAAAAATCACCATAAAAGCTGCAAAAAACCCTAAAAAAACATAACAACTGCAAAGCACAATGGAGGTAGCCGGAGCAAGTACAGAGGACAACCCGAACCCCACAAGCCCCACGGAGGACCAGCCTGGGACCTCGGGGTCAGGGAAGGGCAAGGAGAAGAAGAAGAGGAAGACGCGGTTCAGTCCGCAGGAAAACAGGATCCTGATTACAGAGGTGATAGAACACCATCAACAACTGTTCGTCACCTCCACTGTGTCATTGGCAACAGAAAATGGAATATGGCAGTCCATCGTGGACAAGGTGAATGCAGTCGGAGTGCTGAGGAGGACAATGGACGAGGTCAAGAGGTGCTGGAATGATGTGAAGCGCAAAACCAAGCTGAAACTCGCAAACAACCGCAAAGCAGCAATGCAGACTGGGGGTGGGAGTCCTGCACCACAGGAGGAGCTGGATGAGATGGAGGAAATGTTGTCCACAGTCATCAGTGTGGAGACGGTGGCAGGAGTCGGGGGACCGGACACTGCTCAACATAACCTGACACAACAGCAACAGGGTGAGTAACCACCAGGGACTGGGGGGACGGGGGGAGATGGGCACAATATCACACATGCACAATGAAGTATAGCACACTGCACAACCACAATGACTCTGGATCATGTCCCTGATCTCCTTGCCATACTGCAGCACACATAGAAACAGCAAGTAGTCCCCCGTCCACAATGTGCCCAGAGGGGGCCCTCCCCACACATCACCAATCTCACAACAAACCCATGCACATGTGCTGAACCCAGCAAAGCTGCGGATCCGTGAGCCCCACTGACAATGCAAGTGACACTGTATGACGATGAGCATGTCTGCAGGCCACTCATCATGACATGTTGCACGCCACGACACCGAGGTGGCTGAGTGTGGTCCACATCTGGAAAGGAGCAGGTCACACACTGACACATCCACTTGCACAAACAACCCCTGACGGCAACAAGACTTCTGCGGACAAACCATGCCCAAGAGTCCCAACTCCCACCAAGAGCCCAATTTACCCAAGTATGCAACATCTCAGCACCGCATAAACACAGAAGTTAAAGGCACACCGCCTGAAAGGGAGAAGGCCAAGAAAAGTCTGAGCTGCAGGGGCGACTCTACCACAATGCAGCACACACACAAGAATCAGAGCACATCAACATTGACAACAATGTGGTACAAACTGCAACACATTCACAACAGAACAGAGGACACAACTGCTGCCACTTGTGTGTAGAAACTGGCCAATCACATTTGGCATAGCAGGAAACTGTGACATGATAATGGACAAGTACAACCCCACATCCCTGATGGTGCACAAATGTCCACTGTCCCGCTTCAAATAGGCAGCTCCTCCTAAACAGTCACAATGTACATTGTCATGCAGTCTGATGGAAACTTGGCCAATGCGTGAACATACATGGAACACACTGTTAAACTGCATCTCCCCTTTACATTGCAGAGGGAGAATCATCACCTCCTGCAGAGCAGACCAAACACCTCCTCACTGATGACGAGGAGGACCTCCCCACCTTCGACACCGACGCCCTCCAAGAGCTCATGGACAGCTTCCGCACCCCACCCCCAGGAGCAGGGCAGCCCAGCTGCATCGAGGAGACCCCATCCCCTGCACAGACCACACAGCATGAATCACCCACCACCCTGGCTGTCTCCCAGGATCCCCACGACCAACACATGGCATTTCAATGCCGTGTGTTGGAGGGCCAGAAGGAGATGGCTGAGCAGGTGCGGGTGGGGTTCGAACTCATGGCAGCCAAACTAGATGTCATCCATGGGTGTCTAGGTCCCATCAGGGACCACTTACAGTCCCTAACGGATACCCACAGTCTGCTCCATGGTCTCCAACGAGTCATGGCTGACATCGCTGGAGTCATGACTCGGAGACAAGAACACCTGTCTAGTCAGAGTGGCTCCAGCGACCTCAGCCGGGAGTTGGGACACATGCGGAGGCTCATGGAGGACATGGTGCGGATGGAGGCGGAAAGGATGGCTGCCACGGCTGCACATCAGCGAGATGTAGCTGGGATCTTCCATGCCCTGCAGATCCTCATCATGGCATTGCTGCCACAAGGCCTGGCGCAGATGAATGCTGCTGCTCCTACACCATCCACATCTCCGCCCCTGATGTGTCAGTGCCCCACAGTGCGGCAGACATTCCACCTCCGGCACCTGATGTGTCACTGCCACACAGTGCTGCCGACAATCCACCTCCGGCCCCTGATGTGTCAGTGCCACACAGTGCTGCAGCCGAAACACCACCACCCACAGGTGAGGCACATCACACATCAGAGGACGATAATGTGGATGAGACTGCTGTTGTGGTAATGAGGAAGCGGTAGCATTCATCTCCGCCATATGGCCTGTTTCAGCTTGGTTCGGCCCTTTGCATCATCACCTTCCACTGTCCCCCGATAGACTCTGCGGCACTCGCCTTGGACCGCGACATGGACTGCCATATTCTGTTTGGTTACCAATGACACAGCAATCAGACTGCGGACTGAACTCTTCCTCTTCCGATGAATTTGTCCTTCCCTAATGGACTATGGCTGGCCCTCCACGGGGCAACAATGTCAAGTGGGTTGTGCATGGCCCTGTACTGTTCCAGCTGCAACACTCCACTGAATGTGAATAGAACATTCAAATTCACACAGATGTGTCATGTCTATTATACTTCAAGTATGACAGTATGGATGAATGTATGGTCACTGATTCCCCCTCACGTCCATTTTGCACAGGTTTTAGGGGCTTGGGTCACAGGGTGCAACATTGCCGATTGCGGTCCGGGTGGCGCAGACACTACAACGGAGACACACGCATTGGTTACTTCCTTGTCCAGGCCAGAACTGAACCACGCCCAGAGCCCCGGGCTCATTGTTCACACCCCTACGCTGGACTGGCATACGCCAGCCCAGCCCACTCCGCTTACGCTCACGGGGTGACGGCACAGCTACATGTCCCAGGTCTTCCCTGTAGTGATCTGCTGGTCACTGCTCTAGTTGTCAGCATGCCACAGCCACTCCCTGAGGGCTGGTTTACACCCACACCACACCCATCCAGCACAGGTGTCACGGGACATGTGACCCTGCCAATAAAAGGGGCCCACCACAGCACATCCCCCACTGCCGGAGGTGACATGATGGCATCCGCATCCACGGAACTCAATCATAAAAGGTTCGTGACTTGCGTTGCACTGAGTTAGTGGCACCCGATGGCCTGCGTCCTGCACGGGCCTACCGCCATGTGGTGATGACTTGCGTTGCACTGAGTTAGGGGCACCCGATGGCCTGTGTCCGGCACGGGCCTACCGCCACGTGGCGAAGACTTGCGGTGCACAGAGTTAGGCCCACCTGAAGAGCTGAGCGGGTGTGCAGCCTGCGATGATGCGTTGACCTCGATACAGCGTCCAGCAAATCATGACTCGATTTGAATTGTGAGCCCTGCTGGACCGCAGTGTACGCGCAGGCAGCAGTCAGCACACACATGGCTCTGTGGTGCGGTGTCACAGGGTGCGCTGTGGGCCTGTGGCGTGGAATCCAGCGATCGGCTGAGGAGGTTGCACCGGCACGTGGAGGGCCCTCTTGGAGACACGCCGGTGGCGGCAGGTGAGCATTGAGGCCTGAGTGCGCAGGGGCGGGCAGTCATCGCTGGGCGGAAGACCGGTCTGGGGACCAGGGCTGGGGTGCAGCAGGCGCACAGGATCGCGCAGGCACCACCGGTCACGGCGGCGGCCTTGTGGCTGGGTGGGGGGCACCACCCTGGCAGACACGACCCTGCATGCGCTGACGAGATGTGCGCAGGTTGGCTTGGGACGTAGTCACCTCGTCTCCAGTGTGAATGCGGCCGTTGAATGTGGTCGGGTACGTGTGTGTAGGCCTATGGTCACGATATGGTGGACACAGAGACACACGCAGTAGTTACTGTGGTGGCCATCCCGGAACTGGACCACGCCCAGGGCCCCGGGCTATTTATTCGCGACATACGCCGGCCAAGGCCGCTCCGCTCAGGCTTACAGGGGGGGACCACATGGCTACGTGTCCAAGGTCTTCCACACTGCCTGGGGTAACCTGTTTGCATCCACTGTCCACTACACTGCAAACACCAGCAGTAGATGTCCACATGGACATGTCTGTGCTCTGCATACTGCAGTCTGTCCAGTACATCTCCGCCACACTTGGCATTGTGTCCTTTCTTATTGCTGGGTCACTTGCCTCCTTCGCACATTCTTGGTTCCCACCTCTCCCCACATTCTGCAATTGTGTGGCAGAGGGGCTCTGCCTTTGTGGATGGTTTGTCTACATGTCTGGCCCCTATTACCACGGTTACTTGTGTTGTCATGTCCGGTAGTTGGGCATGTTGGTTGGCATGTTGTATGTGATTATGTTACGTGTGCTCTCCCACAGTTGTGAGTTGTGTGATTGTGGAGTTGAGGTGTGTGGTGTGTTCAGTTAGTACTTACCAATGAGCAGTGCATTGCCATAGGTGCCATCCTGGAAGCGCTGGTTGATGATGGACTGTCGGAAGATGTATGTATCATGCACACTGCCTGTGAAGTTGGCGACGACATTGGTGAACTGTCCCCGGTGGTCCACTATTGCCTGCACATTGATGGAATGCCTGTGCTTTCTGTAGCGGTAATTGTGTGCAGGGTCGGCAGGGGGCACAAGTGGTACATGTGTACAGTCAATTGCCCCCAACACGTGCGGTAAGGCAGCTATGGCGTAATTCCCTTGCATGGTCTCCAGCTGTTCATGCACAGCGTGGGGGAAGTGAAGGTGCAGGGGTATTTAGATGATACAAACCGTGATGTTTACAGGTATGATGAATCCTGCATAATGAGACCGTAACAGATGTTTGTGTGGTCGTAACCTTCCTTTTCTTTCCTGCAGAGGTTACGAGCACACGGACTTCTGTTACAGTATAGTTGGACTGGATTCATCATACCTGTATGCATTCCGGTTTGTCCAAGTGCAATACACTGTACCAGATTACGTTTGTGACTATGAGGACGCTTGACCATTGTCACCATTTCTCCAACAGGTTTCTGACTACTGATTTCGGGATATGGAATGGTATTGGGGAGTTCCCGCAGCATTTGCAGTTTATTGGATCCACACGTTGCCCTGGTGAAGTTCCGCGTTGGGAATGGAACGCGTTGGCTGAGCTTTTCCTCTTGTTGTTTATGTATTTGTAATAAAGTTCTGTTTTTCCACTACCGTTGACTACTGGACTTCATGACCTGGGGGGGAGGGTCCGGGGGGTGGTTGCGGTGGGTGTTGTGGCCCTCTTGGGTCTCTAGGCTGCATGATCATTGTCTCCATGGCATCTGTTGGTCTTCAGATGTGGCTCTAGGCTGGGCTCCCTTTCATACTGCAGGTTGCCGTCCTGCTTAACACCAGTAAAAAGCAGGTGTTGAATCCCTGCTGCTAACGCGCCTTATCGCCTGTTTTCGGATCGCATCGCAGATCTGGCTGGTCGTTGAGAATATCGCGAAGTGGTGTTTTCGTGTGTTTTTGCATGGGAACGCCTACTCTGCATATCATTAGCGTTAGTTGTCGCTCTCATCCGTGGCGATGTGTTTTGCGGCAGCTATCGCAGGAAAACTGGCGATGTCTGCAGTTTGCACCAGCTTGTGAATAGGGCGATAAGTCTATCACCACTTTTGCGGCGCTAAAGTGCCGATAAATCGTCGATGGCTCCTTGCGAATATGCCCCAAACTGTTTATGATGGGACACAGTTAGAAGAACACATTTTTGGGACAATCATACTGCCTGTAGGAGTAGTTTTAAATGACGAAAAGATTAGAAAACTGTCAACAGTAGTGGATAAATTAGCAACTAGCACATCTAGTGCTTAGCTGGCTATTAACACAAAATTAGTGGCTATTAGATCAATGGTTTTGCAAGATCAATTAGCTTTAGACATTTTATTGGTACAGAAAGGAGGAGTTTGCAAGATGTTGAAAGCTCAACATTGCTATTCTTATATGCCTGATGAGAGTAAAAAAATAAAAGAATTTGCAAAGAAGATTTCTCACCTGAAACCTGCATTAGAACCATTAGAAACCGCTGGTATATTAGAAAAGTTTGGCAGAGGAGCTTCTACACTTGGTAACAGGTTTGCAATAGTAGGAGGAGAGGTTTTTAGCGTATTATTAAACATGTACTTATTATAGGTGGTTGCCAGCTAACCATATATGCTGTATATAGAATAGTTAGATGTTGTTTAAACAGGAGAAAGAATAGAGAAAATAATTGAGAAATTAGAAGAGAATTGAACATGGGAGAGAAAAAGAATAGGGAATACAAGACACTGAAAGAACTTGGAAGACATAAAAGTGAAAGAGAAGGCTCAACAGATAGTGGGAGTGTGCTTTTAACAATTCATTTGTGGAGAAATTGTAAGGGTTTTTCAACCATTAGAGGGGGGGAACTGCTAATGTGAATTTAATTATTTACAAAATGCTTTATTAAAAAATAAAATGTGCAGAATTTATGCTAAAAAATTGAGTATGTTTAATGCAAAATTTGTAGTAAGCAACCATACTTAGAACTTATAGGCCTGTAACATAATTGTAAGGCCTGGATTCTTAAGGTGACATATGTAATACTCCATGAATTTCTGTGAAGGCCCAATCATACTAAAATGCTTGTTTTCACTTTAACAATAGTTATTTTTCTTTTCTTTGCTACAGACGTTGCACCTTTGAAAGCTACTGTTTATGAGTTAATGAATAGATGTTGTTGTATTAGATGACTGATAGTGAGGTTCACACTGTGAACATGTAGATGACAGGGAGGATGATTCATGGGAAGACAATATTACAAACAAGAAAAGATGTGCCCAAAAAATTCAAGGACACATGGTTGAAAGACGATTGTACTCTGGTGAGAATATGGGGAGTAGACCTGCTCCCAGGAGCATGCTTAAATCCTCAACATGAAGAAGAAACATTAATATTGCAACTTAGAAGTTGTGTGATTTATATTAGTGCATGTTCCTAGACTAGTAAGGTCAGATTGATTTTTCCATCCTTTTGATGCAGAACAGACTTTTTTTCCTGACTTTCTGAGAGGAGACTTGGTACAGAGTTTTCTGGACATCTCTTTATGAGAAAACTTAGTTTCTTTCCTTGATCTGCTTTTATTTGGGCAGAGAATATTTTTCAGCTTATTTTGCTAAACTTTTAAGGCTTATGCTCGAATCTTTCATCAGAACTCTTCATGAGTTTCTGTACTGACACCTTTTAACCTTTTTCTGCATTTAAATATTATTTAGCTTAGGATAGGGACGTTTCCTAATGAAATGCGCTTGTTACATTTATTGTATTGATGCATATTTTGATTAACTAAATTGGTTCATATTACCAAATATTGATTGATTAATAGTTAACCTTTATGTATGTCCTTTTGGTGAACAATACTTTAATAAAAAAAATGAATAACAAAAAGATTTAAAATAAAACCCTTTGACTCAACTTAACTCTCTTTATCGACTGGACTAAAAGAATGATAATTGTTAATGATTTATGTTGAGATTTAATTTTGACATCTCAGCTGACAACAAAGATCCATTGACCTGTCAGTAACATGGTGTTCTTGGTTATGAGTAAAGTGGTGAGTGGAACCCCAAGCTCCGCCAACTGCAACACTCACGCCTTACTTTCTTATAGAATTTCGAGTCCTCAAACTTATTTAAGAAGTGGGTTTCACCTCCTCTCTTTCTTTTCATAACAAAAGCCTTGTAACATCGGGATACAATTCCGTCAATTAACAACTAAAGTCAGATACAATATATGTCACCACAGTGCTGAGACACACTATCCAAGATCCAGAAATGAGAAAACAAATTGTAAACATGTACAGTAACATATAGGCGATAAATTTACATATGCCTCAAGGGGTAATGAAAAGCGGATAGAGTCAGGCAATAAACCAATTTATTCCAAACAACCAAGCTTTAAACCTCCTCCCCTTGTCCATCATCTCATCTCTCCGCTCATAACTGGCATGCACATAATGTAACATTTCCTAGGAGGGACCTCCACCTCTTGAGCACTCCCATCCAGACGTCAGAGCTTCACTTTGATGGGGTTAGTAGAGCGTTCAACTTAGTCAGACAGTCCTAACATTGTTCCATGAGGTTACACCTCCAGCGCCCTGGCCCGTGTGTCAACTCTTATCAATTGGGGTTCACCTCCTCTAATATACTTTAACATGGCCTTAAACAAAATGCTAATCTCTGAGCTGTCTTGTTTATTAAGTAGCATTCTACATTTTTTAATTAGAATGCCCAGGCATAATGTTGGATATTAGATAATGTTAAACTCCCATTGTCTCACCTCCAATGGAGCTTCATCTAGGAGATCCTTGCACTCTTCGAGGCCCAGATGAAACAATTAATTCTTCCTTGTGGTCTGTCTAACAACTCCTTCTGAAAATGGAGGGGACTGCATTAAAAAGAAAAGTTAATATAGGCAAGAAGGCCATCTTTACCAAATTAGTTCTACCAAAAGGGTCAGTGGAAGATGAGTCCAGCTCTTTAGAGTTTACTTGTCTCTGCAAGAACTTTACTTCTGGTATCTTTTCAAGGTCCTGTGAGATCTTTAAGCTGAGATATTTAGTCTCATCCCAAATCCACTTGTCCCTCCGCTGAAGGTATGAAACCATGAGTTAAGTTTTCGAGGCATTTACTGAATAACGAGCTACTTTTTCCAAAATTGGATGTCAACTGGTCAATAGCCTGAAGTGCAGTTTGTAGATTATAGGTATAAATCATAAGATAGTTTGCATACAGAGTGAATTTTTTTCTCAGACATTATATGAAAAAGGACCAATGAGGCCTCTTTCCTAAGCTTAGATGCCAGGGGCTCAATGTATACATTAAACAATAATGGAGAAAGTATTCTGTCGTAGGGATCTTGATAAATTAGTTGGACAGCTCTACAGAGGTTTTCTCCCAAATTATAATGCTTTAACATCGTTCGCAAATATTTCCAATAGACCCTATCAAAGGCTTTAGTAGCGTTCAAAGTCAAAACAGTCAGTGGGATCTTCAGGGTGGGATAAAGGTCAATCGAGCCAATAAGACCATATGTTAGCTCATGTAGAGATCATCCACTTAAAAAAAACCTTCTGATCCTCATGTAACAGACCTCCTATTACTCTATGCAGCCTCTCAGCTAAGACCTTAGCAAAAATTGGATAATCCATGTTCAGGAGTGATATAGGTCTGTAAGACTCACAAGAGGTGGAAATTTGTTCTGGGTTGTGAAGTAAATTAACAGAGGCTTCCTTCCAGGAATATGACAATGGATTCCCCTTCTCAAAGATCTCCCCAAATAGTCTAATCATCACTGGTAGTATATTATCACCCAATGCTATATAGTTTTCGTCTGAAAGGCCATCAGGGCCTGCTGCTTTCCCTTTTTTTGCTGGACCTAGCTGCCTGCAAGACTTCAATCTGACTGATATTCTGATTCAAAGTTGTCAACTGAGGAAGACCTTTTCAATATCACTCCTGCCAGTTAAACTTAGTCCAGTTGCATTACATTTTATTTCTCTAATTGGATTTCTAGCTTGATCCATTTTAATTTTCCAGTCAAATAGCTTTCGACAGTTTTCCCCATACTCGAAGTGGGCTACCTTACTCACTTCCCACCTCTTCCTTACTCTAACCTCCAATAATAAAAATAAGCCTTTCTATCAATTCTTGCAACTTGCTCTCTAATATCATCATCCTATTGGCCTTTAACCGTTGCTCTAACAGCTGCCCCTCTAGGTTTTTCATTTGCGACTCCAGTATATCGATCTCTTTTTTGTATATTTTGCTCTTGTAGTATGATATACTAGAAATCTTCCTTCTTCTAAAGGCTTTGAAGGAGTCCCATACCACATTTAGAGGGGCAGTACCTATGTTGATTTTAAAAAACTTAACCATGTCTGTGCGGAGGGCATTCACAATCTCTTGGTCTAACAATAGAGTGCGATCTAGGGTCCATCTTCTTAACTCAGGGTTATAAATGGGTTTAAATTCTAATATTACTGCAGAGTGACATGACATGTGAGCTACCACATTATTGATCTCATGGATTTCCTCTTTTATTACCCTGTCTATCAGAATATAATCAATCCCCGATGAGTGTCAATATTCTTTATTATGGAAAGTGTAACCCTGTCTTTTCCCAGCCCTTTCTTTCCATACATCGCATAGTCCTATTTGCCCCACCATATTTTTGATATATGATTGCATTTTAGGAGAGACAATCGATCTACTTTCGGAGGATTTATCTAATGTAATGTAATGTAAATAATTCTTATATAGCACGTACTGTCACCCTACGGGTATCCTGGCGCTGTGACTGACAAAATCGACATTGGAGCCTGTGATCATCTTACCCAGGAAAACATTATTGGGAACTCAGCCAGACCCTACCTGGGAAACAGCCAGGTTTTTAGCTGCTTTCTAAATAGGGGCAGAGATTGAATTTGCCTAATGTCTAGAGGGAGTTCATTCCACAGCCGTGCGGCTGTTACACCGAATGCTCTACCCCCGACTTCATTTTCTTAATTCTTGGGATGTTCGCTAAGTGTGCATTTGCTGACCGAAGGTCTCTCGCAGGTACATACCATGAGAATTTCCTCTGCAAGGGCTTTGGGCCCATTCCGTGCATTGCTCTGAACACAGTGCACAGGGATTTGAATTGTATCCTCTGGCAGATCGGCAGCCAGTGGAGATCTTTCAAGGCCAGAGAAAGTGAGGAACTGCGCTCCCTGTTTAGAGCTAGCTTAGCTGCAATTGACTGAATCCTTTGTAGCTTTTGAAGTAGTGACTTTGAGCCCCCCAAATATAGTGAGTTGCAGTAGTCTAATCTGCTCAGGATTATACACCTCACAATTTGGGGTCTGGTGGCAGTCGGTAGTAGCAGCAAAATTCTTCTCAGAGCTCTAAGCAGTGAGAAACATGTACCAACTACTTTGGTAACTTGTGATTCTAGCTGGAGATTGTCATCCAGCAGAACTCCCAGGCAATTTGCGGATGACGTGACCCCGCGCACGTTGCCGCAGCGTCTCCTGACTCATCGATGCCCCGCCCACGGAGGAGTTTGGAGCTCTGATGGAGTAACGGCTGATCCCCGCCGATTCCCTGTTGTCGTTGCTGCCGTTCCTGTCTTCGTTTCTTTTGAAGGACTGTGGCATTGGCGGTAATTATTTCAAGCTGCAGCTGGCTCTGGATAACCTTACGCAGCAGGAGAGAAGCGGAAGACCCATGAGCATGTAAACTCAGGCAGGCTTTGGTGCTATGTTGCGGTAAGCCCTTAGTGCAGCCTGTCTGTCTGTCTGTTTGCCTGCCGGAAAATATGGGACATTGCGTTTCGCGTTGGCGTTTGGAGTGAAATCTATAAAGGACTTTAAATCTAGGTACCGTGTTACGCGGTTACGTTGCCTCACGGAGACTTCCTAGAGCATAATTGGCTGGTCAAAATGCGAAACAAACAGTCTAAAGCAGTAGCTGGGAGAGAGTTTTTAAAATCTGGCCAATCGCCACCGACACCTGTGTTAGCACCCAAGGAAGTCAGAAGAGGGAGAAGAAATGCTCAGCAGAGATTAGATTTTAAAGCAAAAAAACTGGCTCTGGCTGAGAAGAATACTGAGAAGAATACTCAGGACGCTGCTGATAAAAATTTGGAAGAAGAGCAGAGTATGTCGGGACTTTCAACTGATTTGAGTATGTTGGCTGTGGGGGGTGAAGAGGAGGCAGGAAAGGGGGGTGAAGGAGCAGATGAAGTAGCAGAGGACATATTGAGGATGGAGGATAAGGTGGTGAAAAGGAAACAGTACCCTCTCTTTGGCAGTACCTTAGGTGTACGGGACTTACCGACTAGTACTCCTCTTGTGAATAGGGAGGAGCGTAGTGTGGAAGATTTAAGAGGTCAGGGGAAAAATCGCAGGATATACAAAGTCAGAAATTGCTGTATATCCCTGACTACCCTGCTCACACCTCCTCAGTTTGTACAGCACACCTACAGTCGCAATTCAAATCACACGTTATCCCAGATCCGGCAGAAATGAACTTAGAAATAAATGCTGTGATTTATGGGGAACCATCTCTGAGCAACCGGCCTCTGTTATCGGAGGGTCAAGTACCTCCTCAGACTGCGCAAAAGGAGAATGGGAGTCAGAAATTTGCAGACAAGCCGGATGAGCTGGATTCGACGTCCATATCTGATTCAGAAGCGGAATTAGAACTAGAATCGGAATCAGAACCAGAATCAGAGCAGGGGAAAAAGAAAAAACGGAAAAAGGGGAAAAAGGGAAAAGAAATATCCCCCAATTCTGTGAGAGTTGGCAAAAGCCCGGGACAAGGAAAGAGGGAAAATAAAGCCGATTACAATACCCCAGTACAAGAAATGTTTATAACTATTTTACAAGAGGTAAGAGATCTGAAGGCGTCGCAAGTATATGAAATATCCCAGCTGCATGATAGACTATTAAAGATGGAGGAAAAACTGGGCAATTTACCTATAAGGATCGCAGAATTGGAGGTTCGTGTTTCAGATCTTGAGGACAAAATTGTTGTTATGCAAGAGGAACTCCAGGTGTTGAATAAAAATAAGTATCAGATGGATTCAAAGTTACAAGACCTTGAGAATTATAATAGGAGATCAAATTTACGCTTGGTGGGAGTATCCGAGGGGCTGGAGGGGGCAGAAATGGTAAAATGGACAGAGTCCCTGTTGAAAAAAGCAATTCCGGAATTACAAGGGGACCTCACGATTACCAGAGCCCATAGGGTACCTGCACATAAGCCTGTGAATCTCAAGTATCCACGAACAATCTTGATGAACTTTTCGGATTATAGAATTAAGGAGCGAATCCTAAGTACAGCTATATCAAGGAGAACATTTACAACTGATGAAATTAAAAATTTTAAAATCTTCTCTGATATGTCTGCAGCATCAGCCCTTAGACGCAAGAACTTTGTTAAAATGATTGATCCGTTTAAAGCCAAAGGGGCACAGGCAATGATTGTGCAACAATCTAAATTAAAAGTTCTAGCCAAAGGAAAGTTTTTTATCCTAACGGATATTTTAGAAGCCCAGAACCTTCTGGAGGGCCTTAATACTACATAAGGAAAGGGAGATTTTGTATTTATAAGTTCCTCGAATATTTGATTAGTCATATGTGAGTAAATGTTTAAGATGTCTGGGTTAAGAGTTTTGTTCATCTCGGGGGCGGTTGCAAAGGTGAGTCAGGAGTCGCATTAGGATGCAACAAGATGGCATCCGCTAAGAGAAGGGAGAAGGAGGGGAAGTCAGTGGGGAAGGAGGGGTCTTCCCTTCTTCTGGAGAGGGTGGGTTGGGTGGGTGGTGGTGGGGGTGATGCAATAAAAAAAGAGAGTTCATAAAGGGGGAAAAAATGTATGTGATTATTTCCATCAAGAGGAGATTAAGTGATGCGCACAGTAATTATTCTACAGGGTTAGGAGTAAGTTGTGGCACTGCACAATAGAAACAATATGTTACACATGAAATGCTGCATCGTAATGCACTTTAATGCATATTTTGCACAATAGTTACAATTGTACTGTATATTGTATTTTTATGGTTTTTTTTGCGTGATTTGCACTTTATGCCTATTTGCACTATTGAAAGTGTAGGGTTTTTTTTTTTATATCTATTTTTAAAGTATATTGGTCCAACAAGTGCGTGATTGTATTTAACCATATTTATATATATATTTAGTGGAATTGGCACTATAGTGCAGTTGGCTAGCAGATATGTGTTTTATATTTTTTGCATACTTTGCACAAATGTTATCATATGCATGATGGTGTACTGGTTTAGTATTTGTGAAGCTTACTTAAAATATTTGGGGGCGTCTTGGTGCGTAAAGTAGTTAGCTATGCTCTTATTAGAGATTTAGAAAGGGTAGAATATGCATATTTGGTATACTCCGCATAATTTCCACTTTGGAAAGATAGTTTTTATATGAGCAGGAAGAAATTGTTGATTCTGTCTCTAAATGCCAATGGTTTAAATAATAGACGTAAAACTTGTGCGATAGAGAGTTGGCTAAAAGGTTATCACCCAGATGTGATCTTTATACAAGAGACACATTTCCGGGCTCTAATAAATGCTGGAAAAATGCTAAAAAATTGGACAGGATTTTACTGTTCATCGGTGTCGGGGGTAGCTCAGAGAGGTGTGAGTATTTTTATAGGTAAGCACGTCCAATTTCAGGTTGAAGCCTCACATTCAGATAAGAGTGGTAGATGGACATTCGTATCAGGGAAAATAGACCAGACAAACCTTATATTAGCTACAATCTACGCACCAGTCCCTGATGATCCACTCCCTATTTTACAGTTAAAGCAAGCTTTATTTGGTATACCGGGTCAGATTATATGGGGTGGTGATTTTAATTTTTTACAAAATCCTGTGGTTGATTCAACCAAAAAGACCGGAGACAAAATAAACCACAAGTTGCTATTGCTTTGTCGAGTTGTAAGTCGGATCTAGACATTCTGGATAGCTGGCGCCATAATAATCCGGTTAAACGCGAATATTCTTGTCATTCGGCAAAATATGATTCAGCATCTAGGCTAGACTTTTTTCTCACTTCTCAGAACCTTGAAGTTAGTAAATACGAGCATATAGTAAATGCCTTCTCAGATCATGCCCTCATTAAGTTGGAAATTATGTTAGATAAGTTAGAGGATGAATCATCAAGGAGATGGTATTTTAATAAACTTAATTTAGCTGAGAAACAATGGTGCGTAGAAATAGAAAAGGAGATTAGCTCCTTTTTTAATATAAATAAGGATTCCGCACCAATTAATATAATATGGGAGGCATTTAAAGCCACTCTGAGAGGCATAATTACCTCCAAAGAGATTCCAAAGCAGAAGGCTAAGAAGGAGGAGAGAATGGTGATAGAAAATAGTCTGGCCCATGCAAATCAGGAATATTTCAGAAATAGGACCCCAGCTACCAGACAAAAAGTATTGAATGCAAAAATGAGAATGAGGGAATTTTACTACGAATTAGGGGATATGTCAAGTAGGTTATACCTCCAGACTAGTTACGAAGATAGTGAATATACAGGAAGATTGCTAGCTTGGCAAGCAAAGGAGAAGCAAGTTCGAAATAGAGTTGAGCATATTCAAGATAAAGTAACTAAAACCCGTGTAAATACCACGTCTTTAATAGGAGAGGTTTTTCTTAATCATTATAAAGATATATATCAGACATCTGATCAGATTCCTGTAGAAACAATTGATGAATTCTTGCAGGGACTGCCTATTCCAACTTTGGGAAATAACTTTAAAGAGCTGCTGCTAGCCGAATTTACGAAGGAAGAACTAGATGCGGTTATCAGCTCTTTACCTAATTGTAAAGCTACCGGGGAGGATGGCATTCCTGGGGAATTTTTAAAACATTTGCTACAATACTTTGCCCTGAAATTTTAAGACTCGCAAACTTTTTATTACATGGAGGCGATCCGCCAGCATCTTTTCGTATTGCAGTAGTGGTCAGTATTTTAAAAAAAGATAAAGACAGTGAAAATGTGAATTCTTATAGGCCAATAAGCCTTTTGAATACTGACTACAAAATTTTTACTAAACTGATTACCAATAGATTAAATAAGATGGTGGGGTCACTTATTGGAACGGATCAATGTGGTTTTAT
Organism: Calotriton arnoldi; assembly: GCA_963921515.1. Classification (NCBI taxonomy): domain Eukaryota; kingdom Metazoa; phylum Chordata; class Amphibia; order Caudata; family Salamandridae; genus Calotriton; species Calotriton arnoldi. Next base: position 220,184 of record CAWUFW010010065.1, read on the forward strand.
AGCAGGGAGACAGCTCTATACTAATACAAATTTTTTATTAGAAGCTTTGGATTTTTTTAATGTTAATAAGGTTCAGGCACAGATATGGTTTTTAGATGCCGAAAAGGCATTTGACCTTGTTTCTTGGAATTGTCTTTTTACGATTTTAGCAAAGTTTGGTTTTCCAAAAGAGTTTATAATTTTATTAAAACAACTTTATACAAACTCTCAGGCACAAATATTAGTTAACTCTGTTAAGATAGGGACGTGCCAAATAAATAGAGGTACCAGGCAAGGCTGTCCCCTTTCACCGATTTTATTTGCTCTTTTTATAGAGCCTTTAGCAATTGCAATCAAGGAAAAAAGAGCACATACAGCTCCGGTGCAAGGAATGACGAATATAAAATTGTATGCTGATGACATTGTACTTTTCTTGAATTCGAAGATAGACACTCAGGTGGAAGTGATGAGAGTTTTTGCAGACTTCCAAGAAATAGGAGGCTATAAAATTAATAAGACTAAAACAGAAATTATATTATGTAACTGTGGTGTGAACACTTTATTATTAGAATTTAGACATTCGTACAATACTCGTCCAAAGAGATATTTAGGGATCTTTGTTACAGAGAAAGTAGAAGATCTTTTTTCTTTAAACTATACCCCATTATTGAAAAAGGCGAGCTCTCAGTTAACACGCTGGAATCAGCTCCCATTGTCAATAATAGGACGAGCTGCGTTAATTCGAATGTCTATCCTTCCATTGTTTAATTTTCTTTTTAGTGCTGCTCCCTGCGCAATACAGTCCTCTTTTTTTAAAGAGTTAGATAGTATGTTCTCCTCTTTCCTATGGGCAAATAAGGTATCAAGGTTAGCACTTAGCACTTTAAACTATCCTGTGGAAGAAGGAGGTTTATCTCTTCCGAATATTAGAAATTATTATTATGCGACATTTTTACATCATAGTTTTAGATTCTTTTTTTCAGATCCTCAAGAGGCAGATAATTTTTTTATGAAAAAGATCCTAAAGGAATATAATATTAGGGACCCTACAAGAGTTACGAAGTACCCTAAGAAAGTTCGTTATAAGACCTTACAGTGGTTATTTAAACAAAAAACGCAGCTTTTAGCGTATTATGATATTTTAAGAATTAATAACTCAACCAGACTTTCGAACATACATACGGGGGAAATAAGTATTCTAGCAAATAATATATTAAGGCTATGGGAAGAAAATGGTTACGTCCAAATTCAGGATTTTATTAGGGGGAATTGTTGGAAAACCTGGATGGAAATTGAAATGGGCCTCCAGCATTCCAATATAATTTTAAAGTGGTCATTTGTTAGATTAAAACCTATATTGGAAAAATTAAATATAGAAAATTTGGACTATAAATTTAGTATTAGTGAAGCCCTTAACTGTCCTATATATAGAAAGATTAGTGATTGGGTTAAGATAGTCGATCAGAATAAGTCTTCTTCATTATATGAAAAAGTTTGGGATAAATGGAGGAAAGTGGAAGAGATACAGATTCTTCAATCAACGTGGAATAGGTTAAATACGTTTAATGCATGTATATTTAGAGGGGCGAACTTCAAACGTATGCAATTCTATTCGAAATGGTTAATATATAGAACACCCTTCTTTCTTCATAAATTATATCCGCAAATTGAAGATAAATGCTTTCGTTGTGCAGAGAAAGGCACTTGGACGCATATTATTTGGAAGTGCCCAAAAATTCAGAGTTTTTGGGGGAGATCGAGAAATATCTTAGATTTACAATAGATCCCCATATTTCACTTGATGAATCTATTGCGGTTTTGGGATGTTCTTCTGATACTGCCGAATATGAAGAATGCTTGTTTATAGTAGCATTATTGGCAAGATCTTTAATTTTGCAACTCTGGAAAACAGAGAAGATACCCACTTTTAATGCTTGGAGGGCAAAATTAACCAAAGTACAAGAATTGGAAAGGAAATATGCAATAAGATCAGGAACATTAAGAAGGTATGAGAAATATTGGAGTATCTTTGAAATATAGGATAACATATTGTATTTTGGTATACAGATAGAAAGGGTACGTGGGTACCTACTTGGTTTTGGTATCATTGTATTTTATCTTAATGTGATCTTTTTATGTATTTATTCGCCATAAGTTTGTATTTGTACCTGATTTTAATAGGATTCTTTTTTTTTTTTTTTGGTATTTTAGGAATAATTTGATTGTACTGCTAAAACATTTTCTGAAATGAGTATCTGTGAAATTTTTTAATCTCTGCACTTTGCACTTTAGATCGAAGTTAATTATTTTTCTCCTTAATATTCTGGAATATGTATTTTTCTATAATATCATGGAATGTGTGTAAGATCTATGAACTCTCAATAAAAAAAAAAAAAAAAAAATCCAGCAGAACTCCCAAGTTACGCACCGTTTTAGCTGGCACTACAGGTTTGTCTATTGGTGTTATTTGGAGCTCTATGGGAAAAGGCCGGGCAATCCTGGACGTGGAGCAGTATACAATCTCCGTTTTTCCTCCATTAAATTGTAGGGAGTTGTTTTTGAGCCAGTTTGCGGTATTCTGCATACACTCCTGAAATGTATCCAGGGTGATTGCCTGGTTCCCTTCTAATGAAAACACCAATTGCGTGTCATCTGCATAGAGACATCTGTAATCTAGGGTAGAGGTCTTCAAACTGTGGGACGCGCCCCCCTGGGGGGCTGTAGATGCCTTTATAGGTGGGGGGGCGCAAATGGTCCAACAAGTACTTGTAAATGAAGATGGCCTGGAAGCACAACTTGGCATGTTTAGAGGCTGTCGTCATTTACATGCAGTCCTTGAAGTGGTTTAAAAAACATGCATTGGGAATCTCATAATGTGAAACAATGTATTTCCACCCGGTTAGCTTAGCTTGCATGTATTTTTCGTTTAAGGTTATTATTTTATATGCAGATAACTGAAAGTAGAAAAACAAGGCACTTACAGAATATTATGTTACTTTCAGCCACGTGGTGGCAGGGTCAACAACGCTGCTAAAAAGAACACAATATTCTTCAATTGTTTTGTTTTTCACTTTCAGTTAACTGCATATAAAAGAATGCAGAAACCTTAAACAAAAAATAAATGAGCGTTAAGCTAATGAGATAGAAATACATTATTATACTTTATGAAATTTCATTTGGGTAATGTGACCACTGCAGATGTGAGGATTAGTGTCTTGTTAATTTATAGTACTACAAGGCCCCACCCTGGAGCAGAAAGCACTGTGAATATGAAAGTCATTATTTTAAAATTGTTTTATACACAGTGTAAGGTAGACCGCTGCAAATGATTTGGTGTTTTAAGATAGTGCTTTTATCATATATATTTTAGTAATGGGTAAACTATACCAAATGCACACATTTTTCTATTAAAAGTACACTTTCTAGAGCTCAGCTTATAACACATTGACATTAGGTATCAAAAAGAATAACTTATTGTCCTCATGGAGCCTCAATTGCACACATTTACATTCTTTCAGGTAGAAGGCGTGGTGGTAAGAAGGCCTGTTCCGTCCTTAGCTCTGTGTCCCTCCCTGAACTTCACAGCACAGGAAAACTCCTCCCAACCCAACTCCGCTCTCCCTTCACTTTTACTCAGAGGAACTTCAAGGGCCACAATAACTGTTCAGGGATGGTTGTTTTTCTTAATGAAAAGTATGGGAACTGCTTTTGTAAAATTAAAAAAGCATAGGGCATATGGTTCCCCATAGATCCTGTCCACTTCATCCTATGTTTACATGCAGATGTAGTTCAAGGTGCGTTGAGTGGATGACAGGGAGGAGGCCAGCAGGGTCACATTCAGATAGAGTGCTCTGATCGTCCTGACCCCTTGGTCCCCAGAGTAATGGTCCAGGAGAAAGAGGAAAGTAGTGAGATCCTTGGATAGCATTAAAGAGATAGCCCAGAGGAAGTGGTGCTATATTGGGGCGGGAGCATTTTTTAGATTACAAATGTTAGAGACAGCTTCCTCAGAGAGATCCCTTGAGGAAGGTGGGGAGTTTTGGGGGCTTTTTTTAAGGGCTTTTTAGTGCAGCAGGTGCAGATGCATTGGAACCCAGGCTCACAACACCCCAATTATTACACCTAGAGTTTTTTGGTCAATTTCTGTCTTGGTTTGATATATTTGTACTTTCATAAGTCTCACATATTGTGTGGATTATGAACGGCAGAAAAATACCCCTGAAATGATCTCCTAAGTGCCATCCCGGGAGCTTACCCCTGCCCCTCCTAATCCCCCTATTCTTGCCATACATTTTTGGAGGGGGTCCGACTTCAAACATTTTGCTTAGGGGTGATCAAAGCAAAAACGTTTGAAGACCTCTGATATAGGGTGTTATCCATTAAAAGATTGAAGTCTCCAGCAATAATAATTGGGAAAGTAAAATCTAACAGGTTCAAAAAAATCATCTTTGAAGGTTCAATATCACCGGTATTCAGACCATAATGGCCCAGTAGGGTATAGTTATGGTTGTATACCTGTAAATTAGTGAGTATCCATCTTCCTGATTGATCTGTGACATTATCCTTATTAAAGGCGTTTACCTGCTTTTTTATCAAAATGGTCACCTCTTTAGTGCCAAAGTTCTGTTCTGTCCAAACCATCTGATGGACCAATTTTTAAGCCATGAATAAATCTAAGTACTCTTCCCTAGTCAAATGAGTTTCTTGCAGAATTATAATATTGAGCTTGTGAATACCTTAAGTATTGTAATATCCTTTCTCCTCTCTCTTTTGTACACATCCCATTTATATTCCTGCTTCTGAAAGGGAAATACTGGTATAGGGCTGCAAAACCAATAGGGAAAATTAGGGAATGCCAACTAGAATGGTGCTGCTAGAAACCAGCCCCGAAATAGTGGGAGCAGGTGCACGTTTGCCAATACGTAATGTCCTTTTCCCAAACCCATAAGCAGAGCTTCATATACACGTTCTACATGATTAGGAAAAAGCATTATTTGAAATATGCAGAAGCGACAATTTCTCTTGGTAACCAGGACACATTTTCTTCTGCAAAAGTACAGATTTCTATTAGGTAGTTTAAGAGGAGTGTGGTTAAAAAACTGGATTATGCTTTGTGCGTGACTTTCCTCTAAAATAACATTAAAAGTACTCCCTAGGAAGAAGAGTTATTTGTGCATGCCGAGATGCGCTCAAAGATCTACTAAATTTAATGGGTGCATAGGCAGTTCCCTGGCTTACATTTGTTTCATATTGGTTTAGGAGGCTGGGTCTTAATAGGTTATGGGAAGTGCCAAATGCCTGGCCGACATTGTCAATCTGCAAATTTGCTACTGGGCACACATACATGAATGTTATATAAGAATGGACTAAATGGATCGTTGACTAATATGTACCTTGGTTTTAAATTGGTTCTGTGTTTTGATTATTTTAGATTTTATATCTCCTCCCTTAGCAAAAAGCCTGTATGCCCGTTTTCATTTAAGCATTCTCTCATTGAGATCCTTTACTGATAAATGGAATAAGGGTCTGGTCACAAGCCTTTGCTCTGTTGTGCCTCGGACAATGTGACCGAGACGCACATATTGTTTTTTTGTCCAGCATTCCTTGGGTCTCGCCGCAAATGGATCTGCCCAATATGTCGGTCCCTGGGCTTGTCAAGATATTTAGTGACCCATATAATTTTTAAAAGTGATCCGTCTCCTGTTATTGTTTTTGCTGCCAGCAAATTCTTACAAGCTATTTGGCAGAGGTGCAGTAACATTTTAAAGGGAATAGCACATTGGAACATGCTGTGCACTAACAAACTATAAATACAACCTCTGGTCTACATATTTAATGCACAATTATAAAGTTTTTAAACTACTCAAGATTTTAATCTCCTGATAATTAATTATCTGTATTCAGTTTTAAGCCGTTTCTGTATTAATTAATTACTTGGAGGAATTAAATGTGTATTTAATGAGATTTTATAGTTATAGTTGTACAGCTAAGGAAACTTTTTTTAAACCGACTTGGGCATGTGCAATCTTTTTTATTACTGTACTTATTCTTTTTAGACATATTTTATTGTATTACTGTATGTACACTTTGGTGGTTCATGGTAACCAAAATAAAGTATTTTACTACTACTACAGATTTCTATTAGTTAGTTTAAGAGGCATGTGGTTAAAAAAATGGATTATGCTTTGTGCATGACTTTCCACTATGATAACATTAACAGTGCCCCTAGGAAGAAGAGTCAGTTGTGCGTCTTTGCTTCTGGGTTGTAGCCGCTAACTTCGGGTGCTTACTAGAGCGAGACGTTTTCCGAGGGTTGGTGCTGGGGAACCATTGAATACTGATTAAAGTTAAGTATTTGTTACAAAGTAAATCTTGAATTAATCTCTTGAGGAATGGTAATCATCTATTTTTGAGATTTTACAACTTCCGGATTAATGTGAGTGTGAATTAGGTTTGTTTAATTTACTGTTTATATTGAATTATTGCGCTAGAAGCACTGTTCATGGGAAGGCGCTGGGCTGTTTTAAATAACTAAATTTTAATTGTATTAATTAGGAGTTTGAAAAACTCCTCTGGCAATGATCTGTCACAGGGCTCACCTACAACGACCAATCCGCGCTCCTCTCTTCACACAAGGTCTGTTGGCACCTCTAGATGTAATCAGATATCCGGCTTTATTTCTCGCCCTACGATGCAGCACATCCTGCTCAATGTGCAGCAAAGCACAGGTCTAAACCTTTACTCTGAAGATTTAAGGTCATGGAAACAGCCCTAATTCACTTCTATGAAATGGGATGGCCCTCAATGTCCCACCTAGGACACCCACTGGTAATGATCAATGGACAGCTTGGCTTTTTGAGTAGAGTACGCAATTTTTCACTTCATCACATTTGCGCGAAAATGGTTACATCTATGGCAATATGTTGCCTGTATCCTCATTTCACGCTAGCCACATCTTCTCTGCGTAAGACATACTTTTCAGAAATCAGCTATGCCCGGATTGTGAGTGGGACAGTCGGGTATTCAATATTGATCCATCTTATGCTATCCGATGACCCAAGTTCAGTATTTGTAGGGCGCAATAAATATCACATATCACAGGTTGAACCCTTAAAATGGCCATAACGTGGATTTTGGAGCAATACACTCCAAAAGCTGCATTTCCTGGTATTTTCTGGGCATTTACCCCAGGTAAATATTTGCAATTATGGCCTGCTGATATGCACCTGCGAAACATTGCAGGACTTCAGACTTTAATACATCAAGTACTGGGTGTGGTGAGTTCTGCAAAGCTCATTATTCTGACCCATGCACAAGCAGGCGTTTGCACATGGGTCATCATTTTCCGGCACAATAGTTATCACGGTGTTAGGGTCTGATACACAAAGGTAAACTTACACTTTTGTGTAAGTTCACTACTTTTAGGTATTCCCAAACTACAAGTGGAGTTTTACGGCTCAGCACTCCCTTAACTTATGTGCAGCATTCTCCGCCCTAATTACGAAGTCTCCAGGTGCATAGACTCCACACACATAAGCATAGGGAGTGTGGAGAAATAAAACTCCGCAAGTAGTTCCTGAATAACTGAATGTAGTAAACATACTTAAAAGTGTAAGTTTACTGATGTGAACCAGGCCCCAAGTGTTCTTTTCTAGCACAGTGCGATTGTGCATAGAAAAGGTCAGCAAAAGGTAATGTTCCAGAGAAAAGATCTGCATACATTTGCCAGTATGTATACAAACGTACAGCTCATTTGCATAGATATTTCTGTACACACGTTACACTTTTCGATTAGAGTGAATATTATTTAGGTCCCCACTTCCATGCATCTGTGCAGCCAGGGTAGCATGGGCAAGTGATATTGATCATTATTCTGACCCATGCACAAGCCGTCAATTTCACAAGTGATATTGAAAACACATGTCCTTTATGCTCTTATTGGCAATGAGGACCATTTTTTATACCAAATTCATAATCTTTGTTATCGTGACAGCTGGCCATTTGAAACCTGGCTGAGTCTACTATATCAAATGGCTGCAATGCAGTGTTCTTCCTCGTGATGTTATGATATCTTAGGGACCTCTGTGGCAGAGAATTCCAAGAGTGGGAGTTGGACTGAGTTCCGAGCTGTGGCTGCGGTATGAATCCCAGCTTTCTGCTTTTACCAAATTTTAGACCTCTGTCCTCATTTCACTACGGCAACTACAAAGAGACCTATGCATCTTCTACCACACTCCCACACCCTATCCTCACATTTGTTCAGTGAGGAGAGAGTTGTCCAAACATTTCAGCATTGTGTACCTGACAACACTGCCCAGACATACTTCGGAACAGGAAGACTGAGCGAAGACTCATTCGTTACAACTCGACTTCAGAGGAAAGAGCGGCTGAAGGAGCAATTTTGGCAGGCATAGACACATGGCAACTGGTCTGGCAACAAAATCTCTGCATGGTGGAGACTGGAACGCAGGGTGGAACAGAAAGAAATGTGCTTTATTGCAATATTGCTTGGGTGCCGAAGGGCAGGCGGCGTTGGAAAGTTTCCCAGATCTAGAGCAAGATGTAGTAAGGGGACTGAATAAGGTTGGCATATGTACCAAGAAATGGGATTTGCACTACGTGCACAGTTTAAAAAGGGTGAGTATAATCTATAAAGGTATCATTTTGGGAGGGGAAGAAAAAGTGAAATTGAGACTGTGCAGGAGCATGTTGCATCTTTAAGGAAACTGACCACTTACACATGTGGGTGCTTTGGTTGATGAGAGAAAAAGGGCAAGACTGAGAAAATGAAGGTGTGGTTAAAAGATGAACCATAATCGTCTGATGATTTAACAGTAGCTAAAAATGTTGAACATGATATCATGTGTTGAGGAGATACGGAAAAAAGGACAAGGAAGGAAAAGATGTTGTGAACTCAATTAAAGCATTTGTAGGCGTCAAAAAAGAGAGAACATTTAAGGGACAATGCTATAAATATTCCATTGTTTGTCAGATGGCTAATAGTAGAGACTGTACAGTGATTGAAGCTTCTTGTAGTAAATGTGAGAAGACAGGACGTTTTGTGAAATGCTGTAGGAGTATGGCTGAGGAGCAGAAATTGAAAGAAGTTAAAGAACTGTGTGAAGAGATCGATCTGCAGTTGGGTGGTAAATGAGAGGGGAATTTGATCAAAATTGAGGAAAGAGATCTGCGGATGATGCTTGATTCATGCTCTGCTTTAAGAAGTGGATGAAGTTGTGTAAAACTGACATAAAACCTGGAGGTTATGGTGGACAAATTATAAAGATGAAAGTATATGAAAGTTTATTTTTGAAGCAGTCATGGAATTCAGGAAAAAGCTTATTGTGGGTTAAGTGTACATGACCATCAAGGGAGACATCATAATTAGTTAGCCATATCAAAAGGAGTTGGGGGGAATATCCAAATGGTGCATATAGATCACGTGAGTGAGTGTATGGGAAACTTTCAGAAAGATTTCCCTGAGGTACTTACTATAAAACAAGGGTTTCTAAAATAATATGTACAGAAGATCAAGTTTAGGAAGAAGTTCGCTCCTATCATCGCTAAGGTGAGAAAGCTGCCCATAAATGTACATGAGGTTGTTAAAAGGGAGTTGGACAAACTCTGTTAGACTGGGTCTATAGTTCCAGTAGAGGTCACAGGGTGGTTGGCTCTCGTGGTACTGTCCAAAAAGGCTAATGTCAAAATTTGTTTGTGCATTGACTTGAGAGATAGGGAAGTCATAATAGACAAATTCCCGTTGCCAAATATTTCAGAGTTGTAAGCTTTGCTGTCAGGTGCATATTTGTTGTACAGCATTAGATTTAGCCTCAGCATATCATCAGATTTGGTTACATTAGGTGCCCTAAAATCTCATATTATTCATAATACCTATAGGAGCTTACAAGTTACCTAAAGAGTTTTGGCTTTACATTGCACTAGATTCAGGGGGCCCCTGAGGGATGAACACTCTACCCCTTACAAGTTTGTGTTATACGGTCTTTTCTCATTGTGGGAAGAAGGTACTTATTAGAGTGACATTAGTTTAAGAGGTGTGATCAGATTTTTAGATAACTCACAACACTGCATGGTTAGTACATGTGTTCTATTAATCTTGTCATTCTCACCACATGCCGTACAACCTCTTACAGCTCTCCACATCTAAATCCCTACCAGGTCATCAACCAAAAATTAAATCTTATAGCCTGTTTAGTTTTTACCACTTTGACCTTCTTGGGCCAAATTTATTATTCTTTCCTGTTAGGTTTTGGGTGAGACCAACCAGGTACTCATATACCAGACAGTACTTCCTTAAATCAGAACTCAAAAACTTTTTCTCTGGCCCTTCAATTTTCACTTCCTACAGTGCCTTCACCAAATTGACATCTTGTAGTAATTCCTTTCTTCACTCATCTTCACTGACTGGGTCCGAACTAAGTTACATGTGTTCCGGTTTCCGGTTTCCGAAGGACATGGCCAGGCAGTTCGGGCTGTACTGTTCCCATTGGAGTAAGATCAAGACTGATCTGTATATGGCTGGGTCCAAACTGAGGTGGAATGGTGTTTAAAATAAACATGGATTGAAATGCGTCCAGAGTAATCTTTATGTCAGCACCTGGGCCGGATCTTGGCACGAGTGCCGATATAAAGATAGTATTCGTAAATGCACCAAAATTCTAAGTTTACCTTTGTTAATCGGGCCCCTTAATGGTTAGCCCTCTAAAATGAAACAGGACCATTAATGTAAACATATTTGATGAGATTAGAAATAGGAATTGAATATGTTTCCAAGAATATGTAGGGATCGCCACCGCTTGTGTGAGTTTTAAACTATTAAAAGTGTGGAAAATTTACAGGGTATGCCTTAATGATGCTCATACATCAGAATGTCATTATCATCAAATTAAGGGCATTGAATAAAAATACATATAGAGCCTATTTTTAAGTTTGATGGATGGTACTGTCATGGTCACAACTGCTTGGTTCACAAGAGCAGGCCAGAACACTCGTTTTGCCACCTACACACATGCATATCCTTTTGACACAAGTGCAAAAGGATTCGGATTCACTTCGGGTGCCAATCACGGTACGGATCTCCGTTCTCTTGGGACCAACCCGATCTATCAGTGACAGCCAGCTGGCCTGCCCCGGCACCGAACCACACCTACAGCGTCTCCCAATTCTCGCTCCTCAGGCCGGACCCACTCATCCCCGAGCGTCAGCCACCCCGGCTGCCCCGGAAGCATCAACACGTATGTCTGCGTGTTCCTACATCGCCCTCCGGGCCGGACCCCCCAGATCCGTGGACTCCTTGCCTTGATGGCCGTGTGTATAGCAACCCCATGACCTGCCTCTACGTCAATTGTTCCAAGGACTGCATTTTTCAATCTGCGCACCTCTATCATTGAATCCAGTAGGCAATTGACACAGGCATCCATTCTTTTGTCTTGAAGATGATCCATGCATTCTTGTAGAGGGATCAAAACGTCGTCGACTTCTCGCACCTTGACATAACTGTATAATTTTACCAATATGTGCTAGGTTGCACTAATTATCCATCAGTGGCCTGTATGTTAAAAATTGTTCGGCCGCACTTCTTTGTTTGCCTGTAGTCCTTGGTATAATTACTTTCCCACTTGTATGTTTCTCTTTTTACTATGCATATTAAATGATCAAGTCCAATAGGACATAAAAAGTAGACATAATTGTATCTCTATTTTTATATGCTTTGACCTCATAACCTTCTTGTTAGGGACCATTGTGCCTTAAAACAGGTACCCATGCAACCCAGCCTTTCACTGACACAGCGTTTAGGGAGATGGAGGCAAGGACCTTGGTATGGGTTTGGTTCCAAATCCCACTGTTTATGAATGGCCAATATTTGAAGGGTACTCTGTTGTGAGAAGTGTTAAGAGCGTATGGCTGTGCCTTGACCACTGCATAATTGGGAACATTCCAGAAGCAACAGGGATGATCATGTGAAATTTCAAGATCTCAGCAGCCATCTTAGATACCAAGAGTTTAAATTCCCCATCTATCGCAAATTCTCCTTACTAGGCAATTGAGATGAGAAGAGAGATTCACCCGAAACAAGAAGAGACATGCGACCACCATCTCACAGACTGAGAAATCATCATCCCAGCAGTCACAGGATGCAAGGATCTAGAGTACCTGAACTAAAGAACAAAACAAGACAATCAGGTAAGCTAGTGATGCACAGAAGAGAAAAGAGGCATAGAGAAAGCCAAGTGATACAAAGACAACCAAACTAGCGAAGTGCGATTGAGAGGCATACATGCAGAATTTCATGTCACGTGTTAAGGATATGATAAAATTGCAAGAGAGCGCAAAGTAAAGATCTAATTCAGAATAAAATAAATGTGCTGAGTCAAGGTATCAAGATAACGAGAAAGTAATGAGGCCGGAAATTAGGTAGCAACTAAAGAAATTTCAGTATGAAACAAACCAGTGTAACTTAAAAGTGACTAATCTTGGAACTGAGCACCATAAAGCGAAATTATGGAATAAAAACAAATTCTCCAAAGAAACTAATGAAACTACGGGACACAATAGAGGTAAAAACTAATGATGTTAACTCTGGATGTTGTTATAAAATGTTGTTACTAGTTTGAGACTGAGTAATAAACTTGTCTGGGACATTTTTCATTGGTAGAACACTAAAGTACAAGCTATCCCCAGATGTAGATGGTATACATAGGCTGAGAATAAGAGGAGAGAAGATTATTGATGTGTGAAGAAATACCTTTGAGCAGGCTCTCATAATCCAATTCCTCTTTCCCCTTTTGCACAGACCTTGTATGAATCGATACAGGACATTCATCAAGGTGTGTGTAGACGAGAGAAGTTGGTCATTCACTGCTCATTTTAGGCTGGAACAATCAGGCTAGTGCATCTTACAAGTTCAATGAGAGGTCTGATAGGTACTCAGTTAATCAGCGTGTCAGAGGATATTATTTCTACCATCCTTATGGACTACTGTCCTTCATATTTATCGATGACTGCTGGCCCAGCGGTCATCGCTATGCCTTGAAGGGAACATCGGTCACGGCGGTGACAGCGGTTTCCTTCAAGGTACAAAAGGTTTGATGGACGGCCACCGTCAGTTTTGATGGTTGTTCACCAAACTTTTAACATTTTTTTGTTAGTTTTTGAAAAATAAAAAACTAATGGCTCCATCTTCTTGGGAGTGTTTTTTTAGGGTGTGGAGTTCACTACTGTTTTTTCTGTCCCCCACTGACAGGTTTTTCCTGGCGGTGATCAACAGAAATAAAATGGCATAATCCTGTCCACTCTGTGAAGGACAGGCTGTATAGTGCGCTACATCTGAGAGCCCCAACTCTGTTGGGCCATTGGAGAAAGCTTTCTATCAACAGAGCCAATGAGGGCTCCATCAATGAAAACCTTGCAGAATGCACTCCTCTAAATGAGATGGGCAGACCAAAAGTTTGGCGGACAGAGTCTCGGTTGCATTGGCAACAGAGTACCCTGTCCACCAAACTTTAAATCAGACCCACTAAGCAGCAGGAAGTCAATTGTTTCCCATTTACATTTTGATTGATTTAAAGCAATCACAAATCACATATGTATTTAGTAGATATATGACTCAAAAAGGTTCCACATGCATCTTTTGAAAGCTTAAAAGAGTCCAACCAACGATTTAGGTTGTTGTATTACTCCTTGTTCACAATGCCTATAGCACACTGTCAGAATCATTTGTTTATCTAATTAATAATTTCAACAATGTTGCTATTTAGAAATAATCAATGATGTCATTGAACCTGTCATGAGTGATGTAATATTTGAGGTCATAAGCAGGTATATTTAGTTCACTAACCTATAACTGGCATATTTCAGTGATTTTTTATCTTTTTTAACATTAGCTCGTGCCTCATTCCAACACCTAAATATAGCATAAGGTAGACCTATTGGATTTGTCAAAGGGTCTCCCCCATTTTAAATTAGCCACATCTCTTAATTTACCATTAAAATCAATACAATCAATAACCAAATGTATTTATTATTAAAACATAAAGAGCAATGTTCATTAATAACAATTTTCATTGACATATTTTAAATAAAGCACTTTTAATTAAAAAACATAATCATAACAAAGTGTTTGAGTCTTATTTTAACATACATCAGGCCACAAAATGCAGCCATAGGACCAATCACATGGGGTACCCACACTTAGGCTGAAGAGCTTACAGTTCCTGCTCAGAGTGCTTTGAAAATAATGTTAAGCTCTCCAGGGGTCATGCATTCAATGATCCAGGACACTTACTGTGTTTTCTAAATATTCCTGGGAGCTGCTGTGTTCCCTGCAGCCCCCCAGATCACTTACATTAATAGTTGGGGGTGGCCCTGACCCGCCTTGGGGCACCACAAGAACTATATTAAAACAAAGCCTATTCAGGGAATTATTGGGTGCTCCAGGTGAGTGCAGTGAATATTAAATGAGCTGCCTCACCACATCAATGCTAAAGTGGTGAGGCAGCTCATTTAATGGTGTATTTTTTTATTTTGCGTTATATTTTGGATGCCTTGGTCCCACTTGGTGCTCCCACAGCCTGTTTTTTTTTAACTGCAGCATGGGGAGGTTATTTCAGCGCTGCTCTGACACTTTTTTTGTATTGTGGGTGCCCTAGTCCCACCCAAGGCACCCAGAGCGTTCTTTCTTTTAGAAAAAAAAACTAATGGCAGCATGGGGATTGCACATACTTTGTTGGCCGTGGAGCTGACAGCTTCCTCCTCTCTGCCTACTCCATGCGGGCAAGGTGAGTGCAGTGTGCGTCCCTTTCATCTAGTCATGGGGAGCGGAAGCGACATACAGCAATGTACGGGTTCTGCGGCAGTGCCTCCCATTCTATATGATTTGTCGTCCTCGGGATGGAGTCTGGGGAGCCTTTCTATCATGCGGCAGACCCTAGGAGATGGGGGCACCTGGTGGCAGGAAACACTTTTGGGAGGGTCCCCATGCATGCCCCCTCCCCAAACATAATTTATATGTGCTTTGTTATCCTGTGGATGGGGTCCCAGGAAGCCTTGCAACAGTGGTAGCCCCTAGGGAGACGGGGCCCCTGGGGAGAGGTCCCTGACCTTTTGCCTTCAGACCTCCTGTTTTTGCTGGGAAGGCATCCTCCACAAGTGCTGTGAGTGCCAAATGGAAGGGCACTTCAAGGGGGATGCCAAATGTCCTGAGGTGGGCAGTCGCTGAGGTTGGTTAGTCTAGCAACTAGTGGGGGGACAGTGTAGAGGTTACCCTAGTTTCCCTGGGTGACAGAGAGATGGTACAGAGAAGTCGCATGCCTAGTAATACTTACAAACAGAGGCTGTGGGTTACCATCAATGGGCAAAGGGTAGAGGCTCTGAGAGACATTGGAGCCAGCATGACAACCATCAGATGTCATCTGGTGACATCTAAGCAGGTAGTCCCTAATGTAGTCAACCAAGGTGTTACAGCTGACAACCATAAAAGTCACTACCTAATGGCGCTGGTACCTTTTGAGTGGGGGGTCTCAGGTTCCTTGAGGGTAGCAGTGAGTCTATCCATGCCTGTGGATTGTCTGCTTGGCAATGACCTGGAACACACCATCTGGAAGGAGCCAGAGTTCAGGTCGCACCCGGAGATGTTCGGGTTGCCTGAGTGAGTGTGCCTAACCACAAGTCCATGGACGGTCCAAGAGGGGAGTCAGGAGGACCTGGAGCCTAGAGGCCTGCCAAAAAGAGGAAGGTCGAGGGGTACAGGAAACTTGCTCCTGAGACTCCCACGGTCTGAGAGGAGGCTGAACCTGAGGGGGATGCCCTGGAGCCTACAGGGGGGCATGTTGCTGCCCTGGTAATCCTACCTGAACTGGCCAACTGGCAGCAGGAAGGGGGGTCCTATCAGGGGGGAGTCCTGTAAGTCACAGATGTTATGCCCTACTCTTGAGGGCCTATGGCGGCATGCGAGGTCCAGGTAGCTGGTGACACCTCTGGTGATCACCTGAGTTACTGGGAAAATGGTCTCCTGTATTGCGAGCCTAAGGTTCCTGAGCCTGGGGCAACACGTGTGTTGGTGGCCCCCCAGTGCTACAGGGCCTTCATAATGGAACTGGCTCATGAAGTACCCCTGGCTGGTCATTTGGGGCAGGACAAGACCTTTGACAGGCTTGTTACCCACTCTTATTGACCTCAAATGAGAAGGGCCTCAGATGCTTTCTGCAGGTCCTGTCCTACCTGCCAGGCCAGTGGCAAATCAGGAGAGAAGCGCAAGGGTCCCCTGCAAGCTTTTCCTGCCACTTTGAAAGGGTGGGCATCAACATTGTTGGCCCTCTGGACCCCAAGACAGCCATGGGCAACAGGTTAATCCTGGTTTTGGTGGACCATGCCACCCACTACCTGGAGGCTATCCCTTTGAGGATGGTGACTGTGTCCACTGTGGCAAGGGCACTGATGGGGATATTCACCCATGGGGGATTCCCCAAGGATATGGTGGCAGACTGTGGTACCAACTTCATGTCAGCGTACATGAAGGCCATGTGGAAGGAGTGTGGGGTACCCTACAAGTTCGCGACATATAACAAGTACACAGACTTGGATGTGGTGTGCACTGTTCACTTTAAACCAAATTCAAAAATGTGTTAATCACAATATAAAACACAATCTACTAGTTACTTCATTCTAAAGCATTTGTTTATTTATTAATTTTGTATTATTGTTTCATTGCGTTTGGTACCATAGGGCATGAAAATGAACAGGACATAAATAATTTGTGCAGTGCATAAAATGTTATGATTTTACACTTATGTCAAATTATGTATCAAAGAAATTCATGATATAAAGATTTTGTTGTTAGGAATAAGTATGAGGTACTAGCAGTAAGGTACCAAACGCAATGAAACAATAATACAAAATGAATAAATAAACAAATGCTTTAGAATGAAGTAACTACTAGATTGTGTTTTATATTGTGATTAACAAATTTTTGAATTTGGTTTTAAGTGAACAGTGCACACCGCATCCAACTCTGCGTACTTGTTATATGTTGCCAGTTTATATAACGTGTGTCGACAGCACACGCAGCGTTGCAGCACCACTTGATTATCTTGAAAATATTCTCATTTGAAAAGGAATAGGTATAGGAAACAGGAGTGCACCCCTCAGCAAAACATTGTATTATACAAGTTCTCCACTCCTTACCAGCCCCAAACCAATGGGTTTGTTGAGATTTTCAACAAGACCCTCAAAGGCAAGATCAGGGCCTGTTAGAGGCCTTGAGGTTGAAGTAGGGCGCCCTCTTACCTAGTCTGTTGTTTGCTTACTGGGAGGTGCCCCAGAAGAGGGTTTGCTTCATCCCCTTTGTACTCCTGTATGGGCACCCAGTGCGAGGGCCTCTCAGTCTGGTCAAGGAGGGAGGGAGCCAGCCCCCCAGAAAGGCCCCCAGGATGTGGTCAGCTACATGCTGTCACTCTGTGCCCAGATGAAGCATTTCTGGAAGCAAGCTAAGGTAAATCAAGAAGCTAGCCAGGATGCCATAAAACAGTGGCATGACCAGAAGGCCACTCAGATTGAGGTTCAGCCTGGCCAAAAAAGTGATGGAGCCTGTGGAGCCCCGGGCCCTGCAAGACTGGTGGTCTGGGCCGTATGGGAAGAGTGCAGAATGAGGTCACCAACCTGGTGGACCTCAAAACTCCCTGGAACCCTTTAAGGGTTTTGCACGTTAATCACCTCAAACCCCACTTTGAGAGGTCTGAGTTAACCATGCTCCTGGTCATGGATGAAGGGGTGGAAGGGGAGAGTGTACCTCTCCCTGACCTCCTCTCTTCCATGGAGCAGGATGGGTTAGTGGAGGGTGTCACCCTCACTCCTAAGCTGACCCTAGACAAACTGAGAGAATGCTGCCAGTTGTTGGGGCAGTTTGCCTCTTTATTCTCCTTTACCCCAGTCACTCCATGGTGTACCCATGATATTGACATGGGCAACATCGCACCAGTGAAGAGTAAAATCTACTGGTTGTGTAATAAAGTGAGAGCCAGGTGCTGGAGTTAGTGGTTATTGAGCCCTCAAACAGCCCTTAGTCCTGCCCAATAGTGTTGGTCCCCAAGGCTGTCTCTCCACGTGACACTCCAGAACTTAAGTTCTGTGTGGATTACCGAAGGCTCAATGCAGTCACCAAGACTGACACAGCTAGGAGCTGCCAAATTCTCCAGCATGTTTGGTTTAATGTCTGGATACCGGCAGATTGCCTTGACCAAGGGACTAAAGAGAGGTCAGCATTCTCTACCCCAGAAGTGCACTTCCAATCCAGGTAATGCCCTATGGGGTGAAGAATGCCCCTGCCACTTTCCAGAGGTTGGTTAACCAGGTCCTAGCTGGGCTGGAGAACGTCTGTGCCGCCTACGTAGACGCCACTGCAGTCTTCAACTCCAGCTGGGAGGTCCATTAATGCCACCTCAGGGAGGTGCTTCAAATTCTGCAGAGGACAGGCCTGACTATCAAGGCCAGTAAATACCAGATTGGGCAGGGCCCAGTGGTCTACTTGTGTCACCAAGCGGCAGGAAGCAAAGTGCAGGCCCTCCCGGCCAAGGTTAAAACCATTCTGGCTTGGGAACCCACAAGACTCAGACAGAGGTGAGGGCCTTCTTAAGCTTCACTGACTAGTACAGGAGATTTGTCAAGGGGTATGGTACCATTGTTGCACCCTTGACACAGCTGACATCCAAGAAGCAACCATATTAGGTGATCTGAACAGAAGTGTGCCAGAAAGCTTTTGACACCCTGAAGGAGGCCATGTGCACAGCACCCGTGCTCAAGGCCCCTTGTTTCTCCCAAAAATTCATTATCCAGAAGAAGGCCTCAGAGAATGGCATAGGGTCCATACTCTCACAGCTTAACAGACAGGACCTGGATCAGCCTGTAGCCTTCATCAGTAGGAGGCTATGTGCCCGGGAACAGAGGTGGAGTGCAATAGAAAGGTAAGACTTTGCAGTGGTATGGGCACTGAAGAAGCTGAGACCATACCTGCTTGCTGCCCACCTCCGAGTTCAGATATACTACATACCCCTCAGATGACTAATACAGATGAGGGGTGAGAATCCAGAACTGTTAAGGTGGTCCATCTCCCTACAGGGAATGGACTTTACAGTGGGACACCATCCTGGAACAGACCACACAAATGCTGATGGTCTCTTCAGGTTCTTCTGCCTTAGTGAAGAGAACTCCCAAGGGGTTGGGCAGTTCCCCTCACTTTCAGCTGGGGGATACACGTGTTAGAATTGGCATCCTTGACATGGTTTTCCCCTAACATTTTCCCTTCAGACCTACTGTTTTAGCTGACTTTGTTTTTGCTAGCCTTAGGGATCTGTGCGCTTTACCTCTGCTAACCAGTGCTAAAGTGCTTTTGTTTTCCTCTTAAAACATGATGAGATTGGCTTATACCTAATTGGCATATTTAATTTACTTGTAAGTCCCTAGTAAAATGACACTACCTGTGTCCAGGGCCTGTAAATTAAATGCTACTAGTGAGTCTGCAGCACTGATTGTGCCACCTACTTAAGAATCACTTTAAACATGTCTCAGGCCTGCCATGGCAGCCTGTGTATGTGCAGTGTTAAACTGCCAATTTGACCTGGCAAAGTAAACCTCATGCCAGGCCTAAACCTTCTTTTTTAATACAAACAAGTTACCCCTAGGATAGCCCATGGACAGCCTAGAGTGCAATGTATTTAAAGAGTAGGACATGTACGTTTACGCTTCACATGTCCTGGTAGTGAAAACTCTTACATTTGTTTTTCACTACTGCAAGGCCTACCTCTCCCATAGGATAACATTGGAGCTACCTTATTACATTTTATAAGTGTCATTTCCAAATGGACTAGGTAACTTTTTCATATTTGGTGTAAAATCCTGACTTATGGTGAAGTCATACTTGTAATCACAATTCTAAAAATTCCACTTTTAGAAAGTTGGCATTTTCTTGTTTTAGCCATTTTGTGTATTCTTCTTAGATGGCCACACACAATGGGTAGCTTAGGTGTGATTGGATGGGCTGTCACTGGCAGGATGGGAGGGTGGAGCTGGACCCAGCCCCACTTGCACTTGAATAGGCTGTGTCCTGTCTCCACATAAAAGGCTGCATACCCCCTGAAGTTAGTCTAGAGCCAAGGCCAGGAAAGCAGGGCACCTGTGCACGTCAAAGGCATGCCTCTAGGGAGCTTCTTTCCACTTTAAAGGCACAACTGGGTATAAATCCCAGAATTCAGACACCACCACTTCAGTACACTTCTGGACCTGTGGATAGTCTGCCAGGAAGAAGAACTGCTGTGCTTCTACTATGCTGTGCAAGAACTGCCACCCTGATGAACTGCTCCTCTGAATGAACTCCTGCCCTGCTGTGCTGTCCTGCTGCCCTCTTACCAGGATTATAAGGACTGGACCTGCACTTGATCCCAGACCCCAGAGTGACTCCAAGGGCTAGTTGACTGGCCTCCTGATCTGAAGCCTCAGAGACACAACAGGCTTCCCACAACCTTGCACCTGGACTCTGACATCTGTGATCCTACTCTGCCAAGTGGTGCCATCCCAGTCCTGGACCCTTGGAAGTGGGCTTAAGTTGCTCTGACAACCTCTGTGGATCCAGCGGAACCGACTTATTTCCTCTGCTGTGCGATGCAACCCGAGCACAACCAATGCATCTCCATGTGGATTGGACCCATCGAAAAAACCTGCATCGTCGCCATAGCCCATCAGAACTGCCACTGCATGACGTATCCTCGGTGCAGGCCTTCCCATACCTTGTCGACGACAGCCTCAACAACGACAATGAACTTTGCATCGTAGTCCTTTGGAACCAACGCATCGCCCAGAATGTGGGCCCATTCCTCGGCGCCCAGCTTCACATCACAAGCCCCATCGACAGGGTCGTCGATGACAACGCAGGCCCTCGCATCGCAGCCTAGCCGCATCTCAGAACCAATGCATTGCTTCAGCTGCGTGACCCATCTTCGGCCCGGATCCTCGCACCGCTCTGAAAACCAGGGTTTAAACCAGGATTTAAGGTACTCTGTGCAGCAGGCTGAACTGAGTCCCAGTAGTTGGCCAGTTCTCCATTGCAGTCGGCCTGAACTTGTGACTTTGTCCCTGTCTGTAGATATCCACAGTTGGCGCTTTGTGCTTTTTAGCGCTATTCTCACTGACATCTTTATCTCTGGTTCTACTAATTGGATTTTTGTTTTGTTTTTGCTTTATTTATTAAAAATAAGTTCTATTTTTCTAAATTGATGCAGGATCCTTTTTGTGTGGTGTTT
The DNA here is from genome assembly GCA_963921515.1 of Calotriton arnoldi. Taxonomy (NCBI): domain Eukaryota; kingdom Metazoa; phylum Chordata; class Amphibia; order Caudata; family Salamandridae; genus Calotriton; species Calotriton arnoldi. The sequence goes on from CAWUFW010010065.1 coordinate 241,468, forward strand.
TCACTTTATTGCTGTTTGAAGTGTTGAACGAATACTTTACACATTACCTCTAAGCTAAGCCTGACTGCTCTGTGCCAAGCTACCAGGTTGTTGAGCACAGGTTAATTTAGGGTTGGTTTGTGCCTCACCCTGACAAGGATTGCAGTTGCTGCAGGACTCACACCACAGTCAACCAACAGTTCTCACAGTCTTCTTTTACCTTTTCCTGCAGGGCATGCTGTTTTAACCTTTGAAGAGGGTTCACTATCGTAAAGAGGATTCTTTTCAGTTTGTTGTCTCAGGCCCTGCATTATCATCTGACATGCCTGCTTACCTGTGGCTTCCAGGGACAGTTGAAGGAGCATACTGTGCAGATTTATCAGAACAATAGAAAACCATGCATCTTTATTTTCTCAGGGCTCTTAAGTATTTGTTTCTGAAATATATCCCTATCTCCATATGTCAAAGTTTCAGATTGAGCTGTAAACTAACCATTTGTGAGGACATGGTACCGTTCTCTTGCAGTTCTCAAGTCTACAAAATAAAAAAGTGACAGTGGAGTCAAGAGGGGATAAGATTAATGGTGAGATGCTGCTGGGAAGGGATAGTCTGGACAGGAGAGAAGCAGCCAGGCAAAGAGCTGGCCCGACTGTGCCCATCTGCGGCCGAACAAGACCGAATGGCCACATCACTAACATCTCCAGGAAAGGGGTCATACGATGGGCAAATGTAAGTTGACAGTTGCTACGTCTATCTCATCACCAAAGGGCCCTCTCACTAACAAGGCCTCAATTATAACTTACCTATCATCAGCCATGGGAGCTTTAAGAGATTAAATTATTAACGTTGAGGAAGAACTTGGCCACCACTCATTTGAACCAGTTTCTGCCACGGTCAGCAATACCCCAGAATTGATATGCATTGACCAGAACAAGAAGGGTGGGAGGCAGGGACTACCCTCAAAGGATTTGCTCATCAGAGGGAACACTATGGTTGTGAATGCTAACATCCATTGTGTGGATAATGAACCTCCGGTTGTATCACCAGCCCCTGCCCACCTTCCAGAAAACGGTAGAAAGGAACTAGGACTCCCAATCACCTATAGTCATACCATCGTATCAAGCTGTGAACATTCTAAGACTATTGCTTCTACTGTATTACAGACTCTCTTGGACAAACTGGCAACTAAAATGGAATCTTTAATTAATAAGACTTTCTATGATTGAAAGCACTCTAGCCAAACTAACCACTGGACTTAAGTCCACAGTAGAACACTTGTCCAAACACTTAGGACCTACAAGCCAGAAGGATAAACCTTTATTGATGCTAACCAGCTACAGAGTCTGTGTCGGATGCATCTGGGCAAGGTATTACAGCTCATGCTAACCCAACAACTGACAGTTGCCTTGAGACCCTCACGGGTGAGTAATGAGCTTTACCAACACTGATTGATTGATTGACAGTTTCGTGGATGACGCTCCACTGGCATCTTGTCACACTAGACTACGTGGGAAAGATACACTGGGTCATGCCAAAGAACCACGAGCTTAAGGCCCCCTCCGTATACCTCAAACACACCCACCCTATCATCCCCTGTCCTGGTTCTAATTCTATTCTGCGTCTCCCCCTAGAGGCAGTGCCTTATGTTTTGATCCTTGGAAATGTTCCCCCATAAGGGAAGGGTTGAAAGAGCACTTTTCTGTGCTCAAAAATAAGGTGGTGCACTGGTTTAATACCAGGTTGGGGAATGGCGGCAATTGGCCCAGTATATCATCATGGCCAGATGGGTTTGGTGGGTTGGTGAGAACCCTAAGAGCTTCAGAGGGGATTGCATTGTAATCACTTTTGATCACCTAGGCTCAGTGGGTAGGCTGTTGAGTCACATTGCTAACACTTCGCTGACCTCTGATATTCAAGTTTTACCTTTAGGCTTCCTCTATAGACCCCCGGGAATTTTTTTCTTCCAAACTCATAACACATCATGGGGGGGCTAGCTTTTTGATACAATCTACCAACACAATCACAACATCATCCTATCTCCTTCTAATAACATAACTGAAGTAGTATGTAATATGGAAAGCAGGAATAGATATCACGTATTGAGCTCAATGGATAGTCTTGATTCGCTACTCACGTATGATGTTGCATTAAAGTCTCTCATTTCTGATAATTATGGTACTCCTATTGAGACTCATATAGCTGATTTAAATGATACACACATTTTGAGTTGGACCATTGTGTGTCTGTCAAGTAAGGCCTCTGATGAATTATGCCGAAACCATGTCTCTAAGTTTGTTCTTATCTGTCTTCAAGAAACCTGGGCTGTGACTGACTCCTTTGTGTCGAATGGCTTTATCTCATTTCATACTCCAACCAGTCCTTCCCCTGCAGGCGGACCTAGGGGTGGCCTGATAACCTTATTATCTATTTCTTTTTGTGGTAGTTGGCACTAGCTTCCTATGGACTCACCTAATATTCAGGCAATTATATTTTTTTACCCTAAAAATCAATGGGTACTAATAATGAACTTTTACAACACCTGCATTCCTCGTGGTAATTTTAGCTGTTAAACTTTTAAGGGACTATATGGACAGTTATATAGATGATAATCTTTCCTTAACAGCTTATATGCTGGCTGTAGATTTCAATACTCATCTTTGCAGTAGTGGTAGAGAGGAACTGGAAGGTTTGACCTGGTGTACAGCTGAACCCTTATTACATATGCAGCATGTGACTCGAGGGGCCTTCTTGGATTCCTTACTCCATGATTTTAAACTGATGATAAGTTTTGAGAACTAAACAGCTATTTTGGGCTATTCCATCACCCCAACCTATATTGGTTGGGGTTGTTATTCAGTTATAGATTTTATTTTTGTCTAGGCCTCACTATTTAGTATTATCAAGAACGTACAAGTTCCTATGTCTGGCTTTAGCGATCACAATCCTATCTGGTTCACCCTGAGCTGGCTTGGAAAAAAAGGTCTCCTCTCCATTCCAAGTGAGGTCATTTGTCTATAACTGATAGTGGATAGTGTATAAAATTGTCTTTGACATCAGTGAACATCTTTCAGACTGCTCCTTTTTCTTCTTGTCTATCGGAGTTTGTTACCTGTCTAACGTGAACTTGGGGCTCAGGATATTCTTAGCGCCTTTACTCTGAACACTAACAAAGTAGATGAATTACTGACTGTGAAGATCTCACACAATGCCTTGCACCCCCCCCCCCAGTTTTCAGATAGTTTGATAGAGAGTGTTGTAGGGCCCATCGCAATCTACAGAAAGCTCTTACGACCACCCAAAGGAACAGGGAGCTGGTTTCTTCTCTTCGGGCCAGATATAAGACAGGGAAGAAAAAAAACGTTGAAGGAGAAAGTTTGGTAGCAGCTCACCTAGGCAAGCTGTCTCTTGAAAGGTGTATTTTTTGGGAGATTATTGACCAACCTCTTTTTGTCCAACTAGATGAGCACTCCTTTCCTCTATTATAGCTGCGGATGAGTGGTTTAAGCATTTCTCCTCCATATATGAAGACACAGTACCGAAGGTCACAAGAGCAGTAGTAGATTTGATTACCGGGCTTTCCAACAGACATTTTTCTTTAGTGGAAGTCTCAAATGCCATCTCTTGGCTTTCGACAAATAAGGCCGCAGGGCCTGGTGGCATCCCTCCTGATCTTAAGGGCCCCACTGCTTATATAGGTTTTGAATGCCTTGGTCACTGCTGCTATTCTTCATTCATGGTCTGAATCCATCATTATACCTGTATATAAAAAGGGTGATTGGTCGAATCCTACTTGTTGTAGACCTATTTCACTGATTGATTCAATTGTTAAGGTGGCTGGATGGGTAATACTCAATAGGCTAATGTCCTGGACAACGGAGAATAAAATCTTATCGGATCCTTAGTCCGGTTTTAGACTGGGTTTGGGCACCATAGATCAGTGCTTTAACTTATTTCACAGTAGTAATAAATATACTCTAAATGTATCACCTGTAAATCAGGATCCATTTATCTTGCCTTTATGGACTAATCATCAGCTTTTAACAGGGTGAATTGGGACAAACTATGGAAGATGCTATGGTCACTGAGAGCCAACCTCGATATTGTATATTTTCTTAGGGAGTTGCATAATAAAATGTCAGCAAAGGTGAGATCTAAAACCGATGACTCGTGTACGGAGCCTTTTCCCATGAAACAAGGTGTCCGCAAGGGCAGTATATTAGTACCATTCTTATTCACCCTTTATATTAACAACTTTGAGTCAACTTTATTAGCCAATAGGGTAGATTTTCCACAAGTTGGCAGTCATTTTATTCCTACATTTTTATATGTGATATATGGAGGTACAGGGATTTTGCCTTTCTTCAAACATTTGAAAATAACTTCACCAGATGGCACTGGCGTAGCAAGGGGGGGGCGGAGGGGGCGGTATGCCCCGGGCGGCACGAGATTTGGGGGCGGCAGGTAAATTTATCACCAGCACCCCCCCCCCGCTTAGGCGCTCGGCGGCGGCAAAAGGCAGGGACCGGGCGGCAGAGTGCCTAGCTACGCCACTGCCAGATGGATACTGAGCCTTCCTAAATCAGCCCCTGCTTATATTACCCATGAGGAGTTAAGGCTATCTTATCTCCCAGGCACACTTGAACATCACCCTTTAATTAGGTGGATCTTGATATGGTACAAAGCTGAACTGGCCTTAAATAAAGATGTATTTAAAGACTGTTAAGACCTTGATAGAGCAATGCAGATCCCAAGGCCTAAATATATTTAAGACAGGGTTTAGGTCACCCAGATATGTTTGATAACCCAGTATCTCCATCTATGAAAGATATTGCCTGGACTAAAAATAACTTTTATCTGATCAAAAATCAGGAAAGAGAGCAATTGACCTCTTCAAACTGACTGTTGAGAGTTTCTTCTTGCTTAAGACAGTTCCGTTTATTGAACCCTGCCGATGCTTTATGACCAACAGCAAAAACCGGTACCTGTTAATCATGTACTGGCTAAACTTGTTGCATTGTGTGTTAGCTGTACCCAAGGGGTGGCCTCATGGGCAATCTTAGACCCTGTGGTTGTGACTCCTCTTCAGCACAAGACTCACTTCATTTTGCACTGTTTTGTGGGTTTTATAGGCAGCCCTACAGCCTTTGTATTAAACCTCTTTTGAAGAAACAGGAATTTAAGCAACTTCAGCCAGCACTTCTGCATCTACAACTCTTAAAAGATGAGTTTGTTTGCTACTCTGTTGTCTATTTTATGAAGGGGGATATCAAAATCAGATAAAGAATGGAGCCTCTGTAATTTGAATGTGTTCATGTATTTAAACACTGATTCTGGATAGTACCTCTGTAGCTGTAACTTTGTCTCTACATGGTGATTATTTGTATCTTGTTGATGCAGTTGCTATCCTCTTTGAATCACCAATTTGCACAGAATACACTTGTACCACTTTTGCACTTTTATAAACTTTTACGAGAGTATTTTTATATTATTAACAGGTTGCTGTTACTATGTATGATGCAAGGGCGGGGATAATTGTGTTTTTCTTTTATTATTTTATCACACTAAACTGTGTATTCATTTTGTATGCTTTTATGGATTCTTTGCTTGCCGAAATAAAGTTTAATGACGATGATGAAAAACAGTGACATTGCAGTCTGTGAAGTAAAACCTAATGAACCAATGATCAGCTTTTAATAAGTCAAATAAGACATTTTTCTTTTTCCATTGACTAGTGTTCATTTATCTATTTTATGAATTAATGGGATGTATAATTCTTTTTCATTTGGTGGAAAATGTTGTATGGTATGTCAGAGTCCTGTGGAAGATGGTCCACCATTATTGACTACTTATTTCTGTCACAAACATAAGTCAGGATGAAACTTTGCCTGGCCCTTTCACATAAGTAGGCAGAGCGTTGATTGAGACAAGTGTTGCATTCATGTAGTTTACACTAATGCCTGTTTAGAGCCATTTAAAAAAGTGCATATCCTACTGCAAATTTTCTATGTACACTATTTACAAACACATTTGCATTTATATAACATTTGTTTCTTTATTCCTTTTGGCATCTTTGCTTTACTCACCAGGCCCATCCTTTGCATATTTTATTTGTGATTCAGAATTATGTTTTTTTTTACTTTACAATGCACTGGCCCACAGACAATGAGCAGATTACCATACTTGTTTCTTTTCTTTTATAATTTAAGAATATTATTCAGAGCAGAAGATAATGCTAAAGAGATATAAAACAAATGCAAAATTAAAATAATAATAGAACAATGCAGTTGCATTACGTTTGTCATTATTTTGACAGTTATCTTTATTAACACAGAATCATCATACAAGCAAACATTTTAGAACAGTGGAAGATTTTGGAAAAAATAGGGAAAAGGTATTTTCACGATTTGACTTCTATTGAAGCAGAAGCAATTTCAGGCAAAAGACAGCTAAAATAAAGATATTTTTGGCTTAAAAAATCAGGAATCTCCCACCTGAATCTGGTGTGTTGGTGTGTATTAATCATCCATGCCAGCCAGTGCTGGTTCTCATTCAATCCTAGCATACATGCGATTTTACAACCTAAGGTTATAATTCAGACCCATAGTAGAAAATGCCTTTTTGGATCAGTCCCTTCTGGGTCCCTGAATTAAGAGGGGGTCTGATAAAACTGACTTCTGGGCGTAGCCTTGGTGTCGCACCACTCCAGCCACGTGCGCTCCACCTGATCAAAGCAGGTAAGTGAGATACGCTACCTTCTTGCGCCACGAGCTGTAGAACTCACATGGCAGTTTCAGCGGGTCAGCGCTTCTTCCTCTTACCCTTACCTCATGCTTGGTCCTTCTGTGCCCGCCTGTCAGGGGACTTTCCTAGCCACAGGAGGACCAGGCAGTTCCCTTGGGGCCATCTTCCAGCCCAGTCATCTTCCCAAAATCCCACAGTAGGGATTCTGGAGACATAAGTATCAGCCAAATCCAAGATGGTCGCCACCATTCCAGCTTACATACCATCCCAAACAGTTATGGAGGTGTTCTTGTGATTCTGTTTCCTCTTACCGGGTTAGACCTATTTAAGGGAGGTTCTTCCTGACTTCCAGTGCGTCGCAACGCTTCAATCGTTCTCGTAGTGTTCTCCCGCTCCTGGAGTCAGCTTTCTACTGGTCATCCAGGACTTCACCCTTCCTTGTTCCTGTGCCTAGTCATCACTGTTTTGCAGTATGGTCCATTGAGCCTTGACAACTACTTCTGGGATCTCCATTTTCTTAGGGGATTTTTGCCTGATTTTTCCCCCCCCCTTCGGTCTCCTTTTGGAGGGCACTTTTCTGCTGGGCGCTCAGAAGAGTCAGCGACAATGTGGCTACTGAAAAGGATCGTCCTTACCTTTGGCATACAAAGATGTGAACAAGCAGATGCTGAACCCGCACGGAAGACCCCATCAGACGTCTTAGTTGTGATACTTTGTGGCGCAGGTATTGTAATTATGAGTAGTGCAAAGTTTACCTTGGGCAGTAATTACTGGGTGAGATAAAGCCATAACAGTTCTAATTTCCAAAGGTACATATTTGCAGGTCAAACCTGCTGATATTTACTGGAAGAAATGGTGAGAAAATACTGGACATGTGGATTTGATGAGCAATCCATCCACATTTTATGCCCCATTTTGAAGTGGTGTACTCATAAAACAAGCTATTTTGTGCACCAGTTGAATTTTGAACCTTGGGTAATATGTGTTTAACAAGTGTGATAACTATCACTTCTGGGGCCAGGACACGTGTTTGAGGCTTGGTGTTTGCACTGTAGACAGTACAATATAATTCAAAAGTGCCACACAGCACTTTTCTGCGTCTGTATGCAGTGTTCATAATACTGGTAACAGGTGTGAAAAGGCATTGGAAAGTTTCTTATTGCACACAAAGTTTGTGGGTGTTCACAGCCTTCCCAATGCCCACTCCATGCCCCTCCTCAAAAGGCTAAAGGTTTGATTGCAGAAAAACTCTAAACATCCCAAAGCAGACAGCTAACCACACATGGATTTTCCAGTCTCATGTTTCATCGGCAGGCATAAATGTGGGCATATGTGGATTCTGTGGTACATTTTGCACAACTAAATTTAACTTGATCCACAAATTTGTTATTTATTCGGGCTACAGATGCTTTCTGACTCAATCAGGAAACAATTCAAGTTTGTTTCCTCCATTCAAACAAACCTTGACGTGAGTAAATTTTTTTATTTAACATCCTATTCAAAACTTTCTTTGCATGGATTAAACCTAAATTGGGGTGGGACAGAAACTGTGTGAAAATATGGAACTCTAGTACCAAGAAACCCATTACCTCAGTCAATTACCAAGAAAATAAGGCCAAAAACAAGCACCCTTGACCAAATTGCGAGATTTTTAACAATTTACTTGAAAAACTTAGTCCTGGGTTATCTTTATGTCATCTTTGTGGACTTAAAATCTGCTTTCGATATGGTCCCACGAAGGAAACTTTGGGAAGTCTTAGAAAACATGGGAGTCCCGGCAAATATTTTGGATATCCTTATTAGGATCCACGTGAATAATACGGCACAAGTTAGATACGGCAAGAATGGGGAATTAACAGATGCATTTGGTATAGAAAGGGGAGTACTCCAGGGGTGCGTGCTAGCTCCAACTATCTTTGCACAATTTTTAAATGATCTGGAAGACTTTTTAAATTTTCCCCCAAATGACACCCCAAAAATTGGTTCTATAAAATTTCTGGCACTATTATATGCAGATGACACGCTGTTAATTTCCAAAAACCCAAGCAATTTTGAATCACTTTCTTCAGGTCTGTACTGATCGGGGTCTAGAGATCAGTATAAGTAAAACAAAATATATGATATTAAACTCCCATAGGACTTCCCGAATGAATGTATTGGTAAACAACTCCCCCCTTGAGCGAGTTTTCGAGTTTGTTTGCCTGGGGATAACTCTGTCACACAAATTAAGCTGGAAGCCCGAGATGAGCAAGTGTACTCTTAAACTCCAACAACAGTCTGGGGCAATTCTCAAGCTGGCCAAAAGACTGAAATCTAAAAATCTAACCCCAGCCTTAGAACTATATGACATTAGGGCAAAGAGTGCAGCTCTCTACGGAGCGGAACTGTGGGGTCATTCAAACATAAGGAAATTAACTGTGGCCGAGAGTCGTTTTGCTAGGCAGTTACTCAGTCTCCTGAATAGTACCCCAATACTTCCCCTATTGATGGACCTGGGTCTGTATCCCATTTCTTTTATGATACAATTGAGGCCCTCATTGTTCTGGTATAGACTCTGGAAAAGACCTGAATTGGAGCCTTATAGACTACCCTTCAGGGATCTTTTTAACACACCAGGCCATTTGAGGATATTGTGGCTGTTCTACCTAAAAAGGATGTTTAAAGCTCTTGCTCTAGAATCCCTGTGGGACAAACCAGAAAAAGCCTTTAAGATCCCAAAAAGCCTGATAAAAGAGCGGTGCAGAGACTACCTATGGGGTGAAATGATTAAAAACTGTTCCACGGGTGGGGGAACTTGTAAAGGCCTAGCAGCAAAAGGGTTAGGGGTGTTTTATAGGTTTGTTATCACTCGGATTTTTTTGTGTTTTGTTATCTTCAGATCCACTTTGCAAGGGAACAGTATTAAGTTGCTTTTTTGTTGGTGTGTGCGAAGTTCCTCTTCATGACGTATTAATGGGTTTGAGGTTTTTTTTCGGGGCTTTGCTCGTTTGAACCCCTTTTTTGTGCCCTATTGAAGAGTTTAGAATACATTTAATGCCATTGGTATAGATGTAATAATGGATGCAGAGCATCTGTAAGATATTCCACACTGCATTAATATAAACATTACATGGGCAGGGAAGAGGCTGCAGGGCCATACAGTTATTTGAAAGGACTTGGCTGGAAAAAACGTCAAATTGTCCATTGGTGTTTTCCAAAAGACGAATAAAGTCAATGTTATTACGTCAAAGTCTGCCACTTTAGCCATACACTTCCGGGCACTTTGCTGCTTTGTGATGCCCAACTGCAACATAGTGTTAAGAGAAGCACCTTCAGGTGCAACAACAATCCATGGACTCCATGATGTTCTTTGACATCATGTTTTATTGCTAGAGCAGCTTTGAATATTGATAATGTATTCATCGTGTTACTAATAAAAACAGAAATGTAGCGCTAACAAGATGCAGAGAGCATACACTGTTTAAAGCAATCTAATTTCAGAGCAGTAAACATGAAACAAAAGCTTTATATGACTTCTTGGCCTTCGTGCATATCTGCTTTATTAGAAATGCTAATACAAATCTGCCATGATAAATAATTAAACAATTATGGTCATGAATCAATAAGTTTAGCACATTATTCATCGGTAAATTGCACTGTATAAACGACAAACATATATTACCAAGTCTAATGCTCGCTGAAATTCTAAGCATTTTAGGCCTAATAATGAAAACATATAATTATGCTATATGATACACTTTTCAAATAGGAAATTTCCATTTTCTTCAAAATATCATTAAGTTGCCTGTTTGCGCTGCTGATTATACTTTAAGATTTTACTTCTCTAATTTTCGTTCTCTTCTCACTTTATCAGTCCCTGAAGATACAAACTTTGGTTTTAGTCTTTATTATCTTGTCTTGGTTAAAATCAATGGTCTAAATCATGGGTACTCACAAACATCTTCCCAGGGGCCACAAAGTGTGTTCTGTGGTGTGCCCGAGGGCCGCATTGATGCCAGCAGGGTAGCAGGGTGGGAGAGTGTCTTTGCCGGGAAGGGGGTAAGCTGGGCATAGGGAAGCAAAGCATGCACATGGTGTGGTCATGAAGTTATTTTGAGGGTTTCATTCCATACTGCCCTCTAAATTAAGCCCCTGGCCTCCAGAAGAGTCATAGATTTGATAATATTGTGTTTTGCTTTATCAGAGCCGCTATCACTCTACCGCATCTTGGTGTAAGCCTTCTCTGCCTGCTAACGCTACCTTGGGAGAGTCGAGTGTAAAAAGGAAGCTACTTTATTTTGTAATTGCAATGAAATAAAATTGCACAACGGGAAACCAGTAAACATGGGATCAATCCCAGCTTCCCCACTTGACCAAATTGTGGGATCCTAGGCAATGGTATTGTTTCACTTTGCCTCCTTTTTCTTCATCTTCACATATAAGAGCACCTTGAAATACATGAGTTCTGGATGGACGCTGTACAAAACCTTTCCTTGTGTTTGACTTAATAAACTATAATGTTGTCCATGTATAATAACCCAAGCCACCCAGAGGGGTCCACACAATTGACTTGCCTCTTAGTTCACAATTGGCATTGTTGTCAGGATGGGGAGAGCTATTAACATTTCTATGTTAATTTGACAAAACTATCACTTTTAAAACATGCTTCTTAATGCACTGATATCATCTGATGTACTAAGGTAAAATCAGCATGTTAATGAAATACACTTTTAAGCATTGTTATCACTTTTATGAATTCTGAATAGGTTTTTATCATATTTGTACATGTTTGATGCTAGATATCTTAAAAGTAAATGTGTTGCTAAAGTCAGTGGTGCAGGACACATTTCCTTCTTTTCTTTTACTTTATGTAGGTGTAAATGAACACTTAACTGTTTATTTAACGTCGAGTAATTACTTCAGTCAAGTGCTGCTGTTCAGCAGGCATGATTGTGAAGGTCAGGAGGGTCGCATGTGAAGGTCAGGAGGGCCGCAAGCGGCCCCCGGTCCGTACTTTGAGTATTACTGGTCTAAATTATATTGGAGATGGTAAGGGAGAATGTGCCAAGCAAATGACGGATTACCTGTCCCTACTTCCGATTGTATACCTATTTTGGCTGCTTTAATGGTAGACATTACTTGTGCCTGAGTTCCAAATTAACTTCCCTAGATGGAATGGTACTAAAACTATTGTGGCCTAAATATCACCCAACAACAGTATTGAGTCCGAAATATCAATTGCAAAAATTTTGCGGCATTGGAGTTAATCATAAGAAGCACTCAATGGAGCAATATTTTTTAAACAATATTTAAGCCATATGTATGATATACAATATTGCTCTTAGAGATATTTTGACAAACATCCCACCACACATAGTTATGTTATATTAATTTATAGTGCGCACAGCTACTCGGTAGAGTGTCCCGGCGCTAGGCAGTGGGGGGGTCAGACAGGTCGTGGGTTTAGCTGTTAAAAAGCAGGTTTTTAACTTCCTCTTGAACATATCCAGGCTGTGTATTAGCCGGAGATCTAGTGAAAGTCTATTCCAGAAGAATGGTCCTAAATAGGAAAAGGATCTCCCACCTATTCTGAGGCGACCAATGCAGGGCACCTTTGCCAGGAACGCAGAGGAAGAGCGGAGAGTGCGAGCAGGCGTGTATGTGCTGATTCTCTCCTTGAGATAGGATGCCTCCGTCCCGTGCAAGGTCTTATGCATGAGGACCATGGCCTTAAAAACCACCCTCTTTTTAACCGGGAGCGAGTGCAGGGCCCTTAGGTGAGGGGTCATGTGGGACCTGGGAGGAAGTCTGAGTAGCTGTCTTGCTGCGGAGTTCTGAACCACCTGTAGTCTGTTAAGGAGATAGTCAGGGAGACCGAGGTACCAAGCATTCCCATAGTCTAATCTAGACATAATCAGGGCCTGCACTACCTTTCTGCCAGCAGACTCAGATAGCAACGGAGGACATTTTTTCAGCATGCGAAGCGCGCTGATGCATGACCCAGCTAGAGCTTGAATCTGCAGTAAAAAGGAAAGGGAGCTGTCTATTTTGATCCCGAGACTCTTTACGCAGTTTTGTGGGAAGCCTGGGTGCGGCAAGTTGTTCAGCCAGCAGGCTTCCACAAAGTTGTGGGGGACATCTCCGAAGGTCACAATCTCTGTTTTGTCTGGGTTGCATCTCAGATGGTGCAAATCCAGCCACTGAAACACCTTGGTGAGACAGCGTGAAATCAACTTCCCATCCAAGTCCATGCCTTTCTCGCATGCAAACAGAAGCTGCGTGTCATCTGCGTACGAAATGACTTTTGCGCCAAGGGACTCCGCGAGAAATGCAAGGGGCATCAAATATACATTGAACAGAGTGGGACTGAGGGCCGAGCCTTGCAGAACGCCCACAGTCAGGGGTCTGGCTTGTGCGGTGTATGGCGGCAGCCAGACTTCCTGAGTCCGTCTGTCCAGAAATGAGGATACTTAAGGCCAAGTGTCTAATCCCTATCTTGTGAAGACGCTCAAGCAGCTTAAGGTGGGGCACGGTGTCAAATGCCGCCTTGAGGTCAAGCAGTATCAGCATGGCTTTTCCTCCCCTATCAAGGGTGCTCTAGACATGCTCTACTACTTCAAGGAGCACGGACACCGACTAAAATGGTGGTGGGAACCGGATTGAGTAGGGTGGAGTATTCTGTTGTCTTCCAGATAACTGGAGAGTTGGTGGTTAACTTCCTTCTTCAGAATTTTAGAGAAATCGGGGAGAAGGGAGATGGGCCTATAGTTTACTGCTTGCTTGGGGTCTGCTGCAGGTTTTTTTTAGCAACTGTAGAACTTTGGCCTCTTTCCACATAGAAGGAACCTCCCCTGTTGCCAGCGAGGTATTGAATATGTGGTTCACAGTGGAGTTAATAGACGGTGCCACCATATTTAGGGGTCAAGGGGAGAGCCAGATTTTAGGCTCTTTAGAGCTGCAAGAGACTTAGAGGGGGAGATTGGAGTGAATACATCCAAGGTAGCATATGTAGGAGCGGAAGGCAAAAGCCTATGCCCCTGACACTGCGATTGGGGTGCTGAATTCTGGAAACTATTTTGGATGGTCTTGATTTCTTCATAGAGGAAAAGGTCGAGTTCATTGCACCACTCTGCCATGGGGGTGCGGGCTCTAGAAGTGACAACGGGGTGCAGGAAAGAATCTACAATGTTGAAGATTTCCTTTACTTTGTTGTCAGCTTCCAGAATCCTAGTTTCATAGAAGCTTTTTTTAGCAAGGTGCAGTTTCCTCTGATACACCTTTAATGCGCTCTTGTATGCAGCTTTATCATCCGTGTGCTATTTCCGTCTCCATGCTCTCTCAAGCTGCTTGCAATGTTTCTTGCAAGCGCTAAGCTCAGCATTAAACCAAGGAGCGGCTGGGCATGATCTGGCCTGAGATGTCTTTTTAATGGGTGCTAGAAAGTTAGCCGTCTCACTGATCCAGCTGTCAAGGTGGGTGGTGACTACTTCCACATCTCCTGTCAAGACTGGAGTATTTATAGTAAGGGCATGATTAATGACCTCCGGCTGTTACTTATGAAAGACCGGACAGGAGGGAGAGACGTTTCCTTTCTTGGGCGGCTTATTGCAAGTTTGTGACCATGAAAAGGAGGTAAGATAGTGGTCTGTCTAAGGGAGAGGAGTAGGTTGTGATACCGCCAGGGTTAGGTTGGAGAAAACCTGGTCAAGGGTATGTCCGGACTGATGGGTAGAGCCGAAGACCTCTTGTTTCAGCATCAGAGGGCCCATAATTTCTAGAAGTCTAGATGTTAAAGTCTCCAAGCACCAGGAAGTGGGCATAGCTCATTGCCCAAGGCGCCAGTGCACTTTCCAGTGAACGCAGGCACCTCCTGGCAGGACCAGCGGGGCAGTATACAAGAACCCCTGCCAGCGACTGGTTAGGAGTGAGGGATAGGCAAAAACCTAGTGCTTCGACCTCCTGAAGGCCTAAAAGCTCGAAGGATAAGCATTCATATTCTTTTTTAAATATGATTGCTGTCCCACCCCCTCATCCAGTATCGCGATCTTTCCTCAGAATTCTGTAGTTCGAGGGGATGGCTAATGCTAGTGTGGGGTTGGCCGCGGCTGAAAGCCAAGTCTCGGTGAAGAAGAGTACATCCAGATCCTCATCTGTAAGTAAATCAAATACTAGGAGTTCGTGTTTCTGTAGGAATCTAGTGTTCAGCAGGGCAGCCCTAAACTGTTACAGCGTAGCCAGAGCGAAATCTGGGCTGTGGGTGGACAGGGAGGAGGCCGTTATATTAAGGGTCCAGGCACAACTGGGGCAAATAAACACTTCACAGGGAGTGCCCGGAGACCAGCCGGCCGAGCATTTCCTTGGAGGGGTCAAGTGAAGTAAGGAGACCCTATCAAAGGAAATACCGTGCTCGTCGACATAAAACTGGCATAGTGGCTGGCGCTGGGCGCTTCCAGGACGCTGACGGGCACAGACGGGTTTGCCATTGGCGTGCCTTCCATGCGCCACCGGGGCGTCCGTGCCGCGGCTCCCTTTATGGGCATGGGCAGGACGACTAGAGAGAGCAAACCAACATGCCGCCTCTCGGGCATCTCGGCCCTTCCCAGCCCAGACGAGAAAAAAGTTAGACCCCCCCCCGCTTCCCTATCAGGCACCGTCTCCTCGCCTCCATGCTGCCTAGTGCGAGCAAGAGGGAACCGTGGCAGCAAAAGTGGTGAGAGCAGCGAGTAGCGGTGAGTGCGGCAAGAAACCGAGTTAAAAATTAGTTTAACACAAGGAATTAAGAATGCGATAAAATCAAGTGAAGCAGCTGTTAAAAATGATTGTGCAGTCTCCTTTAAGAACATATTCAAATTCATAACAGATTCAATGGCAATTGTCAATTCCAACAGATTAAAGAAAATTAAAAGCAGTGTGCAACAGCAAGTATCATTACACAGCTATGAGCCAAAAGCCCCAGAGCCTTGAACATGGTGGCAGAATAGTAGCTGAACACATGGAGACCAATTTCTCACCATGATCCATGGAGTTAATTCCATGAAAGACTGCCATGGAAAGGGTGACAGGCTCTAAGAAAAAAATATGTATATTTTCCATAACATGGTAGGATACCTACAAAGCACGTTAGGAAAACTACTGTATAGGCTCTCTTGGGAGGCTTTTCAAGGAGCCACATTTGTTTACGGAATTTCCACCAACATTGAGAGGTATTGGTGGATTTTCTGCTAAGATGGTTTTTCCTCAAAGTGTGACCTTCCATCACACATACATCCAGTTGGTGGAGACACCAACCGTCACCCTGGCGAGCAACCTGCCTCAGAATTTCAACCACACACCAAACTCAGACGTTAAAATTTCATATTGTAACCACACAATAATACACAAACAATATGATACTAAAAAAAATGGTTGTGAACATCGATCATATTCGATCATATTCAGCTAAGAGAAGCACTGTTTGGAGCAGGAGAAGTTCAGAACAATTTCCAATCTGTGTCTTTATGAAAGCATCTCCAGTACAAACAGAAAATATGCTGGCAACAGAGGCAGCATCCTAGTAATATCGCACGTCGATGCTCACAGATATCTCCAACAGCATTTTCTGCTGCAGAAATCTTGTGGAGTTTCTATCAGAAGAATAGTGCCATATTTATTAAAGAGTTTCCCTGCACATGTACCTCGCAATGGGGCGCAGGAGCCACACAACTCTTAAGTTAGATTTATCAAGCCATGCAAGGCCACCTTGCGTGGCCCTGTGTGGGTTGATAAATCTGGTGCCCGATTCACAAATGTAAACTTAAATGTTTGGTCTATGTCCGCCCCGAGTGCGGACATAAAGATAGTATGCCCTTTGTGAACTCCCAAAGTCGTAAACTTAGACTTTTGTCTAACTTTAAACCAAACGTCTACGTTTGTGAATCGGGCCCACAGAGTAACGCAACGCAGCGCAAGTTGCTGCGTTACATTACTTTACCCCAGAGAGGTGTTCCATGGGTGGAGCGTGGGTGTTCCCGCGCACCACCCATGGATTTTGGCGCATTCCCAGATTTACCATTACTGGTACACCTGGAAATTTATCAAAATGCTATGCATTCCAAGGCTATGCATAACAAGGAGAAATATCTTTATTACTCCGCATTTCTTCCTCTTTCTGTGCGTGAAGAAAATGCTTCAGGGGATTGTTTTTGTGCAGGAAGGTGTCTATTCCTGCACAAAAACGATCCTTCTTACAACACAGGCACCCTTGCACCATGGTGCACGGGTACCTGTATTGGCACTAGGCAGCACATTGTGCACCAGCCCTGGAAAATGACAAGAATGCACAATATCATGTTAAGTACAGTGCATTCCTGTCCTTTCCCTATCAGACAAAACAGTGAGGCATGGTGACCTGCTGTGCTGTGCTGCATGCTTTTTACATAAATATGCCCCAGTGTTTCCAATATTTTTCTCCCAGGTCACCAGTTGAAAAGGAAAGAAGGCAGAAAGGGTTCCCACTACTGATTTTACTGGATTAACCCGACTCATTTTCGTGCCTAATTGATAATCTGGGTCATTGTCTCTTAATTACCTATATTTCATGCATATGTGTATCTCAGGTCCTGTTAACAGTTGTGATTTGAGGTAAGCAAAGTTTCAATATGCTTCAACCACAATAAGAGATCAGCTCAAGTGCCTTCCATTCCATTTCCTATTGTTAAACTGCCAATATGAGGTCTCTCATTTGCACACTATTGTCTTCTTCTGACTTGATCGTTTCGTCATCAGACATGCTTTTCAACGGTAGCCAGAGATCTGTCTTCCTGCCCATGCTCTGTTTGGAGTGCTTCACCTTATTGCAGATGGCGACGAAAAACCAATATAATCACCAAAATCCTTGCTCACCTGTCGTGCTGCAGTTCCTCCTGACCTTTGTTTACGAAACAAACTCAACTTATCTCTTACCTTGTATCAATATTCTCCTTTTACTCCTTCTCTGTTCCATCCCTGCTAGGTCTGTTCTGTGTAAATAGTTATAAACTTATATATACACCCAAAGTACACTGCCACTCTCGCTCAGGTACTGTGATGAATCACAGTGCCACTTACTAACCATGAGGCTCAGTTATTTGTATGTGCAGTATGTCTTTAACAAAAATGTTTATAATGCACATAAAATAAATTAAAGATTAAGTGCCGAAAGCAGAGTTCACAGTGTACTCCCATTAAAACTCCTAAAAAACAAAAACATATTTTCAAACTGCTTTATGTCATCAATTTAAAAACCCAAAAGGCAAATGTGACTGGAGAAGTAAAAACCATATGCTGTTAGATTCTGCAGTTTCATCTGTAGTTCTGTGGAACATTTGCTAAAATGATTTTATGCATTGCATTAAACTGAAGCTAAAAACGGCTTTTAGAAAACAGGAAATTTGTTAATGTCAAACATTCCACGAGAAACTATTTCTTCACATTTGTCTGAAATGTATCTTAGATCCATCAAGAGGGAAGCAAACACCTAGCGATGTCAAAGGTGAGACTGCATGTTTTCCTTATTGGCCTGGAGGCAGGTTGATTGGTCTGAGATGGAAAGTTGGATTCCAAAGCCTCCTTGACTCTCTATGTAAGTGAAGGCTTAGCTCATAGGTGGTGGTGTGCAGGTTGCAAAAAGATACAATATATTACAGTTGTTTTATATATATATATATATATATATATACAGTTCTAGGTCCAGATTTACTAAAATTTGACGCATGTAACACACCAAGACTACTTGCTGAAATGCGTCAAATGAACAGAGCAGGAATGTGCCATATTTACTAAGATATGGTGCATTACTGCTCCCTCTCTGCGCTGGCGCACTGAGTGCTGCCTAGCACCAACACTGGCAGGACTGTTTTTGTGCAGGAAGGGATATCTTCCTCAGAGACATTTTCTGCTTTCTGCAGAAAGGAAATAACGAGGAGAAATTAACAAATTTCTCCTTGTTACGCCTCTTTTGGGATGGTATAGTATTTGGATGCATTCCCAGGTTTACTACCCTAAGTAAATCAGGGATGCACCAAAATCTATGGGTGGATGCGTGGGAATGCCCATATACATCCATCGCATACCTTCCCAATGCAGAGTAACACAAAGCATTGAATTTTGCTGCCTTGCATTACTCTTGATTTAGTAAGCCACGCAGATCCACGCAAGGTGGCTTTGCATAGTTTAGTAAATATCACTTAAGCCCTTGCGTTGACTTGCGTGAAGTGCCCCACCAAAAGTGCACGGTCGTGCGTGCACAGTGTGGCATGCACAACATGGTGCATGCCTCACTGTGCCCGGATGACCTGGAGGCGCTGTCACGCTTCGGTATGCTTGTAAGGCTCTCCTAATTGCCAAACATACCGCCGTCATGACACCACCGCCACAACCCCTCCATCCCTGGATTACACTCGTAATCCAGCAGGTGAGAGCCCACGGGCTTGTTGGTCTTACTGGGACAGCAGCGTCTACGTTCCGTCGGGAAGACCGGCAAACTCGTAATCGGGCCTAAGTGTATCTCTGTGGTGAGGATTGGAGTGAGTTTGGGGGGTTAAGTAGACCGTAGCACCCTTAAGAGGGTGAAATGAGCTTTTTACAGAGACTACTGGCTGTACCACAGAGCTGGTCAACATACGTCTGCCATGAAGAACTGGGGGCACCTTTTCCAGAGCACCTGATCACGTTGAGACCATTAACTCTATAGGTATCATTATAGGTGAAACCTAAGGCTAGCCTCACTAGATCCATACTTTGAGAGTATACATCCCTGGACAAATAAGCTTCTATTTCATGGCCCTCGTATGTTAAAAACACATTTTGCATGTTGGGGGTTCCAGAGTTTTTTGATAGTTCAGAACTAATTAATGGCACTAAATAAACTGCTAAGCAGCATTATATATTAAACTCACTGAGAATGTAAGAACTCTAACAGAGCTTAGGAAGCCTTCGGTGAGCATCTATGGCATTATTTTACTCCCGCAGTAACTAAACTCTATCTCCTTTTTTATGACTAACCCCCACTCAAGATTCTATGGAACTTGTTTTAGGTCAAATATGGTGCATTTGTTTAGTCACATTCCATCATTGAGGTTATTGTCTGCCAGAAACTTTATGGTGCCCCTTTAATATAATCACTCGAATCAAAGCACATTGTAATTTATACTATTTTGTAAGTTATATGTGAGTCCAAGGAAACAATATTTGTTACCAATTCTACATAAACTAAATTTGAGACAGTGTAGATAAAGCTCTTTGTTACCTGCAAAGACTTGCATTGGGTAGTATATTTTAGGTCTTTCAATCTTTGTACAGAACGCACTTAGAATCAGTAAAAGTTTTAATTAGACATTATATGCTATTTTAATGAAAATATTTCTAATTGGTTCATGATTTTAATGCTGAATGTACACTTTGTAGTGTTTCTGCAATTAGTTGATTTATTACACAAATGATTTGATTTATTTTGTTATGAATCTTTTATGGCTGAGCAAAGCTGAATAAAGGATTTTTGAATAGACATGCTAAATAACATCATCATTGAGATCACTAATGACATCTCACTAAAATCATTAATGAAATCAATGATGACTTTGTTCAATGAATTGACAGCGTGCTATGCACTTTTCAGTCTGCAAGGTATTCAGCGAGCTTCACCTAGACTCATTTTGCTATCACCTTTCTAGTGCTAAAGGGCATAATCTTTTGCAACGCGCAGCACGTAAAGCAGATCTGTAAAGTTAGCACATTTTGTCGATATTTTGTTTTTCTTTGTTACTAGTATTCTGATGTGTAAGAAACAAAATGGTTCTGTAGATACTAATACAATCAACAACTAATGAAACCTTCAATAGAATTTTAAGTCAACGGCTTCACGTGTATGTATTAGCCACTGATAAGGCATGAACAACCAGGCCTTATGGATAACCCCCGTAGTTTGCAAAACTACACTACACATGTTCCTGAAAAGAGCACAATGGAGTACACCAATACAACCCATTTACAATCATACAGTGACTTAAACTGTCTATAAGTGAGTCACCCATACATTATACATTCGTCAACAATGTATAATGTCTCAAAATCTTTACTGACTTTATGGAAATAAATACCTGCACCTTACAGTTCTCCGGTTTATATAGAAATAGCCTAGAGTACGACATGAAAACTCACTAACATTAGCCTGTGCACAGAAACCCACAGATAAATAATGTATTGTAGGAGGAGCTTTAGTTTCTCGCACATATTTTTTGCAACAAGCCTGTGATTTAAGCTATACTCTATTAGAAACAAATATCTGCCTCTCACATTAGTTGGTCTCAGTCTGCACCTTGTTTAAATGAAAGGCTGCTTGCACTTAAAACTTTACTGGTAGCTGAGATGCGTGAGCACGCAATTCAAGATGCCCGCCTCACAATAATTCTCGGAGGGTTCGTCTTTTATGATGATTTTTCTGCAGCTTTGAGGGCCTTTTCTTAATATATAAATCTGCTACTGCTTACCTGCCATGAATGCAGCTATCCATGGTGTCTTTATTTGAGGCATTTGACCTCATTTGACAACAAGGTTTGCCTGGAAGATTCCACCAGGGCTTCCTACTGCCTGCAGCCCAGATTTCTGTCAGAGGAGGTGGAGTTATTGCAGCAAAGGGCACTGTTTCGGCCTTGAATTCTTCATCTGCTAGTTTTAGCTGCTGCACCTGTGGTAAGATTCTGGTTTCACCTAGTACTCAATTTTTTGCTCTCGTACTGCAATTATACTACTTTTCATTGTTTATACTGTTACTGTCTGCATTTTTCTTTAAAATGGATAGCAAAATTGTATCTTCTAGCGCTAATGTGCATATACAAACACAATCTCTGCCACCCATTAAATCAAAAATTGTCTCCTCAGAACAATTCCTTGTCACAATTTTGGAAGAATTACAAGCTGTCCAGTCTAATACTGTCAATATCATTACAGAGATTGAAATATTCTCAGGGTATGGTTGGTCTTTCAATGAAAGACTCTGATAACAAAATTAAAATAAGAGACAACACATCTATGACTGACCAATTGCTCCCCATTACAGCAAAAATTCTTCCTATGAATAAACTTTTATTAGATTTGGAAAATCATTACAGACAGTACAATTTGAGGATTTATGATCTGCCTGAAACCATGAAGGCACTATTGCAGAAGATATCTTGAAACCTGTTGCCTAGCCTCTTAAATTTCAAATTTGCAGAGAAATTGGAGATCAAGAAGGAACATCGCATCCCATCACACTGCAAAACAAGTCAAACCAAATCCATCAACCAAATCATATTTAAGGTTCTGCAATATGAGAAGAAAGGCTGCGAGTGAAATTCCTTCTCTATTGGTAAATGGTCAAAAAAATGTATTCATCAGGATTTCACAAAGGAAACTGTTGCCATACATAAGGAATTCCCTGCACTAAGACCCAGCTGAGAAATTCTGGCTTCAAATTTGGTCTTTTTGACCCTTCAACTATGCGCATCTGGAAAGACGACATCTCCAAATCCTTTCAATGCCCTGAAGATGTTTGATCTTTGTGATCCTTGTTCACCAATTTTCTCTCTCCAATGATATACAAGAACTCATAAACTAAGATGATAATGGCTTTATCATCACTTTCATGCCTTCTTTCTGTAAGATATACTAGTTACAGACTTGGTTTCACTGGCTTATCTTGTAAATAAGCCTGTGTGACTCACATTTGTTGTTAGTGTTCTCTGTTGTTTTTTTCTATGTTGTCTCTTGTCCGTTTTGTTTTCTTTCTATATTTGGATTTGCAGAGCTACTTGTCTCTTTTAATGTTAAAGGTTTAAGACAACCAGTTAAACATATGGAAATATTAGATTATTTGGCTTGCTATAAAACTGACATTTGTTTGCTTCTAGAGAATCATGTTGATGATAAAAAAATCATCTAATATGAATAAAAAATGGGATGGGAATATTATTTCCTCTCTGGCCAGTGGTAAAAAAAAAAGTTGCAATCCTATTTTCGAAGAAACTCCAACTACAGATTTTAGACAAACATTCCAATACTGATGGCCCATATTTATTTGTTTATGGTTAGAATGGATACAATTGTTTTATATTTCATTAATATGTATTGCCCTATAGCAAATGATCTGACTTTTTGGAAAAATATTACTTCTGAAATTCTCAAACTTGGGAATGTTCGCTTTATTGTAAGTGGGGATTTTAACCTAATATGTGACCTTATTCTTGCTAGATGTTTTTCGACTAAATTTAGAACTCCTAACGTTTTCCAATCACTTAGAGCATTGTTTAAAAATAATAAACCTATTGATATTTGGCAACTTTATTTTCCAACCCTCAAAGAGTTTACTTTTTGCTAATCCTCATATCTCATATTCACAAAGTGATTATCTACTAACATCAATTTTAGTTCACTCTATTGCTAATGCTCTTATTGCAAATATTGAGGTCTAAGATCATTCTCTGATTTCATTGTGTTTACAATTAGATAATTCCTCTGTTTCTAAGTCTAGAAGACATATGAATACTGATATTGCTCTTAATAATAACAATAAGACTAAAATGTTATCCTCTATTGATGAGCATGTTTCTCCTAATACTGATGATGTGACGTCTAATATGGTACAATGGAATGCTGTTAAAGCATATATTCTAGGTATAGTCATCTCCATGATGGCTCACGAAAACAAATGATTTCATCTAAACTCTCCAGCTTGGAAAAGAAAATGGCTAAAAATGAATGTCTATTTATTACATTTAATAAAAATTATTTTAAACTTAAACTATAGAAGCCTCACTATGAAAACAATTCCTTGCTGACTAGAGGAGCTGGATTGCAATGTTCAAATAACAAAGCAAAACTTTATTTTACTGCAAATAGGTCTAGGAAACTATGCGCTAATTATCTTCATATTAAAAGAGACTGAAAACAAATTAATGCTATTCATGGGAAGGATGGAAAACTTCCATTATCTACATCAGATATCATTAAAGAATTTTTAGAATGTTATTCTTCCTTACATAGTAAAGCAGAAACCATAGACAACCAGGTTATAGACTCTTTTCTGTCCTGATGTAATCTTCCTCTAATATAACAATCTGATACAACTATCGTAGATTTACCTATCTCCATTGATGAAATTACTAAACTACTACTGCTAAGATTTCCTTGAAGCCACAAAAGTCACCAGGACCTGAAAGTATCCTTGCTGGTTTTTTAAAAAACATTTTCTGATCACCTTACTCCTCATTTATTTCAAATATTCAATTATTTAGTTCTACAGGAATACTTTCAGGGTCTTTCATGGAAGCATTAATAATTGTGTTGCCCAAGCCTGATAAGGAACATACTGAAGTATCTAACTATTGTCCCACCTCCGTAGTCAATCAAGATTGTAAAATGTTTGTAAAAAGTCTTGCCACTAGATTGTCAAAAATACTGCCTAATATCATTTACACAGATCAAACAGGTTTTATGAAAAACAGACACTCTGTGAATAATGACAGACTTTTGTTTCATGCTCTTGAAACTATTCTTTTCCTTCTAGCCTTCTAGCTCTTGACGCTGAGAAGGGCTTTGGTAAAGTTCAATGGCAATTTTTATTCTGAACCCTCACCAACCTGGAATTTTTTGTGACTAATTTATTAAAATGGTCTCGGCTCTGTACTCCTACCCCTCTGCAAAGCTTTTTTATCAATAGGCACTTCTCCAATTCTTTTCCCCTTTGTAGAGAAACTAGACAACCCTTATACTCCATTTTCCACAATTCAAATGTGATTACGGATTAAATATTAACAATATTAATCTTAAAACATCTGCATATGCAGACGATGTTTTATTAATTATTAGTAACCTAAGTATAACTATACTTAATATTCTCACTCTCACATACGACTATTGTTTTGTTTCTGGGTATACCTTAAATGCAAATAAAACAGTTATTCCTCTATATGTCTACTGTACCCCTGACATGTTAAATAATACACACTTTGTCTGGCAAAAAGATAAAAAATACTCATACTCACACTGTATTAAACAAACTGCTACATTAAACTGTGAATATTTATTTGAAAAAATTAACATGAACATTAATCAGTGGTCCTCACTACATCTCACATGGTGGGGGAAAGTTGAATCTATCAAAATGGTTATTCTTCCTCAAATATTTTATATTCTATCCATACAACTACCTCTCACTTTCTATAAGAAAATGCACAGAATCATCTTGAAACTCATTTGGAATAGGAACCCCCAACAACTTGGTTATGCTAAACTTAAAATGACTAAAATCAATGGTGGCTTGATTTCCCAGATATTTATAAATATCATAAAGCTTTCATATTAAAACAAGGATCTTTATGGTTATAGTTCATCTAAATGGATTCAAATTGAACAACAACTAGTTTCTTCATTCCCTACCAGCATTATTATCCGTCTTATTCTGATTTGCTTGTAAAAACCTTTACTATTAACAAATCTACTGAATTAATTCTACATGACTTTGATTCTTTATTTCAGTCACCTATTTCTGCATCTAAAAATCTTTGTCAATTGCACAATCCATTAATAAAATTGGATCATAACATTAATTTCTGGAAATCTTGGACTGACGCTGGCACTATTCTCAGGGCTACAATTTCTGATTCAGAAATTTGTTTAAATGCACTTAATATTTCGTCACATACAGTTTCTAAATGTTATAAAAATTCAATAGTACAGGAGATTGTAATTTAATGCTGATTACCAATTTTTGTAATAAAGAACTTTCCAGGACTTTTTTCCATGGAAACTTTGATGAAAATGTGGTTACCAAACATTTCTGACTGACTCCTGTTGCATTATGACAAACAAATACTTTTATTCTATTCAACTGTTTATAGACTCCATGTAAAATATTTAAAGCCAAACTTTTAGCTACTTTTGTGTTGGCATTGTAATATGGGTGATGGGTCTTTAAAACATGTTTTACTTGATTGTACTGTTATTTCATAGATTTGGTAGAGGGTTTGGAATATATTTACGAAAATATTTCCCATCTGTGATACATTCTCTTGTGAATTGTTTTTTTAAAAATCATTTGCTTTGACCTATTAATTATCTGATATTTATAACACATTATTTGACTTCATATCATCCTCCACTATTAAATCAATTACATCAAATGGGGAAGATGTATCTCTATTATCAGTTCATACTTGGTGGTCTTGGTTTACCTTGACTAGACAAGGTGCCTATTTATTCTTTACTGGCTCTTCTACTAATACCATCTCTTTCCAAATGTTTCAGAAACCTGTTGATGATAATATTTCTTTACATATGTAAATGTATCCTAATGGTATTTAAGGGCTTATCTTAGTTGTCCTAAAATGTACCATATATATAAAGTAGCTATTGTTTGTAACTTAACACTTGTAAGTTCTATATGTATTTATAATACATGGGGTTCTGTAATCCCTTTGTAAATGACAGTATCTAATTGCTTTATAATTGGCAACTTGTGATGCATCCAGTCGCCAATTATAAAGAAAAGACGCCAGCACTCAACTATTATATATTTTTACAGTCGAGTTCTGACGTCACAATGCCTGTTGTCTGAGCCAGCATCCGAGATGAAATGCAGGTCATGTCATGGAGCACAAGTGAAGCAGGTGTTTGAAGGATCGAAAACGCAACATTGCCTCTCTTTCTTCTGCTCTATTTTTTAGCTTACAATGACAAGCAGAGATAACATGTTTATTGTTTGCATTCCGTAGATAGCTAGAGAAAAGCTAGAATCTTTGTGAATGTTTCTCATATTTTAATATATTTTTCTATTATGTAACTTTTCGTTGCTACTTTTTTCATTGTCTTCCTTTCTTTAAAAATAAATAGGATATTTTGAACACAAAAAACCTTTACTGGCAGCTACATTGTGCACCATGACGTTTACCATACAGAATAGGACTTGTCTCCAGGACTACAGTATTACTATTTTGTAAATGGGCACATATAAATACAGTCAATCTATGCTGTATATGATTGTGGGGCCTTTACTTCCTACATTGTTTTCAAAATGATCTAGCAGTTTTTAGAGTAATTTGAGGAGCAGTTTCTTGGCTGATGTCACCAGTGATGTCATCAGTGGTGTGTCGATCAACGGTATCATTTAACGTGTTGTGAGTGACATAATATGTGATGGCATAAGAAGTGAATGGCAGATGCACATGTTATAGTTAGCTCACAAAACTGTACTGGTGGATATTAATGTTTTTCAGTTGTGAAATATTATGTTTTGTGTGACTTTGTCACCTATAACGTTACTTTAACCTTTTTTTTAGTTAATTTAATCTTTGTTTTGTTCAGTTAATTTCTGAGGTTTTCGTAATACAAGTTAAGAATGATCCTTTTCCCCGCCCTAAATAAAATGTCACATCAACCTATGTTTTTTTCAGTGAATTTCATTTTTTAAAATAATATTTAACACTTACTATGCGTAACTCATTCTTCAGGTGGCCAAAGTTCCTGGAAGTGGCACATGGCTATATGCACTACAGGATTAGTCACAGTGTTTGATCCTTTGACCAGATAGTGTTCCCAACTCTGTGAAACCATCCAACCTGACCACATCTACATACGACCTATGAATATGTGGAGAAGAGATTGGATGCATACCTTTTTAGGAAGGGGGGTTGTGTGTTGGTTCTTTCACACTTTTTTTGATTGATTGTCTTTGCATTGTTTGTATTATATTTTAGAACTATGCTTTTTAACTTTTTATGTTTTTAAACATTTTTTTGTTTTGTTTTTTTAATACACATCTCTGGCTTTTGCAAGTGACTCTTTAGTGCATTGCACTAAACTCTTTTGTTTGTCTCACCCATATAGATAACTGGGTGATATTCTTTTTGCAGTATGTTGCACAATACAGCTAATCTTTGTTCTTCTCTTCTTTTTCCTAATACAAGACATCTACTGGAGCAGTTTCCATCTCTCCTTCTTTGATAGCTGGATTATTCTTCTAGTACCCAGCCTGGGAAATCTCATAAGCATAGATAGGAGATGTTCCCACATCCCTAATGTCTCCATAGAGTATTGCCCAGACTGGCCTCTGTGCAGCTATTGATTGCAGATGGTGCAGGTGACAATAATTATGTTTGTTTCCCAGGGGGTAGACTGACAAACTTCAGGCACCACTAACTTTTTTCATCCTGGGTGTCAGTAGGAGTACTAGGTGTAGTGATTGTATTAATCAATGCTTGTATCTTTGTAATGTCTCCAGATGACATAATAGTTTAGATTACAAAAAATGCTTTGTGGTGCCCCTGCCCCTTCTAGGGTATAAATAGCCTTTACAGGGCATTATGGAGTGCTACCCAGCAGGAGCAATGAGTATGAAATGAACGGCTATTCTGTTCGTTTGATATTATTATGTTTTTTTTGGGTGCTGCGGTTCCACCTGGGACACCCAAAAATTGTACCAAATATTGGAAGCTGCGAGGGGAGGCCCATGGCCACCGCGGCCCCACTGGCTCCCTGCTCACCCGTGAGTGGGAGCTGGCCACACTTTTATTTTCATATGTGTCCCAATCCCACTGTCTTATGACGTATACTTCCCCAAGTAAAACCGTGCATTTGTTGGGCAATGTAAACATCAGAACTGTGTGAGACTGACTCCACGCACACAGTCCGGATATGTGGTCTAAGTCTTGCTAGTTAACAGTGCACTATCTGTACCCTTAACCTGACAAGGTAACAAATGGATGTGCAACTTCAGAACATGACAACCCTGACCATCCAAGGAAATTGTGATTACAGATCAAGAACTCTTTCGCTTAGTTACTTATGCATACCCAAAGAGATACAGAAGAAATACACAGTAAAGTGTTTTAATATTTATTAAAGCATTGTGATTCTTGAGTAAAATGCTTGTCCGTCAATAATCAATAGAAGATTGCAGAATAATGTGATTAGCATTACTAGAATAGTGAAAAGGATAAACAGTTCAACCAGTTTGCTTATTAAAGAGAATATATGCTTGCATACAAGTATTGTATTATATTGTAGTCCTACCTAGCGCATCCTAAACTATCATGCCTTGGGTGAGTGAATCTCCCAAATCCCTGTACTATGATCTAACTTCCCATTACATGTGGGTAAGTGTCATCAGGCTGCCCATCCTAGTGGAGAGATGGGCAGAATCCCGCGCATGGGGTCAAGAGGAAACAGCTGGGCTGGTATTCTGGCATGTGTGTGACCTCACAGTGCCAGCGAAATGCTCCTCTATCGAAACAAAGGATTGATGTACTATATAGAATAGCATCATCCATACTACCATGCCGAAGCCCCAGTCAGGCTGCTATTGTTTATTCTATTGTGATAACTCTGTCGCCGAACAGCTAAAATAAATAGCAACAGTTTGCATAATGAACGTAGCCTTTTCAAGGTATTTGATAGTGTGCCTATGAAATAGAAGTGTAAGCAAAGCTGAGTTCGAAGAATATTATCCTGTATTTGCACGCAAATAAATGTGTGTCAAATGTTATTGTGTTTAAGGAGAGAAGGCAACTTTAAGAACATGAGCATGTAAAATGGCAGTTCTATCTGGGCCTAATGTACTAACGTGACACCACCCTGGGCACCAAACCACTTTAAATCGTTGGGGGCTGCAGGAGGGACCTTGAGCATCTTCTCACAGCCCCACCCTCTCCCCTACTAGCACCCATTCGGAGGGCCGGCAGGAGCCAGCAACTTTTTTAGTGGGTGCCCCGGACCCACCTGGGGCACCCCCAACATTTAGAGCAGTTGGGACAGCGGGGGAGGCCCATGGCGTCCATGGCATCACCAGCTCCCTTGTCAGCACCCATCCTGTTTGCCGGTGGGATCAGGCTGTATTGGCGTGCTCCGACTCTGTGGGAACAGCTTTTATGGCAGGAAGCTTTTATAGGTAGGTATCTTTTGTTGCCTGTCTGCGCTTTCTCTTGAACATAGAGTTTCCTGGAAAACTGCCTGACATCAGGCCCCAGGGCCATTATATGGGTCAGGTAGACCCCTCACCCTCTCCCCAATTAAATATATACTCAGGCCCCAGGGGTTTGGGTCCCTTGGACCATTAAATGGCTCCAGAATGAGGGGCAGTTTGATTTTTCATGTGGCGACCCCTCACCCTCAGGACCTGGCCCATCCTGAGGGGCTTCAAACTAAGGGTGGAAGCCCAACCTACTTTTTTAATTTACTGTGGTACCGTGGTAGTACCGCTAAAAATATCTGTATTTGGTCCCACGAGGGTCCAACTTGGACCACCCCCACAAAGCCTAGGGAGTCAGGGTATTCCTACAGTGCCCCTATTTTTTCTTTTTTTAATTCAGGACACGAGGAGTCCCTGAGTCCTAAAATGCATGCCAAACATCTTTGTTGATGTGAGGCAGAAAATCAGATCTAATCTTTTGATCTCCCAGACCTGCTTTACTACTGTGTCTCTGTTAAACATCAATTTTGAACCTTAATTTCTCAAAAACTACTGAACAGATTTACACCAAATTTCTAAAAGCTTACTTTCCGGGTATAGATCTAGCTTTCTGCCAAATTTGGTGTAATACCGTTCAGTTGCTTTTTGTCTATATCGCTGTTCAATTTTCCTATAGAAAATTGCATAGGGAAAACTCATATTGGGGCACCCCCTATTTATTGCTTCCCAATTGACAGATCACCCCAAAACTGTCCAGGAAGGAGCTGAGGTGACTGAGACTTTTTTTTTAAAGTTTCGTAAAGATTTGCCAAAGTTATTAGCAAACCAAAATTTCCATACATATAAAATCCATATACAAAAGCATATGCATAAAATATGCAGTCTCAATGTTACAAACATTCCTGAAATCTCATTCATTGCTTCACATTGTGCTCTGAAAGAGCTATAATATGTTTTACAAGATTGCTAGACCTTGTGATAAAATTGTTTGATCAGACCAAATAAAGGTGATTGGATGGCAACTTCAGCACATCTGTCAATGGTTTTTAAATTAATGTTGTTAGAATTCTGTTGAATGTCTCCATAACAGCAACTGCATTTGTCCCCTGTCTCTCCTACTACTCTCTTTTAGGATGGGGTTTCCAATTTGAGCTTTCTGATGTCTCAGTTATGATCAAATGAGTCTGCCTATCATCTCACCATGTTGACTGAAAAGGCAGTCCTCAGCCCACTTTGTTGCTGACATATTTTTTAATCCACGCCTTGATCTTTTTCTCAATACATTCTTGGGATTGCCTGTGCTACCTCTTCTTCATTATGGCCTTCTACATCAGCGAACCTATTGGAAAGGCTGTGCCTACCATCCAAGCTTCTCCCAGAATCCACTGAACTGTGGTCAGATTTATGTATTCCACAAGGTTTGCTTTGCATGTATTTTCTGCCACTAGAGTTTGGGATGTTAATAGAGACTAGTATAGGAGAAGGAATCCTTTGGACTGGACACCTATGAATAGCAACGCTGGAAATTAAAATCCTAACACAATCGTGCAGACCACATTCAAATGATATCACAATCACATATACTGTTGGGAAGGCTACTCATATATCTGAATGACAAACTAAATGATGTACCACATTTTTAAAAAAGTATCAAAATCTTAAATTAAATTTTTTTCATAGAGCATATAAAACCACAAAAAACACCAATCATAAAATAATATAATACAAAATATCTATATAAATTTCATACACATGGATCTCAAAGAACAAATTAAAAAAACATATGAGAGTACATAGAACCAGACAAAAAACAGTATGTCATTAGCACAACCATCCGTGATTACTCAAATTTTTAGGACTGGAGCCCGGTATGTCTCACTTGATTGAATACTCCAAAGGCCCAGACCATAACACAGATTAGGTTGTATTTAAAAGTGCGTCGACGCGTTTCGATGGTTAGTAGATAATACCATCTTTCTCAAGACAAAAACAATTTTCCGACTCTCAAGCAATTAAAAAGCAACAGTGCTGCAATCAGGAAGCACCTGTATAATAAAAACACATAGCTTAGTGTCACAAAATAAATGCATGTCATAATATAAAAATAAAAATATATATAAAATAATTTTTATTAAGGCACTATATTCAACACATAATCCTACTGATATAAGATTGCAAGAAAACATTTTTTTTTAAACATCAAATAGTGGTCAACCAAGACACATGATACCCTTCCAAAAATGTTAACCCAGCCAATCACATTCATTCTTCTCCCTAAACATTCCCACATTTTCATACTAACGTAATGCTTGCCCAATATGGATTTACTGCATTACGTATTGATTTAACTTATATTAACCCTTCAATGGCAAAGCTTACCAATGATAATTAGGGTATGCTGCTGTGACTTCCAGAAACTGGTATGGTCTTATAAGGATAGGATGAATCCTTCAGTCATCGAAGAAGTAGAAATGTATAAATATCTACAGGAGGAATTAAAATCCTATTATAAGCGACCCTTCTACCGCCTTATAATATGTTCATCATTGTTATATATTGGGGAGTTATATTTCTCTCACCTGAATTCTAGATATTAATTAGCCGCCTCGTTATTCATGAAGCCAAGAAGTGGACGTTTCTAGGATGGACTCTATCTCACGTCAGTTCCTCATATACTATGAAAATAAGTGTAATCTGGATTAGTCACTATTACTCAATACCTGGGGCTATTAGTAATATCACATAGTACCTCCATAAAACATCCGTAGAAAAAGTACCTGATCAAAGAGTCACAAAGAACAAGGTTTTATTTATCCTTGATACTTATTTTCATTTTTTCTTTTCTTTTTATTTGGTTTCCACGTGACCTTTTATAATTAGGATCTAAATAAAGAGAATGTGATTTAATATATAGCTGTTTTTTGTCTATATCGCTGTTCAATTTTCCTATAGAAAATTGCATAGGGAAAACTCATATTGGGGCACCCCCTATTTATTGCTTCCCAATTGACAGATCACCCCAAAACTGTCCAGGAAGGAGCTTAGGTGAATGAGACTTTTTTTAAAAAAGTTTCGTAAAGATTTGCCAAAGTTATTAGCAAACCAAAATTTCCATACATATAAAATCCATATACAAAAGCATATGCATAAAATATGCAGTCTCAATGTTACAAACATTCCTGAAATCTCATTCATTGCTTCACATTGTGCTCTGAAAGAGCTATAATATGTTTTACAAGATTGCTAGACCTTGTGATAAAATTGTTTGATCAGACCAAATAAAGGTGATTGGATGGCAACTTCAGCACATCTGTCAATGGTTTTTAAATTAATGTTGTTAGAATTCTGTTGAATGTCTCCATAACAGCAACTGCATTTGTCCCCTGTCTCTCTCTACTACTCTCTTTTAGGATGGGGTTTCCAATTTGAGCTTTCTGATGTCTCAGTTATGATCAAATGAGTCTGCCTATCATCTCACCATGTTGACTGAAAAGGCAGTCCTCAGCCCACTTTGTTGCTAACATATTTTTTAATCCACGCCTTGATCTTTTTCTCAATACATTCTTGGGATTGCCTGTGCTACCTCTTCTTCATTATGGCCTTCTACATCCGCCAACCTATTGGAAAGGCTGTGCCTACCATCCAAGCTTCTCCCAGAATCCACTGAACTGTGGTCAGATTTATGTATTCCACAAGGTTTGCTTTGCATGTATTTTCTGCCACTAGAGTTTGGGATGTTAATAGAGAGGCATAATCCTTATGACCTCGGTCTCACTTTCCTACATCCACAGGTATCACTTAGGGGTTTTGGTCTAATATTCCCCATCCAGATCAATTTATCACATTGTACAAACCTGTCTGAGATCCTGGAAATAGGTGCTGATTTAAAGTTATGCAACTTTGAAATCCCAGTTGCTGGTGTAGCAAAATAATCTCCTCCACAAATCTCCTCCACCACCCTACTTGGTAAAGGAGATTTGGTCCTATGAAACCATTTTAACCATGCTGTTGCATGGGCCAATAGTTCAGCTCCCTGTTCCAAACTTGCTCCTGCCTCTGGCAATGCTTCCAACCTTGGCTGGACTATAACCCTCTGTGGATCTTGCAACTATGGCCCAGCTTCTGCCTACTATACATTGTTCAGTGCAGTAGCCTTGTGCCACCCCACCCCTATGGTGAAACTCAGAACCAGAGTCTATCTCCCACCCAATACTGAGTTCACAGACATGAGATTGCACCCAGCCATGGGGCAGTGTCACCCTCAGTCCAGCTTCTGTGCACTGCACTGTTTGCCCCTGGTGCCCAAACTCTTTCCAGAGACAATAAAAACACTTTTTTTCTTCTCAGTCATCATATACTGAATCTATACCGCCACTATAATGGTTTCCCTGCATTATAGACTTCTGCATGTTACTTTTGGAAGGCAGCCACTTGGGACAAGAGACAGAACATTCTACACTGAGGGATAAAAGACAAATACAAAGACCTCTGCTGGTCAGAGATCTGCACTTCTTTTTCCAAGTTACTAAGAAAGTGCCATTACAGAATAAAAAGAGACAACCAATCTGAAGTGGGTGGCAAGATTTTGTGGCTTAACAGGTACAGACACAGCTCTTTGATACTATTGAGGGTTTAGTATTAATTTGTACCTTGCGTCTCATCATTTTAGGTTCTAGTTTCTTCACATTGTGTGCTCTCTGCACTACAGCCTCTTAGTTCTCTCTATCTACAATTCCTCATTCCTCTTGCAATTTATTATTTGTCTTGAGTTGACTTGTTTGTTTCCTATATCATTAACAGGTTCTATGCATTTTGCTTTCCCCTTTCTTTTAGTAGAATGCTACCCTTGCTCCTCTAACCACTTGAAGTGTGAGATGTTGTATAAGTACCTTATCCAATGTTCCCTTGCCAGTCTGTGGTGTTGTGTAGTTCCTATAAAACGTATACAGGATCTGCGCGGTTAGACAACATACACTGTAGGATTGGTGTTAGACTGACTCTGAACACCCCCACCGGGTATGTTGGCCCTTTTGTACCAACTAGCTCACAGTGCCACTAGAATCTCCTCTTACCAAGGACAGAATAGTTCCAGGCAACCATCGAACATGACAACTCTGATCCCTCAGGACCGTGGAAACAATATACTACTTTTCGCTCAGTCACTCGTGCTTACCTAGTCTGTCACAGAGAGATACACCGAATAAACAGGCTGGCGTTTTTTCAATAAGCATTTATTGAACAGTTGTTATTCTGGTGTAAAGTAAATGAGCTGCAACAACCGTTAGACAGTATAAGATATAAATGATTAGCAGTACTATAAAGGTGAATGGATGGTATAACTCTACCATCTTGCAATAATCATGAATACATTAGAGTATATAAAACACATGATAAAAAGATGCGTACTCTTACGATGCCTCCCTAACTAGATGTACCTAAGTGTACCTAGCATGTATGTAGGTGTTAAGCCAAGAATCCCTCTAGGATTTAGTCAACCCCATTACCTGAAGTGAGAGACTGTGGAGCCCCGTCCTGGTCTCGAGTTAGACACCCCATGAGGGATGTTAGACCACTGTGAGCTGGAGTGTCTGCATGCAGGAACCTCAGCATCTCTGTTCAGTGTGTCGGCCGGGAAGTCTCGGTCTCCTCTGCCCTGTCTTAGCAAGATGTGATGTATATATACCCATAGGTCTCCCCAGGGGTTCTACCTTGTTGTGTTACTGTGTCGGCCTACGGATGACGTTGGGCATGAACTTTGTACATAGATTTTATACAGGAGATGGTAGTCCTGCTGTGCTTCCAACAATCCTCATGCATAATGTATGAGATTTCGAACTAGGGAAAACCCGAGTTCTGAATGCAGTGTTGTATCAAGGTAAAAGGTCAGTCCCTGTAAACCATGACAAGTGTAATGTAGGGAAGAATATAGGTGAAGGGTAATGAAGTTACCGGGGCCTATATTATGGTACCTATATGGAATATAACACCCACTCCTCTTCCGAATGGACGACATAGTTAAATACTAAGCGTACTATTAGGCTGATTAGATGCTGGTAGGCAAAATAGTCTAAAAAACATTATTTTCTTGTTTTGCTAAAAACAATGTTAAAAGGCTCTAAAAAATCTTTAAAAAGGTTTAAAAAGGAAATTGTCATGCAAGCCATAGCTCTAACGTGTCCGTAGGTATAGTTCGAACTACTATAAGCATTTGAAAGCCATGCTTGCTAAAAAGAATGTCAATTTTGTTATGAAGTTCCAATTTTTCATTTTGTTTTCCAAAAAAGTTGAATTTTTTCCCAGCACATGACGGGCCAAATGAGTCAAATGTTTATGTGTCCTGGCTGGTAGATGCAACATTCTCGTTGCCTGCCTCCGCAGACGACGTTCCCTGTAACACCTCGCAGATTATGTCAATTGAGCACAAATGATCTTTTGTACTGTCCACAACCATTGCTGGGGCAGTCTGTGCGCCATCCAATGCCAGGGTGTCAGAGGAGGAGCCGGTGTCCATACCAAAAGGAGCAGATACTACCTGTGGTGGCTCTAGGAAGGCTGCTATCAACATGGGAATATGCTGGGGACACTGCAGAACATGGGCCGTTATCGGGTCCAGTAAAGCATCAATGTCCGGTTGCACACATGACGGGAGTGTCAGACAGAGATCTAACACACATTCTTCTCCGCAAAACAGGAGGACAGGTAAGATGAAGTCCATCCAGACTGGTCTAAATGACAAGAACCAAGATGCACTTAGTTCTCTTAGGCGAGCTGTGCCTAGATGTTGTACCATGCGATCACGGTATTTTCACTCCAGGAGTACTGTTTCCATCTCCTTGGTGACTGGGATGTCCATTGCGTAGCAGAAAAATTAAGATCAGGATACCTGCTATTAGGAACAGGATTAGCGGCAGTCCTCCAAAAATGCTTCCAAATACGGAGTGTATAAAGTTTGGTATAACTCCGAGGACCGTCTGAAAGGTGCTTAATAGTCCAGAACCTATGTTCTTAAATAGGTAGACGATGCCTGTCGTATCAGCCATGTTAAAGATACGATTTACCATTTCTGCGAAATGGAAGGGGCAGTTTGTACGTATGAGTGCCTGTATCTCTGCCGAAGACCTTGCGATCTAGAGATCAAAAGTCTCTCGAGCGGAGGTTAAGGGCACGGATTTCTGTAAAAGCATGGCTTTCATTCTGCTCAGAGCATCAAACCGTATTAATGAAACATTTAGCGAAGGCCATAACGGCGCCTCCCTGACTGTATGTGTTGGTGGAAACAATACTTGCATACAGCAAGTAACCCTGGAGCTCACGGTTACCAGATATGCGATGCCTGGAAGCATCCCACAGCAACCTTGATCGTTCAGCATCAAGTAACTCCCATTCGAAAGTAGCCTGAACACTGGCGTGATCACGGCAGCTGGGGCACCCCTTAAGTGACAGGATAAGTTCGCTACTGAACCGTTACAGGCCCCATGAAGAATTATATCCTGGCATATGAGTGATCCACTTAAGGTATTCTCGCAGTTTGTACCGCTCAAAAACACTTCTCTTTCCCCACTCCGGCATCTACATCTGTACGGTAATTCCCAAGATTCCTTGATGAATTCCCAACCCATTTCTTCATATCTGCCTGCTTTTGTTCAAGGCAATATTGGAATTGAAAAGTAGTGACCGGAAGAGTTATGTGGCCATGGATTAACCATTCTCTGGACGGTGACTCTGCCACTGTAAAAGCTAATCTGTCCAGTTTTTCAATACGCAGCATTGTATATTTTGCTCCCCTTTGTGCCATCTCTATCTGTTTTTCCATTAGATTGTATGAAGAAAACAGAGACGTGCTGTTTATGAAACGCCAAGACATATAGAATGCGCGCAAAGATTGCAGCGTCCAGCTTAATAACATAATAGAACACAATTGTGATTGCCCGTGCTATAATATGGACAAATCCAGTTCTAGTACATCAATAGCAGAAGATACAATGTTGCCCTGTGAATATATCCTGGAGGTTAGTGTAGTTAACTCATTGTCAACCACTGCTAGAGCTTTCTCTAGGTTTATACGATCTATTTCTCGTATCCTTTCCGCGGCCTCTTGTTGTGATATTTTCCAAATCTCACTGTAGGCAGCATAATAGAAACGTTTCTGACATGGCTTCCTAGGGCCTAATAAAAAATCCCATAGGTCCACATCCTCTGTAAGTAAGGATAAGTGTTGTTTCACATGTGTAAGTGTTGAGGTCTTTAGCCAATCGAGGCATAACTTCCCAGCACTGTATGATGTCACTACCCCTGGGTGTTGCCTCTGTTCATAGCGTGGATCTGGCCTATTGATACTAAATCCTTTAGTTTTACCCAAGAATCTTTCTTGACAGATATTGGTATCTGTGGGCCAAATCAACCATCCTTTCCAATCGGGGTCTGATCTATTGTATTGCATGATGGCATCTAGTGTAACCTCTTCTTGTGATATTATGTTACCCTCAGTGTGTGATGGTGCTGGCACCCGAGGTGTATTCAAGTCTTTATTTTTGGCTAGTCCAAGACAAGTCGTTTGTTGCACCGTTTCATTGAAAAACATGATTTATTGAGGAATAAGGCATGC
This sequence comes from Calotriton arnoldi, assembly GCA_963921515.1. Taxonomy (NCBI): domain Eukaryota; kingdom Metazoa; phylum Chordata; class Amphibia; order Caudata; family Salamandridae; genus Calotriton; species Calotriton arnoldi. The sequence continues at coordinate 279,729 of CAWUFW010010065.1, forward strand.
TCTAAATAGTGCCTCTGTTCCCTGGACCTGCCAGTCTCTAGTACCCCAGGCAGATTTTAAGTCTATGGTGTCTTTCCATAAGTCGAAACCTTGTTAAGACAACTGGGCAATAAAGGAAGCAGAATAAATCTGTTTGGTGTTTGTCAACATATGTTTCTGTGCTGGTGTTCGTGCAACCTTATAATAATATGAGGCTGGGTCTGACGTTTTAAACCCTGAAAAATATGGAAACTTTTGGGCATATGTTTTTGAACTGCTTTTTGGTGGTGTCAGGCAATGTTCCCATTGGTGGTATGTGAAAACATTTCTGGGATTGGCAGATTTATGCAGAAAGTGATGACCATAATGTTGATAGCAATACATTGTTTCAAAGTCTGTTATGTCTTCCAACATTATATTATTAGAAAAAGCAGCAGATTTTCCTAAATCAGACAACATATTATTTACAGTTTCATAATCCCAATCATCGAAAAATGTACTAGAGGTAATGATATCACTTAATGAAATTTTAAATAAATGTGGTATTTTTAAAAGTTTAGTCAGACCAAAGATATCGTAATCAACCTTGCCCACACTATACCGTCTGGTATAGGAACTGCTGAAATGTTCACTGATGACAGGTCTCTTTTTTTACAATGTGATGATAGTTGCAGTTTCAGAATCACATTCACTTTTTGTGCTGCAGAACTTTCTCGAAGATAAGTTCCATTTATAAGCATACTAAAGACAGTTACTAGGCCTATCCAGAAAAGAAAGAAAAGTATTCCGGTGGATACCCAGAGTTCCACCAAAGGTGATACCAGGTAAGTCTTTTTAAGAAAGTTCAGAAAATCTTTGAATCGCCGTACATGAGTCTTTTTGGCTGGCATCGTTTCAGGTTCACTTGGGTCCAGTGAAAACGTATCAAAGTCAATGAAATAGCCAGTTGCAGTTCGATCAATTTTCGGTCTTTCCGCATGTCTTGTGGAAAATGTAGCTTGCTCTTGTTGAGGCATGTTGATGTAGATATCTGTGTTTTATCGAATTGAAATTTGTCTTTCAGTGGAGTTCTCATTTTGAACTTCAGTTTCAAGAGGAACAAGTTCCATTGCATTGTTGCTTAGTTCATCATTCCATGCAGGTGATCCTTCAAACGTGATGAGTCTTGATGTTTTAACTTCTTGTATAGTTGTGAGAGGAGGGTGTCTGTTACTCCGGAGTCCACGCGGCCTACCACTTAGTATCGGCCACATAGTGTGGTTTGATCAGGTCTATTGAGACAAATCTTTTCTCCTTTTTACCGGCAAGAAGTGGCAGAAGTGCTGTACTTGTTCCTTCAACTGCCAGGACAGGTACAGGCTTTCTGTATGATGGCCCAAATTCTTTTTTGTCCGCTATCTTCTCTCTGACCAGATCCCCAACTTTAGGGATCCAGACAGGTCTTGCCGTGACACTTTTTGCTTCCCCAGTGGGGGTCCTTTTCACCTGGACATTACTCTATAGTGCCCTGGATTAATTCAGGTCCTGTAAAACAGCCAAGCATTTATGGATGTCAAAAGGTTTATCATCCGCCACTGTGCCTTCACAATCAAGATCAGGTACCCACATTCTCGTCCCAATAGGACCTCATAAGGAGTGACACCCCCTAGAGAGCTTCGTGGCTGATTATTTAATGCCCTTTGGACTCCATACAGATGTTTTACCCAATTTCCACCCGAGCCTAATACTCTAGCTGTTAAAGACTACTTTAAGTCCCGGTTTTTCCTCTCCATGACCAAATTTCCCTAGGGATGGTACGGAGAGGAGTACCGCAATGCTACACCCAGACCTCCCATGGCTTCCTTGTAAGCCCTAGAGCTAAACGTGGGGCCACGGTCAGAATGTAATGTGCCAATTGCATATGTCCTTATAAAGACTCGCAAATCTTTTATAACAGTTCGAGCATCAGCCGAGCGCTGGGGCCACACCCATAGCAACCTAGAGCAGGAATCCACTGCAACCATAATATACTTGTAAGCCCCGTCAGATTGTAAGGGGCCGCAGTGGTCCAAGTAAACACACGTGAGTGGTTTGTCTGATATTAGTAATGGTGTCTGCCCTGGACGTGTTACTGTGGAGCCTTTCATCTGCTGACAGATGTCGCATTTCAAGACGTAGTCCTTAGTCTGCTTTTTTAGTCCTGGCCACCAATAGCGCTGTTTCAATAGAGAAACAGTTGCTGTTATCCCTGCATGTGCAGAGCCTATACCCTCATGTGCTGCTAGAAGTAATCCTAACCTACAATCCATATTTGGTATTACTCTATCCCCCACTCCAGGAATTTGAGCAAATGGAACATTGTTTGCATCTAACTTGTAGGAGTATTTGAGTGGAAATCTTTTTGGTACTGCTGACTTATTGCGTGTGGCAATAATTGCAACCATAATCTCACCGTCTATTCTCGTTTTTGAACGAGTGTTTGCAGCTACGGAAGCCATGCGTACAGCCCCCTTTGCGGCTTCATCAGCCAACGAATTCCCTTCAATGTGAACGCCATCACGTTGATGACTCAGTGTATGTATCATGTGAGCCCTTGGTAGTTCGTTTTTCAACTCCACTACCTGTTCTCATAGCAGTTTGTGCTTTATTGTGCCACCCTTTGTGTCTTTAAACCCATTCTGTCCCCAATGATGCAAATATTCATTGTAGGACTGTACACAGTAAAAGGAATCGCACACGATTAGTGTGGGGAATTCTTGATCCGTATTTACTTTTACCAGTAATAGTACTTTTAATTCTGCCAACTGTGCCGTGCAGTCTCCTAAAGATTGCGTTTTCGTACAACTCGGACGGAACTTTCCATACTGCATGCATCCCTTAACGATAGCACACGCGGTGCTGTATTGCTGCTTACTCCCTATGGCCAGTTGAGCAGAACCGTCAGTGTAAATTATATATTCATACTGATCTAGAGGCATTATAGCATGTGGTAGAGGATATTCTTGTTCGTATTGCAGGAATGCTTGTGTTTTTAGATTTGGGTCGTACCTGTATTCTACATCTGTTGCAGTGAGAGAATTAGCCCATTGTATCCATTTTGGATGTAAGGCTTTAGCATTGGGAAAGCTTGCCTTTGTCGCAGCCTCTAAGGCTGGACTGGGGTAACGACTATTATGCGCTTCCCTTGAGCTAGAGCTCTTTCTCTTACTACAGCAGTCTGTACTGCTGTTAGAATTTTTTCTGTTGATGCAAAGCGCATCTCAGCATTTGTGTACAAATGTGATTTGTACGCTATTGGCACTGTTTCACCTTCATTATATGTTAGGTAGGTGTATCATGATTGACCCCCAACTATACGGATCACCAGGTTCCGTACGTTTACGCGCGTCTGTAAATGTTTTGAAGCTATCATGTCAGCTTGCAGGGAACGAAGGATATCTGTGTGTTCCTGTGTCCATTGTCTAACTGAAAAGTCAGGTTTTATTAACTCGTAGAAAGGCTTTACTCTTTCTGCGTAATCCAAAATGTATGTTTCCCCACAATTCAGGAATCCCAGAGTTGATTGTAAATTTTTTTATGTTTTTGGGTGTTAAAGCAGCGCACATTTTTCCAAAAAGTTAGCTGTTAGGCTTTTTCCTTCACTTGAAAGCTCATATCCCAAAAACAGGACATTGAGATGGGCAATTTTCAATTTTATAAAGTTGAATTTGTAACACTCAGAGCAAATCCCAAAATTATGGTATTCACCCTGTTCAAGTGTTCCTCCAGGTCATCATCCGTTAGATAAATATCATCTACGTAGGACAATGCCTCCTCGTCGACATTTTGAAGTAATTCAGTAACCCTAGCCAAAAATAACCCCGGGCTGTTCTTATACCCCTGGGGGAGTCGATAAAATTGACGCTGGGACCCTAGCGCTGAGAATGCTGTCAAATATCTGCTCTCAGGTGCTATCTTTTGGCAAAAAAATCAATTTGAGATATCTAGTGTTGTTTTGTATTTTTTCTGCACAATGTTATTCATTAATGTGGCACTGTGTGCATTCTGTACTGCAAATGTTTTTGTGCAAGAATTTAAATGTCTGTAATCCAACACTAGACGGTATGTGTTGTCCGGTTTTGATACGGGAAACAAAAGGTTATTCATTTGAAAGGTGCAAGTTTCAATCACCCTCTGATATTCAAGTTGATCTAAGATCTCCCTGACCTGTTTTTTAGCTTCTTGCTTTATTGGATACTGCCTTTGTGCAGTTGGAGTATTCCTTAATGGAATTATGTGGTGGGTTGAATCCTCATCCCATCCACAATGGTTTTTGTATAATGCCGGAGCTTGGGCTACCACCCACTCCTGTGCATATGTATATTGTAAATGTTTGGGAACATGGTCAGAGAATGTTGGTAAAATTACTGTTTCTCCCCTAGGGCAATCCATTACAAATGCTGGCGGCCAATCTTGTTCAGCTAACAAAATGTCATAGCCAAACGTTAGGTTCTCCCAAAAGAGACCTCTAACTGTCCTGCATGTGTCCCCCTCCATTTGGAGTGTTATTTCATACAATTTATGTGGGACACTTACCCTAGTATCAGGTGTTTCCACCGTGATATAATCATTCAAGTCCGCTGTCACCAGAAATTCCATCAGGTTCTGGTGAGCTATTGTTACTTCTGCCGCACTGTCTAGCATCGTCAGAGCCCATTCCCCGTTCAGTAGTCGAGTCCTCAGAATTCTGGGCATGTCTGATCTTTAGACCTGCAACCTTCTTTTTCTTGAACTGTGGCTTTTGTTTTGGTTTATCTTCTTTTTTGGAAGTATATTCTTGAGCGTGCTGCTTGTCTCTGGATCTTGTACACTCTTCTTGTCTGTCTGACCGTCCTTCCCTCTCAGAGTTTTTCGTTGAACCCTGAAAGGAACGAGAGGAACTTGTATCAGTATCCTGATACCTGTCAGGTTTCCTAATATGTCCCTATTCCTAAGGTTATACCTCTTTTCGGAGGGCTCCTGTGGAGGAGATCTACCTCTGGATTGAGATCTGTTTTCTTTAACTTTTTGTTTTTTGTTATTGTCCCACTTCTTTTTTGATGAAGCAGGTGTCTGCTTGATGGTCTCCTTTTCGGTATTACCCATCAGTTGTGGTTTTAATGCTTTTCCACCCAAACTGTCCCTGCCTAATTCTGCATTTGCAGTTTCAATTATTTTAGGTAGTTTGTGCTCCTGTTGTAAAGGACTGAACTCCCTTAGGCGTTGGCGGATAGCCACTGATGCTGCCTCCCCTTTAATATTTGCTAATATTATGGCTGATACCTGGGCATAATTACCTAGTAATTTCATCCCTAAGTTAAGAGCAGGCTCTGCTCTGTACTCATTTTGTATTTGTCTTAATACATCTGGTATTACTGCTAAGGATGGTATACCATGAGTTCTGGTATATATGGCAGCGAAACCTGTACCCCAAGAGGTACAATCCTCTATCTGTGGTGTTATCCCCATGGGCAAGCAGATTGTCAGCATTCTGTGTTTCTCATAAGTATTCGAAAATACTGCTTCTAACTGTGTTATTTTCTGAGCTACCCAGAATGGCATTTGTTCACGTTTTGCGGGCATTTTACCCATTACTGCGTGTAACGTTTGTGGTGTAATCTTAGTTGCTGTGTTTTGAACGTGAGCTGTATTTGTTGTTACCATCGCTGGCCTCATGACGAATTGTCCTCATGATGAATTGCGTCATGTTTCTGTAAAGTTTTATTAATTCTTTTTGAAGTATGAGTAAGTCTGGTCCTGGCATTGTTTCGAAGTCAGGATGTGGTGTGTAGGCTGCCAATATTGGCCATGTTGCTCCCTCTCTACCGAGCGGGCAGAGTCTTACTCTTCTTCTTCTATGGGGTAGGGCGCCTTTAAACCAGTATAAATGTTCCTGGTACATGAGCGGAACCTCAATGTCCTCATACGGACAATATTCCACTAGTGCTTCATCTTCTCTGTAGTAATGAAATGTTTTTGTTCTTGCATTTGCTGCTGGGAATGTAACCCACAAATAAAATACCTCTGTTCTGTATAATTCGTGTGCCTCAATCACGAAAGCTACTACGCCACCCCTAGGTGTTAAACTATGCACAAGCAGTTCCAAGGTGGCTGCGTTTCTAATGTTTGCCGCAATATGTATTGCGTCTGCATCTTCCTCGTCTTCCGAGAGCGGCAATGGCTGGTTTAGTGGGTCTAAGACCTCGTTAGTCATTGTGTTTAGAACACGAAATAACTTTTTAAGGTAACTAAGATAAGGTGTTATGCACAATTTTTAGGAACACAGTGTCCTTCAAGCTTGATTAACCAACAGCTAATAAATAGGATTTTTTGCCTACTCAGCTGTGGCGGAGTTTGTGCCCTTCCACTCCAGACGTCTCTGGGGATTTGTGAGTAGGGGTCTCTGAGAATAGCACGACTGAACTACTCAGATTCTACTGTTAAATAATTACCCAACCAACGTTGGTGGTGCCATGTCGTGTAGTTCCTATAAAACGTATACAGGATCTGCGCGGTTAGACAACATACACTGTAGGATTGGTGTTAGACTGACTCTGAACACCCCCATCGGGAATGTTGGCCCTTTTGTACCAACTAGCTCACAGTGCCATTAGAATCCCTTCTTACCAAGGAGAGAATAGTTCCTGGCAACCATCGAACATGACAACTCTGATCCCTCAGGACCATGGAAACAATATACTACTTTTCGCTCAGTCACTCGTGCTTACTTAGTCTGTCTCAGAGAGATACACCGAATAAACAGGCTGGGCGTTTTTTCAATAAGCATTTATTATACAGTTGTTATTCTGGTGTAGAGTAAATGAGCTGCAACAACCGTTAGACAGTATAAGATATAAATGATTAGCAGTACTATAAAGGTGAATGGATGGTATAACTCTACCATCTTGCAATAATCATGAATACATTAGAGTATATAAAACACATGATAAAAAGATGCGTACTCCTACGATGCCTCCCTAACTAGATGTACCTAAGTGTACCTAGCATGAATGTAGGTGTTAAGCCAAGAATCACTCTAGGATTTAGTCAACCCCATTACCTGAAGTGAGAGACTGTGGGACCCCGTCCTGGTCTCGAGTTAGACACCCCGCGAGGGATGTTAGACCACTGTGAACTGGAGTGTCTGCATGCAGGAACCTCAGCGTCTCTGGTCAGTGTGTCGGCCGGGAAGTCTCGGTCTCATCTGCCCTGTCTTAGCAAGATGTGATGTATATATACCCATTGGTCTCCACAGGGGTCCTACCTTGCTGTGTTACTGTGTTGGCCTAAGGATGACGTTGGGCATGAACTTTGTACATCGATTTAATACAGGAGATGGTAGTCCTGCTGTGCTTTCAAGAATCCTCATGCATAATGTATGAGATTTCGAACTAGGGAAAACCCGCGTTCTGAATGCAGTGTTGTATCTAGGTAAAAGGTCAGTCCCTGTAAACCGGGACAAGTGTAATGTCGGGAAGAATATAGGTGAAGGGTAATGAAGTTACCGGGGCCTATATTATGGTACCTATATGGAATATAACAGTGGATTCTGGAGTATTATAGTATTGAAGCTGGAGATTACTACCCTTATTATCCTTTTTGCAGGTAGGAGGAGAACATAAGAAAATAACTGAAAATAGCCATTAACTTGTGCTTCCTTATGTGAAAATTCTATGGTGACAATTCCATTATTCCATTATCGCATGTGGAATTGCCTTCATCATATGTTGGTACTGGAACCTGAAAGTGAGGGTACATTTCCAGTATTCAGTATATAATTGGCACTGGCATACTGGGAAATGTCTTCCAGCCTGTCAGGGACATCTGTCTGCACTGGTTATCTGCTACTGAGTGGAATATTAACAAGCCTAAAATGGACGTCTGGTCCATCAGCGCTGGCATCTATATGACAGACATGACAGTCCCGATAATAGAAGAGATAGTTTCATTGCATTCAAAGGTCAGCCTTACTCTGCCACATACAAGGTAGATTGAACACAGATGAGAGTAAACTTGACAGGCACCAATTTTGGCAGAACGTTTCATTGCTCCCTTTCTCTTTGTCAGACCCATAGTGCATTGAATGAATGGTCTGAATGGATATACCATGGCTTTAGGATTGGGCAACTTTCTCAAGTAAATAAAACTCATTCATTTTCATACATGTTTTGTTTGAATAGTTGTGTACATCATACCTCAATCAGACTCAACGCCTTTAGCCACAATACAATCTTCCAAATAAAACGTCAGAGTACAGGGAAAACAAGTTTAATCATTCATCAAATTTTCTTCCAAATTTTTTAAAATAGTGGCAAAGTGGATGCATTGGAGAGATACCTCTGTTAAAGTAACGCATGGCCAGCTCAGTGTTGCCGTTTGCCGCAGCTATTTTGATTCACCTCTTTTCCTGGTTGCTTGGTGTCTGGTATTGTGTAATCAGCTGAAAGAATAAAGGGTATATGTTATTACCTGTTGGTGGAAATGGGTGTAATGACTAAGCCTGGGCGGTGAACTCTGCCCTGTTCGCTGAGTTTGCAGAGTTTTTTGCGCACCGCGGAGCTCGTAGAGTTCTGAAAACTGACGAGCATGAGCGAGGAAAATCCAATGCTTGACCGCTTCCCTGCGAGAATTCTCAATGCGGGCAGTCGGGGATGGTCGCTACCGCTCGTGTTGAGAAACCTTCCGTTCGGGTTGAGGAAGCTGTCGCTCGAGTAGAACTTCTACTCGAGCGGCAGAAATAAGCAGCGCCCTCTTGCACTGTGTGAGATGCCTTTCATGCTGATTTTACAGCGCAGGGCAAAACCCTGGCGCTAAAAATCAGTGCGAGGTAACCCACTCCACCGCTCGTGGAACTCCGCATAGCTTGGGGGAGTTTTTTTGTCCAGGCTTAGTCATGACTGGTTGGAGTATCACATAATAGCATAACATAACATGTATTTGTAAAGCGCAGTCACCCAAGGGTATCTTGGCACTGAATAATAGATGTTTATTGTTACTCAACAGTATTCACTTTATTGACCTCAGAAGGATGAAACACTGAGTTGACCTGCTGGGATTTGAACCTGTGACTATGAGGCTGAACACAAGCCCCTACAGTGGCTGCATTAGTCCACTAAGCCACTAGGCCCAGCTTTAACCAACTAGCAGATTGTGTGTTGTTCGTGCGTGTTCCACTCACTAAGCAGAGTACATTTTTTTTATCTGTGTCAATGTATCCTTGTTAATGTAGAGAGTGTAGTAGAATTCAGGATGGCAGCTTCAAGCCACAAGCCTGTGAACCATTTAAATTATGTAGTGATGTGAAGAGTATTGTAAAATATCAGCACATACCAAATATAAATTGAGGCTAGTGTTTCTTTTGTGGTTCAAGCAGTTAAAAGGGAGCGTGTGGTGATTTTTGAAGGATGTATCTATATGTTTCACTGATCGTCGCTTTGGCCAGGCAGAAGTCCCTAATATCATTGAAGATTTTCTGTGTTTATTGCATCTGTTGTGGTCTCTGAGGTAAGGTGACATCTCATGCCACATAGGCCTTGATACAGGCCTTTAGAGGTGACATGCCATACAACCTTGCAAGCATATGGTTATTCGAGGATTACTGAGTGTCTGGCAACTCACTGCAAGTGTCCAGTGGCATGCTAGTCTAAGGCCCAAAGCAACTTGGCCTTTGGAGTCATGGAGCAAGGTATTTTTGGGTCTGTTATGGGGCTTGAAGAGGAGTAAGAGGTCGGATATGGTGTACTTGTTTAGTCTGAATTTCGGAATGCACTCGGTTTAGACCCATTTGTGTTGTTCGTTTCTAGTACCTTCTTTCCCTGTGTGATCTCCCCATTTTCTTGAGGTTTTACATGGTAATGTATGCCAAGGAGCGCTGGATTTTTATGTTGTTAAGGTTTTTCGGATCTCAGCATTGACATAATCCAAGGTTCTGGCTTTTCCCCTGTGTTTTGTGGGTGTGGGCTTGCTGTATTAGCTATGCATTTCTACTTATTGCAGTAGTGAGTACCAAGTTGCAGACCATTCTATGATCTATTGTGCATTGATAGTGTTGTGACAGATATCTTCACTTGTGAGTCATGTTCTCATGTATGTCTTCTAATGGTATCTTTGAATCGTTGTAAATAACATTCTTTTTTTTAAAAATAATGTAGGTGGATGGGCATACAAAAGATACTTTTGGTGTGTTTTCAAAATTTCTAGGTGTCGGATGTCTCTTTATGTTTTTTATTATTCAGGTAGAAGTGTGCCTTGAATTACTTTTCTAAAGACTTGTTTTTATTGCTCATTTTCTTTGGTGATGCAGTGCGCCAATGTGACAGTAAATGTTAGACTTTGTTTCCCTGTGCTTTGGGAACACGGTGTATTTGCTTGCTCCTTTTTTTCAGCTGGATGCCTTTGCTTTCGGTTGCAAAGGCAAGGCATTTTAAGCTATGTCTAACTCTATATTCGCTGTTTTCTTGCAATTTCACGACTGCTCGATCTGCCTGATATTACCAACGTTATTTAAAGTTTTATTGAGTGATTTTGATAGGTTCGGTCTTTTAAATGCTGAAGGTGGAATGCATTATTTTTTTTAATAAACAAAGTACATTTTTGGGACTTTATTTGATTGTCGTACACCTTTAAATAAAAAAGATGTGAATGTTTGACTTACTTTTGCAGATGGCAGTGTACCCTCACTTAAAACAGTATACTGCAATGATCATCTGCCAAGAGACAGGATCTCATTTAACAAAGCTGGAATTTACATTTCCTAATTGAGCAAATGGAAAAGGGGCATTTTGCACAATCACCTTCTGCAACTTCAGAATTGTACACATGAAGTTAATTACTGATCTCTTAATATCAACAAGAGAAATATAGCAAGACTGAGAGGATGTCAGATGGAGGAGCAATCAGTGCTGACGAGCCATAATAAAGTCCAGGAATACTTTTGGTAATGCCCCACCTCTGTTGCGATGTCGATCAAAGCATTTTTCTCTATAAAAATCCATTCCTCTTGATTTATTTTAAATTGCATTGGAAGCGATCCAACAGTGTGTATGAACTAACACTGACAAAGCCATTAGGTTTGGCTTTGTATAGTGCACGCGCATAGACACACAGCATACAGAAACACCCACACACCCACAGTGAGGGTTATGCATGGGCACACACACACACACACACACACACGCATTGTTGTTGTTTGGTCACAAGAAATTGTAGCAGTGCTTAATCAATCTTTGGCAGGTTAACCAGAAATACTCTTTGCTAAACTTGCAATAGCCCCTACCTGTTCATTCCTCACCAACAGCCGGTCATAAAGCCCACAATTCTGTATTCCATGGGTGGCATTATTTGTCGTGAGTAGCACTAAAGTGTCATTAGCAACAAAAATATAAAGGTTCTATGCTAGTAATAGACAGTTGAGTTTTCATGTTTCAGATATAAAATTGTTCTTTTTGGGGGGCAGTGTTTTCTTGGGCTCTCCAGCACTGGGCAGTTTTTGGTGCTCTTCTCTGGTCCTGGACTGTGTGGGAGGCGGAGGTGGGTGGAAGCGCAAACCTAGCAGCAGGTGTTGGGAGCTTTGTTGCTCTAAAATTGAGGGTGATGAAAAAGGACTCATGCTCCGATAGGAGTATTCAGTGAAGTCGCATCCCTTCCCCAGCCCTGTAAAGAGTTTAGGATGGCCATGACTATTCTGGAAGACTCCTGCACCGCCTGGCAAAGTGGGTGAGAGCTGTGGTGTTGGCAGAGGGTTTCTGCTGATGGTTCCTCCTGCAGCTGAACAGCAGACACGGGCAACATTCCTATGTCGGTGTGGTTAGGGGGAGTTGGAGGGGCGAAACACCCATGCCTTAAGGATGTGATTTCTTCATGTGAGCCGATGTGCTCCGAAGAGTTGTCCGATGGAGGACCAATGATGGGCCTATCATTAGAAGAAAAAATATTGATGGAATCCTTGAAAAGTCTCCATTTCAAGATGAATGGAACAGAATCCACATTGATGACAGTGGAGATGAGGTCAGAATCTATGGTGGCACAGACTGCTTCAAAATAAGAGTGAGTGCACAAAGTGGAGGCAGGAATGGCATGATTGAGGACTTCATAGACTAGCAGAAGGAGATGAATAATGGATCAATTGATTTCAAGGAAAATGTAGTGCAGTCTCTGGTGCATTTAGGCAGAATGCTGGAAAGGTTGGAGAATTTGAAGAGAACTCTAGACTTAGAACTGACTGGCTGGCCTGTGGAAAAGGCCTTGAAGGATTTGAATTCTACTACTGCTGCTTCTCTAACAAAGGAAGTGAGCTGTTCTGAAAGTGAGCGGCCAATATCCTTGAAAAGTTATTTTAGGCTGCCTGTGATGGAACACCACTGGTGAGAATGCTTTGGGCATCCTTATGGTGATACTGCAGGAAGAGATTCTGAGGGAGCCCATATTAAAGGGAAAACAGCCTTTACAACGAGGTTTTTACCTCGTTGTGCATTTACCACGCATTTTTTAGTGCGCATGTTTTTACCGCGATTATGCATTTACAACGCATACCAATACCATGCATTTAAGGTAAGTTGGGGGATGTGGGGGGGGTCTCCCCCCACAAATACATTATTTTAAAAAATAAAAAAAAAGCGTGGTATTGGCATGCGTTTTTAATGCATAATCGCGGTAAAAACATGCGCGCTAAAAAATGCGTGGCAAAGGCATGCAAAGTAATTGCATGCGATGTACCGTCGTACAACCATATTAAAGCAGCCAACTAACAAAAATACTCTCGCAACATATTGTTAAACCCAGATGTGCCACAGCCTGCTGCAAAGACACAGAAAGACTTCAGGAGCTCAAAACAGCCTTTATTGGACTGGGGGCGCGGGCAAGTGTTTTATACCCATCCAGCTTCCGCATAGCTCTAGAGGGAAAATCTTGATATTTGTGCTGGTGGAGGTGGCCAAGAACTACCTGAAGGTACGACTATTTCCCTGCAGTAATGACGCTGTATTAGTGCATTGTTTTTGGCTATTCATGGCTGTCAATATGACTTAAAAGTTTATAAATTGCTCTTAGGTTAAAGTATTGCCAGACAAATAATAAGACAATTCTTTTTTTCCAAAAACCCATCAGGCAATTTATGGTCAAATTAGCTTGCCAGGAAATAGCGCATCACATACATTTCACCCAAAACATTTTTCCCATGGATAAAGAAAATCGTAACTGTTCATTATGAAAACAGATTACTCTGTGCCTAAAAAGACAATCCACTTTTTGGAAAAATTCAATTTATGGGAAAAAATAATCATTTCATGCTAAAAATGAGTCTGCTCCTGACTAAAAATATCGCATTTTAGTGTTTTTTTCACTGTAGGCAGTTTTCAAGAAATCAAACAAGAAATCAAGCATGTCTCATACCTGAGTCATGCTGTTATTTCAATCTCAGAGAGCGTTCATTGTGGAAATGTATTTGGTGGACACAGAAAAAACCTATGACCACGTGGACTCTGGCTTTTGAAGTACATTTTGGTTTCCCAGAGTCATTATTAGTACAGTCTTTGCCCTGTAAGGTTGATAGCTGGCTAGGGTGGTGGTAGATGGTTCTACATCAAATCCATTCAGCATAGTTAGGAGCAGTAGGCAAGGCAGACACTTTACCAGTGGTGGCTCCTCCGTTAAGGCGGAGGATCATCGCCCCACTGCTGTCTGAGCAGTGCAAAAAGGAAAAATAAAATGATAATAACACAATGCTATCATCATTTCATTTTTCAGTCCTCAGTCTGAACCAGTATACAGCAGGGCAGGGCGGAGGAGTGGTCGGCACCATTAGTGCGCATGACGGTTTGGCCGGTTTCCAACTGGATGTGTTGCACAGCTGGGTGGAGAACAGTCCCAGGCTCCCAGGCACTGTCTGAGAAGCAAAGCAGGCTGCTCAGACCAATCGCAACGCTGCTGTCAAGCATTGTGATTCGCTTAGGGGAGTCTGGGAGACTGTGTGCTGCCGGGAGTCAGAAGAGGGCAGAGGCGAGGCGGCTGCAGGCAGGTAATTCATCTTTTCTTTTTTATCCATCCAACCCCCCCGCTGCCCCACCACTTCTGTACCACAGCAGCCCCACTGCACTTTCCCTAGTTTTATTTGATCTAGCAATGGAGCCTTTGACTTAGAGGTTTTGCTTGGTATTCCCTGATGTCAAAATCAAGGAGCTGAATTTGAAGTTGAGATTTTACGCCAATGACTTAATAATGATAATGATGCTTAAGGACGTTCTCTCAATTTTTGAGGTGTTTAAACTCCTCTGAGGATACAAGGTTAACTCACTAAAATGTGAACTTATGCAATGGAATGGTTATTATTTGTCCAACCTCGATACAACATTAGTAATATAATAGAGTTATCACCCCCCCCCCGCATTTCAGATTAATTTGTGTTCTTATACATAGTTTCAGATACCATTTCTATTGGCAACATTAGATTCAGTGTACTGAGGGGGTGATTAAAGTTTTGTGAGTTCTATACATGTATTATTGGATACCTTGTTTTTCAAAACTTCACCTGTTGTGGGACTTGGAACTTCACAGGTTATAGCACAGAGATGACTTAATGCCTCACCAATTTTGAAAGGCTACAAGAGTCACACCCAGACAGGACAGTGTGATCTATAGAGTGTTTGTGTGCGGAGGAGTCTCTGGGTGGCATGAAACCACTACATTACAGTCAGCACATTGGATGGCAATTACTTTGCATCTACCAAATTGCAAGTAAGTAAATCAGAAGTTATTTATTAAACCTTTACATCGAGAGGTAATACATCGGAAGAGTCATGAGTCAATACATCACAAGGGTAATCACATTGTTGTTAAAATATATATGTGTGTGTGTGTATACTTAAAGGGTAACTGTGTAATATAGATCTGTATTTGCCATTGAGGGGTTCTGCTGGTGACATTTGTAAAAGACTGGGCTGTGTGATTTAGAAATGTCACCTGAACCTCGAGATGGCAATATAGGACCATATTACACCGGTACCCATTATGTATTTTTTATAATGCTTGATTTATTAATTGACTTTAATTCTTTTTAGAGGGATTTGGAACATTTGAGTGTCATCCGTTTCATATTCATTGTTTGCATGATTCTGCAGATATGTCTGTGAATCTTTTGAGAAATATATGTTTTGTTGTGGATAATGTGCTAATATTTAAAATGTGTTTTGTGAAACACGTGTGTTATTATAAGTCAAATTTTAAATGCAAAGTGCATTATAAGGAAATTGAATGTAATCTCAAATGTGTTTTTCTTATGTAGCACTTTTACACTGGAAAGTAGTGTAAAAAATGCTTCTTTTGCATGACCAATCAACCCCTCTTTTTTTGGACTAATGCTCCTGGTTTTTGGACTTTGTACACTGAAGCCCTGCTAACCAGACCCCAGTGACTTCTAAAAAATTGTTGAATTGGTTAAAATCCCAATTGGCACATTTACCTTAACTATAAGTCCCTAGTATATCGTACCCAGTGCACTCATGACCGGTAAGTTAAATGTCACAAGTGGACTGCAACACTTATGGTGCCACCACTAAAGTGTGCAGCTTTAAAACTGCAATTTTGACCTGGTAAAATAAACCATTTGCCAGGCTCAACCCTTCCTTTTTAAAATGTATTAGTCACCTGTAAGCTAGACCCTAAATACCCATATGGCAGGGTGCATGATATTTAAAAATTAGAACATGTTCTTAATTTTACATGTTCTGGCATTGAAAAATCTCTAAAGTCATTTTTCACTGTGGCAAGGCTACCTCTCTCATAGAAAAGCACTGGGTTACATTAACACACCTTATAATACATAAACTCAGTTTGGGAATAACTAGAACCATGATTCAAGGACACAAAGTAAAAGTAATTTAAAATCCAATCTAATGTTCAAATTGGATTTTAAATTACTATTTTGAAAATGCCACTTTTAGAAAGTTGGCATTCTCCTGCCTAAATCTTCTAGTAGCCTTTTCAGAGTTAATTCCCAACTATCATTTGACAGCCTGCTGACCCCTGAAAAGAAGGTGTGAATGGCTCCCAGGATAGGCAACTAAATGGGCCTTGGCTAGGAGGAGATGTGGCCTCCTCCTGACAGGATGGCCTGGGAGTGAGTGCTTTCCAACTACATAAGATTCAAAAGGGCATCCCTTTGTACCTCACACCTAGGCCTACCCCTGCCTTTGTACAAGGAGCCAGATGGCACCAACCCCAGTGGGGGGCAAAACCTGTTTCAGAACTGGTTTGCAGGGGGAGTTCTCTCATTTTCCTAGACACACCTCGGGGTGTGCCCAGATCTCTGCACAGGAAAAGAAAGGCTCTGCCATGTTGGTTTCAGGAAGAAAGGCTCACTGTGGGATAGTTCACAGTAAAACACACAGGAAGTGCTTCAAAAGTGGGAAGGGGGGCCCTGGGAATATTTAACTCATTGGTTAGGGAGTGGGCAGGAGTTTGCCCCACCTACAGGCAGGCACTGGGCTTAAATGTGGCACCCTCAGTACCCTTTTCAGATCACTTCTGGACCTGTGGAAGACAGAAGAAGGATTGCACCTGCTGTTGAATCTGTAAAGAGAAACCCCAGGGCTTGACTTGCTCCCTACTTGTATCTAGGACAGGAAAGTGGACTCCAAGTGCTAGTTGACTAGCCTCCTGTTAAGGAAACCAAAAGCTGCAAGAAGCTCAAATCCTTGCTGAACCCAGCTGACCAGTTTCAACTGCTGTTGGCTTCTAGGAGGTAGAGTCCTAACCCCCAAGTGGTGCCCAAACAGTTGTGGGCCCTTGGCTGGTGTTAGAGTGTAATCTTTCTCCTTTCAAAATTGCATGATTGGACACTTAGAAACATTATCTGAAGTTTTCTCAAAAACGAACCAGAGGCTACTACTGGACCGCCACCAACCACCAGCCACTGACGTCGGACTGCCAGTTCGACTCAACTTGCTGGTTTGCCCTGCTGAAAGGATCCTGGCTTCCAGAAAGGTTTCTAATTCCAAATGTAGAGGATTTCACTGAGACCAACACTGAGCAGGACACCAACAATGACGACACCTTTCTAGCACCGGACCTTGGACTTCACCCGATTGGAGTTTTCCTATCATTGATGTCGATAGCCTTGAACATCCTGCCAGAGGCGAGGCTCCCAAGGAGGTCCTGCTCTTCAGCCAGCTGACAATGACAAGCCCCTCTTCAGATCCAGCTGGCACCCCAACCCTCTGACGATCTCATCCATGAAGATTTTTCTCCAGAAAAACTAAGTCAGAAGGTAAATTTTCCACCGGGATGGACCTGGTCCCTGTAACCAAACCGCATTCCATCGCAGTCAGACTTAACTTTTGACTTTGACTAGGTCTAGTGCCACCATATACCTGCAGTTGGTGATTTGTGCTTTTTGGAGCTAGGAACATCTAAAAGTTTGTTTTGAAAAATCACATCTTTGGTTCCTCCTACATCAGACTTGTGCTGCTTTGGTGTCTATTTGTTTATAAAACAAATCTCTGCCTACTCTGTGCTACAGCTACCAAGAGTTGAGCTCAGGTTTAAATTATTGAGACCTAACTGGACCTAGTAATGAATACTGCCATTATTACTTGAAGTGGACTACCATCCACTTCAGCTAATAATCTACTTTCTCACAAATAGGTAAATACAATATATATATATATATATATATATATATATAAAGCAGTTGCCAAAATAAATTGTGTTAAAAACCAGTTCTGGAGTGCCGCGTTCTTTGTTGGAAAAAATAGTTTTGGGCCAGGATCCGGCCCCCTTGCAGAGCACCAGCTGGTGAGCGCGCCGAACTAAAGGATCACTTTGGAGGTTAATATATATATATATTATCTACTGGCGGTCGCCAGTAGATAGTTATAGTTAAAACCTATTATCCATAGGAAATCCACGACATTCTATTTGAAATAACGTTGGCGCCGGTTGACGAATCTTTGCGAAAGTTTCCAACTTGTTGGGGCGCTCCGGTCTGCTCCTATCCTGAAAGTCTCGGGTGATACGTCAAGCGGGGGCCGAGAAAAAGGGGGGTCCCAAAACGCGTTTTCCCCATTCATTTTTCCATAGGAACCTTTAGTCGCAGCTACAGCCCGAACTGCTGAACGGAATTACACCAAATTTGGCAAAGAGGTAGCCCTTGGTTCAGTGTCGTGCCTTTGCTTAAATGGTGTAAATCCGTTCAGTAGTTCCTGAGAAAATCAAAAGTAAAATCACATATATATCTGGGCGGAGCCTAACCACACATGTCATCGTGAGATCTGATTGGCTGTCAGCACTTCATCCTGGAATTGCTGGCAGCCATCTTGGGACCAATATAAATGATAGTACCCCATTGAAATGCATTGTAGTGAATAGAAGATTTTGAGGGTCACCAAAAGGAGAACTATAAAGGGTGATAACAGGCTTTAGTTACATTAGAATTTATTTGTTGATGGTACCATACTAATTTTAGGAATTGTGGTGTATTCTAAGGTGATTTTACCATGTGAAAACCTTCTGCTGGGAAATCATGAATCATGTTTGAGAGAACACTATTTTCTCATGCTTGTCCCATGGAGGTTTGGAAGGTGCTCCAGAAGCTAAAATGAGAGCATATTTTCTGTAAATTCACATTATCTTTCTCACTCATGTGAGAATGAAGTCTGACATTCTCAGTAAAACATGTACATCCAACAAGGGCAGAGACTGTCAGTTGATTCCTTTGTGTTCTACTGCAGCTTCCCAGAGTGTTCTAAAGAACAACTAGAGTGCTAACAGCCTTACTTATGACAAAAGTATGGCACACCTGAAGCCATCTTGATTGGAATAAACTGGTAACACTTAAACAATTTAATTTAAAAAGGAACAAAATGATGGGGTTCATTTTGTCATAGAAATTATGGTTAGTGCTGTAGAAAGAAAAATTAGGACATGTTTCAAGTGTGATCTCAAATATCTTCCTGTTATATTTCAACAGGAGCAGCCTGCCAGTTGATGCCTTTGTGTTCTACTGCAGCTTCCCAGAGTGTTCTAAAGAACAACTAGAGCGCTAACAGCCTTACTTATGACAAAAGTATGGCACACCTGAAGCCATCTTGATTGGAATAAACCGGTAGCACTTAAAACATTTAATTTAAAAAGGAACAAAATGAGGGTTCTTTTTGAAATAGAAATTATGGTTAGTGCTGCAGAAAGAAAAATTAGGGCATGTTTTAAGTGAGATCTCATATCCTCTTCTATTTCATTAGAAAATTCTGACATGCAGACTGAAACAATCACTTTCAATACCAGCAGCAGACTACCAGTTAACTCCCTGGTGATCAGTAGCTTTACTCCAGTGATCTAATGAGCAACTAGAGTGCTAACATTCTGAATTTATGGCAGATGTGAGACACATCTGAATGCCTTCTTGATGGAATCAAAGTAAAAACTGAAAGCATTTCCTACTGAGAAGACTGCAGTAAATGAAGAAATTAGGAAACTTCATAACAAAGAAGTCTTCCAAGATGGCCACCAGTGAAAAAAGAGCCCAAATGTAGCACAAATATTACCCAGATGTAGCCCACATATAGCCCAATGACAAAAGTGTGCAAAACACTTTTTATTTTTAGTTTTTTGCAGTTTTATGTAGTGCAGACTGGTCAGGTAAAACATGACCCCCTACACTACAAAAACACCACTGCACTACCTTAAACCCTAAAACACTACCCCCAGCACGACCCCCTACACTACACAAGCACCACTGCACTATCCTAAACCCTAAAACACTACCCCCAGCACGACCCATACACTACCCAAACACCACTGCACTAACCTAAATCCTAAAACACTACCACCAGCACGACCCCCTACACTACCCAAACACCACTGCACTACCCTAAAACATGACCCCCTACACTACACAAACACCACTACACTACCCTAAACCCTAAAACACTACCCCCAGCACGACCCCCTACACTGCCCGAACACCACTGCACTGCCCTAAACCCTGAAACACCAGCACCTGCATCACCCCCTACACTGCCCGAACACCGCTGCACTGCCCTAAACCCTGAAACACCACCCCTAGCACGACCCCTACACTGCCCGAACACCACTGCACTGCCCTAAACCCTGAAACACCACCCCCTTCACGACCCCCTACACTGCCCTAACACCACTGCACTGCCCTAAACCCTAAAACACCACCCCCAGCATGACCCCCTACACTGCCCGAACACCACTGCACTGCCCTAAACCCTGAAACACTACCCCCAGCAAGACCCCCTACACTGCCCGAACACCACTGCACTGCCCTAAACCTTGAAACATCACCCCCAGCAAGACCCCCTACACTGCCCGAACACCACTGACCTAAACCCTGAAACACCAGCCCCAGCACGACCCCCTACACTGCCCCACTGCACTGCCCTAAACCTTGAAACACCAGCCCCTGCACGACCCCCTACACTGCCCGAACACCACTGCACTACCCTAAACCCTGAAACATGACCCCCTACACTGCCCGAGCACCACTGCACTGCCCTAAACCCTGAAACACCAGCCCCAGCACGACCCCCTACACTGCCCGAACACCACTGCACTGCCCTAAACCCTGAAACACCAGCCCCAGCACGACCGCCTACACTGCCCGAACACCACTGCACTGCCCTAAACCCTGAAACACCAGCCCCAGCACGACCCCTACACTGCCCGAACACCACTGCACTGCCCTAAACCGTGAAACACCAGCCTCAGCACGACCCCCTACACTGCCTGAACACCACTGCACTGCCCTGAACCCTGAAACACCAGCCCCAGCACAACACCCTACACTGCCCAAACACCACTGCACTGCCCTAAACCCTGAAACACCACCCCGGGCATGACACCCTACACTGCCCGAACACCACTGCACTGCCCTAAACCCTGAAACACCACCCCCAGCGCGACCCCCTACACTGCCTGAACACCACTGCACTGCCCGAAACCCTGAAACACAACCCCTGCACAACCCCTACACTGCTCGAACACTACTGCACTGCCCTAAACCCAGAAACACCATCCCCAGCACGACCCCCTATACTGCACGAACACCACTGCTCTGCCCTAAACCCTGAAACACTACCCCCAGCAAGACCCCTACACTGCCCGAACACCACTGCACTGCCCTAAACCCTGAAACATCACCCCCAGCAAGACCCCCTACACTGCCCGAACACCACTGCCCTAAACCCTGAAACATCACCCCCAGCAAGACCCCCTACACTGCCCGAACACCACTGCACTGCCCTAAACCCTGAAACACCAACCCCTGCACGACATCCTACACTGCCCGAACACTACTGCACTGCCCTAAACCCTGAAACACCACCCCCAGCACGACCCCTACACTGCACGAACACCACTGCACCGCCCTAAACCGTGAAACACTACCCCCAGCAAGACCCCCTACACTGCCCGAACACCACTGCACTGCCCTAAACCATGAAACATCACCCCCAGCAAGACCCCCTACACTGCCCGAACACCACTGCCCTAAACCCTGAAACACCACCCCCAGCAAGACCCCCTACACTGCCCGAACACCACTGCACTGCCCTAAACCCTGAAACACCACCCCCAGCAAGACCCCCTACACTGCCCGAACACCACTGCACTGCTCTAAACCCTGAAACACCACCCCCAGCACGACCCCCTACACTGCCCGAACACCACTGCTCTGCCCAAAACCCTGAAACACCAGCCCCAGCACGACCCCCTACACTGCCCGAACACCACTGCACTGCCCTAAACCCTGAAACACCAGCCCCAGCACGACCCCCTACACTGCCCGAACACCACTGCACTGCCCTAAACCCTGAAACACCACCCCCAGCACGACCCCCTACACTGCCCGAACACCACTGCACTGCCCTAAACCCTGAAACACCAGCCCCAGCACAACCCCGTACACTGCCCGCACACCACTGCACTGCCCTAAACCCTGAAACACCAGCCCCAGCACAACCCCGTACACTGCCCGAACACCACTGCACTGCCCTAAACCCTGAAACACCAGCCCCAGCACGACCGCCTACACTGCCCAAAAACTACTGCACTGCCCTAAACCCTGAAACACCACCCCCAGCAAGACTACCTACACTGGCCGAACACCACTGCACTGCCCTAAACCCTGAAACACCACCCCCTGCACGACCCCCTACACTGCCCAAACACTACTGCACTGCCCTAAACCCTGAAACACCACCCCTCAGCACGACACCCTACACTGCCCGAACACCACTGTACTGCCCTAAACCCTGAAACACCACCCCAGCACGACCCCCTACACTGCACGAACACCACTGCACTAAACCCTGAAACACCACCCCCTGCATGACCCCCTACACTGCCGGAACACCACTGCACTGCCCTAAACCCTGAAACACCACCCCCAGCACGACCCCCTACACTGCCCTAACACCACTGCACTGCCATAAACCCTGAAACATCACCCCCAGCACAACCCCCTACACTGCCTGAGCACCATTGCTCTGCCCTAAACCCTGAAACACTAGCCCCAGCACGACCCCCTACACTGCCCAAACACCACTGCACTGCCCTAAACCCTGAAACACCACCCCCAGCACGACCCCCTACACTGCCCGAACACCACTGCACTGCCCTAAACCCTGAAACACCAGCCCCAGCAAGACCCCCTACACTGCCCGAACACCACTGCATTGCCCTAGACTCTGAAACACCAGCCCCAGCAAGACCCCCTACACTGCCCGAACACCACTGCACTGCCCTAAACCCTGAAACACCAGCCCCAACACGACCCCCTACACTGCCCGAACACCACTGCACTGCCCTAAACCCTGAAACACCAGCCCCAGCACGACCCCCTACACTGCCCGAACACCACTGCACTGCCCTAAACCCTGAAACACCAGCCCCAGCACGACCCCCTACACTGCCCGAACACCACTGCACTGCCCTAAACCCTGAAACACCAGCCCCACCCCTACAATGCCCGAACACCACTGTACTGCCCTAAACCCTGAAACACCACCCCCTGCACCACCCCTACACTGCCCGAACACCACTGCACTGCCCTAAACCCTGAAACACCACCCCTGCACGACCCCCTACACTGCCCGAACACCACTGCACTGCCCTAAACCCTGAAACACCACCCCTGCACCGCCCCCTACACTGCCCGAACACCACTGCACTGCCCTAAACCCTGAAACACCACCCCTGCACCGCCCCCTACACTGCCCGAACACCACTGCACTGCCCTAAACCCTGAAACACCACCCCCAGCATGACCCCCTTTACTGCTCGAACACCACTGCACTGCCCTAAACCCTGAAACACCACCCCCAGCATGACCCCCTACACTGCCCGAACACCACTGCCCTAAACCCTGAAACACCACCCCTGCACGACCCCTACACTGCCCGAACACCACTGCACTGCCCTAAACCCTGAAACACCACCCCCTGCACGACCCCCTACACTGCCCGAACACCACTGCACTGCCCTAAACCCTGAAACACCACCCCAAGACGACCCCCTACACTGCCCGAACACCACTGCACTGCCCTAAACCCTAAAACACCACCCCCAGCACGACCCCTACACTGCCCGAACACCACTGCACTGCCCTAAACCCTAAAATACTCCCCCAGCACGACCCCCTACACTGCCC
The DNA here is from genome assembly GCA_963921515.1 of Calotriton arnoldi. NCBI lineage: Eukaryota > Metazoa > Chordata > Amphibia > Caudata > Salamandridae > Calotriton > Calotriton arnoldi. The sequence continues at coordinate 303,370 of CAWUFW010010065.1, forward strand.
GAACACCACTGCACTGCCCTAAACCCTGAAACACCACCCCTGCACGACCCCCTACACTGCCCGAACACCACTGCACTGCCCTAAACCCTGAAACACCACCCCAAGACGACCCCCTACACTGCCCGAACACCACTGCACTGCCCTAAACCCTAAAACACTACCCCCAGCATGACCCCTACACTACCCGAACACCACTGCACTACCCTAAACCCTAAAATACTCCCCCAGCACGACCCCCTACACTACCCGAACACGACTGCACTGCCCTAAACCCTAAAACACTCCCCCAGCACGACCCCCTACACTGCCCAAACACTACTGCACTGCCCTAAACCCTGAAACACCACCCCTCAGCACGACACCCTACACTGCCCGAACACCACTGCACTGCCCTAAACCCTGAAACCCCACCCCAGCACGACCCCCTACACTGCCCGAACACCACTGCACTAAACCCTGAAACACCACCCCTGCACGACCCCCTACACTGCCGGAACACCACTGCACTGCCCTAAACCCTGAAACACCACCCCCAGCACGACCCCTTTACTGCTCGAACACCACTGCACTGCCCCAAACCCTGAAACACCACCCCCAGCATGACCCCCTACACTGCCCGAACACCACTGCCCTAAACCCTGAAACACCACCCCTGCACGACCCCCTACACTGCCCGAACACCACTGCACTGCCCTAAACCCTGAAACACCACCCCTGCACGACCCCCTACACTGCCCGAACACCACTTCACTGCCCTAAACCCTGAAACACCACCCCCAGCACGACCCCTACACTGTCCGAACACCACTGCACTGCCCTAAACCCTAAAACACCACCCCCAGCACGACCCCCTACACTGCCCGAACACCACTGCACTGCCCTAAACCCTAGAACACTACCCCCAGCATGACCCCCTACACTACCCGAATACCACTGCACTACCCTAAACCCTAAAATACTCCCCCAGCACGACCCCCTACACTACCCGAACAACACTGCCCTAAACCCTAAAACACTCCCCCAGCACGACCCCTACACTACCTAAACACCACTGCACTGCCCTAAACCCTAAAACACTACCCCGCATGACCCCTACACTATCCAAATACCAATGCACTACCCTAATCCCTAAAACACTACCCCCGCACAACCCCTACACTACCCAAAGACCACTGCACTACCCTAAACTCTAAAACAATACCCCCGCACGACTCCCTACACTACCCAAAGACCACTGCACTACCCTAAACCCTAAAACACGACCTCCTACACTACACAAACACCACTGCACTACCCTAAACCCTAAAAACTACCCCAGCACGAACCCCTACACTACCCAAACACCACTGCACTACCCTAAACCATAAAACACTACCCCCAGCAGTACCCCTATGCTACCCAAACACCACTGCACTACCCTAAAACACTACCCCCAGCAGTACCCCTACACTACCCAAACACCATTGCACTACCCTAAACCCTAAAACACTACCCCCATCAGTATCCCCTACACTACCCAAACACCACTGCACTACCCTAAACCCTAAAACCATAAAACACTAACCCCCAGCACGACCCCCTACACTACCCAAACACCACTGTACTACCCTAAACCCTAAAACACTCCCCCCAGCACGACTCCCTACACTACCCAAACACCACTGCACTACCCTAAACCCTAAATCCACCCCCAGCATGACCCCCTACACTACACAAACACCACTGCACTACCCTAAACCCTAAAACACTACCCCCAGCACGACCCTCTTCACTACCTAAACACAACTGCACAATTTGTTACAGACGTTGCAACGCAGGCCTGTGGTGCTTACTGGAAGTACCTGGTGGGCTAGTTGGGCCCCAGGGTCTCTCAGGATTCAAGGTGACCTAATCCCCCAACTTAAAACGCGCCATGGGGCGCGTTTGCACAGTGGTGAAGGGAGGGGGCGGGGCCTCAGGTGACATGTGCGCAAACACGCCCTGTGGTGCGTTTAAGTTGGGGAGTTAATTCCCTTTGAATCCTGGGGCCAACTAGCCCACCAGGTACCTTCAGTAAGCACAACAGAGTTGCGTTGCAGAGAGGTGAAAAAAGGTGCGTGGCCTCGGAACGCCTCTCTGCAACTCAGCTCTGTGGTCCTAACTGTAGGTACCTGGGGGGCTAGTTGGGCCCCAGGGACCCTCAGGATTCACGGGGACTTAATTCCGCAACTTAAAACGTGCCACGGGGCGCGTTTGCACACATGTCACCTCAGGCCCCCCCCTCCCTTCACCTCTGTGCAAACGCGCACTGGCTCTGGTTAGTCAGAGTCAGTTACCACCAGTACCCGTCTGAAAAGTTGTGGGCACAGGATGATTTTGCAACAAGGCCTCTTTCTGCTCCTCTGTTGGTTCTTTCTGCACATCTTTTGCTTCTTTCTGTGCGTTTTTCTTCTTTCTTCACATGTCCTACCTCTGTTGGCATAGTTAGAAACTAGCATTTAAAAACCTTTGAAATTCACTTAAAAATCATAGGTTTCAGGCACGTTATAGTTAGAAATTAGCATTTAAAAACCTTTGAAATTCACTGAAAAAACCATAGGTTTCAGGCACGTTATAGTTAGAAATTAGCATTTAAAAACCTTTGAAATTCACTGAAAAACCATAGGTTTCAGGCACGTTATAGTTAGAAATTAGCATTTAAAAAACCTTTGAAATTCACTGAAAAAACCATAGGTTTCAGACACATTATAGTTAGAAATTAGCATTTAAAAACCTTTGAAATTCACTGAAAAAACCATAGGTTTTAGGGACAGTTATAGTTAGTTGGACATTGCACTCGTACAAAACCCGTGAAATTCCCCTGTTATAGTTAGTTCAGCTAACTATAACTCGCGCCCCGCAATGCACTGCTGATGACGTCACATATTACATCACTCATGACATGGTCAGTGACATCACTGATGACATCACTGATGACATCTCAAATGACATCACTGATGACATCATCCATGTGAGAATTTAATGCATCTTCTCACACCCTAATATAACTTTTGATACACCCACTCTAAATTACAGACTGCCATTCTCAAAACCATAGACACTCCAACACCAAAAACTACATACCCACTCACTGATTCTTAGGTCTACACACACATCCACTCACTCACCTGTACAGTCACTCATACTTACAGTCACTCAGCACAGGACTATCATATGCACTCATACACCTATATAAACACTCACACACCGCCACTCATCCATAGAGGTACTCACACACCTAGTCAGTCATGCAAAAATTAATCACACACCCATTTACTCACCTATACAGTTATACACACACCAGCTCACTTACTCATACAAATACTAGCACATTCTTACGCTCTTATACAATAACTGAAACAAGCACACACGCATCCATACAGCCACTCTCACAATAACACACTCTCACTTATAGCCATTTAAATACTCTAACACACATATATACTGCCTTTTACATATGTAGTTACTCGCACATGTACCACTGAGATATACATTCACTCACTAACACACCCATACACACACTCACCCACCCAAGCAGTCCATCACAGATGCACTCTTGAAATCATGCACCCAGTGAATCACCCACTCGCACATCTATGTATAGAGTCACACACACCCCACCCACACAAACACTCAGGCAGCCATACAGATACTCAGAGAACCAATCAATAACCCATATAGACACTCATGTAGCTATTCGCAAATCCATGCATCCACTTACACACCAACAAACAGACGGATACAGACATTCACAAAGTTTAGTCACTAACCCATGCATTCAGTAAGATACGTTTAATCACTCACTTGTAGAGTCAGTCACTCACGTACTAAATCATCCATTCAGACACTTATACACCCACTCATTCTTCAATACGCCTTTCCCTATATATATTAAACATATTTAAACTTTACAGAAACACAGTCACTGGATGATGTCATCAGTGATATCATTTGAGACGTCATCAGTGATGTCATCAGTGATGTCACTGACCATGTCATGAGTGATGTAATATGTGACGTCATCAGCAGTGCATTGCGGGGGCGCGAGTTATAGTTAGCTGAACTAACTATAACAGGGGAATTTCACGGGTTTTGTACGAGTGCAATGTCCAACTAACTATAACTGTCCCTAAAACCTATGGTTTTTTCAGTGAATATATATATATATATTGAAGCTCAAGTCCACCGGTATAAGCGCTTCAGCACAAAATAAAGTGCAATGCGGTAGAGTATAATGTTTTGCTGATAGGGCTCGGTGCGTACAATATTTTCACACACTAGCGAACATTAATTGATAGATGCTTGCATTAAGGATTGACCTGTAAGGGTGAGCTTGTCATGTTTGCTGATTAATGCTGGGAGCAACACTGTCATTGTGAAAGTATTATTTTACCATCAGTGAAGTAAAGATGAAATGCTGTGATAACCATCCATTTAACTTTTCTATTTGATTAGGGAAGCTAAATATCTTGCAATTCAGCACTGTGAATAATTCCAGGAAATTATTCACAGTTAAGGCCTCTTCTGTGAAATATGAGCTTTGAAACCACTGGTAAACATTCAATAAAAATGCTTACTCATGTACCCATGTAAAATATATATATATTTTACAGTGGTGATAGTCACTGTGTAGTTAAATGTTTTTATTGAAAAGGCATTTGTTTATCTGCCTATAACTTTTCACCACATGGAAATCTACTTACTCAGTCACCTATGTTTCGGCATGCTAGGTTTTGTGAGGATTTGTCCATAGGAAAAAAAGTTAAGGTGGGTGAAAAAAATAAGTGTTTTTCCACTTTTGCTCCCATAGGAAATTTTGCTGACATCTACAGCCCAAACCTCTGAATGGATTTACACCAAATGTGCCATGAAATTAGAACTTTATTCAGATGCCAATCATGTTTGGTTTGGTGTAAATCCATTCAGTAGTGTTTAAAAACGTTTCCAACTAGGCTCTAAATAGTTAACACTTTTGTATATCTCCATCATTTTACCTCTCAATTCATGACTCGTGAATCATGTCTTCCACATTCTCATTTTTTCTACAAAATATGATTTACTAGATTAGGGCTGAAAAGATGTTTTTCCACCATTTTGAAACTCGCAAGTTGGCTGTGACTCACAAGTTTCACATTGTGTAAATAAATAATTCAACAACCATGGCAAGCCTGACCCAAAGGCAACTGACCCCAGGAGAGTGGTCAGGGTTTCTGAGACTCATGGAAAATACAAGACATTCCTGAGAAAAAAGTACATCGAATGGCATGCAACTCGCAAGTCAGAGCCAACTTGAGAGCTAGCAAGCAGCCATTTTAGGTGCTTCTGACTCTCAAGTTTCAGTCTAAAACAAAAACACAGTCAAAGCCAAACACTAAAATGAATGTCTGGCCTTGCTTGGCAGATAGGAGCTAGAAAGCCGGCCATGTCCCTTCCCCCCGATGGCATGGGCATTGCCCCTCTGCATTGGGTTGAGTGGCCACAACTGATTGGACACATGGACTCAGCCACCCATAGTCTGGGTAGGAGGCAACATAACACTTGTCATTTTGTTGACTTTTTAGCTCTGTTCATTGTTTTTATACCATTGGCACATCATGGTTTTGACCATGGTGAGCAGAGCGACTTACGGAGTCTGTTGTGTGCATTCATAACCATTACTGACTTAAATGCTTTTATGTGTTTGACCCAGAACCATACCACATACATATCTATTTAGAGTTCACCGGAAAAAATAAAGGTCACAAGTAAAGTTATTATTAGCCTTGGTAATAAAACCTTAATGTAGCTTTACATATAACATCACTTATGACATGTCAAATGGCAATAATGATGATATCACTGATGACTTCAACCAGACATAGCAGTATTCTGACTTTGGCCATGCATAACAGGGGTGAGCTGGCTGCAGAACTGAGCCCTTTGTCCCGCCCTCTGTGAGCAACCAACCCACACTGCTCAAGGCCTTCAGCTGTGCACAACATGGAATGGCCCTAGGGCATTGCCTTTTGCCAGGTCCTACAGTCAACCCTCCACAGGCTGCCAATTGCCACTGTGCATGACCTTCAGCTGTACACAACTGGGACTGCTTGACGTACAGACTCCCTCTGGGGGAGACAACCCAGACTACATATGGCCTTAAGACAAGCGTAGTAAGGGATGGCTGGCCAATCCCTGCACCTAGAGCTCTCCATGTGACCAACCATCTCTGTTCACATCCTTCTTCCATGAGCAGCAGAGGTTGGCTGCATGGCCTGACCTATGCCAGGCTAGTGCACAACCTCCACTTATCCTCACTGCACACAACCTATGGCTGGACCTGTGGCCAAACTGCACTTCATATGGCCAAATACCATAGGCAGTGGGGGATAGCTGCCTGCTAAGCGTTGTACACAGGGCTTGGCCGCCTGCAGCCAGGTCTTGCATTGAAATGTTCATGAGTAGTCAACCCCCCCCCCCACCACTGCACGTGCGATTCAGTCCTGCACAGCAGGAGTCTGCAGCAGATGGCCTATGGCCAGGCCCTGGAATCAATCCTTTGTGGACGCCCCAATTTTCTAAGGCCTTCAGCCATGTACAGCTCAGGTTGTCCACCTGTGCTGCTCCTGTATCCATTCCTCCACAATCAACTTCTGCTGCAGACGGCTGTAAGCCCTTTTTTCAGTTTTTTAAAAACAACTTTATGGTTCACAGTCTAATGGCATCAGTCTTGTCAGCAATAATGGCATTTAACATGTCCCTAGCAGTGTCATATGTAAGGTCATAAGTATTGCATTGAGTATTGCATTAAGGGGGGCGCAAGATATGGTTAGTTTACTTATCCATAACTGGTGAATTTCTGTATGTGAAGTACTTAATTCCAAAGATAACCATAACTTTATGTGACTTTAATATTTGTTTTTTTCAGGAAATTCCTGGGATTTTTTATCATATACCACATGCAATTGTTCCTTAAGCCTAATCTACTATTTAAATCCAGCCTTCACTGTGTAGGGGATGGCAGAATGTTAAATGAATTTGTTATGCACACAGCTCCTCTTTGAGGGGATCTCTAGGCACTTGAGCAGCCAGCACAGGTCGCAATTCATTATGAATTTAGAGATTAAACAACCATGTTTTTAAACATTTATTAAATAAAAGTAAGTGTGAACAAGAGCATAGCTGCAGGGGCAGCTGGTACCAGTGTTTAGGGGCCAAGAAAGAGAAGGAGATCCCCCCTGTATATGGCCATACGAATACGCCTGGGATGTAGCAGCAATAACTCGCTGGATCTAAGATGGCGAGCCGGAATATATGGCTGCAGCTTATGTTTTAGATAACATGGGCCCCTACCATTCAGGGATTTAAAAAAAAAAGACAAAGAAGTTTAAAAAGTGCACGCTTTTTTATGGGAAGCCAATGAAGGGATAGTAAAATAGGTTCAGATGGAGAGTGAGGAGGACGATTGCAGACCAGGCGGCCTGCCGGATTCTGAACAACTTTAGGTTTGTAAAAAAGGCCTTCATTCATTGAGACCATTAGGGCATTTCCGTAGGTCAGGTGACTCACTATCAGTGCCTGGACAAGAGTGTTCCTGGTCCGTACGGGAATCCATTGAAAGGCTATCCTGAGCATGTGCATCAGACCAAAACATGTACCAGATATTGAATTAACATGCTCTTTCATGGAAAGCTTATCATAAATAATAAAACCTAAATTTCTGATGATTTTTTTAGGGGTTGGGGTGAGTCCCAATTCTGACCACCACCAGTCACTGCACCAAACTGCATGAGTATTTCACAAAAAGCAAAATTTAAGTTTTACTGGAGTTCAGCTGAAGGAAATTAGCCGTCATCCAGGAGGCAGTCTTGATCATGCCATCCCTAAATTTGAGTTTGGTAGATTCCTGATTAGGCCTCATGGTGATGACAAGTTGTGTGTCGTCAGCATACAAGATGACATCAAAGCCACATGACCTAATAACCTTTGCCAGATGGGCCACATATGCATTAAAAAGGGTGGGACTTAAGATGGATCCTTATTTAACCCCTTTCTCTAGGGCCATGATTCTGGAGTTGTAGCGATTCAACAGTACTGCAAGTGTCTGTGCTGACTGGACGTTTTCTAACCATCCCAGTGCTTTGCCTCTGACACCAATCTACCCCAATCTCTGGATAAGGGTTACATGAGAAATGGTATAAAAAGCTGCTGATAGATCCAGGAGAACCAGCATAGCTGAGTTCCCTGGTCAAAGGCAAGCCTTGATTGTATCAGTAACCTCCACCAGAGTTGTCTCCGTGCTATAATATGCACAGAAGCCAGACTGTGAATGGTCTAATTGGGAATTGGTTTCTAAAAAAGAAACCAGTTGTTGATTAACTAAGGTCTCTGTGACCTTTCCAAGAAACGGGAGCAATGATATAGGTCTGTAATTGTCCAGATCTGCAGGGTCAGCTGTAGGTATTTTGAGAATCGCTCTGACCAGTGCAGCTTTCCATTTAGTTCGAAGAACTTCCAACTTTAGAGAGAGGTTGCACAAATTCATGATAGGGGAAAGAACTAGGAGATCTAGATTTTATCCTGTTGAGCAGGACCAGCACTTGCGAGGAAGTAACAGGATCAAAAGTTTCAAAGTTGTTAGGAAGGGACGTAGCTGAGGATTTGAATGAAGATTGCCTTCCCAGTTCTGCATTTTTTTGGAAAGGATTTGTAAATGTTATGGATTTTATGTTCAAACTGAGCTGCAAGATCATCACAGAACTCCTGAGATGCTGGAATAGTAGAGGAACAGGTAACAGGATTTGTAAGTTCCTTTAGGATCTTGAAGATCTCTTTAGACAAATTACCTGTATTATTTATTCTTTAGACTGCGTGAGTCTTTCTGGCCATTTTAATGCTTTTATGATGTATCCCTAATGCAGATTTGTAGTTGAGTTTGTCCTTGGAGGATTTAGAAATCCTCCAGTTTTGCTCAAGCTTTCTGCAAGCTGTTTTTCCATTTTAAGGGATTCAGAGTACCAGGGCGAGACAAGATTCTTTGTTTTAGCTTTGCTAAATTTCATGGGGGCAATGGTGTCTAAGGCCTGCGTAAAGGCTCCCTCAAAATCATTTAAGGCTGTATTAATGTCTTTATAGTTCCTCAAGAATGGTGGGGAGAAAACTGGAGTAAAGACCGAGGGTACTACCTTCCTCCATCATCTAGTGAGTTTTGATACACTTACATTAGCATCTGCAGATTTCTCCATATCAAAATGGAAGCTGATGGTGGAGTGATCTGTCCATATTTGAGTGACCGTGGAATCCACCTCTAAGTTGTGAGCATTAGAGAAGACTAGGTCCAGCATATGTCCTGCGATAGGAGTCGGGCCTTCTTCTTTTTGGTAAAGTCCCAAGGACTCTAGATCCAAAAGCAGGTGAATAGTGTCTGGATCTGAGATCCTTTCTGCGTGATCATTTAAATCGCGTATCAGCAGAAAACTTTCCACTGCTAAAATATGCGGGTGAGCCATTCCATAAACTTGGTGCTAAAACCTTTTCTGACACCTATTGGGCGGTAAACTAAAGCCCACCTCCATGTCCTGGCCTATGACCACGCGCTGCAACCAACACTGCGCCCAACCTGCAGAGGCATCCACCCTTTACTAGACACAAGGCCTTTGGCCTTGAATAGCGAAGGTTGGATACAGGGCCTTGCCTATTAGCCAGGTCCACCACCCAACCTGTAGGGCAACCCACTGCAGGTGGCCAAACCCCTGTCAACTGTGCCAACCACCATGATGCACTGCCTTTGGCCGTGTTCAATGGTGGTTGGGCAAGGGACTGGCCTATGGTAAGTCCATGCTCCTGAAGTGCCACATGTGGTCAATCCCTGAATGAGCCCTTTGGTCAAGTGCATGTGTAGTGCACTGAATATTCTATTTTTCTAATTTTAGGATTCACAAATATTAGGCTTGGATACTCGAACCCTGTAACCCATATCAGGACCCAGTGGGGATGTAGGATTCATAAATCCAGCTCAGGTTTCACAAATCCCACAATGAAAACATTTTTAAAAATATGTATTCTATTGCTGAGCAGGTCTCTTGGAGGCCCCGAGTGTGAGGGTGGGGGTCAGGGTTGGTTAACCCTGCCTTCCTATGGGCTTTTTATTTTTATTTTTCAGAGCACAATGCTTGGTGCTCCATGTTGGACAATGTAATATATGTAATAGGAAAAACCCTTTAGGCCGTATTTATCAAGCTTGACGCAGTGTAATGCAGCAAGACAACCTCCTATGCTGCATCAAATGGAGAGGGCAGAAATGCGCCATATTTACTAACATGGTCCATTCTAGCTCTCTCTCTCTCTCTGTGCTGGCGCACTTGTGGCCACCAAGCGCCAACGCAGGTACCCTTGCACCATGGTGCAACGGTGCCTGATTTACACCCAGTATTGTTTTTGTGCAAGAAGGGACACTTTCCTGCACAAAAAAAATCCAGAGAGGCTTTTTCCTCTTTCTAAGTGTGTTGCAGAATGCAGCACACTTAGAAAGAGGAAAATGAGAAATAAAGATGCATCTCCTCATTGTGCCTTTATCAGGAAAATGTAAAATTTTGACACATTCCCAGGTTTACTTCTGGGGTAGATCTGGAATGCGTCACAACGCATGAGCGGATGCTTGTGAATACCCACTCTCCACCTATGTAATGCCTTCGATGCACAGAGTAATTCAAGGTAGTGACTTGCGCTGTCTTGCGTTGCTCTAGATTTACTAAGCCAGGCAGGGCCACTTAAGGTGGCTTTGTGCTGCTTGTTATATCTTCCTTAAGGATTGTGTTGCCCTTGCGTCACCTTGCATGATTCAAGGACAATGCAATCCTCTGATAAATTTGGTCCTGTATACCCAAACAAGGAACCAGCGTATTGCATAAGAAATATAGAACAAAAATGTTCTGTGGGTCTCATTCATTAACAGTTATTTTCTAAAAGTGAGAACCTGTCGAAAACAATTATGAACATTAATTAATGGATAGAGACTTTTCTCTTAGTTGCCAATTAATTGTATTCTCCTTGGTTGATATAACAAATGAAAGTAGTGCAGATAGCGCAGTGCTCAAAAGTGACGGTGATATGAACTATACAATATGATACACACATTTAAAAATTTAGGGATATTCCTTAATTAAACATAATGTCAAGTCCAAAAATGATTGTTCCTTGTTGGTATTGATTTCCTTAAAGTGCAATAACTTGAAACAGTGTTGAAGTGTCAACACATCCACAAATTACAAGGGTCTCCTCACGATGGAAAGGAGACATCTGTCACACAATATTCATCCTGTGTTATTCAATATGTGCTTAAGAATGAGTTAGATGGTGGTCCATTGACTCTGCCCAAAATGGGTTAAATAAACAAGGCGTGTGCCCTAAAAGGTTTAGTGGAGGTCACCACTGGGTAGTTATGGTTAGGTCAACGTTTGCATTGGAAATGCTTTTTTTTGTGTTGCTAATAACTTTGGCACCGCTTGACGAATCTCCACAAACCTTTCCAAAAAGGGCTCTTTCTAGCCTAATTTGTGCATCAAAAGTTGCGGGGTGATCCAACAAGCAGGGGCCAAGAAAAAAGGAGGGGTCCAAAATGCAAAATCCCCATGCATTTTCCATAGACTTCTTTAGGCAGGGCTAAAGCAAAAACTGTTGAACGGAATTACACCAAATTTAGCAGGAAGCTAGATCTAGCTACACAGATTGTGATTTTGGAGATTTGGTGTAAATCTGTTCAGTAGTTGTTGAGAAATTGAGGGGCATATTAGCAAGACCGGCGATAAAATTATCGCCGTTTAGCGACAGGAAACTGCCGCTAAAACGGCGATAATAGGCTTGCTAATATGCGTTATGGAATTCAATAGAAGCCCAGGTTAGATGTCCTGCACATCTAACCTGGGCTTCTATTGGAATTCTATAACGCATATTAGCAAGCCCATTATCGCCGTTTTAGCGGCAGTTTCCTGCCGCTAAAACGGCGTTAATTTTATCGCCGGTCTTGCTAATATGCCCCTGAGGTCGAAAAATATTTGTTTATAAGGACGGGTGAGTCCGCTGATTAAATAGCCCCAGGAAACCCATCCACTGGGGCTAGCTCACTTGCTGTGTCCTGGGAGTCCACTTCAGGACACAGTAGTTTCGAGCAGGGAAACTTGTGTTTGCTCCAATCTGGCAGGAGCATTTTTTAATCTACGGCCAAATGAGAGCAAACACAAAGTCTGCTCCCAGCGGGCAGGAGCTCTAAAAATGCTCCCGCCAGCTGGGAGCAGACATGTGATCTGTTTCTCTGCCTGCAAAGATGCGGTTTATCGCCCTGGAGATGCCCCTAGTTGAGAAACCAGGTCTTCAGCTTCTTGCGAAAGTTGATGAGTGTAGTGGTGGTCCGGCAATATAGAGAATGTTCGTTCCAGCTTTTGGCTGCGATGAAGGAGAAAGTGCAGCCTCTTGTCTTCTGCATATGCGGGGATTTGTGCAAGGCAGAGAGAAGTGGAGTGTAGGTCTCTGGATGTTACTGCTGCAATGCTGTTATTGTAGAGCACCACCACTTTTGTGTAGACATCTGAGTCTGCACTTTAAGAGCCCAAATGTGTACTCAGTGACTGCCCTTGAATACCTTGGTGCAAACATTGTTTCTTCTTTACCTGGATGTCATGCCATTGAGGTAAGGTGTGAAGAGTTAGGGATGTATGTCATGTGCACAGTCACTTAAAGCAGTCAGAACACACTTGTCTCTGATGCACATTTTATGATGTCTGCTGTATTGTCAAGTTTATATGTGACGTCTAATAAGACGCCATCACCTAATTCTTTTCTGCCAAGATGGTTGTAGAGGCCACAGTTTCCAAATATGTAAATGGGACTCCCATAGTATCCTGCCAAAAGGTCTGTAATAAGGCGCCCTGCCTTACAGATAACCTGCATATTGAGTGAGTGCTGTTTTTTTCAATATTTGAATTCTGTGGCATTGGTGGCAAATCAAGATATTTGGCCTAGCCACACAAACTACCAAATGTGGGAAATGAGCTAGCATGTAGAACTTCACAAGGGTGTGCAGAAATTCTCTAAGGGTTGTTAAGGAAGATAGAATGCAAATTTATTTTAGTTTAGATGGCATCCAGATCCAGGAAGACCCTGATAACTGCCTGAGGCCAGAATGTGAAAGGAACCCATGATGTGTACATGTGTAGGGATGACGTTACTTCTGTGTGTATCCCTAACTATCACAGGTCCAATTAATGGATAAGGTCTACTAGCACCTTACTTCTCAGCCTGTACTTCCCATATACCTTCACCTCGTACTGGTCAAAAGTTGTAACTAATCTTGCAGATTCTCTCTGGTCTCTTCCTTCTTTGCTGTGGTGCAGAAATCCTCATTCTCCTTGCCATCACATAAATCACAGTCATTTTGATAAGGCCTTACTTTTAAGGTTTGCCCATGGTTACCTTGATGGTAAATTGTGAGTGGATAAATCCAATTAATGCCACTGTTAGTAACCTGGGAATGTTTAGTACAGTGTATTTTCAATTCACTTTTTGGTAATCTCATATTGGTAACCACATATTTGTGTCTTGAAAAATGTGAATTGCAAATTAGTGAGTTGTGCTGCATTTTTTGAGACCACTATATTTTGACTTTTCGTGCAGTGCATGCTGATGATTTATCAGTCATATACTATTTCCTATTCGCTAATCTTTTCCAATCTATTTTAATGATCACCCAGTTTGTAATATGCCTTGCAAAGGAAATAGAGCTGAGGTCAGAGCTTTATTTCTCCATCAGTATTTGCATGTCTAAATCAGTCCATGTCAGTGATTTTGGAACAATTTTCAGAATGATGGTCCTGTACTGCCATTAATGTTACATCAATGAACTCAAGGACTGTGAAACATCGAGGTGTCACACATTGAACAAATGTAGCAAATGAGTCATGCCCATTCAGCAAGAGAGTGGTAAGGGTGTAGTAAGTATCGTGTGGTGCATTTTGGAGAACAATGTTGCAATTATCTTATCAAAGGATGGAATGCTAGCACACTGTCATTTACAGACATCACATTGTAACAAGCACTAATTTAACTATAAAAAAAATGGCAAAAATGATAATGTGTGGGAAGCAAATAGTTCGTCATTTGGCGCATCACCAAGTAAAGTGTCTTGATTTGCTTTGATCCTCTTAAAATCTTTTTTTTTTCTCCTCTTATCACCTCCGGTAGCATACCAACTTCTTTATTTTGTGCAGCTGATGATCGATCACTTTAGGGCCCCTTGTGCATCTAGAGTTGGTGCATTCTTCAACACCATCAACTTGAACCAGAGTGTCCAAGTATGTTGAGATACCGGTGTAATCATTGGACTCTCTCTCTTTCTGTACTAAGTCGGTCACGACTTCCCTCTCTGCACCCTCCTTCCACCCTTGCCTACCTTTCTGCTCCTTTTAGGAGACAAGCATCTCTGTTCAAGTTTGCAGTCATATATCAGGGATTGTAGTCACTCAGTGTAGCTTGGGGGAACTAGAGAGACCCATTTTTTTTATATCTCTCTTCTAGCATGCAGCATCAGGTAAAACAACAAAGAATGTTGTTTATTTAGTAGCTTGTTGCTTATCTCACACTCTTCAGGGATATGATAAAACACAAATGAGATGCTTACCTTGACATCTTGAAGCATTATTTCAGTCAGGGCATCCCCCACTTTTGCTAAACAATTTGTATCTTGGTGCAATGCGCAAACATATGGCTATCATCCGCCTTTTACATTCTGCATTATTAGCACTTTTTCGCAACATGATTCTCCAATCTCAATAGTTTTTGCGGCGTCCAGTAAACTCTGTGTAAGATATACAGATCATTTTTTCCTTAAAGAGGCCATTTTAACAGTGTGATATAACATTCACATAGATACTTGCCACTTATTTGTTAGCTCCAGCGATGGCAAGTCCATCCCCCAAAGCACCTCCAGTAGTGTGAAGTCTCCATCCGCTGTGCATATTATGTACCAGTACCTAAGACCACTCCTTTATTCCTAGGTGACATGTCTTGCAACTGACTCTCCAGGGACCCATAATTGTCAACTGTTTTCCCCAATGATTGTATCCAGCTGTTCTTTTGGTAGTATTTATATCTAGATAATATATTGTCTGTTAATGTTGTAATTACGTCCCAGGGTAATAGTCTCCCGTCCTGAAGTAGTTCACCCCATCAAACTATCCCTGCTTTCTTCAGGGGGCCAGCCAGCCTATCTCTCATGCGCTAAAGTATCCCCCACTGAATTCTCTGTTATCGACCTAATTTGCATTCAGAGTCTAGTTGATGCTTGGAGGGTTTTCAATGTAGCCTTATAATAAACGTACCATCCCCAAACTTATATAAAAAGTGCAACTCTGCCCGACGTATGTTTTTCAACATAGCCTGCAGCATAAGGCCTATTTGTGAATGATTAGGTCCCTTCAGCAACATTTCGCTGCTTTTTCTATAGAATGCCCAACAGTAATATCGAAAGTCTGAAGAAATTAACCCTCTTTTCCTCCTCAGCTTCTTCCCAAAAATCCTGACCCCTTTGATAGTCCATATAAAGCAGATTTACTTTCCTCTGCAACTTAATAAACCACTCTTTCTTGAATGCTAAAGAGATGGTGTTGAAAAGAAATGTGAACGTTGGTAGGATTGACATTTTAACTTTGTTAGACCTGCCATATATTGTTTGGGTGAGATTCTTGCATGTTTTTAAGAGCTTTCCCATCTCACTCATTCTTTTGTGAAAATAAACCTATGCCAACTTTTCTAGGTCTTGTACTACCTGTATCCCTAAGTACCTTATCTCCTTCTTGAGTAAGGGGCTATTGCTCGACATGTCCTAGACCATAATCTCTGTCTTGGCAACATTCACAAAATACCCCGATACCAACCCAAAATCTCTGATTATCCGATTTACTATGGGAAAATCATTAAATCATCCCCATATAATGTTACTTTCCTATTCCAGCTGTTTTAGGAGAAGGGTGTGATAATAAGGTCATCCCTAAATTTTCTTGCCAAGGGGTGAAAGCGGGCATCCTTGCCTTGTGCCTTGTTGAAGTTTAATTTGGGGTGTAAGCCTCCCATCTATAACAATTCGTGAGGTTGTTCACTTGTTTATCAACTGGACTGCCCTCCCAAAGTTCACACCCAAATGGATGTTCCTGAGAACTGTGTTCAAATAAGACCAGCTAACTCTGTCAAAAGCTTTTGCAGCATCAAACGTTAAAACCGCTAATGGCAGAGTAATAGATGCAGCTATGTCTATTGCACTGATGATGCCCTGATATGAATCCCTTCTGGACTTCGTGGACAATAACCCCAACCACTTTGTCTAGTCTTGTTGCTAATATTTTCGTGTTAAGCTAGTAATCACAATTCAACAAAGAGACAGGTGCGACCGTGCAGGTAAGAACTGTGGGGCTGCGTTGGGGGGTGATTCGACAGACGACCACGAGGGAAAATTAAATAAATAATTAATTTACCATCGTTGTCATCTGTCAAAATCTCCCCCCCCCCCCAGCCCCACTGCTCTTACCTGCACAGGCCGCGGCTGCAAAGAGATTGGCCTATGGGAGTTGCACTGCTTTGAGTTCTTTTTTAATTTTTAGAAGCACACTGATGGATGCTTTTCACCATGTATGTCTCAGGCAGGTGTTACCCCCTCACAAATATAGACTCAGCAAAATCAGTGAATACAGGAGCGATGTTGTCTGCTAACACCATATACAACTCACTAGGCAGCCCATCGGGGCCTGCTGCTGTACCTTACTTGCAATATCTCAGCACTGCCCTGACCTCCTCTTGCTGTGTGTCCTGATTTGATTCGGCCTTTTATTCAGGTTTTAGCTTCCAAATCAAGATGTGCATGAGACATAACCTTTCACTAACCACCATGCCCCTTATTTTCCCCTTTTATTGTGTTCACTTGTTTGGTAGACTGCCCCATCTGTGCCAATTCCCCCCTGAAACTACAACTGTGACTGGCGAATATAAAAATTTTTTTTTTTGCTTTTTTCCTCAAGTTCCCCAACCCTGTGCCCTATCCCTACCCCTCCTCCATTCCACCAGGGAACTCTTTTAAACTCCTCCTGAGGTACTATATTAAACCTTTTTTTACTTTATTTGTTTGATCAGCCCCTCCAACTCCTCTGACACCCTCAGATTATGCACTTTGTTATCCCATATCGCACGCAAGGTGGCCAGGAATTTCATTTGTCCAGTGCCACTCAGCTCTTCCAGCTCTTTTATGTGCCTTGAGATGCCAGATCTAATACTGAAGGTTAAACCATTTGCCCTCAGGTTTCCTGCCTTTAAAGCAGCTGTCAATATCTGTTCCTTAATAGAATCAGTCTTAAAATTTATCAGAATTTTCCTTGCAGTTTTCCTGTTCAAATTTCTCTGTAAGTGGTCCTGATGCACCCTCTGGATATCTGTCAAGATATCCATAGTGGGATCTTGCAGGGGGCTACTTTCTTCAACAGTTCAATCACAAACCCTTTAGGTTGTTTGCTTCCAACCCTTTCGGAACATTTAGTAACCTTATGTTATTCCGTCTGATGGTATTCTCCAAACTTTCCAAATTTAATCCTAAACTCTTCCACTGAAACCTCTAAACTTTTGTTCTTTGCATTAAGGTATCAATTTTCCCATCCAGCACTTCACAGGCCCATTGAATGTCTTTCTGTTTTTTATCAGAAATGGCAGATTTAGATCTCCTCTGTTAAAGCACCCAGTATCTTCTTAATATTACACTGAGTTTTCTCTAGACCTCACACCATCACTTGCTCCTCATTCTCTCCAATTTGATTCTGACCCTCCAGTCGGCCTTCCCCCAGGTTCTCATTAGCCAGTGCCTGAATTCATTTTCCACAGGGATCGCTTCAATAGCATTGTTTATATCGCTGTTCTGGACTACCGACTCCCAAACCTCCATACCACTACCCACTTGCATACTGACTTTGCACATTGCCCTCTCCACTGCTGCTTCCTGCCCTTGTTGAATCACCACCTCCTTGATCTCATCCCTTGTTGACTGAACTCTAAAGTAAAACCTTGGTGATGGAGTAATTTTCAGCTTCTGCTGTTTCTTCTGGTGTTCTTTCTGAGCTGATGCTAATCCCCCAAGCTTGGTGCAGCCACTGACAGGCAGACAGGTAATTACAGCCGGAATGGAGGTTGACTCCTTACCCTCTCCTCCCCCTTTGCAACACTCTGAGTCCCCTTTATTCCCATGTTTTTCAGGGGGTATCTTCCCTTCTCACTACTTGGTGCCCTCTCCTCCTCATAATCTGCAATCCCCTCCTTGTACTACCTCCCCTTCCTTGCTGATGAAGGGGGAGCCCGTCTCCGTCACAGCCGCCTCCTGCCCGAGACTTGCCCACTACTGGTAGATGTTTGGGGGGCCTCCACATTGCTTTAGTCTCCTTCGCTGGAGCAGTCTCCCATAGCAGGAGCAGCGTGTATGGCATCTCAATAAGCCACCATTGTGTGCTGGTGCTGCCCAAACACAGCAGAAGTAGATCTGTGCTGCCGCTCGCATGTCCCTGCTGAGAGCCGCTGCCGCCTCCCTCCAAACCACGATGCAGCGGATCGAAGATGCAGAACTCCTCAGTGTAACATAACTGGATGACATCTAAATCTGATAGGCCGCTTACTCATGCCCTAAGACATCGATCTACCTGGTGCCTTACTGCACTTGGAACGGGCACCTGAGGATAAAGCTCCCAACCTGCCTGCTTTACTCGCTGCCATGTCCCCCCCACCCGATCCTCTTAAAGTCTTTCTTTCCATCACACTTCAGAAGTACAAAGAAGAGCGCTACATTTATGCTTTCCTAACTGCTTGTATATTTTTTTATATTTGTACAGTTCCTTTATAGCTATGTAATTTGTGCTGTGCGTCTGGAACAAAATGACATCCTACAGCCTTTCCCTTCACATCAGCAAGATGTCACATAGAATACTTTTCCAAATCCTCTCAGTTTGCAGTAAATGAAAGAAAAGTGAACACCAACCTTCATGCTACATGAATAAGCAGCCTTTTATCAAAAGACATAGCCTGACATTTGCCCTCTATCTTTGAACGCATAGCAAATGTGACAAGATAAAACCTAAATTTAAAGGCATTTATATTGCGCATTCCTCTTTGGAATTACAGCACCCTCGCACTCCTACCTCCAGCACCTATGTTCTGAGTGGTAGGTAGGGTATATATTTGAACGTTTTGGGAACAAATGGATTTTTAAGTCAAATGTCAGTTTGGTTTTCAGATCAGTTTTCAATTTGATTTTCAGGTCTATTTTCATTTTGTTTAATAACTCACCTTCCTCTACTTGCCCCACCCCCTAATGTCCTCATTTGTGGGGTCTGGTCAGCCCATGTGGCTTCTGGCCTCGAAAACCCCAGCTCCAGCAGCAGGCAGTGGCCCTCCCAACTAGTGTCCTGGTGCCCAATGTAGCAGCTCCCAGGTTACCAGCCGTTCATACACAGGATATGTCACAATGGAGACTCTTTCACTTGTCATTATTACATCACCATTCTTGGGCGATACCATGTGTTTCCAGGCTAAAGAGGGAGCATAGCAAATCATCGATTCTAATGTATTGATGAGGTCACATTTTAAGTAATTAAAACTTATTAAGCCATGTACCTGATGACGGTCCTGTGCTTCCTAATATTCTACCTCAAATTTGGTCTCTATATTTCTCTCTCATGTAAACCATATTTTTGACTAGCATGATCCAACCAGATTTGTGAGTTCTAATTGTTCATGTCTCTGCTTATCACTCAAATACTGTACTCCAAAAATGTATGTGAATTTTAGTATGTATTTGTCATTTGATGATGGTTATTGGTGCACAATTTCTTTAATTTTACGTAGGCTTGTTTAATTTTTGTGTGCTAATTGTTATCTATACCGTACTATGTTGTACCGACTTTCCAGAATAACTAAATAAATCATTGATTGATTCGTAAATTGTGTGGTCGTGTATTCTTTCCGAAATGTTTTGCTTCCAGTAAATAAATATATCATACGTCTTTCATTGTCGGCTTACTTGAGATGGAGCATATTTTAAATTTTAATCTCTCTGTGCTTTTCTGCAGGTTTTCGTGCAACCCTCAGCCAATGATCCACGACCTTCAGCATGCCTTTCTCTTTAAATCCCTCAAAGGGTTTACTCGACACAAACGTTTCCATAGTCTGAAATGTGTTTATCTGGTAACTTTAAATTAATGGTGGTTATGGGGTACCATGGGTCAAACTACTTTGTACCTTTTAATTGGGTAATTCCTGCAATTCTGCACAAGGGGAGTGAAATACCAGAGACGTTAGAAGGAAATAACCATAAACTAGTAGGTGTCGGTAATTAAAAACAAGAAACATTTTCATTTTTTTCATTTAAACCTAGATAACCAATCGTCTATCATGCGCTAAAAGCTGGTGTTCCTTGTTCTAAATTCTCCATGAGATATCCCTCTTTCCTGTTTCTTTTAAGTCTTTAGTATGCTGAAAATCAAAAAAGGTAGTGACTGCGCTGTGGACCTCAAATATCTCCCTAACATCTGTGCACCCCATTGTAGATTCAGATGCGGGTCTGGGTTGGGGTATTACAAATGACCACCACACTGTGGTGGGGCAGGTGAAGAATAAGTGTCACTTGGAGCTGCCTAAGTCCGTACAGAGATTTACCACTCAATGCCATGGTGTGAACGAAAAATTGATAAATAGAAAGGAAAACAGAAAACAATGAAACTGATGACATCTGACTAAAAAGAGCAAACACATACATGACGAAGTATAAAGAACAAAACAATGCTGAACCTGAGAGACTCAACAAATCCATAACAATGTTGAACTTGAATAAGGAACTATGATAGAAGATAGAAAAGACCTAAAACACAGGTAGTGTGGTTTGCAGCGTCCATATCCCTGTGTGTATGTTTAGTATGTACATGTTATAGGGATTTAAGATTTTGGTGTTCAGTGTCACCTCTTCCTCTGTGTGTGGTTGAGTTCTGGATAAGTGTGTCTTCTGATTTTTGGCCTTTCTGGCACAGGATTGCTCAAGAGCTACACAGATCTGGCCAATAATGTGGTCGCTTCTGATTGGGTAAAATACTTTGGTAATCTATATGGTGGCAATCCTGCAGACCCTCTAGCACCAATAGATTCTGTAGTACCCCAGACAAATTCCAGCACCACACCGATGTTTGAAATTGCAGATATCTGACATGCCTTGAATTCTGTTTCAAGTGGGCGAGCAGCCGGCCCTGATGGTATTCCAACGGATATCTTCTTAGCCAATATAGAATTTTGGTCTCTTTACATCTTAGCCTTGGCCAATGCAATTGCAGCGGGAGCTTCTATCCCTGACTCACAGAAAGGTGCTATAGTTTTACCCATACACAAAAAGGTGTCCGTTCTTTACCACTCAACTATAGGCCAAGAAGCCTTACAGGTTGTATCCAGAAAACCTTTGGTCTGTGCCTACTTTACAAGATACAAAACTGGATGGATGAGAACAACATTCTCAGCCCTTTTCAAGCAGGCTTCTGCTCAAGGATCTCAACTATTGACCAGGCTTTTAGTTGTATGTTAATTTATTGGAGAACTATGCTGATTCGTGGAGGCAGCCTTTACGTCGCATTTGTTGCCTTAAAATCGGCTTTTGATTTGATTTCAAGACTCAAACTTTGTAATGTCTTGGCCGATTTGGGAATGCCCCCAGGATCTTATCCCTTTTAACTCTCTTGCATAAAGACAATTACGCATGCATACGATGGGATGGGGGATCAGTCCCATCTGACAGAAAGGGTACCAGTCTGTAAAGGTGTTCATCAGGGTTGTGTGTTGGTACCCACCCTATTCTCACTTTTTATTAATGACATTGTTCCTTTCTTGGCCCAATTGAAAGCAGACGCCCCATCTTTGGTGGGCTTCAAAACTCAGATTCTTTTATTCGCTGATGACACCTTGCTTACTTCAAAGACCTCGTCAGGCCTCCAGAAACTTGATTCATTTCAATGAGTTCTGTGAGGACCGGGGCTTGAAAATTGATACCTCGAAAACGAAGGTGATGGTTTTTAATCAGCATAGATCCTTTAGAGTAAACTACTCTTGGGAGGAGTTCCCCTAGAACAAGTTGATTCTTTTGCATACCTGGGGGTTACCTTTGCAGCGGGTATGTCCTGGCAACTGCATATTAGTAAGGCACCACCAGGCTTAAGCAGATTTCTGGTGTAATACTCAAGGAGTTTATGACATCTTACTCTAAACCCATCTCTCCTACACTAGTCTATGAGGCCAAGGGTTTGGGGGTCAGCTCTGTATGGGGTGAAGTTGTGGGGGTTCTCAAAACATGATGATATCACAAGAACCGAGAACAAATTCCTTAGGAACTTGACATCTCTCCCAATTAGTACTCCGTTTCATCCTCTGTTCTGTGACCTAGGCATCACTAGAGCCTCAGACAAAATTCGTCGGCGGTACTTGCCGTACGGAAGACGCCTGTGGACCACTCCCCAACACGCCCAATCCGCTGACAGTCTAAAGGATGTTATAAAGGTTGACCAATTCAATGAAATCTCATGGCTCACAAATATGAAGTCAGTCTTGTACTCATTAGGGCTCCTAGATTTGTGGAATCAAATGAACTCATCTGTATTTCCATCCAAGGCTGAGATGAAAATGAAATACTGGTCACTTGTGGTGGCTGAGGATTTTCGGAAGGCAGCCACCGCTAAGTTAACCAGTAACTACATGTACAGTAACTCCATTCCGGGGGCGGGAGTCATTTTGGGATGTAGTGACCATTTCATTGCACAGAAAACTTAATTTTCAGTTTCGCACAGGCACTTTACCTCTCAGTATCTTTACATCAGGCTGGAAGGGTGTTTGAGGCACCATTTGTCCTCTTTGTGACCTCCCGAAGGAAAGCGTCTCCGATGTTTTTTCGTGTGCCCAGGCTATTTATCCCCCGGCACAATTGGCTGACATCAATTTACAGGTTAGTTCGAGTACGGAACCATCAGGAAGTCCTCCGCATCCTCGGATCAGGTTCTTGCTCAGTGATGGTTATTTCTATTGCTAAATTTTTGGTTGCAATGTGGGTGCTCCACAGAAAAGCCCTTTGTCGTTCTCCTACTTGATCTCCTTTTTAGAAGTGCACTGTATTAGGGATATTTTATTAACATTCTGTTTTTAATAATATTGTCCCACTTTTTATAATTGTGTGTACATAAATATACTTTTATATGTTTTAGGTAATAACTCATGTATCTTTTACTATCCATTCTGTGATGTATATAGTATATTGTTATGAATTGCACTTTAAGGCCCTTGTGGCCGAAATAAAGTGATTTGACTGACTGTGTCTTCTGGTTGTGGATTGTTCAGGTAGAGCATAATAATGAAGTCAGTTGTGATTGGCCAAGCTGCTATTGGAACCAGACAGTGACCCTCTGCAGACCATTGACAAGTTTAGTTGAACACTCAATGAGAGAAAGATAAATGTCCTTATTGAAAATATGCATCTTAAGGTTACACAAAGACATGGTAATGAAACACTAAGTAGCTAATTAATATTAACACTGTGTAGCATCTGGATGTAAGTCCTTGAACCTTGCTCCTTACAATTATCTGGCTTCACCTAGCAGTTGATACTTTCTTCTTGGTGTTGGATCTGAACAGGAGCAGGTTATAATAACTTATAATTTAACATATAGGGATGCTTTTGATAAAGCTTTTAGGTGATCAAGACCTACTCCATGTGGGCCGAGGGCAGAGCAATGTCCCTTTATATGTCACTAACATGTAATGTTCCATAAAACATCAGAAAGCCTGTGTACTTGTACCAATTCATAGACCCTCAGAACCTTATTTAGAGTTTGGCAGACAGGATACTCATCTCTAAACGTGGTGGACATCGAGTTTGGTGAACAGTCATTTTTCTGCAATTGGCGTACCTGCTGTCACTGGGCTATGACCCTCTTTAAGGTGGATGTTATGATGTTCTTTTTTCCTGTTTGGGACCTCCAGGAAATGCCTGGTGGTTCCAGAAAAGAAAACAAATGAATGACCACCCCACGCATTGGGAGAAAACTCCCTGCGTATCAGTATTATTTATTTTCTGTTCTTCAAAACAAACTTCAGCTTTGTTTTTTTAATTATAAAATCCTTGTTGTGCAGGCACATTGAAAATTACACCTATACTTCAATGCCTCAGTGCCTTCAGAGCAGCCCCAGTGGTTTCAGCTTCTCTGAAGTCACTGGGATCTCTTTCAGGCAGCTGGTGATCTCTAAATATGGCAGGTTGTGTGTAGTTTGTCAGGGCAGCATGTACAGTCTTCCACTGCCCTTGCCTAATGAAGTACAGCTAGCCACTGGCTAAATAAGCACCCTATTCTCAAAGACAAGGAAAGCAATCCACTCAAACAACAATGTCCAGACAATGAGGTTTGATTACATCACTTAAATAACACTGATGTGGAGTGTCACAAATACTGGTATGTGGTGCCAATTCACAATGTTCTGACAGGGCCTTTTCTTACATGGCATGCAAGGCATAGCCCACCATCATTGAGGAAGCTAGACATTCCCTCAAACAAATACATCTGGGAATACATACAATATTTCTATTTCAAACCCATTACATGAAGTCCTTACAAGAGACATCTTTTGGTGATATAATTTCCTCATTCACCAATACACTTTGAATCTAGACAGAACCACAATTCAAGAACAGGTTGGAGGCATTCCTTGATTTACATTATTCCCTTTTACCTCAAAATCACTGCCCTTTACTACTGGATGCCTAGACTGTTTGAGGTTCTCTCTACTGCAATCTCTTGAACCCTCTACTTGATATCCTTCTATAGATCATTCTTGTGTGATATGACACTTTTGTCCCTATTTTCAGAATTCTTGATTTTACAATCTGTTGCTATAAGAACGTTTATTATTATTTAGGGTGGGCAATCACCCACCTCAAGGAATAATAACACTAACTTGGTATGGTGAACTCCAAAAGTCACTAAATAAACCTTAGCTCAACCCCCTGGTAGATCTGGCACAGCTCAGACAGGCTTACCTTAGGGAAAAATGTGAAGTATTTTTGCATGATTAAAATAGTAATAAAGTTAAAACATCAGACAATAAACACCTCATTCCAATTTAGAACAATAGAGTAAAACGTAATAAGCAAACTGACAGCAAAATGATATGTATCCAATAAAGGTAATCAGAGATATGAGCTTGTAAGGTTTTCAGTGACCCAAAAAGCAGTAAGCGCTGATGGTAGTCTATGGTCGTGGTAGACTGGGAAATAGGTGCACTTTGAAGCCGACTGTGATGGGTCCCAAGGTTGGGTACACCAAGAGGGTTGGCCAGGTCAAGGATTTTACCTTTGGACTTAGTCTGCATAATGGAGGAAAAAGTAATCCAGCTGGGCAAGGCAGCAAGCTGTATCCGGCGAAGTTAATGCAAAGTCAAATTGGACGAGGTTACACTGAAGCCGTTGATTTAGGTTGGAAAATCTCATATTGGGAGTAATTTTTGCTTCCTGTCCACTGAGGTACAATCATCACCGGGATCATTTTCAGGCCTGTGGCTGGTTAAGAGATTTCATCATTAGGACTTAGGGCCTGATTTTGATCTTGGCGGACGGGTTACTTCATCACAATGGTGACGGATAGCCCATCTTCCAAAATATAAATCCCATTATACCCTATGGGAATTTATATTTCGGCGGACAGGATATCCATCACTGGAGTAATCCATCCGATATGATCTAAATCAGGCCCTTCGTCTCAAAAATGGAAGTCATTTTCTTCCAGTGGGGGAAGACAGCAGGCTGTATCTGACGAGGGCTTCATAAAGCAAGATACCTTCTTTCCAAGGGCCCACAACAACAGATTTGCTGTTGCGGAGATACACCAAGCAGGACAAACCTTTTTCTTCAGCACAGGGAATTTGTGCCTTTTCCAAATTAGCTCTGGTGGTTGGTCCCAGTCCTCTGGCTGCTGGAAGTCAGAATATTTTTAAGTCCCAAAACTCTCCAGGGATAAGTTCCTTTATCCTCTGCACTCCACCAAAGGCTTCTAGACTTCAGCTGAGGTGTTTAGGACTTTAAGGCTTGATCCAGCAAAGGCCTTAAGCTGGGTCCAGTGCAGGTCCAGTTGGGACTGGAGTGCTGGGAATACAGGAAAAAGAGTCTCTTCAGCGTTTTGTGTCTCTGAAGCCAAGAAGGGTGTAAGATCGTTGACCCTTGGAGTCCACTTCTTTGTCCAGGGTACAAGAGGGGGTAGATCGATTATTTCAAGGCTCCTCTCAGGTCCAGAATGTGTCCCGAAGAAGGGTCCTTAAAGTGTCACATTTATGGTTGACACTAGCCACCGGGTGGGGGTGACAGTATGCACCTCCCTTACCAATAAAAGTAAAGTTTCCAAGGGTGCCCAATCAACTTTTTCAGTCGTTCTGTTTGCCCTAAGGCATCAATCACAAACTGGTTTTGGGGCAGCTTGCCTCCACCTGGAATTCAGGCCAGCCTGACTAGTTTGACCTGGGGAACAAAGGCTTGCCTTCCCCAGGTCTCACTTTATATCTGCCTGTCAAAGGGCAGGTCTCAACTTGGTCCTTTGCTAGTAAATATTATTCCTAGACCCACCCCAACTGTAGTTCCTGAGATGATAGGGATCACATTTCCCATACCCAGCCCATCCTGCCACCAGGCCTAAGCCATCGTCCTGCTGTGGTAGCAGTTTTAGCACCTCATTAAGGTCAAGTGCTGGCTTGGCAGCTTCTGGCAGGCTAAATCAAAGTAGCCTCGGGGAGTTTAATGCAGGAAAAAGGTCAATTTCTAACATTTACTTTATTTAAATATTTATTAAAAATCTAACCTCACCAATAAATTGAATTTTCAATAACTATGCAAAAATCTTTGAATGATGATTCTAGCCATTTCCTGTCAAATCAATGTTTATAATCTATACTTTTACATTTTCTAGGATCCAGCCACATCCCTGCCTCTAAAAATATTTTTTGGGGTCTAATTAGTGAATGAATATGCCAACTTTAATTTTGCACATGCTCAACCATTAAATAACAGGTGCCCTACCTTGAGGAGGGGTGTGGCTTGGCGCTGATGGAGTAGGGAGCTCTGATCCATGATCCCGGCGGCGAGCCCCCAGCCAGCAATATCCTGAGTAAATCGTTGGGGCCCGGGGGTCACATCAGGCGAAACTAGCCCCTAGTAGAGGTGAGGGATCCAGGCTGATGGCAGCGGAGACCACCAGAGAGGCTGGAACTGTTCTCTGACACTGAAACGAGTGACTGCGTAGAGAGGCAAGATGGTGCCTGCGGCCGCCAAATAAAACGCACTGGGAGAAATTGGAGCCTCGAGCCCGCTAAAGGTATGGGCTGGCTGGGAGCCTGACATGACAGGACCCCAGCAGAGTGAGAGACGCAGAAGACACAAACAAGCGGAAGGAGCCGGAACATGGACAGTGAACGAGAACCCTACCAACTAAATCGCAGGTGGGCGAGTAGAAAATGGTGACCGCGGCTTTTAGGTGGGCCGTGGTAGGCGTGACCTAGCGGAGCGGGAGGGGTCCGGAGACGTCCACTGGACCCCGCCGGGGCGAAGAAGTTGAGAACTAGTCCCCACGAGAGGCTCTGACTGAGCACCGAGGAATGAGAGGGTGCGGCTGCGGGGGACACCGAGAGATGAGCAACTGACGGTGGCGCCTGCCTGGGGAGGCCTGTACTGACGAACACCTGCTGAGGCTTGGAGGGGTGACCCAGACCATGAGAGAGTGTAGGTCTCTGAAGACGGGTGATCCCCCCAAATACACAAGTGATGATTTAGGCAGGTTTCCCTGACCTGCAGCCCGCGACCTAGGACCTCGGGGGAGCACTTGCGTTAGGGAAACCAGTTGAGGCCTAAACACTGAGGCACAGAGGTGAGCTGCCTTAAGATTTCTGCGGGAGGCGGGAGCGACGAAGGGGGACCCCTGAGAAGAATCGGCTGGCAAGCAGAGGGGAGAAGTAGCCGGACAGGTGGAGGCCTGGCTCTCATACTTTCCCCATTGAAGAGCAGCTCACTCTGTGTCTCTGCACGGAGCGGCCGGCGGAGAGGAGCCTGTCTGTTCCGGCCATCTAGGTGGGACCCGGACTAACTCGCCCTGCTGGGGAACTCCCGGGGCTGTGGTAGACGGAAGATGAGACTACAATACAGTCTAACACCACAAAGGCAGGCAACTGATTTTTATTTATTTATTGAATTTGTAAGGCGCGGCAGCTACCCAAAAAGGGTTTCCCGGCACCAGAGCAGACTGGGTGAGTGTGGCAGCTTAGTGAGATTACTGGTTAAACAACCAAGTCTTCAAGGACCTTCGGAAATGGGCGTAGACCGTTTCTTTCCGGATAGCTGAGGGGAGTGAGTTCCAAAGTGAGGGGCCAAGGTAGGCGAATGATCTGCCTCCCATCCTGGATAGTTTAAATCTGGGTACAGTAAAGTTCTCATGGGTTGTTGAACGGAGGTGGCGGGTAGGCACATAGGGGCTAACTAGAGATTGCAG
The DNA here is from genome assembly GCA_963921515.1 of Calotriton arnoldi. NCBI lineage: Eukaryota > Metazoa > Chordata > Amphibia > Caudata > Salamandridae > Calotriton > Calotriton arnoldi. The sequence goes on from CAWUFW010010065.1 coordinate 331,977, forward strand.
ATACTGTGGTGCTGCACCTGTTTTGATTTTAAACATGTAGCTCAGGGCTTTGAACTTGATTCAGTTCTCCACCCTGAGCCAATGTAAGTCCCGTAGGTGGCTGGAGATGGAGGTAGCTCTGGGAACCCTGCAAAGTAATCTTGCCGCAGAGTTTTGTACCATCTGCAACCTGCGAGTCACAACCTTGTTGGATCCAAGATATAGAACATTTCCGTAGCCCAGCCTTGCGGTGATGAGAGCTTGGACTACTGTTCTCTGGGTAGACTCTGGCAACATCCAGATGATCTTTCTGAGCCACTTCAAGATGGTGAAGCAGGTGGCAGTAACCTTGACTGCCTGGTGGTGCATAGTGAGCGAGTCGTCAATGGTTACGCCTAAATTGCGGACATGGCTGGAAGGCCGTGGAAGTGCTCCCATCTCGCTAGGCCAATGTAGTGGGCCCCAGAGATCTTTGTTTTTACCAAGGATCAGGACCTCGGTTTTTTCACCATTAAGTTTTAGATGGTTGGTGTGCATCCATGAAGCGATTCTCCCTAATCCTAGCTGAAGGGGGGATGCTATGCTGGTACTTGCTTTGGAGAGAGACAAGATGATCTGGGAGTCGTCTGCGTAGGAAAATAGAGTCAGCCCAGCATCTTCCGCAATGTCAGCTAAAGGTCTGACATATAAGTTAAAAAGCAAGGGGCTAAGGATGGAGCCCTGGGGCACCCCATAGGGTGAGAGGTGGATGTCAGAGCTGGCAGTTGCGGAGGAGATTTGGAAAGTACGGTTAGCCAGGAAAGAGATAAGCCATTTTAAGGCTGAGCCACAGATGCCAAGTGATCTCAGCGTTTTTACTAGTATTGAGTGAGATACTGTGTCGAATGCTGCGCTGAGGTCTAACAGTATGAGAGCGACAGTATCTCCAGCATCCAGATGATGACGCAGCCTTTCCGTAACCCCCAGTAATGTTGTTTCTGTGTAGAAACCCGCTCTGAAACCAGATTGAGATGGGTGGAGGATTTTGTTGGTTTCTACGAATTTAGAGAGCTGGGAATGGATGTGTTTCTCCAAGATTTTCGAAAAGGCCAGCAGAAGGGAGATAGGCCGATAGTTGGAGGGTGTGTCGGGGTCGGCATTGGGCTTCTTTAGGAGAGGGGTCACCATGGCGTGCTTCCAATCTGATGGAACTGTGGATTCAAGTAGGGAAGCATTTAAGAGGTTCATAATGACACGCAAAGGAGGTAGCTCAAGCTGCTTGAGCACCGAAATCGGTATAGGATCCTTGGGTGAACCGGATTTCACACTATCTAAGAGAGTTTTGAAGGAGTCTTCGTTGAGAAGTGGCCAGGAGTCCAGGATGTTTGTAAAAATATCAAGCACTCTGGCCTGGACAGGGGGGGTATTGTCTGCCATGTGGGGAGAGAGCGTTAGCTGAAGGGGGTTATCGGACTGTGACGGAGGGGGACTGCCGCAATAAGTGTTCGCAATGTCCGAATAGATTTTCTCAACTTTCTGAACGAAAAAGAGAGCAAGGTCCTCACACTGACGTTTGTTGCTAAGGTCTCTGAGCCGGCAAGCTCCTTGACTATGCCAAAAAGTGTTTTCGAGCAGTGCAAAGCCTCAGAGATGGTTGTAGAGACGTACTTAGCGCGGGCTGATTTACAAAGATTATGATACAGTTTTTTGGCCTTTTTGTAGACATTTTTAGATTCAGGAGCGTAGTCTCTTCTCCATTTCCGTTCTAGCGCTTTGCACTTGGCTTTCTCTTTTTTTAGAGTGTCAGTGTACCATGCCGCAGGCGGACGGTGATTGTTGATCCTTTTATTAGAAAGGGGAAGATAGGTGTCTATAGCATTAAGAAGCCATTTTTGTACGGTGTCAGAGAACGCCATCACCCTTAGTTCAGAGGTGGGTATATTGGAGCGTAAGAGGTTGTTTAAGACTCTTAAGTCGAGTTTTTTCCAGTCCCTTTTGAATACCTTTAAAGGAGGGAAGGAGGTAATAGAGTTGTCAGAGGGAATTAAACTGAACTTAGTTAAAAAGTGGTCAGACCAGCATAATGGTAGTGCAGGGGAGCAGTAGATGCAGGATAAACTGGAAAGAATGGGATCCAGTAAGTGACCTGCCTTGTGTGTGGGGCCAGAGTTAAGAAGGTTAATGTTCATGGCAGCTAAATCAGAAACAAAGTTAGTGCAGGTTGTGTTAGTGAGGTCATCCAGGTGTATATTTAAGTCGCCAAGAATTGAAAAATTGGCAGAGCTCATGAGCAGAGGGGTTATAAAACTGGGATAGGATGCGGCCCAGGGAGCTGGAGGTCCGGGAGGGCGGTAAGCTAGTATTCCAGAGAAAGTAAAGTTAGGGGTTAAGGCCAGTTTGAATAATGCTGCTTCACAATTCGTGAGAACTAGGAATTCAAATTTACACTGAAAGTCCTTTTTAAAAATGATGGCTATTCCCTGCTAATTTTGGGACCCCTGTCTTTCCTGACTATGGCATAGTTAGGTGGTAGAGCAGCGGCAACATCAGGGCCCGCGCTTTCATGCAGCCAAGTCTCCGTCAGAAACAATGCGTCAGGTTGCTCATTGATCAAGAGGTCGAAAATGTCAGCTTTGTGCTTCGGGAGTGAGCGGAAGTTTGTACTAAGGAAGGAAAATTCTTTAGTAGTTGGGGCCACAGGACGAGTATTATATATTTTGCTCATAGGAGTGGTTACTGGTCTCTGGGTAATGTCAGAAGAAAAACCGCAACAAAGACATTTCCCCACCCTGCCATCTATTTGGAGTAAGGTGCAGTCTTGGCGAACTGGAGGGCGGTGAGCCATTAGTTGGCTAGATGTAAACACAAGTCTGTCTGTTGGGTTTGGGCTAGGGATCGTGGCCCCTGGCCCCGGTCGTGCGCGGACGGACACAGATGGGCTTGCCTTTGGCGCGCCGGTGGCGCGCCCGCTGCGCGAGAAGGAAGGCATCGGCTTTAAGTAAAGTGCGGACTCTGGGTCACGTGACCATCCAAGCTCCGCCCCCACAAGCCCCACCAACTAGAGAAACAAGAGATCAAGCATGCCTACACCCTCCACAGCAAACGGGAGAGCCCCGCGGTGGAACGAGGTGTGGGCGTGACTCACAGAGGAAAGTGCAAAGTGCAAATAGCAGCGAGACAGATAAAAACAGTTTCGGTATTTGTTTTAAAAAGTCATAATTTCAAGATTAAAACTATCGCTTGGCTGAGCAATGCAGGCCTAGACTTAAATAACTATCACCAGTTCACTCGAGGCTGCACGCATCCGATACAGAGTAACTGGCTGAGAAATAAAGACACAGTGGTTAGCAGGGAGGATAGAGAAAAATACCCTTATGTTGGGACTCCAATATGGGGAAAGTTACTAAAAAAAGAGATCTAGAACCTCAGGACATGGCGGTCGACACCTCGGGAGGCCCAGAGAAAAGACATGAGGGCCACATAACTCAGCGAGGGCCCCCCGCTGGACCGACACTCCAAGATATACTCCAAGCCATTGAGACTTCAAGAGTGGCCATGGAAACTAAAATTGACACCATCAGAGAAGATTTGGGACTACTGAGAGCAGACCACAGGCGACTGGCAGAACGGGTCACCACCAACGAGAGCGACATTAACGAAATGAGGCCAAAACTATCCACCACAGCAGACAAACCGGCAGAGATGGAAAGGCGAGTGCACGCCCTGGAGCTCAGAGAGGAGGACGCTGAAAATAGGTTGTGCCGCAATAATCTGAGAGTCGTAGGCCTCCCAAAAAAAAGTTGAAGACGCTGACATGATTGGGTACCTAGAGAGATGGATCCATGCAAATGTGGCTGAGGAGGGACTCTCCCGCTACTTTGCTCTAGAAATAGCCCACAGGGTACCAGCGAGACCACCCCGCTGGGGGGAACCCCTAGCCCAGTGGTGGCTTGACTACTGTTCTACAAAGACAGGGATCATGTGCTCAATCAGGCCAGATGGAAGGGCCAATTGGTGGTGGAAAATAGCACAGTCAGAATCTTCCCGGATTTCTCACGAGAAGTTCAAAAACAACGAGCATCCTTCATGGTGGCAAAAAGGATACTACGCCAATATTCAATGGTGTTCCCAGCCAAATTGAGAGTAGCAACAACAGCAGGGACACGGTTCTTCAATAATCCACAGGAGGCATGGAAATGGATCAATCAGCAGGCGCCCCACAGGCAAGACTGGACCACATAGGAAAGGCAGGAGAGGAAAATAGACAGTCAGAGAGAAAGAGGTGGAAAAACTCTGGCTGCCCCTTCTGAGGTGGAGACACAGCGGGAGAGGGACAGGGCGGTGGCGGCAACAGCATCGCTCAGTGCACCTGCATCTGGAGAAACATCCTCACTGACGGGCAAGGAGTCCAGAGACTCAGACTCAGACCACAGCTCCAGCACAATGAGGAGATCCAGCCAGGAACTACCGGTGGTGACCCCCCAGATCGGCAGATGACATCATATGAACAATAGCCGACATGCAAGTATAGAAATTAGGGAGAAGGGGAGAGGGTGAGGAAGGGAGGGCCACTGGCGAAACTTTAATAAATAGACACGTGGACCCACCATACTGCATGTATAAGTAATACGCTGGATTGGGGGGGAGCCCAGGGGGATCGGGAGGACGTAGCTTGCCCTCAGATTGCTCGTTTTGCATGGTCCCTCTAGTGTTTACTTCTTTTTGCCTGTTGCATAATCACACAAAGTTTTGGATGGGGGAGAGCCACTCACTTGTCCTGGGGTGTGGGAGTTTCGGGGATCATAAAGTTCTTAGTTGGGGACACTGCAGGGAACATATGTTAGGCACTATGGTGCTGGAAGCTAGTAGGGGGTCGCACTGACTCTTGCACGAGGATCATCTGCACGCAGGGAGGCGCATATAGAGTGGGCGAATAGCATCAATGGGTAAGGCATGACATGTAAAATTATGTCCTGGAACGTCAGGAGAATGCACACTATGAGGACGCAACATAAAATATTCTCCTACCTGAACAGGAGGGGGGTCCATATTGCCCTGCTACAGGAAACTCATATGCTGGCTTCTGAGGGGGCTGCGTTACAACGTAGGTGGCTGCGACAGGCATACTGCACCTCATTTTCAGCATTCACCAGGGTGCTGATCTGGATAAGAGCAGGGTCCCCTTTCAGCACACGGGAGACTGGGCTGACCCGGAGGGCCGGTACCTAATAGTCACAGGCAGACTGGATGGCCAAGACGTGACAATAGTTAATTTATATGGACCCAATACAGACCACATCGCATTCCTGGACAAGATGCCAGGCATTTTGGTGCCCTACCTGCTGCACTCCATCATCCAGGGTGGAGATTTCAATTGTGTAGCAGATCCCGACACTTGACCACTCCAATTCCCCACTTAGTAACGCCCCAGTCCTTGGACAGCAAGGGCCTTCACAGAGTGACAGACGAGGTGAGAGTTGGTGGACACATGGAGATGTGCGTACCCGAAGGATATGGACTACTCTCATTTCTCACACGTACTCAAAGTGCTTGTTCAGTTGGATACATTTCTGTGCTCTCATGACATACATGCCCTAGTACAGGGGGTGGAATACTTGACCCGCACAATATCTGACCACAACCCAGTTCTGATATGAATAAAATGGGGAACGAGCCACTAGCCTATCCCTACCTGGTGACTAAAACCGGAGGCGCTGGAGGACCAGGTTGTTCTAGAGGACAATAGAGGTCACATAACACACTACTTCTCTGAGAACACAGGCACAACAAAATCCAGAATGACAGAATGGGACGCCATTAAGGCAGTAATTCATTGGGATGCAGAGAACTTTTGTAGTGGAGGTTGAAAGCGCAGACCGTGAACTATCTGAATAGAGAAGCGACACCCCACACACAATTGTACACTAATAGTGACCTGCAGTTGGGGAGCGGGAGGGGTGAGTTGTTGGTGGGTTTATTCATGGAACAGATAAATAACATACTGATGAGACAAATTCTAATATATATATGTAAGTGTCAACAACTTGGTGCCAAACAAGAAGAAAAATGTCCATGAAACTGTATGTATACTTCGAAAAGGAAATAAAATCTTTTAAAAAAAATAAAAACTGGTGCCCTACCTCGAGGGTAAGAAAGTATACTTAGGGGGTGACATTAATGTTTAAAAGCAGTGTTTACCACCTCAGGTTTAACAGCAGGTTTTAGGCTGCTGCAGTCAGGCTACACATGTAAGGCTAGAATCCATGTCAGTCGTGTAAATGGCACAATAGTTGCTGCAGTCCACAGGCAGCATTTAATTCAAAGCACTGGATGAATTTTCTACCCCATTTACTAAGGACGTATCTGCAAGTTAAATATGCTAGTTAGGGGTAAGTCAATTTGTTTGTCAATGTTTAAACGGGGAGCACAGGCACTTTACTCCTGATTAGCAGTAGTAAAATGTCCAGTGTTCTACATCCAGCAAAACAGATAGGGCACAAATTGGGGGTGGGGAGGTAGTCACCCCAAAGACAGTTAACTCCTACAGTTGCCTATTATTTTATTTGCCACCACCTTGAATATTTTGCCTTGAGTTATGTCATTTGAGATGTCATCAGTGATGTCACTGACCTTGTCATGAGGGATTCCATATGTGAGGTCATAAGCAGTGCATTGTGGGGGCATATGATATAGTTAGTTCAGGTAACTATAACTGCTGAATTTCAATGGTTTTGTATGAGTGAAATCTGACCCGAACTATAACATCCCTGTAACCTTTGTTTTTTCAGTGAAAAAAACCATATATATTTATATATTATCTACTGGCGGTCGCCAGTAGATAGTTATAGTTAGGACCTATTTTCCATAGGAAATCCGCAACATTCTATTTGCAATAACGTTGGCGCCGGTTGACGAATCTTCGCGAAAGTTTCCAACTTGTTGGGGCGCTCCGGTCCGCTCCTTTTTGAGTTCAAAATATTTTATTGAATTTTCATAATAAACAAGTAACAGACATTACATAAAACAATATTCTAAAGCGAAAATACCTAGTTATAATAAAGAAGATTAACAGGAATATCAGTTGAATTACATTAGGTAAGAAAAAATAAGTATTCTTAGAGAACATAAAAAGGAAAGGGGGAAAAGGATCAATAATGAAGCCAATTACATTATCTATAAATAGAGCTACAATATGAAACAGTAAATATACTATAGTATCAATGAAAAGCTAAATTAGTTATAAATATACCGTTTAAGAAGATACATATACATCAACCGGAATCCAAAAAGCATGAAAAGAATTGGAATTATGATTGAGCCCAGTTAAGGACAATTGAGCTCCTTTTCTTGTAAAAATAACCCATGACCACCAAGCATGTACTGATAATAACGAGACATCTTTCCAGCAAAATGTAATAGATTTTAAAGCAGCTGATATTAGGAAATTAAAAAGTTTACCTTCTAAGTCATTTAAACTATGTGAAAGAAGAGCAGATTTGCAAATTAAAATATTGTAAGAAACATCATCATGGATATTTAATATCTTTTTTATAATATCCCAAACATCAGTCCAAAATTTTAAAATTAAAGGGCATTTAAAAAGCATATGCTGTAATGTACCAGGATGCGATTTACAGTGCCAACAAGAAGCAGATTGAAGAAGTTTAGCTTGGAAAAGACGTAGTGGAGTCCATAAACAATTAAATAAAATATAAGAGTTGGTTTGATAAAGCGAAACAGGCAACCAACCAGAAATACTATTAAGCCAAATATCTTTCCATATATCAATGGATAGTGAAAGTGAAAGTTCATTATTCCAAAATACTGAAAGCATATTAATGTTGCTACCTAAAGAATTAGACAATTTCTTATATAAAATAGAAACACCATGTGGTGAAGTAGAGACAGTTTGAATATAAATTGATAAATCAGCTTTAACATTAGAAGGAATATCTTGAGGAAAAGAATCTAAAATGGAATTACATAAATGTTCATATTTAGAAAAATCAGATTGAGATAAATTAAATCTTGTTCGTAAAATCTCAAATGATATAAAAGCATTGTTTGAATATATATCTTTAAGATAAAAAATACCAGCATTAATCCATGAATACCAGTAACTAACATTCCTATTCAATTTAATAACATTGCTATACCATAGTGACAAGTCTTCAGTAATAGACATAGGAGATAGAAAAATTGAATCTATATCATTAAAAATCATTTTAGTGGACTTTAGAATAACGGATTTATGAAAAAATGGTGACTTACTAGACATAGTTAACAAAGTGGGGAGTGGAAATGGATTTACCAATGATTTCTCAATATCAAGCCAAATAGGGGAATTGTTTAAATAGGACTGATTAAACCATATGGAACTTTGTTTTAAAATAAAGGCTTTGTGGTAGAGAAAAAAGTCAGGTAATCCAAACCCAGCATTACATTTAGGCATTTTTAATTTTTTATAACTGATACGAGGCGGTTTACAGTTCCAAAGAAATTTGGATAAAATTCTATCAACATCTTTGTAAAACTTTAAAAATTGAGTAGGAACCATGGCGAGGGTGTAGAAAATTTTAGGAGCAATTGTCATTTTAATGGAATCCATTCTACCCCACCACGAAAGATGTAATGAAGACCATTTAGACGATTTATATAATTTAAAATAAAGTTACAGTTCAATGTTATTGTTGATTTTATAGAGGATGAGAATAAAATACCAAGATATTTCAATTTATCCTTTTGCCAAATAATATCAGTCATAGGTATCATATCAGGGGTACAATAAATGTTTAAGGGGAAAAATTCAGTTTTGTTAGTATTTAATTTATATCCAGAGACTGTGGAATAGTTTTTGATAATCTCTAATAGGGAAGGGAATGAGGATATAGGGTCACTAATAAATAGGAGTACATCATCTGCATAAGCTAAAGTTTTTATAGTAACATCTTTAATATTAATTCCTTTAATATCATCACATTTTCTTATAGCATTGAGAAAGGGTTCAATACCAATAAGGAATAAAAGTGGGGAAAGAGGGCAACCTTGTCTTGTACCTCTAAAAAGTGAAAATTGATTCGAGATTTGGCCATTGATAAATAAACGAGCAGTAGGGGCATAATAAAGAGCAGAAATCATGCGAATAAATGTCTCACCAAAATTAAATGACAATAGGGTATTAAATAAGAATTGCCAATGAATTTTATCAAAAGCTTTCTCAGCGTCCAAGGCCAGGATTCCTGAAGGTAAAGTTAAATTGGGAGCTTGTTCGATGACATGTAACAAGGCTCTTGTATTGTTTGCAGAATACCTATTTTTCATAAAGCCAGATTGGTCTGGGTGTATAATAGAATGCATTACAGGAGCTAATCTAGACGCCAATATTTTAGCATATAATTTACAATCTTGATTAATTAGAGATATAGGTCGGTAATTTGACACAATGGTGGGGTCCTTATCTGGTTTGGGAAGCACGACAATTAAAGCCTCAGTAAAAGAGCCTGAAGTAGTTCCTGAAGAACCAAAAGAGGTAAAAAGTTGAAATAAAAGGGCAAAAGTTGTACTTGAAATTCTTTATAAAACTCAGCCGAAATACCATCTGGACCAGGAGACTTATTTTTTTAAGAGATTTTATGGCTGATAAAATTTCATCTGTAGTAATGGGAGAATCTAACCCAATTTTATCTGATTGAGAGATGCTGGGTAAACCACATGTAGTTAAAAAGGAATCAATTAAAGAGGCATCCTGAAAATCAGGCTTGTTATATAGCTTAGAGTAAAAATCCAAAAATTCATTAACGATATCATTGTGAGATAAAGCAATTTTGCCACTAGGACGATGAATAGAGTTTATTTGAGTTTTGCTCTTTTTTATACGTAAATAATTAGCTAAAAGTTTCCCAGATCTGTTGGCATTAAAACGAAATTTGGCTTTAGAGTTAGAAATCTGAATGCCAGCTCTTCTGCTAAGGATTGAATTAAATTCATACCGAAGCTTTTGCAGTTTAAGTCTATATTGAGGATCATTAGACGTAATGAAAAGTCTCTCAAATTTCGCAATTTGTTTTTCTATGTTTTTAATATTATTATTGAAGGATTTATTTTCATAAGCCATAATGGAAATAGTTACACCTCTAAGGTATGCTTTAAAAGCATCCCATCTATTAACCATAGAAGTGGAACCTTCAGGATTAAGTAGGAAATAATCTTGAATTGCAATTAAGAGTTTTGGTTTATTATGTTCATTAAGAACAATATCAGTATTCATTCGCCATCGGGATTTATTTGTAAAAGATGAATTTAAATTCAAAACAAAAGAAATTAAAGCATGATCAGAAATATCAACGTTGCCAATGTTAGGAGAGATCACGGATTGAATTAATTGTCTAGAGACCAATAAATAATCAATCCTAGAATGAGAATTATGTGGGTTTGAAAAAATGTAAAACTTTTTTCTGTAGGAAAATGTAGGCGCCAAATATCTACTAATTTAGTGGTTTGAATAAATAATCTGAAAGCATGAAAAACCTTAGGAGGGTGAAATTTGGTACAAGATAATCTATCTAATAGAGGATCAGCTATGACATTAAAATCACCTTCTACAATTAACGGAACTGTACCCAATTTCAGAATCTCAGTAGTAAGATTAGACCAAAAAAGAGGGTCGTCCGCCGTAGGACCGTAAACATTGAGTAAAAAGATGACTGAATCATTTATTTTAGTTTTAACTATAATATATCTCCCATCAGCATCTGAAGTTTTATTCAAAATTTGGCAGTGTAATTTTTTTGCAAAAAAGATAGCAACCCCATTTTTTCCCATTAGCAGGAGATGAAACAATAGTATCAACCCACTTTTTCTTCATATAATCTAAGATTTTATCATCTATATGAGTCTCTTGAATAAAACAAATATCTGCCTTGCAACTACCTAGATAATCTAAAATTTTTGTGCGCTTAACTGGATGACGTAAACCTTTAACATTTAATGAAACTACTTTAATATTATGTAAGCTAGCCATAATAAAAGAGAGAAAGAGAAAAGATAAAGAGGAGGAGAGTGAAAAATACAAAAAGATTGTGATAAAGTAGTAGCTCTAGAACAGGGAAGATGAAAGGGAAAAAATAAAACATGGAAAAAACGACAAACAGAATACATTAATATCAGGAATGAAACGCACACACGCTCAACAAGCATGACCGGTACCGTTGGAGCCCGATGAAGAATAACTCAGTAATTTGTCAAAAAGTACATAACTAGAAACAATAAAGTAGTAGAGTCATGAGTATCCATTAAATGCTGTGACTGTAGATCCAGAAATTGTTTCAGTTCTTGAGGACGCTGAAAGGATTTCGAAAAGTTATCTTTCCAAATACGCATTGTTGAGGGATCAAAAAGACCATACTTGAAACCAAGACTTCTTAGTTGAGGTCGAATAGCCGTGAATTCTTTCCGAACAGAAACAGTCTCTTTCGCGAAATCCTGATGGATAAATATTTTATTCCCATTGACCATCAACGAAGGAATTTCTCTTGCTGCTTTCCTAATCAAAACCAAATGGTGATGACGGAGAACTTTAAAGATCATTTGTCGAGGTTTTGTGTGTTGAGGGTTGCGATGAGAAGGAATCCTGTGAGCCTTATCAATTTCAAATTTTTCTGGAAAATTGATTTTCAACAGGCCAGGAATCAAAGTTTCCAAATATAATCTGCAGTTGGCCCCTTCAACATCTTCTGGTAGATTGAAAATGCGTAGGTTATATTGTCTATTGCGGTTTTCCATATCTAAAAGGAGTGTAGACATGGGTGATATTTTCGCCATAAGTGGGGTAAAAGCGTCTATTTTAACCTTATTATCTTGTATTTTAATTGAGTTGTCAGAAATTTTCATTGATAAGCATGCCATTTCTTTGCGCACATTTTTAATCTCTGACGCAATGGTATCTGTACTAACACGAAGTGCTTGTATTTCTTCTAAAATTAAAGATAAGGAAGGTTCAGATGACTCTACCACTTTTGATTTGATAGGCGGAGGTGAAACTGAAACCTGCTGTCTCCTTTTATTATGTAGAGAATTTTTATTTTCCATTTTGATGTAAAAAGGAACCAATTTGCAATTAAATACAATGTTTGTAGGAAGGTATAATATTCTTGGTGTTCAACTCCTTCAAAAAAAACTGGTGCAGCAGCTAAAATGGTCTGTGGGAGTGGCTAGGCCCAAGCCAGGCCCTTTCCTAAGTGCTTACTCCGCCCCCCTGACAGACAAGCCTGGCAGTACCTGAAGGCAGACTGGGAGCAGGAGCCTGATGAAAGAAAACACCACTTCCGCCATCCAAAGGCACTCAAAAACGACCCTCCAGCACAGGTACCAGCCTTAATTCCTCAGCGACCTCTTTATAGCACTAATTTGGGTAAAATTTCGTCGTTTTTAACGAAAAACGGGCGAAAACGCGAAGGAGCTCACCGGGAGGCGGCCATCTTGTTTCGCGCGCTCGCGCAAATTCGTTCCGGTCCGCTCCTATCCTGAAAGTCTCGGGGTGATTCATCAAGCGGGGGCCGAGAAAAAAGGGGGGTCCCAAAACGTGTTTTCCCCATTCATTTTTCCATAGGGACCTTTCATCGCAGCTACAGCCCGAACTGCTGAACGGAATTACACCAAATTTGGCAAAGAGGTAGCCCTTGGTTCAGTGTCGTGCCTTTTGCTTAAATGGTGTAAATCCGTTCAGTAGTTTCTGAGAAATTTGAAAAAGAAAACACATATATATCTGGGCGGAGCCTAACCACACATATCATCGTGAGATCTGATTGGCTGTCAGCACTTCATCCTGGAATTGCTGGCAGCCATCTTGGGACCAATATAAATGATAGTACCCCATTGAAATGCATTGTAGTGAATCGAAGATTTTGAGGGTTACCAAAAGGAGAACTATAAAGGGTGATAACAGACTTTAGTTACATTAGAATTCATTTGTTGATGGTACCATACTAATTTCAGGAATTGTGGTGTGTTCTAAGGTGATTTTACCCTGTGAAAAACCTTCTGCTGGGATATCATGAATCATGTTTGAGAGAAAACTATTTTCACATGCTTGTCCCATAGAGTTTTGGAAGGTGCTCCAGAAGCTAAAATGAGAGCATATTTTCTGTAAATTCACATTATCTTTCTCAGTCATGTGAGAATGAAGTCTGACATTCTCAGTAAAACATGTACATCCAACAAGGGCAGAGACTGTCAGTTGATTCCTTTGTGTTCTACTGCAGCTTCCCAGAGTGTTCTAAAGAACAACTAGAGTGCTAACAGCCTTACTTATGACAAAAGTATGGCACACCTGAAGCCATCTTGATTGGAATAAACTGGTAACACTTAAAACATTTAATTTAAAAAGGAACAAAATGATGGGATTCATTTTGTCATAGAAATTATGGTTAGTGCTGTAGAAAGAAAAATTAGGACTTGTTTCAAGTGTGATCTCAAATATCTTCCTGTTATATTTCAACAGGAGCAGCCTGTCAGTTGATGCCTTTGTGTTCTACTGCAGCTTCCCAGAGTGTTCTAAAGAACAACTAGAGCGCTAACAGTCTTACTTATGACAAAATTATGGCACACCTGAAGCCATCTTGATTGGAATAAACTGGTAACTCTTAAAACATTTAATTTAAAAAGGAACAAAATGAGGGGGTTCATTTTGTCATAGAAATTATGGTTAGTGCTGTAGAAAGAAAAATTAGGACATGTTTTAAGTGAGATCTCAAATATCTTCCTGTTATATTTCAACAGGAGCAGCCTGTCAGTTGATGCCTTTGTGTTCTACTGCAGCTTCCCAGAGTGTTCTAAAGAACAACTAGAGAGCTAACAGTCTTACTTATGACAAAAGTATGGCACACCTGAAGCCATCTTGATTGGAATAAATTGGTAACACTTAAAACATTTAATTTAAAAAGGAACAAAATGAGGGGGTTCATTTTGCCATAGAAATTATGGTTAGTGCTGTAGAAAGAAAAATTAGGACATGTTTTAAGTGAGATCTCAAATATCTTCCTGTTATATTTCAACAGGAGCAGCCTGTCAGTTGATGCCTTTGTGTTCTACTGCAGCTTCCCAGAGTGTTCTAAAGAACAACCAGAGTGCTAACAGCCTTACTTATGACAAAAGTATGGCACACCTGAAGCCATCTTGATTGGAATAAACTGGTACCACTTAAAACATTTAATTTAAAAAGGAACAAAATGAGGGGGTTCATTTTGTCATAGAAATTATGGTTAGTGCTGTAGAAACAAAAATTAGGACATGTTTTAAGTGAGATCTCAAATATCTTCCTGTTATATTTCAACAGGAGCAGCCTGTCAGTTGATGCCTTTGTGTTCTACTGCAGCTTCCCAGAGTGTTCTAAAGAACAACTAGAGTGCTAACAGCCTTACTTATGACAAAAGTATGGCACACCTGAAGCCACCTTGATTGGAATAAACTGGTACCACTTAAAACATTTAATTTAAAAAGGAACAAAATGATGGGGTTCATTTTGTCATAGAAATTATGGTTAGTGCTGTAGAAAGAAAAATTAGGACATGTTTTAAGTGAGATCTCAAATATCTTCCTGTTATATTTCAACAGGAGCAGCCTGTCAGTTGATGCCTTTGTGTTCTACTGCAGCTTCCCAGAGTGTTCTAAAGAACAACTAGAGTGCTAACAGCCTTACTTATGACAAAATTATGGCACACCTGAAGCCATCTTGAGTGGAATAAACTGGTAACACTTAAAACATTTAATTTAAAAAGGAACAAAATGATGGGGTTCATTTTGTCATAGAAATTATGGTTAGTGCTGTAGAAAGAAAAATTAGGACATGTTTTAAGTGAGATCTCAAATATCTTCCTGTTATATTTCAACAGGAGCAGCCTGTCAGTTGATGCCTTTGTGTTCTACTGCAGCTTCCCAGAGTGTTCTAAAGAACAACTAGAGTGCTAACAGCCTTACTTATGACAAAATTATGGCACACCTGAAGCAATCTTGATTGGAATAAACTGGTAACTCTTAAAACATTTAATTTAAAAGGAACAAAATGAGGGGGTTCATTTTGTCATAGAAATTATGGTTAGTGCTGTAGAAAGAAAAATTAGGACATGTTTTAAGTGAGATCTCAAATATCCCAGCACGACACCCTACACTACCCAAACATAATTGCACTACCCTAAACCTTAAAACACTACCACCAGCATGACTCCCAACACTACCCAAACACCACTGCACTAAATATACCCCCAGCATGACCTCCCACACTACACAAACACCACTGCACTACCCTAAAACACTACCCCCAGCACGACCCCCTACACTACCCAAACACCACTGCACTACCCTAAACCCTAAAACACTAACCCCAGCATGACCCCCTACACTACCCAAACACCACTGCACTACCCTATACCCTAAAACACGACCCCCTACACTACACAAACATGACTGCACTACCCTAAACCCTAAAACACTACCCACAGCATGACCCCCTTCACTACATAAACACCACTGCACTAACATAAACCCTAAAACACTACCCCCAGCACGACTCCCTACACTACCCAACACCACTGCACTACCCTAAACCCTAAATCTACCCCCAGCACGACCCCTACACTACCCAAACACAACTGCACTACCCTAAACCATAAAACACTACTCCCAGCATGACCCCCTACACTACACAAACACCACTGCACTACCCTAAACCCTAAAACACAACCCCCAGCACAACTCCCTATACTACCCAACACCACTGCACTACCCTAAACCCTAAATCTACCCCCAGCATGACCCCTACACTACCCAAACACCACTGCACTACCCTAAACCCTAAAACACTACCACCAGCATGACCCCCTACACTACTCAAACACCACTGCACTACCCTAAACCCTAAAACACTACCCCAGCACGACCCCCTACACTACCCATACACCACTGCACTACCCTACACCCTAAAACACTACCCCCAGCATGACCCCCTACACTACTGCACTACCCTAAACCCTAAAACACTACCCCCAGCACGACCCCCTACACTACCCAAACACCACTGCACTAACCTATACCCTAAAACACGACCCCTACACTACACAAACACGACTCCACTACCCTAAACCCTAAAACACTACCCACAGCATGACCCCTTCACTACAAAAACACCACTGCGCTGCCCTAAACCCTAAAACACTACCCTAGCACTACCCCTACACTACCCAAACACCACTGCACTAACATAAACCCTAAAACACTACCCCCAGCACAACCCCCTACACTACACAAACACCACTGCACTACCCTAAACCCTAAAACACTACCCCCATCATGACTCCCTACACTACCCAAACACCACTGCACTACCCTAAACCCTAAATCTACCCCCAGCACGACCCCTACACTACCCAAACACCACTGCACTACCATAAAACACTACCCCCAGCATGACCCCTACACTACACAAACACCACTGCACTACCCTAAACCCTAACACTACCACCAGCATGACCCCCTACACTACTCAAACACCACTGCACTACCCTAAACCCTAAAACACTACCCCAGCACGACCCCCTACACTACCCATACACCACTGCACTACCCTAAACCCTAAAACACTACCCCAGCATGACCCCCTACACTACTGCACTACCCTAAACCCTAAAACACTACCCCCAGCACGACCCCCTACACTACCCAAACACCACTGCACTACCCTAAACCCTAAAACACTACCCCCAGCACGACCCCCTACACCACCCAAACACCACTGCACTACCCTAAACCCTAGAAAAGAAACCCCCACCCCATGCCCAATCCCCCTTACCTCTCACTCCTCATGGTTCCTCTCTCCTCATGGTTCCTGCTTCACGTCATCTCTGAGGGGCGGTGCACGTCGTTGTGAGGAAACGGAACAGCCTCTGTTTCCTTACAACGACATGGATCGTCTACATGTTTTTAGAACACATGGTCATTTACCATACATACCTTTACAACAAAATTCGTTGTAAAGGCATGCGTGGTAAATGACCATGCGTTCTAAAAAATGCGTAGTAATGACTTCGTGATGTACAACGCATGCGTGGTAATGCATGCGTTGTAATGGTATCGCAAAGTAAAAAGTTGTTGTAACGGCTGTTTACCGATCGAAGCTGGCCCCTGTTCTTCAGTGAGACGTTTATTTGATTAATTAGGAGGAAGGAATGTGGTTTTTAACCGAAAAGTGCATTCCCGGCTGTTGTATTGTGAAAGTGTCCACGTGGCCTGGTTTCACTTCCGGTGAGAGAGTGGAAGAGTCTGTTTGGATCTAAAGGAGTTCTGTTGTTGGACGGGGCCGGCGTGAAACGTCATCAGAAAACATAGCTAATGGAAAGCGTCCTCCCTGAAGTGTGGAGCAGTGCCATGAGAGGTCAACGAGTGTGCGTCCCACCGCAGTATGACCGTACCGCGTGACCCATGTGCCGCCTCCAGGGTACGGGAGGCAGAAGCGGCATCTAATTCTACATTTTGGTACTAGGGCATTTTAACTTCGTTGTTCCTGCCAGATACAAAGAGAAGATCCTGTGTTATTCAGTGCCCTCGTTGCCTTTTTTGTGGGTTGTGGTGCTTGTCACTTCGCTGCCCCGCCGGTGCACACGGCTGGGCACCCCACCTCGTGTGCCATCTGCAGGGCCTCTGCCCTCGGATCACTGGTTTCGGTTTCTGGAGTGGCAACATAAACAGTTGCTCCCAAAGGATTAGCCTGAACACTTAGGTGAATATCCCCTGCACCAGCATTCCACGGAAATTCTTTCCTAGCTCTCCCACGTCAACGAGCACGGCTCCGCTCGCGACACCGTATGACGTCATCGGAGCCATAAGAGGACCTCGTCAGCGTGCTGACGTCAGTTCCACCCATTTTTTCGTGCCACCGAGGCAAACAGGGGACCGAGACATTTTCACATGTATACATAGTATAATAAATATATATATATTCACTGAAAAAACCATAGGTTTCAGGCACGTTATAGTTAGAAATTAGCATTTAAAAAACCTTAGAAATTCACTGAAAAAACCATAGGTTTCAGGCACGTTGGGTTAGTGAGTAATGTTTAAATATGAAAATATCTGTATCAGTCTCTCACTTTGTGTATAAGTGGCTGCATGGGTTGGTGAGTAGCTACATGAGTGTCTATATGGGTTATTAGTTGGTTTTTGAGTATCAGTATGAGTGTCTGAGTGTCTGTATGGTTTGGTGGGGGTATTACTTAGTGCATAGATGCATGAATGAGTGACTCACTGTTTGTATGTGTTAAAGACAGCATGTGTGCAGGACTGTATAGGTGGATGAGTATGTGTGTGGGTGTGTTAGTGAGTGAATGACTGTCTCAATAGTGTCTTTATGAGTAACTACATATGTTTTAAACTAGTATATGTGAGTATTGGTGTATATAAGTGAGTATATGTGAGAGTGAGAGATTGGAAGAGTTCCTGTACAAATAAGTAGGTGTTTCTATAAGTGATTGTTTAAGAGAGTAAGTATGTGTAAGTTTCTGTAGAAGTAAGTGTGGTAGTGTGTGTGTATAACTGTATATGCAAGTAAATGGATGTTTGATACTTTGTTTGCATGTGTGACTATGTGTGTGAGTAACTCTATGGATGAGTGGCGGTGTGTAACAGGATGTATAGGTGTATGAGTACATATGATGAGTGAGTACATGTATGAGTGACTGTATAGGGACTGTTGGTGAATGAGTGGATGTGTGTGTAGATCTTGGAATTACTGAATAGGTGTGTTGTAACTGGTATTGGTATGTCCATTGTTTTGAAAATGTTAGTTTGTATTTTTGAGTGTGTGTATCAAAGGTTATATTAGGGTGAGAGGAGGTCTGCCACTATCACAAGGATGATGTCATCCATCAGTGATGTCATCAGTGATGTCATTTGAGATGTCATCAGTGATGTCATGAGTGATGTCACTGACCATGTCATGAGTGATGTAATATGTGACGTCATCAGCAGTGCATTATGGATGCACGAGTTATAGTTAGCTGAACTAACTATAACGGGGGAATTTCTATGGTTTTGTACGATGGAAATGTCCAACTAACTATAACGCCCCTGAAACCTATGGTTTTTTCAGTGAATATATATATATATATAACGGTGGCTGCCATTTTTAGGTCGATCCTTGAGTAGCGCGCAAGCGCTGTAAGGCGATACTTTTAGTTAGGGGGTTTCAAAAGCTGACCAGACGCTCGTGCGTCATGGCCTTTTCCCTGCGGTTACGCGCAGGGCAGACATCTGTTTCCCATTATCGTGCCCAGACGCGGGCACGATAATTGGAAACAGATCGCTCGCTGAGTCGCGCGCGCACCACTCGCGTCGCCCCCACCTCCTCCCCGCTCGTGCCTTCAAATGCTTGTTTACGGGGTAGTGGCATGCGGTTGAACGGGTTTTGATGATCTAGGCTCCAATGACTGTGAAATAAGTGTAGGCTTTCTTTGCAAAGCTGTGTGCAGCGATCGGCTAAGGGCACATCATTGTGTGATAGCAATGAAAGCTGGGACGTGCGTGCACTGGCTCTGTAAACCAAACGCCTCGAAGCGCTGCGTCTTCAGCGAAGAATCGTAGCAAAGGTGAGTTTTGAGTGTTTTGTCTCTGAAGAGACGATGGTCTCCCTCGTGCCGAGTGTAAACAGGGCGCTCTGCCTTCTTTTATTGCCGGGGTCCCGACTGCAAAGCGTCTACCTGTCTCCCTTCAGCAAGATCATGAACTTAAATAGAAGCATGAAATACAGTTTTGATATGGTGAATGTTCGGTTTTCAAGTTAAAACAAGGCTTCAGCCGAAAGATTTCCAACCGTTAAAATTCAAGAAGCCATAAATATCAATTCTGCAGCAGGATTGGGAATGTTCCTTTCAATTAAAAAGTCCCCGGCTGTGATCACCCATGGTGCACCAGTACCTTCCTGCAGTATCTCATGCAGCTTATGAATCCATTGGGGACGTATAATCTGATGTTTTTCTTCCATGCACCCATCGTTTAAATTGTCACGCAAAATCAGAGCTACACCAGCCATTAATTGGTACACATGCACTAGAGGAAATATAATATTGCACGTGCCCGCGTTCACAATTAAGTTAAGGAAGCCCACGTTTTATCCTTCTAGGAGTAAATATTACACGGCTACATTGTGCGTAACCAACAAACATGCACATAATTGGGAAATTATAACCTTTCCGTTATCCAATGCCTATAGGTAGAACCGAGTTAGTCACAGCACCGTGCAAACAACTGTCGATTTAAAATTTAAAGCCGGTCTAAGTACAAACCGAGAATGGGTTTCTTTTCGGCGGTACATTTTGAACAATGTTAAAAATTAAACCACATACAAAAGAAACAAACTGTATCCTTGTAAACTCCAGAAATATTGACATCAGAACAATGGCTGCCTGAGAATAACAGACCGTCGCCTGAAAAGGGGACGTTTGTCAAACTCGACACCGAAAGGATTGGTCCTTCAGACAGAAAGACTGCGGCAAGTGCACTAACAAAAACAAAAAGCATTGGCATAGCCAATAGGTCTCGCGTTTGGGACCTTATAAGTGTTTAGCGATTGTACTGCATAACTAAATACTTATAAGGACCCAAAGGCGAGACCTATTGGCTATGCCAATGCTTGTTTCTTTTTTGCTGCAATCCTGCGGGATCGCAGCAATAATTACTAATTGTTCCCTACCGTGCCCCCTTATGTAATTTTTTTTTTATCTTCAGGACAGGGGACTAAGTCCCTGAGTCCTGTAATGACTGCCAGCAACATTCTTCTCATGTTGCTGGCAGCCAATCCGAGAGCTTGCTCCCTCAGGAGTGTTCTCCCATGGGAGTGAAGTGGCCTAAGGTGAATAAAGTTCCCTGGACCAATCAGAACACTCTATTTTTTTTTGTTGGGTTCGAGGGACTGTAGCAAGAGTCTCTCAAACCGAACTGTCCAGATATACAAATATTTTTGTACATTAAGTTCTTAAAAACTACTGAACGGGTTTACACCAAATCACAAAAAGTACAATCTATGAACCAAGATATAGCTTTCTGACAAATTTGGTCTAATTCTGTTCAGCAGTTTTTGCTGTAGCACTGCTTAAATAAGTCTATGGAAATTAGCTTTTTTTAACCCCCCCTTTTTTTCTCAACCCGTGCTTGAAGGATCATCCTGAAACTTTCCAGGTAGGAGTTGATGTGAATTTTTGTTTTGGGAAAGTTTTGTGAAGATTCGTCAAACAACGCAAAAGTTATTAGCGAAATAAAAAACACCTTGCCTATGGAAAAGCAATCCTATATCGGGGGTGTGTGTGTATGTATGTATATATATATATTCACTGAAAAAACCATAGGTTTCAGGCACGTTATAGTTAGAAATTAGCATTTAAAAAACCTTAGAAATTCACTGAAAAACCATAGGTTTCAGGGGCGTTATAGTTAGTTGGACATTTCCATCGTACAAAAC
The DNA here is from genome assembly GCA_963921515.1 of Calotriton arnoldi. Taxonomy (NCBI): domain Eukaryota; kingdom Metazoa; phylum Chordata; class Amphibia; order Caudata; family Salamandridae; genus Calotriton; species Calotriton arnoldi. The sequence continues at coordinate 353,434 of CAWUFW010010065.1, forward strand.
CATAGAAATTCCCCGTTATAGTTAGTTCAGCTAACTATAACTCGCGTACCCGCAATGCACTGCTGATGACGTCACATATTATATCACTCATGACATGGTCAGTGACATCACTCATGACATCACTGATGACATCTCAAATGACATCACTGATGACATCACTGATGGATGACATCATCCTTGTGATAGTGGCAGACCTCCTCTCACCCTAATATAACCTTTGATACACACACTCAAAAATACAAACTAACATTTTCAAAACAATGGACATACCAATACCAGTTACAACACACCTATTCAGTAATTCCAAGATCTACACACACATCCACTCATTCACCAACAGTCCCTATACAGTCACTCATACATGTACTCACTCATCATATGTACTCATACACCTATACATCCTGTTACACACCGCCACTCATCCATAGAGTTACTCACACACATAGTCACACATGCAAACAAAGTATCAAACATCCATTTACTTGCATATACAGTTATACACACACTACCACACTTACTTCTACAGAAACTTACACATACTTACTCTCTTAAACAATCACTTATAGAAACACCTACTTATTTGTACAGGAACTCTTCCAATCTCTCACTCTCACATATACTCACTTATATACACCAATACTCACATATACTAGTTTAAAACATATGTAGTTACTCATAAAGACACTATTGAGACAGTCATTCACTCACTAACACACCCATATACATACTCATCCACCTATACAGTCCTGCACACATGCTGTCTTTAACACATACAAACAGTGAGTCACTCATTCATGCATCTATGCACTAAGTAATACCCCCACCAAACCATACAGACACTCAGACACTCATACTGATACTCAAAAAACCAACTAATAACCCATATAGACACTCATGTAGCTACTCACCAACCCATGCAGCCACTTATACACAAAGTGAGAGACTGATACAGATATTTTCATATTTAAACATTACTCACTAACTCCATGTATTCACTAAGATACACTTAGTCAGTTATACAATCAATTTTACATAAAAATCATCCATTTAGACACTTATATACCCATTTATTCTTCCATCGACCTTGAGATATACATATATAAAACATATTTAATTTTCAGAAAAACACACATCCACTGGATGATGTCATTTGAGATGTCATCAGTGATGTCATGAGTGATGTCACTGACCATGTCATGAGTGATGTAATATGTGATGTCATCAGCAGTGCATTGCGGGCGCGCGAGTTATAGTTAGCTGAACTAACTATAACGGGGGAATTTCTATGGTTTTGTATGATGGAAATGTCCAACTAACTATAACGCCCCTGAAACCTATGGTTTTTTCAGTGAATATATATATATATATATATATTCACTGAAAAAACCATAGGTTTCAGGCACATTATAGTTAGAAATTAGCATTTAAAAAACCTTACAAATTCACTGAAAAAACCATAGGTTTTAGGGACAGTTATAGTTTGTTGGACATTGCACTCGTACAAAACCCGTGAAATTCCCCCATTATAGTTAGTTCAGCTAACTATAACTCGCGCCCCCGCACTGCACTGCTGATGACGTCACATATTACATCACTCATGACATGGTCAGTGACATCACTGATGACATCACTGATGACATCTCAAATGACAGGGGGCGAGGCCTGAGGTGACATCTGTGCAAACGCGCCCCGTGGCGCGTTTTAAATTGGGGGATTAAGTCCCCTTGAATCATGAGGGTCCCTGGGGTCCAACTAGCCCACCCTGTACCTCCAGTATGCGCCAGGGAGCTGCGTTGCAGAGAGGTGTTCAGAGGCCACCCCCCTTTTTGCACCTCTCTGCAACGCAGCTCTGTGGCGCTTTCTGGACGTACCTGGTGGGCTAGTTGGCCCCCAGGGACCCTCAGGATTGAAGGGATTTAATTCCCCATCTTAAAACGCGCCACAGTGCCTGTTTGCACACATGTCACCTGAAGCCCCGCCCCTCCCTTCACCACTGTGCAAACGCGCCCCGTGGCACGTTTTAAGTTGGGGGATTAAGTCCCCTTGAATCCTGAGGGTCCCTGGGGTCCAACTAGCCCACCAGGTACCTCCAAAAAGCGCCACAGAGCTGCGTTGCAGAGAGGTGTAAAAAGGGGCGTGGCCTCTGTACACCTCTGTGCAATGCAGCTCCCTGGCGCATACTGGAGGTTCCTAGTGGGCTAGTTGGCCCCCAGGGACCCCCAGTATTCAAGGGGAATTGTTCCCATCTGCAAACGCGCCAGGGGCGCGTTTGCAGAGTGCTCCAAGTAGGGGCGTGGCCTCCGGCGCGATGCCGCTATTTTTTTATTTTTTTCTAAGAAGGGGGGCTGTGCGGCCCCCCTTCTTTTTCTAATTTTTTGGCCCTGGGGACCCCATCCCCCAGGGCCTGCCCCCTAATATTTATTATTTTTTTTTTTTTAAATTGAAAGGGGGCCGCGTGGCCCCCCTCCCCAGTCCTTAATCGGCCCCCGGGGACCCCATCCCCCGGGGCATGGTCTTCTTTTTTTTTTTAAATGTTATGGAGTGGGGCTGTGTTGCCCCCCTCCTTAGGCCACTTATGGCCCCGGGGACCCCATCCCCCGGGGCTGGCCCTCTCCATTCGGGACCGTGGGGGGTCCCCAATCCTCCCACGGTCCTGCCGGCTCCCCGCGTCCTCGGGAGCCGGCATTGCTTTCCACATGGGGAGCTGCTAAGATGCAGCTCCCCATGTGGAAAGCAATTGTCTTTGAATTTGGAAGAGAGAGCAGGTTTCCTGCTCTCTCTTCCAAAATCCAAAGCAGTTTGCTATGACAGGACGGGAGCCGCGAGGCTCCCGTCCTTTCATAGCAAACTACAGTGTCCCGGGGGTAGGCACCCCGGGACACTGCAGGAGCCGGCCCTGGGGGGTGGCAGTCCCCAGGGCCATTAAGGGCTCCAGGAGGGGGGCCACGCGGCCCCCCTCCCCACATCTGCAAAGCCCCGGGGAGGTGGTGGTCCCCGGGGCTTCGGGGGTCCAAAACAGACCCCCATTTTAAATTTGTTAGTGCCCCGGGGAGGTGGCGGTCCCCGGGGCATGTGGGGGGGCTGGAGCCCCCCCACACAGGTGATTTAAATTTAAAAAAAGAAGCCCCGGGGGTGGCGGTCCTCCCGCACCATTTATTTTTAAAGCCCCGGGGGGTGGAGGTCCCCGGGGCTTGGGGGGCCTTAGAGGCCCCCCACATATTATAAATAACCCCCCCGCATGCCCCCGGGACTTGGCCTACCCGGGGGCCAATTAACAACGAAGCGCAGGAGACCGCTTTTTTCTGCCCAGGGGGTCCTTGTGGGACCCCCTGAGCAGACCTAGGGGGTCAGGGTGTTTCTACCCTGCCCCCTTTTTGCGCTTTGCGCACTTGTTTCTGTCCCTCGGTTCTACCGAGGGACAAACGGGCTGCCAACACTTCCTGATTTGGAGTGTTGACAGCCAATTAGCATGCAGCTTGTGATCGGGAGGGTACGCGGACCCTACTCGGGCATAGATATATATGTGATTTTATTTGTGATTTTCTCAGAAACTACTGAACGGATTTACACCATTTAAGGAAAAGGCACAACTCTGAACCAAGGGCTACCTCTTTGCCAAATTTGGTGTAATTCCGTTCTGCAGTTCGGGCTGTAGCCGCGATGAAAGGATCCTATGGAAAAAAGAATGGGGAAAACGCGTTTTGGGACCCCCCTTTTTTCTCGGCCCCCACTTGATGAATCAACCCGAGACTTTCAGGCTAGGAGCGGAGCGCCCCAACAAGTTGGAAGCTTTCGCGAAGATTCGTCAACCGGCGCACGAGTTATTTCAAATAGAATGTTGCGGATTTCCTATGGAAAATAGGTCCTAACTATAACTATCTACTGGCGACCGCCAGTAGATAATATATATATACATATATATATATCCCAGAATTTCGCCATACACCTTCCATTCCAGAGGACAAAGACGAAAATGGACCCAATTGCAGTGCGTAAGTGTTTATTTGCTGCCACGCACCTCTGCCACGACGCGTTTCGACCTTCAAGAGGTCTTGTTCACATAACGCGCATGCGAAGTGTCCCAAACATTTAAAGTGCTCGTGCATAGTCTTGTGACCAATCACATGACAAAATTTAAAAGACATAGAAGAGTTGATTCAAAGGCATGATAATAACATTAACCAATCTCAATTCCTTTTGGAATTAGGACACACATATATCTTATTATTGTTATATTTACAGCACGAAATGACATATCGCTAAAAAACCTCTAAAACCATTATAGTTGAAAAAAAGTTTAGCGAATTCATTACATTATGTGTTAAATCGCTTGTACAAAATATATTTCCATAAAAGTTTATAAAAATATATAAAAGTAATTGCGTACATGATAAAACCATAAATGGAAATATTTTCACAGTTTAAAGGTGAATGTACCGTCTGTAAACAATTTAATGATAGCCCTAAACATACCGGTAAATACCCGGTTGGAAAGACTAGAGCTCTATCATAATGAGTCCTACACTGGTTTGATGCCTATTGAACTAATAATGCCCATAATGGGCCTCATAGCAACTCATTCTCATAATAAAAACATAAAGTGCTAGTGCTAAATGTGCCACCCACTCGGACCGATCACGGCTCAAAAAGTGATAAGTGTTAATAACATTTAAATGGTTGAGGAGGCATCTATATAATTATTAAAACAGACTGAACATGGACATGAAACTTTTTGATTAAAATCTATACAAATATAGAAAAAATTAATATTATTAGAGAAATAGTGCAAATAAAGCTGGCTTTCATTATAAACAGGTAAAAAAAATCCTCACTGGAGTTCAGACCTGACGGAAACTTTGTGTCTAACTCCAGGATATACCTGGTTTCAAGTTGCCGTAATTGTGCTTCTCGGTTACCTCCCCTACGTAAAGGTAGGATTGTATCAATCACATAGTATTGTAGGTGTTCAGGATTGTTACCATGTGTGTCCTTGAAGTGTCTTGCGACAGGATATGCTGGGTCACTGTTATTAATAGCCCTTATGTGCTGGAGTATCCTCTTGTGGACCTGCAATTTAGTACTACCAATATAACGCAGACCACAGGGACACTCCAGCACATATATTGCATATTCTGTTTTACATGTTAACAGCTTATTAATATGTATTGCCTCAGCTCTAAATGGGCTAGTATATGTTGTTCTGCTGTTAGCATGTTTACATGCTTTGCATGTTGAACACTTCACAAAACCTCTTCGGGTGGTCAACCAATTTTTAGTATTGGTAACTTCAGGACTGCTTTTTACCAACATATCATTCATGGACCGAGCTTTCCTAAATACTAGATCCGGGGTTCTAGATATATGTTCACCCAGTATTGGATCATTTTGTATTAGGCCCCAGTTTTTATTAAATATTTTACGAATGATTTGATGTTGCTTATTATATGTTAAAATCATTCGTGTTACTGGGTTGGTGTTATCTTTAGTTGGGCTCCGATGGACAGCCTTTGTAAAAAGCATGTCCTCCCTTTGAATGTTACCAGTCTTGGTAATCGCTCTATCAACTACCTTAGAGGAGTAACCTCTTAAAATAAACCGTTCCTTGCGTTCTCGCTGGGCCAATTTACATTCATCAGGGGTGCTGCATATGCGCTTAATTCGCAGCATTTCCCCATAGGGTATACTTTGAATGAGATGTCTGGGATGATGACTGTGGCATGTAATATTGTGTTGCCGGCTGTTGGTTTTCTGTACATCCTAGTTGAGATTTTGTTATCACTGATATATACTTCAACATCCAAAAAGCACACTTTTTGTCTACTTAACTACGCAGAGAAATGCAAGTTGAGATCATTGCAGTTGATCTGTTTGATGAATTGGAGTGCCAGATGTTCAGGGCCTCTCCAAATCAGGAACAGGTCATCAATATATCTATACCAATGACATACATGGTTACTCATAATTTCTGCATATTTGATCTTAAGAACCTGCTCTTCCCAGAGCCCCATGTGAAGACAAGCATAACTAGGGGAGAAGCACGCCCCCATAGCCACTCCCCTAGTTTGTTGGTACACCTGATTCTGAAAAAGGAAGTAGTTATTTTCTAAGCAAATTTTGATCATTGACAATAACATTTTGTTATGCATATAAAAGCACATCGGTCTCCCATTTAGATAATGTTCGATGGCCTTAATCCCATCCTGATGCCGTATGCTAGTATATAGCGACGTAACATCCATTGTGATTAAAATGCATTCAGTGTCCCAGATCATATTGCTAATCTTCCTTAAAAAATCCCCGGTATCTTGAAGATACGATGGCAGACTTCTCACATGACTCTGCAAAAAATAGTCTACATACTTTGACGTGTTCTCCATGAGACCATTACATGCGGAGATGATCGGTCTGCCAGGCGGTCTCAGGGGTTTTTTATGAATTTTAGGTATAAAATAAATTACTGCAAGCTCCGGATAGTCGTTTTTCAAAAATTTAAATTCGTCTGTGCTTAAGAGACCAGCACTTTTCCAAGCTAGGAGGGAAGAGTGATAATCATATTGCGCGTGTTTTACACACTGCATGTTGCCTCTTTTATAACAGTTCTTATCGTTAAGTTGGGAAAGGGCTTCATCCATATACATCTTCCGTGGCCACAGCACAATATTGCCCCCTTTGTCAGATTGCCTTATAATTGTATTATCTTCGTTCTGCAGTTTCTTCATGAGCTGGGCATATTGATTATTCTTCCAGCTAATGTTGCGTTGGGCACGAGTGGTCACTTTATAGAGTTTCTTCAATTCTATAGTAACTTGATCATGAAATATGTCCAGGTTATCATGTAGCATTTCTGGATGGAAAGTAGATCTCGGTTTAAACTGTGTTTTAATAGCCTCGCTGATCTGAGATGGATCTATTATTTGGCTACTATTGACATTTGCCAAATCCTGCATGTCGTGTAAGAGATCCACATCCCCTGCAACCAACATTGATGGACTTAGAAGGCTGCTAGCTGTGAATACAGTCTTCTCATTGTTACGTGTACCCTGAAGTAGATGGTATTTTTGTAGTTTAAGCTTTCGAATGAAGCGGTACACATCCATACGAGTATCAGCGTAATTAAAATTACTCTCGGGACTGTATGACAAGCCCAATGCCAAGATTTGCTTCTCTGCCATATTAAGAGTAACATCAGATAGATTAATTATAGTGTTTGCATCTATGTTAACCCTTTGGTTCTTTAATTCTTTTTCCATCTGGCATTCCCTTGTTTCTTGGCTGGCTGCTTTCCGCTTGTTGCTGCTCCTCCGTCTTTCTCTGCGTTTTTTGTTGCGTCTTTGGCACCTTGTTTTCTTTGCACTCGTGGATGCAGTGTCTGCCGTCTGTCTTGGCGTAGACAGTCCACCTCTTGTGCCAGAGAGTATTTGGTAAACCCCAGATCAGGTCTTCTTGCTTGTTCACTATCAGTATCACTCTCCGTGATCGAGCTTTGCTCTGATACTGATGTTGATGCTGGAGTCATGTCGGTGGTGTCAGCTCTATATGTCAAGGAATTATCCTGGTTTTGTTTTCCTTTGACTTTGTCATACTTTCGTGCAAAGGTAAAGATTTGCCCGTTTTGGTAATCTAACTTATCCCGCTGGAATTTATACGTCTTGCACTTTTTGATTACTTCTTCATCTTTGCGTAAGCGTATTGCCATGTCATCACGATATTTTTTGTGGTTATCAATACTCTCAATAGAGCTAATTTCTAAGTTTACATCCTCTATCTTTTTTTGCAGGATGACCCGGTCACTCTCCGCATATCTTACAAGTATTTCAACCAATCTGCGTGATGACTCAAGGTTGCAGTTGCCCACTCAGTGAGCATATTCGGGTCCGGATGTTCATAACTTGGGGCCAGCATAATCCTAAGACCTCTCGGAATCCTGCCAACCTCCAAGTAGCGGGTTAAGGATTTGTGCTCCCACCACTTGGACTGCTCAGCCCGCATTAACTTCTCTAATTTTTTAAAAAGCTCCTTGATGTTAGAGTTGCCGGTCACTACCGGATTTGCTTGTTCAGTCATTAATGTTTCCCCAGCCGGGGAATCATCAAACATTTCATATGCAGCCTCCTCACGGCTTCGCAGCACGTCGGCAGACATGGCGCGAACTAATCAGGCCCTAATAGTTCTATTTGACACCGGCAACTCGGATGAATATCACGAGCCGGGTCAAGCACACTCCTCAACCGGACTCTCAGAGGTTCCCTACCTTGTCGAATATCCAAACGTAGCTCCGGTCAGCTGACACTCGCTTCGTTGTTCTCGTTAGCTGCAGTAGGGAAATCAACACTGTCCGGGGGCTACCGCAGCTGACTCCTCGCCGGAGATCTGTAATCCCTTCCGGTTGACACCACAAGAGAACTGCTTCCTACTGCTCGGCCCAAGATTGAAGGAGGGGTCACATTCAAACCGAAGAAGCGGCTCGGTGTAATTATATCCCAGAATTTCGCCATACACCTTCCATTCCAGAGGACAAAGACGAAAATGGACCCAGTTGCAGTGCGTAAGTGTTTATTTGCTGCCACGCACCTCTGCCACGACGCGTTTCGACCTTCAAGAGGTCTTGTTCACATAACGCGCATGCGAAGTGTCCCAAACATTTAAAGTGCTCGTGCATAGTCTTGTGACCAATCACATGACAAAATTTAAAAGACATAGAAGAGTTGATTCAAAGGCATGATAATAACATTAACCAATCTCAATTCCTTTTGGAATTAGGACACACATATATCTTATTATTGTTATATTTACAGCACAAAATGACATATCGCTAAAAAACCTCTAAAACCATTATAGTTGAAAAAAAGTTTAGCGAATTCATTACATTATGTGTTAAATCGCTTGTACAAAATATATTTCCATAAAAGTTTATAAAAATATTTAAAAGTAATTGCGTACATGATAAAACCATAAATGGAAATATTTTCACAGTTTAAAGGTGAATGTACCGTCTGTAAACAATTTAATGATAGCCCTAAACATACCGGTAAATACCCGGTTGGAAAGACTAGAGCTCTATCATAGTGAGTCCTACACTGGTTTGATGCCTATTGAACTAATAATGCCCATAATGGGCCTTATAGCAACTCATTCTCATAATAAAAACATAAAGTGCTAGTGCTAAATGTGCCACCCACTCGGACCGATCACGGCTCAAAAAGTGATAAGTGTTAATAAAATTTAAAGGGTTGAGGAGGCATCTATATAATTATTAAAACAGACTGAACATGAACATGAAACTTTTTGATTAAAATCTATACAAATATAGAAAAAATTAATATTATTAGAGAAATAGTGCAAATAAAGCTGGCTTTCATTATAAACAGGTAAAAAAATCCTCACTGGAGTTCAGACCTGACGGAAACTTTGTGTCTAACTCCAGGATATACCTGGTTTCAAGTTGCGTAATTGTGCTTCTCGGTTACCTCCCCTACGTAAAGGTAGGATTGTATCAATCACATAGTATTGTAGGTGTTCAGGATTGTTACCATGTGTGTCCTTGAAGTGTCTTGCGACAGGATATGCTGGGTCACTGTTATTAATAGCCCTTATGTGCTGGAGTATCCTCTTGTGGACCTGCAATTTGGTACTACCAATATAACGCAGACCACAGGGACACTCCAGCACATATATTGCATATTCTGTTTTACATGTTAACAGCTTATTAATATGTATTGCCTCAGCTCTAAATGGGCTAGTATATATATATATATTCACAGAAAAAACCATAGGTTTCAGGGACATTATAGTTAGAAATTAGCATTTAAAAAAACCTTAGAAATTCACTGAAAAAACCACAGGTTTCAGGGACGTTATAGTTAGTTGGACATTTCACTCGTACAAAACCAGAGAAATCCGGCCGTTATAGTTAGTTGAGCTAACTATAACTCGTGCCCCCACTAAGTCAGAGGTGCAGAAAGAAGCAAGAGCAGTGCAGAAAGAACCAACAGAGGTGCAGAAAGAGGCAAGAGGGGTACAGAAAGAGGCAAGAAAAGTGCAGAAAGAAGCAAAAGAGGTACAGAAAGAGGCAAGAGAACTGCAGAAAATGGCAAGAGAGGTGCAGGACAAGGCAGGAGAGGTACACAGAGAGGCAAAAGCGGTATAGAAAGAGGCAAGAGGGGTGCAGAAAGAAGCAAGAGAAGTACAGAAAGAAGCAACAGAGGTGCTTAAAGAGGCAAGAGGGGTGCAGAATCAGGCAAGAAAGGTGCAGAAAGAGGGAACAGGGGTGCAGAAAGAGATAAGAGGGATAAAGAAATTTGCAAGAGAGATGCAGAAAGAAGCAAGAGCAGTGCAGAAAGAAGCAGGAGAAGTGCAGAAAGAAGCAAGAGAGGTGGAGAAATAGGGAAGAGGGGTGCAGAAAGAGGCATGAGGGATGCAGAAATTTGCAAAAGAGGTGCAGAAAGAAGCAAGAGCAGTGCAGAAAAAACTAACAGAGGTGCAAAAAGAGGCAAGAAGGGTGCAGAAAGAGGTAGGAGAGATGCGCAAATTGGCAAGAGAGGTATAGAAAGAGGCAGGAGGGGTGCAGAAAGAAGGAAGAGAAGTGCAGAAAGAAGCAACAGAGGTGCTGAAAGAGGCACGAAGGGTGCAGAAAGAGGCAAGAGAAGTGCAGAAAGAAGCAACAGAGTTGCAGAAAGAGGCAATAGAGATGCAGAAACAGGCAGGAAAGGTGCAGAAAGAGGGTACAAGGGTGCAAAAAGAGGCAAGAGAGGTGCAGAAAGAGGGAACAGGGATGCAGAAAGAGGCAAGTGAGGTGCAAAAAGAGGCCACTGAGGTTCAGAATGACGCAAGAGAAGTGCAGAAACAAGCAAGAGAAGTGCAGAAAGAGGCAAGAGAATTGCTGAAAGAAGCAACAGAGGTATAGAAAGAAGCAAGAGAAGTGCAGAAAGAGGCAAGTAAGGTGCAGAAAGAAGCAAGAGCAGTGCAGAAAGAACCGACAGAGGTGCAAAAAGAGGCAAGAGGGGTGCAGAAAAAAGTAGGAGAGGTGCACAAAGAGGCAAGACAAGTACAGAAAGAGGCAGGAGGGGTGCAGAAAGAAGGAAGAGAAATGCAGAAAGAAGCAAAAGAGGTGCTGAAAGAGGCGCGAAGGGTGCAGAAAGAGCAAGAGAAGTACAGAAAGAAGCAACAGAGGTACAGTAAGAGGCAAGGGAGGTGCAGAAACAGGCAGGAAAGGTGCAGAAGAGGGAACAAGGGTGCAAAAAGAGGCAAGACAGGTGCAGAAAGAGGGGTGCAGAAACAGGCAAGAGGGATGCAGAAAGAAGCAAGTGAGGTGCAGAAAGAGGCAACAGAGGTGCAGAAAGACGCAAGAGAGGTGCAGAAACAAGCAAGAGAAGTGCAGAAAGAGGCAAGAGAATTGCTGAAAAAAGCAACAGAGGTTTAGAAAGAAGCAAGAGAAGTGCAGAAAGAGGCAAGTGAGGTGTAGAAAGAGGCAAGAGAGGTGCAGAAAATGTCCAGAGAACAGCAGAAAGAGGCAAGAGGAATAAAAAGGGAAGAAGAGTGCAGAAAGAAGCAAGAGAGGTGCTGAAAGAAGCAAGAGAAGTGCAGAAAGAAGCAAGAGAGGTGCAGAAAGAGGGAAGATGAGTGCCGAAAGAGACAACTGGGGTGCCGAAAGAGACAACAGGGGTGCAGAAAGAAGCAAGAGAGGTGCAGAAAGAGGCAATAGAAGTGCAGAAAGAGGCAAGTGAGGTGCAGAAGGAGGCAAGAGAACTGCAGAAAGAGGCAAGAGAGTTGCAGAAACAGGCAAAAGGGGTGCAGAAAGCGGGAACAGGTGTGCAGACAGAGGCAAGAGAGGTTCTGAAAGAGGGAAGAGGGGTACAGAAAGAAGCAAGAGGGATGCAGAAATTTGCAAAAGAGGTGCAGAAAGAAGCAAGAGCAGTGCAGAAAGAACCAACAGAGGTACAGAAAGAGGCAAGAGGGGTGCAGAAAGAGGTAGGAGAAGTGCACAAAGAGGCAAGAGGGGTACAGAAAGAGGCAAGAGGGGTGCATGAAGAAGAAAGAGAAGTGCAGAAAGAAACAACAGAGGTGCTGAAAGAGACAAGAAGGGTGCAGAAAGAGGTAAGAGAAGAGCAGAAAGAAGCAACAGAGTTGCAGAAAGAGGCAATAGAGATGCAGAAAGAGGCACAAGAGATGCAGAAAGAAGCAAGTGAGGTGCAGAAAGAGGCAAGAGAGGTGCAGAAAGAAGAGAGTGAGGTTCAGAAAGAGGCAAGAAAAAAGCAGAAAGTGGCAAGTGAGGTGCAGAAAGAGGCAAGAGAGGTATAGAAAGAGGTAAGATATGTGTAGAAAGAGGCAAGAGAAGTACAGAAAGAGGCACTTGAGGTGCAGAAAGAGGCAAGAGAGGTACAGAAAGAGGCTCGAGAAGTGCAGAAAGAGGCAAGAGAAGTGCAGAAAGAGGCACAAGAGGTGCAGAAGGAAGAGAGTGAGGTGCAGAAAGAGGCAAGTGAGGTGCAGAAAGAGGCAAGAGAGGTACAGAAAGAGGCAAGGGAACTGCAGAAACAGGCAAGAGAAATGCACAAAGAGGGAAGAGAGCAGCAGAAAGAGGCAAGAGGGGTGCAGAAAGAGGCAAGTGAAGTGCAGAAAGAGGCAAGAGAGGTGCAGAAAGAGGCAAGAGATCTGCAGAACAAAGCAACATGGGTGCTGAAAGAGGCAAGTGAGGTGCAGAAAGGGGCAAGAGAAGTGCAGAAAGAGGCAAGTGAAGTGCAGAAAGAAGACAGTGAGGTGCAGAAAGAGGAAGAAAGGTGCAGAAAGAAGCAAGAGAAATGAAGAAGGGAGCAAGACCCCTGACCTCTTGGTCAGAGACCTGCTCTCCCCCCACAGCTCCGCCGTCAAGTGCCACCTCTCTGACTTGCTGCCTTCTGTCTCCACGTGCCCGTGTCTGCCCTTGTGCCTCTTGCTGATCTCTGTCTCCGTTTGTGCCCGTGTCTGCCCTTGTGTCCCTTGTTGATCTCCGTCTCCGCTTGTGCCCGTGTCTGCCCTTGTGCCTCTTGCTGATCTCTGTCTCCGCTGTACCCGTGTCTGCCCTTGTGCCACTCTTCTGCTTTTCTGCCTTTTTTTGTGCCCGTTCTGTCTCTGTGTTTTTTTCCTGTTATTTCGTTCCCCTCGTGCCTGTTTTTGGCCTCCTCTCTTCCTTCCTGCCGCTGCTGCCCCCGTGGTCCCCCCCCTGCCGGTTCCCGCTTTCCGCCTCCCAGCTGCGCCTCCCTCCCCCTCCCCTACTTAATGGCGGCTGCGCACAGCGGGCGCGCTGCTGGCGCACTAAAAGTGCGCCAAAGGCAAGCCCGTCTGCGCCCGTCCGTGACCCGTCCGCTGCAAGCGCCAGGGACCTTGGTTCTCTGGCCATTCACCGCTACGACTCAGCTGCCCACCTCACACTCAACCCTGGAAGGAACAACAACTGCCAGAGATCAATGCCGAACACCACCCACAGCCAATTCTCCTGCGTACACTGCCGACAATCCTTCACCATCAACAGCCCCCCCACGACCTCTGAACCCAGGCCGGATGCCAGCACGACCGAAGCCCTGACATGCATCCTCCTCAACGTGCGCTCCCTACACAAACACGCCTTGGAGATCTGGGACCTGCTCGACACCCTCTCGCCAGACGTCACCTTCCTCACGGAAACGTGAACCAACACCACCTCTGCCCCCAACATCGCCACCGCCATCCCCGACGGATACAAGATCCAAAGGAAGGACCACCCCCACCGCCCAGGAGGAAGACTCGCCATCGCACACAAAAGCTCCCTCTGACTCTCCACCTCCATCACGAGCGACCCCCTCTCCAACACAGAGCACCTCCACTTCCAGATCCAAACCAGCCCCAGAGCCACGCTGCGCGGGACCCTCATCTACAGACCTCCCGGCCCTCGCGCCTCTGCTGCCACCACCATTGCCGACCTCGTCGCACCCCACGCCTTCGCCTCCACGGACTACATTCTCATCGGAGACCTGAACTTCCACCTCGACAACCGCAGCGACCCCGACTCCACCACCCTCCTTGACAACCTGACCAACCTCGGAATGAAGCAGCTCGTCACCACCCCCACCCACAGAGCCGGACACACCCTCAACCACATCTTCGCAGGAGGGGCAAACATCCACTTCAGCCACACCACGCAGCCCCTCTGGACAGACCACCGCTGCGTACACTTCACCTTCACCACCACCACCGCAACCAAACCCGCCCCGCCACGAAGGAACTGGAGCAAGATCACAGAGGAACACCTCAACTCTACCCTCCTCCATGACCCCCCCTCCGCCACGACCGACGCCAACTCCGCAGCCAAAGAACTACACCGCTGGATCGCCGGCTGCGCGGACAAGCTCGCACCCCTCCGCCTCCCTGTCAAACAACACCCCCTGAAGGCCGCCTGGTTCACCTCCGACCTCCAAGATGACAGGCGCTCCTGCAGACGCCTCAAGAAACTCTGGCGGAACAGGAAAACCACCGAAGACCAGAACAACTACAAGAGCGCCATGAATGAATACCACGAGCGCATAAGAGCCACCAAGCGGACCTTCATCAAGAACAAAATCCACACCAATGCCAGTAACGCAAAAGAACTCTTCAACGTCATACAGCAGTTCACCAAACCCCCCAGCGAAGCCACGGACATCACACCATCCCAGGACCTCTGCAACAAGCTCAGCTCCTACTTCCACCTGAAAATCAAGGCCCTCCATGACAACTTCAGTGATCAGACTCCGGACACCACCCCCCTCCCCACCACCGACAACCAGCCGACCATCACCATCTGGAAACCTGCTACTACTGAAGACACCAGTGCGACCATGAAGAACACCCACTCAGGAGACCCCATGGACCCCTGCCCGCCACACATCTACCACAGAGCCGCCACTGCCATAGCACCTGAACTAGGCCGGACCATCAACGCCACCCTCGAATCCGGCATCTACCCCGATGACTGGAAGCAGGCAGAGGTCAAGCCCCTCCTCAAGAAACCCTCGGCCGAACCGACGGACCTGAAAAACTACTGGCCCATCTCTCTCCTTCCCTTCGCAGCCAGAGTCACCGAGAGATTCATCAACGCCCAGCTGACCACCTTCATCGAAGAGAACGCCATCCTTGACCCCTCGCAGTCCGGATTTCGCAGCAACCACAGCACCGAGACCGCCCTCCTTGCCGCCACCGATGACATCTGAATGCTACTCGACCAGGGCCACACTGCGGCCCTCATCCTACTAGACCTCTCCGGAGCCTTCGACACTGTCTCTCACCGCACTCTCGCAGCCAGACTCCACGATGCCGGTATACGAGGAACCGCCCTCGACTGGTTCCTCTCCTTTCTCTTCGGCAGAACCCAAAGGATCAGACTCCCCCCTTCCTCTCCGAACCTACAACTATCAACTGTGGAGTACCTCAAGGATCCTCGCTCAGCCCCATGCTCTTCAACATCTACATGGCCCCACTCGCCGCCATCGTCAGACAGCATGGGCTCAGCATAGTGTCTTACGCCGACAACACCCAACTCATCCTCTCTATCACGAAGAACCCCGAAGACACCAGACTCAGCTTCCAAGACGGAATGAAAGACGTCGCATCCTGGATGAGCGACAGCTGCCTAAAACTGAACTCGGAGAAGACGGAGGTCCTCGTCCTTGGACCCTCCCCCACTGCGTGGGACAGCTCCTGGTGGCACCCTGCGCTCGGAAACCCAACCACCCCAACAGACCATGCCAGGAACCTCGGCATCATTCTAGACTCCTCCCTCACCATGACCCGCCAGACCAATGCCGTCGCCTCAACCTGCTTCAACTCCCTCCGCATCCTCCGTAAGACCTTCAAGTGGATCCCCCCGAATGCAGAAAGACCGTCACCCACACACTCATAGCCAGCAGACTGGACTACGGTAACGCCCTCTATGCCAGAATCAACAAAACCCTGCTACACAAGCTCCAAACTATCCAGAACACCGCAGCCAGACTCATCCTCGGAACCCCACGACACGAGCACATGCCCCAGCACCTATGAGACCTCCACTGGCTCCCCATCGAGAAGAGAGTAACATTCAAGCTTCTCACCCACGCCTACAAATCCCTCCACAACATCGGACCCAAATACCTCAACGAAAGAGTCTCCTTCCACGTACCCAAAAGGAACCTAAGCTCCGCTGACCTCGCCCTGGCAGAGACCCCTCGAATCCGCAGAACCAGAGCAGGTGGAAGAGCTTTCTCCTACGTTGCAGCAAAGACCTGGAACGAGCTCCCAGTCAACATCAGACGCTCCCCCACCCTGCACACCTTCAGGAGGAGCCTCAAGACCTGGCTTTTCGACTGATCCGGAGCTGCACCCCCCCCCCCAGCGCCTTTGGACCCTCACGGGTGAGTAGCACTCTTTATAAACCCCTGATTGATTGATTGATTGAGAAAGAGGCAAGAGAGGCACAGAAAGAAGAGAGGTTTGTGCACCATTAGTACCAGTTCAACACCCACATTTTGCAATAAGTAACACATGACCATTCCAGCTTTGCAAAGGGCCTTCCACCACGCTGTAACACGTGACGATGCATTTTTGGGAACATTTGAGCCGTTTGAGCTAGAAACAAGGCTTTTTATGTTCAAATCTGCAGATTAGGCAGCAGATGATGGAATATTTGGCAAATGCGGAAAATGTTTAATTATGTGAAAATTGATGCAGCCGAACAGTCACATAATTCCAGTGGCCCTGCTCATACCTCCGACTAGGTCCAGAAGTGCTCCTCAGTGGTTCCTTCTTTTTTTGTGTCTCATTGAGTTTATAGTTTAGCTTCTATGGAAATGAGGAAGACTAAACCTGAGGTTACCACTCCACAACACAGACTACAATATCACATAATTACTCTCCAAGACACATAATCCCACTCCACATAATTCCTATACACTAAATACCAAATACTTTCTATTCACATAACTTCACTGCACAACATACCACATAATTCCACTACACACAACGTACATCCACTCTACACCAAAAAAATTAGTAAAAAATTCTTTTACATTTACAAAGCCAATAGCTCTAACTCTCGCAAATGCGAAACCTATTACATTGCAAATGCTTCCTTAACTAGTAGTCGTGTTTGCAGAGTGGTGGAGAAAGGGTGCTGGACCTCCGACCAGCGCTCAGGAATTCCGTTGCGTAGGACTTACAGGAGGTACCAGGAGGGATTCTTGGCCCTCAAAGTCCCTCAGGAGTAAAGTGGACTTTATCCCCATCCCGTAGTCTGCCAGGAGGCGCGTTTTCAGAGTGGTGGAGAAAGGGGGCGTGGCCTCCAAAGACGTCTTAGCAATCCCACTGTTTGGGACTTACTGGAGGCAACAAATGGGGTAGTTGGCCCCCAAGGACATCCTTGGGGGCCAACTACCCCTCCTATTACCTCCAGTAAGTCCCTCACAGCAGGATTGCTAAGTTCTCATAGCAGGCCATGCCCCCTTTGCCCACCACTCTGCAAACGTGCTCCCTGGCGCGCTCTTGGATGGGGATTGAAGTCACCTCCGCTGCTGGGGGTCCTTTGGGGCCAACTAGTCTACCTCTTACCTCCAGTAAGCCCCACACAGAGGTGGCTTTACACCTACCGCACTACCAATACCAAGCGGCTGGGGTGAAGGGGCTTGCTTAAAGCGATATAGGCAACACGTAAAATCTCGTATGCTCCTTATGATTGGTACAAAACCTCCCCCGTTATCTCTTGGATATGGGATTAGGCTACAGTCATCTTTAATCCAGCGGGCTCCCTGTGGCTTTACAACTACCGCACTACCAATACCAAGCGGCTGGGGCGAAGGGGCTTGCTTAAGTGATATAGACATCACTTAAACTTCGCATGCTCCTTATGATTGGTTTTGCAGTTTACACGCCCCACTTTATGGATACACAGGGGACTTATACATGCAGCAATGTTAGTATTAATCATCTAAGTATGCGCTTGTGATTTATACCGCCCATACAATCTTTTTGATTATACAAGTTACACGTACATATTTCATTACTGACTAAAGCAGTGCTAGAACCTACACAATATTCCTTTCAAAGCCTGATAGCACTGGCTAAATTTACATGGCTCCAGTACGTTGACTGAATCGTTCAATTTTATTGATATGCTTTTCTCTCATCTATACCCACCCCAGTACATGAGGAAGTTCCTTGTGTACCGCCTGCCGGGTACTGATGAAGCTATTGAAACAACCCAATTAGGGTGAGTCCATTGTTTTTCTGCAACTTTGTTTTCACTACAGGTGTCTGAGGTCACGAGATATGACTTGTGAGAATCACACCATACGGAACCTTGATTTTGGTTACAGTTTTTAATCATCACCATTACATGTTGTGAGTCAACTACACAGGGGATATGAGAGTTTTGGTGTTTACACTGTATTTTATTGAATTAACATTTGTGCTAATTTTCTTTTCTACAGGTGGACCCAGTACTATCAGGTACTTTACACATTAGATGTTTGGGTGGTCATTGGTGTGAGGTTTCACCACATCACCACCTTGATTGTAGATAGATTTACAAATTCCTTTAGGTCCTGACGAATCGCCCCCATATTAATGATTAGGCGAGAAATATGTTGACCATACACACAAAAGAGCGCCTCATCTGAGACATTACCTCAGCCTTGTGCCTCTTGTTTTTTCTTTTTCTCAGGGTAGGAGACCCATTTATTAAAAGTTTTTTTTTGCTGGTACTCCCAATCCTGTTTTAATTCACTTACCCACTATATTCCATCATTTACACTCACTAGGCCCCTCACCCCCACGGCACCAAACAGCTTTTGGAAAAAAGATCTCCGCCAAAGTACCCCTCATAGGGAGCCCGTCAGGTATTGCAGCGCCGACCTGACGAGGAGCAGCCCTATGATGAAGCATGACACCCAGCTGGGTGTGTGAGGGCCCTATATTCCAATAAAATGGATTCCCATCCCTGAACCTCCTATGGTCTTGGAACCATAGTCCCCTATAGCTGAGACTCTCTCTTTTTTATCTGACCAGGAACAGCATATCACTTGTTCTTTCATTAACCCTGGGCCCATATGCTGGACCTACCCAAAAAGCCTGTACTCCCTCTATTTGTATACGATTACTAGCACGGGTGCACCCCGTGGGACGTTATTGTGTGACACGGTGGGTAAATTAATTTTGTCCCCCGATATTTCTGACACACCTAGATCTAGGTTGGTGTCCCTTTTTCATTGTTTCCTTCAGAACTTCTCTTGAGTAACCTGTATCCTCGGCATTATGGAGGAACAAGGTCTCAGTTTCGGAGATGATTTAGTTGCAGAAATTTTAAGAGCACCATCTATTCTGGGACCAGAAAGTGGTGCAGCGACAGGGAGCCAGTCGGAGGACTGGCAATCCCTCACATCCATGAAACGAGAATGGGTAAAAATAACATTACACGGTGCACTCATGACAGAATATTTGAGGGCCAATATCGCACCAAATGGGCTACTAGTAAAAAACTTCCCTCGTCTGTTCCTAGAGGATGATGTATTCAAGAAAGAATGGTCCCTAGTGGCATGGAAGTGCACTAGGGATCTCCTGATCTTGATAATCAGCACAGCCAAAAGGTTAGCTGATGAGCTGCTAGTTAGGATCCAAATAGCTGAGAGCGCTTTAAAAAGCACAATACAGACAACTGCCTTTAAATTTAAGTTGTCTGAACTGAATAGTGAAATTGCAGAACATAAAGAATACCTTATGAACCAAAAATTTGCGAAATTACAGAAGGATTTTCGCAAGTTTGATAAGGAAAAGGTATACCCGTACCTCAAAACAGATTTTGTCCCCCCTGGTTCTAACAACACTTCTGATGCCAGTTCTAACTCTACCAGAAGGGGTTCATCTACCAACAGTGACTCTAGTACTGAGAACTGGGGTAGTAACCATCCAAGAAGAGGTGGCCGACAAGGTTTTCCAGGGTTTCCAGTGCCTCAATATCAAGGGCCGGCATTTTGGCAATACCCGATGTTCCCCCAGGACCCACCCCAGTTTTATCCGCCTGGTAACAGCCAGCCTTTTGTAGACAGAGGTTGGGGCAGAGGGCGCGGGTGAAGAAGAGGAAATCAGCAACAGAAAAAAGTACAATGGGAGGAACCCCAACAGAATGTGGTGGAAACCCGGAGGTACACCAAGAGGAGAATTTGATAGTGAATCTTTCTCCCCGATCTCTGACTGACATTGAAAAGAGAGTCTTACAAAAAGGTTTAGGATATGTACCTACTCCCAGAATTGATAAGTTCCTGGAACAATGTGAACTACAGAAATTCTTTTGCAAGGTCCGTCTCAAGGCCTTCTTTAATGATACACTTGCTCCTGAAACGAATGATTCTGGCTTACATAATCCTTCCACATTTACCCCTAACAGTAGTATGGTGCCCAACGAGGTACTTACCTTTGAACAGGCCGTACTAAACGACCTAGAGAGGGAGACTATTCCTAAGCATTTTTGCAACTTCTCTAAAGGAGAACTGGCTGCTGTCAGCTCCCTGGCTAACGATACGTCTATCACCATAAAACAAGCTGACAAGGGGGGTGCAACTGTAATCATGGCTACCCTTGATTATGACATTAGTGGCAACGACAATTGAGCAACCGACAGTATTATACACCTATTGCCAATAGTCCCCTGACACGTTTGACCAAGACCATAACAGCGATGGTTTTTTCAGCTGAAAGCCAGGGGTGGTTAAGTAAAAAGGAAGCAGATTTTCTGATCAAAAAAGATCCCAGGGTACCGTATTTCTATATATTGCCGAAAATACATAAGGGCACCAGACCAGTTTCTGGTCGCCCTATAGCATCCGGCATTGACTCAATACTCGAACCCCTGTCAAAATTCTGTGATCACTTTTTACAGCCACTTGTCAAACAAACACCATCCTTTTTACAGGACACTGCTGACGTTTTACGTCTCATGACAGAGTTCCAACCTACATGTGACATTAACCTGCTAGTCACCTTAGATGTGGAGGCCCTCTACACTAACATTCCACAGAAGGCCACCCTACGTGTGATAGAGGATGCCTTTAACAGAGTCAGTTGGGACTCACCCACACCGAACAGCTTTGTTTTGGAACGCGCTACTTTGGCGCTTACTGAAATTTTGGGGGAATTCAAGGGCCAATTATACCATCAAACCCAAGGGACTTCCATGGGGAGTACTTTTGCCCCTAGTGTGGCCTGCTTGTACATGGCGGCCTTTGAGGGTGAGTTGATCTTCAACGACTCCAATCCATATCGCTCCAACCTACGCCTTTGGAAAAGGTTTATTGATGATATCCTGATCTTTTGGACAGGTGATTTACGAACATGTAACGAATTTTGCACCTGGATCAATACATTGAATCCATATTTGAGGTTTACAAGCTCAATCTCGCAGAGTCAGATACCATTCATTGACCTTACAATCAAACTTGATAATGGCAATTTGAGCACTACGATCTACAGAAAGCCAACAGATCGCAACAGCTTATTACTATTCAGTAGCCACCATCCACGAGCTTTGAAAGAGAATCTCCCCATCGGGCAATTTTTAAGGTTGCGAAGAAATTGTAGCAACCTTGAAGACTACAAAACTGAGGCTGAAGTACTTGCCACTAACTTGACCAAACGTGAATACCCCCCACGCAGCATTGCACTCTCAAAAAAGAGAGCAAGGAACAATAATCGGGAGGCTCTTTTGGAACCCAGAGAAAAAGTTCCAACTGATACCCTCACGTGTGTCACAACGTACACTCCAGTCTCTAACAAAATCAAGAATGTGATCAGAAAGCACTGGGGTATATTGAACACTGGGTTCATGGAAATAGAGCTACCCCGTTTTGCATTCAAACGCTCTAAAAACCTCAAGGATATGTTGATCCACACAAGGCCTAAGGTCCGCACAGAGGGTGGACAACGACAACTATGGGACCTCCCACCTGTTCAGGGTCATTACCCCTGCGGTACCTGCACAGTCTGTGCCTTTACTGATGTGAAAAAAACAATAACCTTCACTGAATCCTTTATTTGGGAATTGCGTTCACATACCAATTGTAACACGTCAAATTGTGCCTACATGATTACTTGTCCCTGCAATCTTAGATATGTAGGGATGACTACATGACCAGTCAAAGTGCGAATTACTGAACATCGCAGTAATTTCTGCTGCCATAAAGTAAATACCAAGCTGTGTACACACTTTTTCCAATCCCAGCTCTCACTAGATTCACTGAGATGGGTGGCACTGGAAGCCTTTACTAAGATCACTAAAGAGGCTCTCTTGTTGAAAGAGCAGAGATGGGTACACCGCTTATCCTCCCATACACAAGGACTCAATGAGGAAATACCATGGAGTGTGTTGAAAATATGATCCCCCTGGTTATTTCCCTTATTAGCTTTAGCTACATTGACCTGGGTGGGTACACCCACCCTTTAACGACCTCACATTACTCATATACCACCTACTGGAGTGAGTGCGAAGAAAGGAACTAAACTATACATTGATTACAGGTTTTAATTATTCTAGGTGTTGCACCCATATTTCGTTTTAGTGGATACATGAATCTACCTCTTAGATATATCTTTTTCATCATCCCTAGTTGAGGGACATTGTGATTTATTTGCGGGTAACTCCATTCGTAATAGTACTCACACTTTACTACCACAGCTGAAGTCTTATTGGTTAAGGTACTCATAATTTGATGGGCCTCCCATTATCAATGAATAACGATTTGGCAAGATTGGGAACCCCACCTTACACCTTAAGTAGGCACCTCCCCTCACTTTTGTAAGAGGGTTCATATTAATTTTACCACATTAAGATGGCGCCCATTCCTAACTTTTAGACGCTATGACTATACTTCCAAGATGCCCGCCATTATAGCTACTTAGAGGTAGAGTGTTCTAGTGCCCTCACCGAGCGTGCACACGCTTCCGGGTTTCATGGTGCATGAGCCGAAGCACATTTAAGCAGCGCGACCTCGCTACTCCACACCTCCCAGCCCCGGCAGCAGAGGGTAGGTCACAGGCCGTGTTGCGGACAGCGCAAACGTGATTACAAATCTCCCCCGTTATCTCCTGGACATGGGATTAGGCTACAGTCATTTTTAATCCAGCGGGCTCCCTGTGGCTTTACAACTACCGCACTACCAACACCAAGCGGCTGGGATGAAGGGGCTTTCTTAAAGCGATATAGACAACACTTAAAATCTCGTATGCTCCTTATGATTGGTACAAAACCTCCCCCGTTATCTCTTGGATATGGGATTAGGCTCCAGTCATCTTTAATCCAGTGGGCTCCCTGTGGCTTTACAACTACCACACTACCAATACCAAGCGGCTGGGGCGAAGGGGCTTGCTTAAGTGATATAGACATCACTTAAACTTTGCATGCTCCTTATGATTGGTTTTGCAGTTTACACGCCCCACTTTTTGGATACACAGGGGACTTATACATGCAGCAATGTTAGTATTAATCATCTAAGTATGCGCTTGTGATTTATACCGCCCATATAATCTTTTTGATTATACAAGCTACACGTACATATTTCATTACTGACTAAAGCAGTGCTAGAACCTACACAATATTCCTTTCAAAGCCTGATAGCACTGGCTAAATTTACATGGCTCCAGTACGTTGACTGAATCGTTCAATTTTATTGATATGCTTTTCTCTCATCTATACCCACCCCAGTACATGAGGAAGTTCCTAGTGTACCGCCTGCCGGGTACTGATGAAGCTATTGAAACAACCCAATTAGGGTGAGTCCATTGTTTTTCTGCAACTTTGTTTTCACTACAGGTGTCTGAGGTCAGGAGATATGACTTGTGAGAATCACACCATACGGAACCTTGATTTTGGTTACAGTTTTTAATCATCACCATTACATGTTATGAGTCAGCTACACAGGGGATATGAGAGTTTTGGTGTTTACACTGTATTTTATTGAATTAACATTTGTGCTAATTTTGTTTTCTATAGGTAGACCCAGTACTATCAGGTACTTTACACATTAGATGTTTGGGTGGTCATTGGTGTGAGGTTTCACCACATCACCACCTTGATTGTAGATAGATTTACAAATTCCTTTAGGTCCTGACAAATCGCCCCCATATTAATGATTAGGCGAGAAACATGTTGACCATACACACAAAAGAGCGCCTCATCTGAGACATTACCTCAGTCTTGCGCCTCTTGTTTTTTCTTTTTCTCAGGGTAGGAAACCCATTTATTAAAAACATTTTGTTGCTGGTACTCCCAATCCTGTTTTAATTCACTTACACACTATATTCCATCATCTACACTCACTAGGCCCCTCACCCCCACGGCACCAAAGGGCTTTTGGAAAAAGATCTCCGCCAAAGTGCCCCTCATAGGGAGCCCGTCAGGTATTGCAGCGCCGACCTGACGAGGAGCAGCCCTATGATGAAGCATGACACCCAGCCGGGTGTGTGAGGACCCTATATTCCAATAAAATGGATTCCCATCCCTGAACCTCCTATGCTCTTGGAACCATAGTCCCCTATAGCTGAGACTCTCTCTTTTTTATCTGACCAGGAACAGCATATCACTTGTTCTTTCATTGCTGAGAGGTGGACACAGGCCAAACCCCCTTTCTCCACCACTCTGCAAACGTGCCCCCTGGTGTGCTCTTTGTTGGGGGATGAAGTCCCCTTGCCTCCAGAGGGTCCTTGGGGGCTAACTAGCCCACCAGGTACCTCCAGTAAGCCCCACACAACTGGATTGCTGAGAGTGGTCCGAGGCCTTGCCCCCTTTTTACACCACTCTGCAAACGCGCCGCCTGGCGCACTGCTGCTTGGGGGATGAAGTCCACTTGTGTCCTGAGGTCCTCAGGACACAAGAGGACCTCATCGCCCCACTAGCAGTGCGCCAAGAGGCACGTTTGCAGAGTGGTGTAAAAAGGGGCGTGGCCTCGGACCACCTCTCAGCAATCCCACTGTGTGGGGCTTACTGGAGGTACCTGATGGGCTAGTTGGCCCCTAAGGACCCTTAAGATGCAAGGGGACTCAATCCCCCAACCCAGAACGCGCCAAGAGGCGTGTTTGCACAGCGGTAAAGGGAGGGGGCGGGGCCTCCGGCAAGGCTGTTTTTTCTTTACTTTTCATATTTTTAGAAGGTGCGCTGTGTGGCCCCCCTTCTCTTACCATTTTTTGGGCCCTGGGGACCCCATCCCCCAGGGCCTTAGCCATTTTTTTACTTAAAAAAATTGGAAGGGGGCTGCGTGGCCCCCCCTTCCCTGGGCCTCTTTTGGCCTCAGGGACCCCATCCCCCGAGGCCTGCCCTTGTTTTTTAATTATTATTATTGGAGGGGGGCTGCGTGGCCCCCTCCTGTGGCCACTTTTGGCCCCGGGGACCCCATTCCCTGGGGCCCGGCCTTATTTTGAAAAAAAATTATATTTATATTCAGGAGGGGGCCTTCTCTGGGCCACTTTTGGCCCCGGGGACCCAATCCCCCGGGGCATGCCCAATTTCTTATTTATTTTTTAAAGGGAGGGGGGCCGCGTGGCCCCCCTCCCGGGCCATTTTTGGCCCCGGGGTCCCCATCCCCCGGGGGATGGCCAATGCTTTTTTTAATTATTTTTTTTAATGGGAGGGGGGCCGAGTGGCCCCCCTCCCAGGCCACTTCTGGCCCCGGGACCCCTTCCCCTTGGGCCGGCCCTCAAGTTGGGGACTGTGGGGGGAACCCTAGTGCCCCCACTGTCCCTGCCAGCTCCCTGCCTCCTGCTGGAGCCGGCATTGCTTTTGGGCAAGGGGAGCTGCTGACATGCAGCTCCCCTTGCCCAAAAGCAATCTGCTTTGCTTCTTGGAAGCGAGAGCAGATTTCCTGCTCTCGCTTCCAAGAAGCAAAGCAGTGTTTGCTATGGCAGGGTGGGAGTCATGCTCCCGCCCTGCCATAGCAAACGGCAATGTCCCGGGGTGGGCACCCCGGGACATTACAGGAGCCGGCCCTGGGGGGTGGCAGTCCCCAGGGCCATGAAGGCTCTAGGAGGGGGGCCATGCGGCCCCCTCCCTATGTAAACATAGCCCCGGGGAGGTGGTGGTCCCCGGGGGTCCACTACGGACCCCGTATTTAATTTACTGAATGCCCCGGGGAGGTGGTGGTCCCCGGGGCAGTGTGGGGGAGGGGCAGGAGCCCCCCATACCTTTAATTTAAAAGAAAAAGCCCCGGGGAGGTGGCGGTGCCCGAGGCTGAAACGGGCCACGATGTCCCCCGCTCTTAATAATTAAAGCCCCAGAGAGGTGGTGGTCCCCGGGGTTGCGGAGGCTCCGCTGGCCCCCCATACCTTTAACAAATATTGCTTCCGGGACCTGGCCCACCCGGGGGCTTTAAGAAAATGAAGTGCGGGAGACCGAACTTCGTTTTTTAAAAAAATTCTTCCGGATTTGCGCACCCAGCGCGACTCTGACTGAATTTTTTTTTAAAAATGCTTTTTTTGGGAACAGGGACCGCTTGAGCAGGCCTAGGAGGTCAGGGTGTTTCTACCCTGCCCCCTTTTCTTCATTTTTAACTTTTGTTTCCTTTTTCTTGTGTTATCGAGTCACAAGATGGCTGCCAATACTTCCTGGTTTAGAGTGTTGGCAGCCAATCAAAATGAAGCTTGTACTCGGGAGGGTTCGCGGCTCCTCCTCGGTGTTCAGATATCGAAATTTTTATTTTTTGAATTTCTCAGGAACTACTAAACGGATTTACACCATTTAAAAAAAAGTTGCTTTCTGAACCAAGAGCTACCTTTTTGCCAAATTTGATGTAATTCTGTTCAGCAGTTCGGGCTGTAGCGTGTTCCAAAAATTCCTATGGAAATTAACATGGGGAAAACGTGTTTTGGGACCCCTTTTTCTCTCGGCCCCTGCTTTACGAATCACTCCCAAACTTTCAAGACAGGAGCTGACCTGAGCTGGTTATTAGTTTGGAAAATTTCGCGAAGATTCATCAAACGGCACCAAAGATATTGGCAAAAGAAAAAACGCTTTTTGAATAGAAACAAGGTCCTAACTATAACTACCTACTGGCGACCGCCAGCAGGTAATACATATATATATATATATATATATATATATATATATATATGTGATCAAGGCCGTGTTTGGCCGAAACGCGTCAGGGCGATAGTGGTGGTTGAGCAATAAAAATACTTGCAAGCACATCAATTGGGTTCGTGTCCGTCCTTTCCCGAGCGAAGGGAAGCAGAGAAGAACGGCTATATATATATATATATATAGCGAACGTCATTGAAAATATAAATCATACACTCCAAGATGCCTGAACCATGCTTTATTGATAAGGCTGCTCACCCCTATATAAATTCTGAATTCATTTGTTTTACATAATTTCCTATTGGGTGTTACATTCCTGCCTCCATTATTTTCTACAGCTCTCTGTTGCAGTACCTCTGAGTGACCTTATGTAGTCCTTGAGTTACTCCAGGCTTTTGCTGAAGTACATTCACTACTATTTTGTCACCGTTAGGGCTGTAGTAACTTCATCAGTGTGTTTTGTGAATAGCAGTAAGCTTACTCTGTTGTGGGTGGGTGTTTGTGGTAGACTGTCTCTCCTCAAATCCCTTACATTTTGTTTGCAGGTAAGTATTCTCAATTTTCCTGCCACTCACTCTCACTCCTGCCATATGTAGACCTATAAGTGCAGTTATCTCCGCCACCTTGGTGGAGATCTCTGCAGAGAAAAGATAAGAGAGGTGGAGTCTCCACTCAGGTTTGTGAATATCATTTTGCAGTATGTGAGTGGTACTACCACAGTACTACTTCACAGACTGCAAAATGTAGTTTGTGAATAGGTCCCAAAGTGCAATTTGCTACTGCTGTGGTATCATTTAGACTAGTTTACTACAACAGCATGTGTGAGGTTTTTCTAAATTGTATTTGATCTATATGAATTACAGGAGCATGCCTTCTTACTCAAAATTAAAACTTTGATCATATATTGCCACTACTCTGGTCCCTTCACTGTGGGGGGATTCATAAACAGCATTTTGTAGTACATTTAGTAGTACTACAACAGTACTATTAAAGTACCAGAAAATGCTGTTCACAAACCTAGAAGACTGAATCTCCACCTCTCCTATCCTTGACCACTGGAGTAGCTGGAAAATAGGGTACATGCACTATTAAATGGGAGGGATTTAGGATGGAGTGGGGAGGTTTTTAGGGCGAATTAGGAATTGATTTAGGGAGAGACATGCACCCACCCACAAAACAATAAGCCCATCCCTAACACATAATGCACTTCGAAAAATACTACAGCTAAAAAGAACCCAAAACAGTCATAAATGTACTCCAGCTCAACGTTGAGGTAGGTCCAGCACCACACATTGTCAACCACTGGTACTTTAACAGTTTCCCTTAAAAAATAATGGAGGTAGGGACTTAAAATAAATCCCCATGGGAAATAATGTTAAATTAAAATAAATGATTTAAAATAGTTATAAATTACTAAAAAATATATATCATTTAATATCACATGTAAATTACTTCAATTGTATCTCACTTTTTATGAATAGCCTAGTGGTTGTTTAATTAAGAGAATTCATTGAAAACATTATGGGCCTGATTGAGGGTTCACCGGGCAGGCTATTCCATCACAAATGTGACAGACATCCCACCCACCATATTGCATGAATATAATGTACATGTAATACAATGAACAAGATATCTGTTAGGTTTGTGCCTGAGTAACCCATTCACCAAACTTTAAATCAGGCCCTATGCTTCAAAAGGGATTACCAGATGTAGGACCCACGATTTTAAATCAATAAATTAATTCACTACATTTCTGCCTTTTGACTATGTTTTATTTAAGGAATCCTGATCTATGTTTTGTGTTAAGAGAGAGCAGGAAAGAGAAATGCCTATTCCCAGTTTAGGCTGCCACCCTTTGCAATACTCTCATGCTAGCTTAAGAGATCCTGAAAACAATTAAAAGCCTGATTGTCCCATTTGTAAGTTCACATAGCAGCCCAACCTTAGCCTGTTTAGATGTACAAAGCACATTGAGTTGATTTTTTTACTAGCCTGCTCCCATAAACTATACTAGAGTGTTGTTCAAATGTTACTCCTGCTTTGTCTCTCTAGCACTACAAGACTACTCCTGTGATGCCATCCTTATTGGAAATCGTCCAAGCCCTCCTAAAATCCTTGAAATTATTTGATCCTAAATTTTATTTCAGAAGTGTTCCTTTTGTGCCTTCTTTGTATTTCTTTATGTAAACAATTAACAAGAAGTACACCCAGGTTGCAGCATTTATAGAATTGATAGTTAGCAATAACTAAGGGGCTTCACAGAAGATCGTAAAGCATATAAGACCAGCCTTAGTGCTTTGTATTGTCTGTTACTTTGTCTTACACTTTCACAGTTGTAATATACTATTATTGTGTACAATTTCATAATTTAGGCTAATTCACACTGGTCATAATAAAAAATCAAATATTATAGAGACATCTAGTGTGTTTAATGCTTTAAGTTACTGGTGTAAGTGGCCCCTCTTAAAATCGGGGTTTGCCTGCAGGGGAGGAGGTTGTCCCACATCCCCTGCCAGCCCACATGTCCACTCCAGGCCCTATTTCCACAAGAGGATTCATATCTCCTCTCTCCACTTCTGCTTATGTGAGACGAGGGAGCCCTGGCACTATTGCACTGTGGACAGGTAGGCTATGCAGCTCCTTTTTCCTACTGATTCAATGAGAAAAGCATGACTGTCCTTACATTGGTAGAAGTTGGGAGTGGGACCTGACACATCTTTCATCCTAAGCCTTGCATTCTGGCATGCACTGGCTAGCAGGATGGGGATACCGAGATCGCAACTCTCACAGTCCCTGACAGGCACCTGTATGGGATCGAAGGCTGATGTGCATGGCGCCGAAGGCCCAAAGGGCAACATAATCGTTCTTAGCCACAGGACAGTCTGTGGAAGGGGGGGCATGTCTCTAACTTGGACCATGTCCAGAGGGTATCAGGAGGCGGGAGGGCAACTGAAGAGACGTAATGTGTACCTGCCTTCATGGAGAGTTGAATATGCCTGTTTAAGCCTCTCACCCCAAAACTATGTGGCTTCTCAGAGCACCTGAATGTCCAAGTAGGCCAGTATAGCAGACAATTAACAGGAAATATAAAGGATATGCCTTTGACAGCTGTGTTGTGCCACAGACTCCTGAATGTAGACATGTGGGAGGTATACCTCTCAATGATTATTGTACCTCTCAGAGATGGACATGCAATGAAAGGTAAGTGATTGACTCTGGTGAACTGCAGCTCCAACAGGGAAAAGGAGAATACTTGAGCTAATGATGGTAGGCTCTGAGGAGGGCAGGTCTACTCATTTACTTATTGGACTAACATTTGTCTTGGACAAGGGTAGGATTCAGTTAGGCATTTTTGTCTGATAGTGCAATTGTAATGGTCATTCAGAGAGGAGAGCCATCTATCCACCATAGGGAGTCAGGTGGTGTAGAACGTGATGGAATAAATATTCTCTCAGAGTAAACCAAATCATCCAGAAGATGAAGGCTTCCTTCTCATGAAGGAATTGGCTGGGCTAACCAGAAACTCACTCTGCGAAAGGGATAACATATATCAAAATCATGTGTTAGGGCTTTTCTGCTTGCTTTCTCTGGGGACCTTCAGCTAGGCAAGGCCTGCTACTAAGGGTTTTCCCCCCAGCACTACTCTTTACTCCCTTCAGGTGACTGCTAAAGTGAGGAAGAGTGTTCGTGAAGATAGAGGCACTTTTTTATCCCGCAATAATATATGGAGTTACACAAACCTCTAGTTCAAAGGACACGGATTGTTCAAACCTCCCTTTGCAACTGCCATCTTACTTCATAAAACAACGCTTGGAGTTTTCTATTACAAATCGGTATTGGTGTGATAGTTCTGTTGGGTCAATGAAAGCAACCCATGCCTATAACTCTCAACAATGTTAGAATTTCAAATAAAAACCCTGCACTGGCATGCAATGTTCTAAAAACATGGAGCTTGAAGGCAAACCAACTCCTCAACCAGATTACATGGCTAATGCCTGCTGGTCCAAGAACTTTCCAGCTTGCAACAGATGATGCTTGGAAAAAATGGTAAATCTTTTCACTCCCTCTCCATAACTACACAGGGAGAAGTGTACTTTTAAAACACTATCACAAACCTCACTGTCACTCATTGGAATTGGTGCATTGCTAGGCCATTTTCCACTGTCATTGCTGGACTTTCCCATCATCACCTAAGATAGCTGGCAATTCTTGGATATCATATTCTGATACACATGTTCCAATTCTTGGTCCAGTGTGATGAACAGAGCTCCCTTCCCATCATCTCTGTCTTGCACAATATAATCTACATTCCCCCTTATTATTAGCAATAGTATGTAAACACTACACTATCACACATTAACATCAATGTACCGGTAAATCTCAGCATTTAGGATGTCTAAGTATGCTCTGTGGGTATGTCTTTAGAACACTTAAGATGAATATTATTTTTGAAGCAAGCACCATATAGGGTACCAGATAAGGCTAATGTGTAACTGTGAACATATGTTGCCTAATAGTCCTCCGCTCGAGTTGAAGACTATTTAATGGCTTTATGGAGTGCGGCCTCCACCAAAAATAACACTATTAGAGCACTGAGCAAACAACATGAAATAAAAAGAAGAAATGTGAAGAGTAACATAGCCAGACAACAGAAGGAGGCAACAAGAGGAGGTGCATAGAGACCAGAACATGACAGGAAGCTGTACCTTCAGGCGTTTTGGGCATTTCATCAGCAGATCACAAGCATCAGTTGACGTGTGCACACAGCAAATGAGGGTCCTCTAAAGTTTAGAAGGGTTCATAAAGTTATCACCTATGAAGACAAGATGGTCCATATGTTGGTAGCAGAACCTGAGAAGGGGCAACAGATTTTGAGTTTAGCTCTCACTTCCGAAGGCAGAGAGGGGCAGTCTTTTAAAATGGGTGCCATGTGGTCAAACGTCCTCATGAAAAACACAGTCCGGCTGTGGCATGAAAGGCTGCTTTCAATGGGGCAGGATAGGATTGACGAGAAGGCTATTGCCAGAGTCTGGACTTGAAATGATGAGAGGATGGGCAGACAATTTGAGCTGTTCTTGCACTTGAAGTTAGTCTTGCATTAAAATGGCTATTATTTATACACAACTGGTAGGAGTGAATATTTGCAGGATCAGTGTTTACACTTTAATCCCTTAATCTACTAAAGTGTTTATGTCACTATGTAAAGTTTCCAGTTGTTACTGTCTCCACTGTATAGAGCTTTGCCTAAATGCTCTGTCCTCTTTCTTTGAGGACAGTGATGGAGCAGGGAAAATAAAAAAAATTAACCCCTAACAAATTTTATAATTAATTAAATAAAATGTTCGTTTAAATGTATTAATCAACACTGTATGTGTGGGAATGGTAATATGCCAATGTGTGTGCTAAATAATCTATTAATGGATGTCCGTGTGTCTAATTATAACATAAAAATAAATGCGTACTAATTAAAAATAAATGCATGTTTGTGCTTCATAGAAATAAAACGTGTTGTTGCAAAAACAATAGTGATGGTAAGTAAGGAACAGCTTAAATGTTGCTTTCTGCTAGGTAATAACTAATTGGGGTACGTAGACGACGGGAGGGAAACGAAAGGGCTATTTTTCTCTATTTTAATTATGTTTTGTTTGCCTCAAATTAGTGCTTCTAAAAGTATAACCGAGTGGCGATATAAAATGGCCGCCAGTGGGAAGATGTGCGCAGGCGCAAGGGGACACATGACACGGGATGAAATCGGAGAAAAACTAAACCTCGTGAGGTTACTGAGACGCTAGGATGCAAGAAATGGTCAAGGCTGGTGTGACCTAATTGAACTGATAGTGTGCCATGATGATCAGCAGAAGACCCGTGGGAAACAAGTTTAAGAGAAAGGACAATGACTGCGGAGTTCTCGAATGTGTCGAAAGAAGTTACAAATGTACTGATCGAAACGGATGAAAAATGTTTAAGCGTATGGGAAAGGAAATGATCCAAGGACCCTTGAATCCAAGAGAACTTGATTAAAAGAATGAATAAGATGACATGCATGGACCAATGAAAGAAAAGCGTGTTATTAATGTTGCAACAGTTAGTTAGCAAAGTTAGAATTAGGGTATAAGAGGGCCTACTCTTAGTGGGAGGGAGTCAGTCGCGGTTGCAGTCACAGTCAGGAGAGGAGTTGGAGAGTCGTGTTGGTGGCTTCCAGTGCTGGGTGGTCCTGATCGATCCCTTACTGAACGGGAGATGCTGAAAGACTGTTAGATGAGACGGGTTGCAGGTAGCTGATGCTGACGAGCTGAAGTTGCTGTTGCTGTCTTAATTTTCCAGTTGAGTATGAGAATCAGGCTATTTCTAATTCTTAACTTAGGTTAGAAATCATTAGGCTAAATTAGGAAGCTAGGCAGGTAATTAGGGTTTTGGCTTCATGACAAAAATTTCCTTTCTGCAATAAATTGATTATGCTTAATAAATATTTGAATTTAAGAATGAATAATTGAATAAAGTATTAAATTCTTTCTCATGCTTTTTAAAATTATATAAAATTTAAGATTCTTTAAAACCAAATGACTCAGTGGTTATTTTCCTAAATGATTGTGACATCAGTAATTGGTTATTGTGATTCAGCTGGTCTTAATCACTATGAACTAATTTCTTACATGAATGATTCATCGACAAAACAATGAGCAGGAATATCTTAAGAAATAACTAAAAGAAAGTGACAAATTAAGGTAATAAGATATCCTGGCTCTTCCAGCGGTACATAAATGGTGTTCTCCATTTAGTCCTCATGCTTCTCCTAGGAGTGCAGAATTCATAAAGGTGTAAAGGAAATCCAGGAGTGTGCGTGTGTGTTAGGCGATGTTTATGGGCCCCATCGTCATGTGGATATGAGAAATATAGTTTGCCCCTGGATGACCTATAAGTGACCTGGGAGGAGAATAGTTTTTATTGTACGCGCTGCATCAACAGTCTGCATCCACTGGAATGTGCACACTCACTCATTTAAGAGCAGAGTAGGGCATACCTATTCCATCAGATCCTTTATGTCAGATCCAATACCACTCACCTGAGTACTTATGCCTCTGCAGAAGTGAAGACTATCCACCTATGCCCCCTGTGACCAACCCCCAACCTGATGATAGCATACACCACGGCTGGGGAATCGCCCCACAGGAAAGTGGGGTTGGGAAGAGAGAGAGAGAGGAAAGAAGATGTCTTCTGTTGCTCAGGTGTGGCACGTAGGCTGGAGTTTTCCGGTAGATGGGAAGAATTATGGATGTTAGCGCCAAGCCTTCTGGTTCAGGAGTCATATTTTATGGTACTTCGATGGATATGTGTATCTGGAAGGTAAACATAACCAATCACCTTCTAGTTCTGTGATACCTTAACAACATGCATACTACATTGCTTAGCTCAAGGGTGCAGTTTGTTTCCTAGTATGGTAGGTACTTCCGTCTTTTCTTACATGAATATGTTCTAAAGCAGCCCCTGCATTAACCTTCTCATGAACATAAACCTCTCTGAAAGAAATGTAAAAAAAAATCAGGAATCAGAGCCTGGGTTATCACTTCTATTGTTTGACTCATTTTTGTCTAGTTCAATCGTACCACTTCATACACACTTGGTCTCCTTGTAAAATGCCTTTTTTCAAGTGCTCTGAAAACATGCCATCAACTTTGAAAGACTTTTATTACTTGTTAAGAAAGTCTTAAATGCCAAATAATTAAGCTGTTTCTTCACAACTCATTTGATGGTTGAAATGCAATCTCGGTTAAAGTTGTAGGAAAGTTCACGCTAGCCTGCTTGCAGTTAGTCTTTGCTTTCCAGGGGCACTCGCATAGCTGTGATAATACTGCTTAACGCTTTTAACCAATGATCTTCTTTTTCTTTTCCAGGAGCGGGATCTGGAGATCTGCTCAGGAGCGGGGATCCAGCTGAACAGACCAATGATGACATCCTTTCAGGAGTTTTCTCACATAAGTTGAGCACACGGCTCACAGGAGCTCTTCTCTCTTCAAGGGTTAGTAAGCCAAGCAAGGCTGCAGGAACTTGAGTGTAGTATTTCTACTGCTACACCCAAGATGGCCGCCGTTCCTGACACCTTGGGATATTGTGAAAAGCCCATGTCTTCTAGATGGAACCCATAATGGAGGCCTTTCCAGTTGGACTAGAAAAACCAAAACCAAAGAGAGGTCTATATGGCTCGGAGGAATATTAAATTGTGATCAAGAAGGCTTTAAAGGCCTAGTGTATGCAATAAGGGTGGCCTAAGGGCCCTGGAGATCTATGAACAACCATCAATTGGGCCTAGTGTGTGCAATGTGTTTGGGAAGGGCAGGAAAGGAATATCAGACATTGCAATTTGTGAATACTGTGGGGTACATACCACACAAGTTTGGGACTAGCGCAGGGTGCATACCATGCATGTACAGCATGGCACAAAACTATAGGTACATTTATGCAATGTTCCTCCACTCAAAGAATAATTCTGAATAATCTGTCATTTTTGCAGTAGCAAAACCAGAGAGGTGGGAGCCTGGGAGCCCCTGCTACTTGTGACTTCATAGAATAGTGCAAGCCAAGCAGTATTCTTACCATAACCTGTTAGCAAGAAACTGGGTAATGGACTGTGTAATTGAAGTTTGTGAACCGTTTATGACTGTTAGTGTTTTTGCATGTGGATGGGTATTTTGGAAGACCAGATCTCATGTTCGTGTGGAGCAAGGCAAATAGTGTGGAGTGGCTGAGTTTAATTTCAGTAGCAGCGCTTGCAGGTGTCTAGTTTTATGAGCATCCGCAGGAGGGGGGCTATATTTGATTATGTGTGAATGCTCCAGCAGTATCTGTTTTTTTCTGATGGAGAGAGCCTGTGGAGCTGCTGAGCTGTGTAGGCACAATGTTCTGTGCTTGTCCCTCCCTCTCAAGCAAAGGGAGGAGGGATTTTTAATGTCTCTCATCGAGGGGTGTGTGTGATTTCTAATGCTTTCAATTCAAGGGTGGATGATTTCTAATGAAAGGTCCCAGCATGGGAAGGGCATCCCCAGGAGAAGGTCTGAGATCATCTAGGACTCAAGGCAAAAACGTCTGGAAGGCAGTTTTAAGCCAGCACTGTACAAGTTCCCCAAAGCTTTACCAAAGTGAAAGAAATACAAACATTTTTGGTAACAGTGATATACTGGGTAAAAGGGCGAGGATTTTGTGATGGCACTATGCTATCAATTTATACCATCTCTTTGGGATTTTCTTGAAAGCAAAGAAGATATCAAGAGTGACAGGGCTTGGTATAATTTAGATTCTTGGTTTTATAAAAAAATGCCAGGTACAACAAAGAAAAGCACTCTGTGCGGGGTGTTTAGTAGTCAAACATATGGGTAATTGTTTGGATGAAAGTCTAAAAGTTGTCAATGGAGAGCTAAAATGGACTACAAACAAAAGAGGTTGGATCGTATCTTTGAAGTACTCATTGAAAAGAAAAACTGGCAATTTTGGATTTAAGTCTCCGAAGTTAGTGGTAATTTTTGCAACCAATCCCCTTTTCAACCATTTTTAGGTCACAACTGACAGCCCTAATTGACACACTTAACAGTGAGGACAAGAGAAATCCATTTGCTTGGTCAAATCATCAAGACTGCTGTACAAGGGGTTTGATGATGGTAATTATGCAAAAATGGATACATTCATAAAATTGCTGAATTAAATTAACACGCCATGCCCGAGCCGTCTGTCAATTGCAATCTTATAGTTCAACCTGGCCACATGTATCTGCTTTAATCATATATTGCAAACCAACATTATTTCACCCTCCTTTCATTGTAACAACCTGGTACCTATATAAAAAATGAAACCAACCAAGAACCACTTCTATGAATTATTGGATGATTAATCTGTTAGCTAGATTCCAAAGGCAAAATTGAATTGGAGTAGTTGCTGAACTGGACTGCAGACAGGAACAAATTGAAAAAACTGGATTTAAGACTAAGACTTGTTCTGTGTATGATACAATAGCATTGTGTTCTCTAGCAGAAAGTGCAGTCCATTCTATTTCAATTATTTCTGCCATATGGTAGCCTGCTTCGCTACATTTGGTTGAATAAGCAGGAAACAAATGTGGTGCAATTTGGCTTCTTTAGGTTTGGACAAGGGTCTTTTAAATTTGGACCAGCTTTTAATCTTAATATAAGGGTACCAGTATGTTTAGGTAAGGACATACATTTCTGCTGCACTGGAAACAGCCAAGATTTTTACATCTAAGTTGTATGGGCAAGGTCTCTCAGTTTTGATGTATGCAGATGACTTATGGATTCTTTTAGGGCTTGGTGGAGGGGTCACACCACCGTACAATTTGCTCCAGCTACGCCAAACTTATGGTTCCTCTGCTCTATTTATAGTCAGGGAAGCTCCTGGGCTTATGCGGACAGAAACTGCACTAGCTCTGCCGGTATAAAGCTTTGACCTGATGATCCATCCGCCACAGGGCTGTCAGGTTCAAGTGATGGTTGTTGTGCTGTATTTATTGCAGGGCAACGCCATTCTTTTTCCCTACCGGGGACTGCCAAATGAGGCACGGTGGTCCTGGCTACAGAAATCTAACAATGGCCCACTGGTATAGGGAGAAAGCTCCCTGCATGTCATGTATATATTTTGTTGTTTTCTGAAAACAAACTTGCTTGGAAAACAAAAACAACTTTGCTGAGTGGGTACAACATACAAAGGGCCTGATTTAGAGTTTGGCAGATGGGTACTCCACAACAACGTGACAGATATTACCTCTGCCTTATTACAAGTACATCATATCCTAGTACACTTGTAATAAGATGAACAGGATGTCTGTCACATTTGTAACAGAGTACGTGTGTGCCAAACTTTAAATGAGGCCCAAATTTCAGTGCGTTCAATGGAGCTGCAACACCAGCACAGAGATCCAACTTGTCTGATGGGGAGCTCTAAATATGACAGTCAGTGCTCCTTGTATGTGGGGGGGCTGTTAAGGTTCAAGCTCAAAGTAACTGCTGATTTTAGGGGGAATACAACATCTCTATTATAGCAGGTGCTTCTCCTGCAGTCCAGTGCAGACTCCATTGTGGGGTTGCTTTTGTCTAACACTCTACTATTAAGGCTCTGATTACAAATGAAACGGAGAGGAATTCCTGTGTGGAATTCTGCTATGCTCCATCACATCTGTTAGAAATTGGGTTTCTGGTTGGCAGAGGTGTGCACCCTGTCCAAGCAGGAACCACAATCCTAGTTAGGGTAAGTCACAACAACACCCTAAATTAACCTGTGCCCACCCCTTGGTAGATTGGCACAGAACAGTCAGGCTTAACTTAAGAGGCAATGTGTAAAGTATTTGTGCAACACTTCAAACCGTAAAACAGTGAAAACACCATGCAAAAGATACCACACCTAGTTAGAAGAATACAATCAATCAGTCAGGGATTTGTGAAGCGCACTACTCACCCGTGACGGTCTCAAGGCACTGGGGGGGGAGATTTCGGGCAGCTCTGGCTCATCCGAAAAGAGGTATTGAGGCTCTTCCTGAGTGCTTGCAGTGTGGGGGTTCATCTGATGCTGAGGGGGAGTTCGATCCAGGTCTTGGCTGCAATGTAGGAGAAGGATCTTCATCCCGTTCTGGCTCTGTGGATGTGTGGAATTTCAGCCAGGGCAAGGTCGACGGAGCGGAGGTTCCTCTTAGGGGCCTAAAAGGAGATTCTTTTGTTTAGGTATTGGGGTCCAGTGTTGTGGAGGGCTTTGTAGGTGTGTGTGAGCAGCTTGAAAGTCACTCTCTTTTTGACGGGGAGCCAGTGGAGGTCTCGTAGGTGCTGAGTGATGTGGTCTTGTTGTGGGATGCTGAGGACGAGTCTGGCTGCGGTGTTCTGGACGGTCTGGAGTTTGTGGAGTAGAGATTTGTTGATTCTGGCATAGAGGTAGTTTTCGTAGTCAAGTCTGCTGGTTATAAGTGTGTGGGTAACGGTCTTTCTGGACTCGGGGGAACCATTTGAAGGTCTTGCAGAGTATGTGGAGGGTGTTGAAGCACGTGGACGATATGGCGTTGATCTGTCAGTTCATAGTGAGGGAGGAGTCGAGTAAGATGCCGAGGTTGCGGGTGTGGGTGTGGGAGGATTGCCAAAGGCGGGGCGCCACCAGGTGTCATCTCATGCACAGGGGGTGGAGCCCAGGACGAGGACTTCAGTTTTCTCCGAGTTCAGCTTCAGGCAGCTGCTGCTCATCCAGGATGCGACGTACTTCATTCCTTCCTGGAAACTGTGTCTGGTGATGTGGGGTTCCTTGGTGAGGGAGAGGATGAGCTGGATGTCGTCGGCGTAGGATACTATGCTGAGTCTGTGTTTTCTGATGATGGTTGCGAGTGGGGCCACGTAGATTTTGAAGAGCATGGGGTTGAGTTAGGATCCTTGGGGTACTCCGCACCTGATCTCTGTGGGTTCGGAGAGGAAAAGGGGGAGTATGATTCTTTGAGTTCGGCCAGCGAGGAAGGAGCGTTTCCAGTCTAGGGCAGTTCCCTGTATGCCAGCGTCGTGGAGTCTGGGGGCTAGTGTGCAGTGGGAGACGGTGTCGAATGCTGCTGAGAGGTCTAGTAGAATGAGGGCTGTCGAGTGGACCTGGTCGAGGAGAGCGCATATGTCGTCCGTGGTGGCTAGGAGGGCGGTCTCGGTGCTGTGGTTGCTGTGGAATCCGGTTTGAGAGGTGTTGAGGATGGAGTTGGATTCTATGAAGTTTGTGAGCTGGTTGTTGACGATCTTCTCGGTGACTTTGGTGGCGAAAGGGAGTAGAGAGATGGGTCTGTAGTTCTTGATGTCCGTTGGGTCTGCGGAGGGCTTCTTGAGCAGGGGTTTGACTTCTGCTCATTTACAGTCATCGGGGAAAGTTCCTGTTTCGAGGGTGCAGTTGATTGTACGTCGTAGTTCAGGTGCTATGGCGGAGGCGGCCCTGTGGAAGATGTGTGGCGGGCAGGGGTCAGTAGGAGCTCCGGAGTGTATGCTCCTCATGGTCTTTGCGGTGTCTTCTGTGGTGACCGGGGTCCAGGCGGTGATGGCCGGCTGGGTTGCATCGCTGATGGCCGGTGTTGTGTCGGTGCCTTGGTTCTGTTCATCGAAGTTGTCGTAGAGAACCCTGCTCTTGTGATGGAAGAAGAAGCCGAGTTTGTTGCAGAGGTCCTGGGATGAAGGGACGTCAGAGTTTTTGCTGGGGGGTTTGGTGAATCCTTGTATGATGCTGAAGAGTTCCTTGGAGTTGTGGGAGTTGGAGAGGATTCTGTCCTGGATGAAGTTCCTCTTCAAGAATAGAGCTTACTTTAATGAACAAAACAAGACTGAAACTACAAAAGGTCAAAAAGAAGAGCCGGAGTTATGAATATTTAAAGAATATCTTGAATTATAGTGCTTAATAGCTTAAAGCAACCAACCAGGGCTATCTGGCCGCGCTTATCGGGTCAAATATGAACATTCAGGACAACGGCAATAGAGTGTGGGTCGGATACAGTGACCAACTTTGACCCGCAAAGTACTTTGTATGCAATTACTTTGGTTGCGCCATGGACGGAGCTGAGCTGCGTGGAGCAGGAGATGATGCCTCAGCACCGAAGTACAGATTTCGTAGGCGATGCATCATCATCGAGATGCACAAATCCGGGATACAACATCATCCAACCCTTCTGTTGTATGGGTTTCGTTGTTGTTGAGCCGCCCAGCCAGAAAAGCAATGTCTCCGAAGTGGCGATGCATCGGAGTTGAGGGAGAGGCTTCAGTTCTGACCAGTGCAACAACAGCGATGCATGGGTTTCTGTAGTTGCAGCACTTTTCACCCATTTCCAAGGGCCCAGAACTGGATTGGCACCACTTGG
Source organism: Calotriton arnoldi (assembly GCA_963921515.1). Classification (NCBI taxonomy): domain Eukaryota; kingdom Metazoa; phylum Chordata; class Amphibia; order Caudata; family Salamandridae; genus Calotriton; species Calotriton arnoldi. The sequence goes on from CAWUFW010010065.1 coordinate 394,359, forward strand.
CAGGGCAATACTCTCAGATTGCTGTTGCTGAATGTATTGAAGTCTTTTATATCCCTGACACTTCTAACAGTAAGCAAGCCAACAAGCCCTTGGAGTCACTTTGGTTCTGAGTTGTAAAGATGCAGGTACAGTCCTTCTCACTTCCAGGTAAGGAGGGCAGCAGGCAGCAGGTCAGGCACAGCAGAGCAGTGGTGCAGCAGAGTCCAGCGGAGTGACAGTCCTTTCAGCAGCACAGCAGTCCTTCTTCCTGGCATAATATCCACAGGTCCGGAAGTGTACTGCATTGGTGGTGTCAGAGGTCCAGTACTTATACCTAGGTGTGTCTTTGAAGTGGGGAGACGTCAAAGAGAGGTTGTTGAAGTGCACATCCCTGCCCTTCCTGCCCTGGCTCCAGACTCACTACAGGGGGGTATGCAGCTCTTTGTATGGGGACAGGCACAGTTTATTCAGCTATAAGTGTCAGCTCCTCCCTCCCATCCTGCGCAGGATGGCCCATCAGGATGTGGCTGGCCCACCAATAACACCTAAGCTCCCTTTGTGTGTGACTGTCTGGAGGGAATGCACACAGAGCAGAGGTCAACCACCTCAGATGTGTATTCAGAGAAAGGCAGAAGGCATAGAATTGTTAAAGTAATAAAATGCCAACTTTCTAAAGTGGCATTTTCAGACTTGCAACTTGAAATCCAACTTTACCATAAGTTGTGAATTTAAATTGTGAGTCCAGAGACAGCAAACTTGAAAAGTCTATATTTTCCCAGTTGGGAATTGCACTTATAAAATGTAATACGGTAATCCCAATGTTAACCTATGGGAGAGATAGGCCATGCAGTGGGGAAAAAGGAATTTATTCGCTTTTCACTATCAGGACATTTAAAACTTAAAAGAACATGTCTTACTCTTTAGATACATGGCACCCTGCCCTGGGGCTGCCCAGGGACTACGTTAGGGGTGACTTATATGTAGTAAAAGGGAAGGTGTGGGCCTGGCAAGAGGGTTAGCTTGCCAGGTCGACATGGTAGTTTAAAACTGCACACATAGGCTCTGCAATGGCAGGCCTGAGACATATTTAAAGAGCTACTGAAGTGGGTTGCAAAATCAGTGCTGCAGGCCCACTAATATCATTTAATGTATAGGCCCTGGGCATGTATTGCACTTTACCAGGGACTTATAAGTAAATTAAATATACCAATAGTGGATAAGCCAATGTGACAATGTTTAACATGGAGAGCACATGCACTTTAGCACTGGTTAGAAGTGGTAAGCGCCCAGAGTCTTAAAACCAGGAAAAATTAAGTCAGCAAAACAGGAGGTCAGAAGGCAAAAGTCAGGGGAAATCATGCCAAGGATGCCAGGTCGAACAACAACTGATGTAGCTTTTTCATACCCTGTTTTTAGGGATGTGTGAAACTAGACCAGAGTTTACTGGCCGGAAATTGCAGACAGTAAAAGTGCTTTCAGCTTTAGCTGCAATAGCAGTCAGGTCTCTTCAGCCATCCCCACCCAACTAGTTTATGTAGCAATAGGGAACATTCAGTGCGCCATCCTTGCAGGGAAATTTCCCCCCATCCCTTCCCTGCATTCTCAAACCCCTTATTCGCAATCTGCAGAAAAGCTCCTGCTCCCATTTAGCAGATGGTAAATGGCAGCATTAAACCCCTTGGAATAAGGATTACCATGCCCAGTTCCCCACACGTTTATTCCCCATTCTGAAGTATTTGATTCATAATTGGTTGGTACTGGTGGGGTTTTACTACTTGGTACTAGTAATTACTGGTGCTGAGTTTGCACTCCACAAGTACCACGTAACTCATACTTAAATGCGCAAATTGAAGAGGTACTACACCCTGTATTAGAACCTCATAATCTAAGTTTTGAGAGGTCTATTTTTAGACAACATACCCCCAAAGGCTTTATTGAAGTTTTAGTTGAATTCCACTGCACATTTTTAGTCACAATTTTAATCAACTTGCAAGCATGAAAACCTCTGCTAAATTTATTGACAGGTGTAGCGCATTAAAAACCAAGGGGCATATTTACAAGATAATGACGCAGCGCGGTGCTGCAAGCCATCTTGCTGTGCCGAGCTGCATTATTAGGAAAGTGCAAAGATGTGTTGTATTTTAGGGGTGGGCGGAATTTGCGTAGTCGCGTTACGCAAATGTCCGCGAAATTGTAAAAAATCTCCGCGAGCACGCAGAAACTCCGCGAAGACGCGGAGTTGCATGTCCCGCCCGTTCGCGATGTGTTTTTGCGTGCTCGTGGGGAAATATATCGCTAACTTGCCCATGCGGTCGCTAATGGGCGCGGCCATCTTGTCTTTCACTTGTCCCGCCCGCTCGCGGTGGTTATTTCCTGTTCCGGGTAGCGTATTGCATGCTCCCGCCCGCTCGCAATTCTTATTTACTGTTCCGGGTCGCGTATTGCATGCTCCCGCCCGTTCGCGATAAGTATTTCCTGTTCGGGAACCCGTATTACGTGTTTGTGACGCTTTTTGCGTGCTCGGGGGGGAAATATCGCACAAACTTGCCCATGCGGTCGCAATGGGCGCGGCCATCTTGTTTTTCACTCTATTGCTATGGTTCTGGGCCTGCTTTTCAATCCTCCCTCTATCTTTTCAATCCTTTGTTTCTGGAAACTTTTTTTGATCTTTTTATTTATTATCTATCTCTCTATTTTTCTGATTCTATATTTTGAGTTTTTTCTACTTTTTGTGTGTTTTTCACTACTTTTTCAATCTTTTTCTACTACCTGCTTTTTTTCCATTTCTTTTACTTACTTTTTTAATTCCTACCTTTTTTTTTCCGCCCCCCGCTTACCCAGAACCATGGCAAAGGGCCACAGGACTCGTAGCCAGAGCCGCAACCGCCTTCCTTGCGGAAGGCGGCGCCAAAAAGGGGTGCAGGTACGGGCCTTATTTGGTGAGGCGGAGGTGGCCGCACTGTTTTTTTTTATGCAGCACCACCTCCCCTTAACCCTGGCAGCAGGCGGCAGGCCTGGGTCCGGGTACGGGCTCCGGGAGCGTCGGCAGCGGTGGGGCAAGGTGTGTCGGGCGGTGTTTCGCTGCTCTGGTGTCCGGCGCACCAATAACCAGCTGACGCACCGGTGGTCCGATATTCTGGACCGGGAGCAGGACCTGCTGGACCTGCTAGGAGTGGAGGTCCCGGGGCTTGGTGAGTAGCTATTTAATATTACTACTTTGTGTTCTTCTGCTCTGTGTTATATATTGCGAATATATATTTTTTCCGACCAGCAAGAATGCTGCTGCTTACATTGCAGGTAAATTACGTATAAAAATCTTCTGTGATTGTTATGACACAGGTGCTCGGCGCTAACTTTGCGCTCGCTTGGCCTGATTATGTAAGAGTTTACTTTAGAGAACTTAAGTTAGGTAATGCTAGAAAGACTCTAGTCCTTCCTTTGTCCTCCTGCCACTAAGAAGAGATAGTGGTGGATTGATAGGTTTAGTTTTCAAATTCAGCTTTATTCGATTTTTTCTTACAGTAAAAATCATAAAAGCACAATTAAAAGAGACATTTCAATTATAATACACAGTAAAAAGCAATCAGAGTCACATACTTAAAAAAAATGTTTTACATCGTGCTCCTGAATCTAATAACAGACTTTAAAAAAGAGATAATAGCCATTAAGATCATTTGATTTTCTAAGGATTGTAATTTCAAAAGAGCTATTCTACATTGTCTTAAGCCCATACTCCTCAGAATAGGTAATAAAAACCTTTTCCTGGGAGAGGTATAAAATTTACAAAATAAAATGCAATGCAACGTAGTTTGAGTCGAAATGTCATCACAGGGGCATGGTAATAAGTTTCTCGACCAGTCATTGATTTCAGGGAAGGTAATCATTCTATGAAAAATTCCAAAACGAAAACGAGTTAGAAGCATACGCCCAAAGCTTCCCTGTTCCTGCACTAAATAGGGTTGAATACCTGAGCATGTTGTAATCAAAAGGTTGTTCATGACCGATCTTTTCTCTCTCTCAATGAACCATCGCTTATTTTCTAAGTGGGTCAGACATTCTGATTTTAAGGTTTTTCTAGGGATTGTTACCATAATCTCCGGAGTTTCAAAATATTCAGGATGGCCAATTTCGTTCGACATATTTTTGATGAACTTAAACCATGGTATATTAGCCACCCTGTCCAAAGTTAAACAGTCCATAATTACATCACGATTAAAACCAGTCTCAGGTGAAGCCCACACCTTATGCCAGAGTAGAAGCGGGTTAAGACTAATAATATCAGAGATAAATGGCAGACCAAGTTCCGTATGGCAATTAAAAGTAGCTGTGGAACTAGGGACTGCCAGCAGATAACGAGTGAAGGCATTTTCACAACGTTGAATATGTTGCACATCTGCAGATCCCCAGATACCTGCCCCATATATCGCTGTAGAAATACATTTTGATTTGTAAATGGCCAATAGCTCAGGGACAGGTCTGCAGCCCAATTTCCTTGAGAAATTAATAACCGCACCTATTGCTCTTGAAAACATTAGCTTTCTTGCCTGCGTGGCCGCATTCCAGGACCCTGTCCGATCGAAGTTAATTCCCAAATAGGAGAACTTATCAGTACTTTCAATTTTTTTATTGTCAATAAAAATATCACATATTTTTCTTGTTTTTTTCCACAGCTCATTGTATATGTCTTGCTGATGTTTACTTTTAGGCCCCTATCAAGCATATAATTGGCAAAGTTAGTGACAGTTCTTTGCAAGCCTATTTGCGTCCGCGCCATGATAACTGCGTCGTCCGCATAAAGTAAAATGGGGACAGGGGTGTTATTAATAATCGGGTAGTCCTGCCAGCGTTCAGTCAAGAATTGACCAAGGCTATTAATATATAGGGAAAAAGGAAAGGGGCAAGTATACAGCCTTGCCTCACTCCCTTTTTATACGGAACTTAGCTGTACACTCCCCCTGTCTCCCATAACAAACCCTTGCCCCAGACTCCCTGTACAGTTCCTTAATAAATGAAAGCAAAGGTGGATCGACTTCCATATCTTTAAGGACACTCCACAGCTTATCATGTATTACGCAGTCAAACGCTGAACTGAGGTCAACAAATGTCAAAAAAGTTTACCCTCCTTTGCTAAAGTATATTTACTTATGATCAGGGTTAAATTGAGGCCTTGCTCAATCGTACCAAGCCCTGGTCTAAACCCATATTGCAGGTTAGACAACACACCTGTCTCTTCCGCCCATAATTGTAGCTTATTTAGAATTACCCTCCCTACTACTTTCAGGAGGGAATCTAAGAGGGAGATTGGGCGATAACACCTTGGTTCATTTCTATCCCCCTTTTTAAAAATAGGAATTAATATTGCATCTGACCATGTAGGAATAAAACCATAACGACTACAAAAAATTAAAACATTAGTTAAAAGTGGGGCCCACAGCTCAATATTAGATTTATAAATGTCCACCGGGACGCCATCCGGTCCTGGTGCTTTACCAGAAGCACTCTCTATTATGGCCCTGGTGACTTCCACCAACGAGAGTCCAATAGATATAGGAAAAGCTGCAGTCTGTACATTATCATCGGTCGCCTTGACTACTGAGGATACCTCGTTGTCTCCAATGGTCTCATCATTATAGAGGCACGAGAGATATTCTACCCACTTATCCTCTGTAATAACAATGTCTATAATATCAGTGTCCCTGTTAACAAAAAAGGGGCATTCACAGCTTTCCAAAAGCCATTATTATCCTTCCTTAAGCATGCCTGGTGTAACGCCTGCCACGCCTCTGATCTCAATTGTGCTTTACGCTTTTTATCGCCTGCCGGTATTTAGTTCTAGCCTGTTTTATTTCCTCCCTTGACCTAATCTCGCTATGCAGTACCTTCTTCAAATGAGTATGGGCCTTGCTACATTCCATATCAAACCAACCCTGTGACTTATGCGTACCCTGTTTCTGCTTCCTGGTAAGTAATTTCTGAACCTCGCTTGTAATATTAAGGAAGGCATTTAGGACTACCGTATAGTCCCTTTCCTCGGAAAGACAGGTTTCAAAATCATCACTAGTCCTATTTACAAGTTGCTTTAAAAAAGCCGCAGGATCCACCCCTGCCCATTTTAGAGAATATCCGTTTGTGCTTGAGAGATTAATATTAAGATTATAATGTAAATCCTTGTTATTCTTACTTCTAACCGACCTCTCCAAATTAAAGGCCACACTAATTGGATAATGATCACTCATTAGAATACCATGAGTTACAAAAGTACAGACATTACAGGAATACCTATTTGACACTAAAACAAAGTCAATAATTGAATTGCACCCCTTCCATTAAATGTTGGCTCAAAAGGAACTGGGGAATACACAATTCATTTGCATATCCCAAATCAAATTGAAATACAATTTCATTTAACAGGTCACCCAGTGTTATATGTAAAAAGTGGGCCAGCTCATCTTCTTTATCTTTACCTAGGCCACAAATACCCCGTTGACTATGTTGACACAAAAAACAATTAAAATCCCCACCCCATACAATGCACATATCACCAGACATTTTATCTTCTAGATTACTCAATGTTTGCCTCAAGTTTGTTAACACGCTCATAGTCTCATTTTTAGGGATATTATTGTAAAAATTAATTATTACTGTACCCTTTCCTCCAACCATATACAATAATAAGATCTGATAATAATCAGTCACAATTAGAAGTTTCAAATTAATCACCCCTGCCGTGTTAGAGACGTAAATACATAGCCCCCTTTATTACGCCCTTGCTCGCTGCTGATTGCCGGTGTGTGAAAAGTTCGAAAACCAATGATATGTTTTTCTTCGACTGACCAGGTTTCTTGGAGGCAGATTATAGAATATTCTTCTACGAAAGATAGCCATTGGGGGTCTCTCACTTTAGAAGATAAACCCGCAATATTCCAGAACAGTATTTTACATACATCAGCTGTAACGTCCTTTGCATGTCCCCCTAGGTCCCTCTCACTTATCACCTCGTCATAAAAATTATCCCCGCCCCTAATTGGTATTTCTACGTATTTAATACTGGCTTCAGTGTTACCTTCGGGGTTGTAAAATTATCCTCTATGACCACACCTTCTATTGATTGATCTAAGCTCAATATACGATCTATTCTATTCTCAGACAGCAAATCCTGACCACACTCCTGCTCATATGAAATATCACCGGAAGGTGATAAAGTTTCCTGCCCTAATTGTCCATCCCCCTCAAACACTGTATTCTTGGTCAATCTATATCTTCCAGAGTAGTTAACAGGTCAAAACGATTATAAAGCGGGAGGTGACATGATCTCATTGAGTCTGCCTGGTGATCCCTTACATAATTTTTATTTAAAGAATTCACAACTGGTGGCAAATAAAAAGCATCCAGGGGTAAGACATTAATTTCTGTATAATTAAAACATGCATTCCCAGCCCTTGTAAGAATTGCGTGCACTAATGCAGGATCACTGAAGGTCAGAACAATACAATCTCCCTGAAGTGTTTTCCGGCCCTTGCCCACCCATGTAACCCTTCTGACCATTTTAAAATTTTTAAATAATGCCTCAGTGAGACCGGTTTTACTTCCTAGCCAGTGAAGAGATTTATTACGAAGTCCCTCCCATGTTTCATGCAATGATGTATGCCGTATGGGTGCATTGGCTAAAATGACTATATATGGAGTGGCAGCCGGTGGGAGATCAAGGACATTATGTTCTAGATTCTCTTTTACGTATAAAAATCTTCTGTGATTGTTATGACACAGGTGCTCGGCGCTAACTTTGCGCTCGCTTGGCCTGATTATGTAAGAGTTTACTTTAGAGAACTTAAGTTAGGTAATGCTAGAAAGACTCTAGTCCTTCCTTTGTCCTCCTGCCACTAAGAAGAGATAGTGGTGGATTGATAGGTTTAGTTACTTATTAGTATTAGTTGGTAATTTTTAAGTGGTCTGTGTGACACATCCTCTGTCACGTCACGTGCTGCTGAGTGCTGCTTACCCCAGTCCTTAGTAGAACCTTTTGTAGTTTGTTTAGTGAGTGTTAATTGGCTTATCATCACTAGCAGAACATCAGCAGCAACCAACCAACAATTTGGTGTATGCAAAAATGTATGTATGTGTCCTCCATCTATGCATTTTTGAGGACTAAAATAAATGGTAATGCAGACTTAGTGAACAATTGGCCCGTCTGGATTAGGTGGGCTAGGTCAGGTGGTACTTAGGCTTACTAGACGGTCCGTGAATCTCGCAATACTACTAGTCGATCAGATTAGATAGGTCAATTTTATTGCAATTGTTGTTCACAAAAATGTTTTTGGAGCATATTTTTAAATATTTTATTTGTTTCACACCAAACATTAATTTTTGTCTCTTTCTTTATTAAATCTTACATGATCAGCACCCAGGGGCAAGAAGACAGGGTCTGAGTCGGCGGAACCAGAACAACATGCCTCCCAGGGCAAGGACCACTCCTCTACTGAGGGCTCTGCTGCTGGCCCCAGTAAGTCCTCCAGTGGTTAATATTAATAATTATATTTCCCTAACTTTTCCTGCACCTTATTTTTTCCGAACTATTATTTCGGTTTCCTAATTCTATTTTTTACAAATTCTTCTTCGATCTAGACTATCTGTTTCTAAATTCTTGTTATCCCTGCCTCTAACTACCTCTGCTATGACTCTCTGTCCTACTACTATTAGTCTGTCTGTAGCTAAGCTTGCCCAGTTGGACACTCTTTATTTAAAAGGTTTTAAATAAAACTCAGATTCACCAATAACTCTAGCCATTGAGTCCAGTCCTTTGGGTTGTCCTCTTCTACTACTTCTAGTCTTCTTAATCTTGAGGCTTTTCGACAATTCCCACCAACATAATGCCCAACCAGATTTTACTATTTTTGATAGGATAGGACATACTACTACTGTGTGAGGGATTCTGCACATACAGAACTTTGCACAAGAAAATAGGACGTTGGTGATGGGAGGTTGGACCTTCCTCACACCTCAATCAGAACCCACCACAATCCCCTGACCGACTAGTTATAGTGTCTCATTAGCTCTCCGAACCCCCCCCCAGATGCCCAATGAGTAGACAACCCAGAACATAACACTCCCGACCTCTCAGTCGCGGAAGCAATGCACACCCTTTCGCTCACTCACTCGTATAAGTCCACACCAAATACCACCGAGTCTATGTAAATTCAAAAGGTTTATTTTCAACTGACAAGCTCTGTACGTTATTCTATAATGCAGCACCAACAGCAAAATGCATAAGATTAAAACAATAAACATTGTTACACTTAGTTACACTTACAACTACAAGTCCATAGAAGACAAAAGGCGAAATCATGATAACTGAAAAGTGGTGGAAGAACCACCCTCCCCTTGGTAGGAATATAGTTTATATAAAATTATAAATGAAGATCTCTGAGCAAATTCTGGGGACCCCTCACCCCTCACCTTAGAAGAACCTAGTACTGGTTACATCATAAGCTCTGCAAAGCTCTGGTTCGTAGAAGGGAATCTTCCGTCTGTTATGAGAAAAATGGTGCACGTTAGTATATTGCAAGCATTTCTCAGTCGTGCCAAAAAGTGTAGCATTTTTATGGATAAACAATATGGACTAACAGCAGACCTCCAGAACAAAGTGGCTTGTTTTTCGACCTTGTACGCAGCGCTCAGACAGTAGCAGTATGAGCTCATGTGGGCTCAAAGGCGTCTTACACAACAAGCTCCGAGGTAACGTGCGCAAAAATAAAAGACACAAAGCTAAAATGGTTGCATGGCTCGGGCTAACTTAGCAAAGACTAGAATGACCCTAGGGACCATATAACACTACTAGTGTCTACTCTACTACCTGATTTGTACTAGTGATGTATGATGTATATGTATGTATAAACTTTTTTTTCAATCTTGCTAGTGAAAAATAGGGGGAGGTGTATATGGCATCTAAAAAATGTGTAATGTTTTTTCTCGGCGTACTACCGACCACCAGTACCGGGGCCAGCGGCGAAGACGACGCGGCCGCTGAGGGTGCAGGAGGAGATGCAGCAGTTGCAGGAGGAGCTGCAGGGGGTGAGCCAGCAGCAGTGGCGGGCGGTGGTAAATTATATTCCTAATCCTTACTTATTGACATTACACTCGCTGCAAGGGTGTACTGTATACTGTACTGTTGAGACTTATTAAGTAAGAAGTTGTTGTGAACGGTTGAAGAAGACACCCTTTACTTAGCATTAGCAATAGCATTAGCGGCGGGAGTGTACTGTTGAGTAACCAATGGCCTCTTCTATCTGACTTCAACTCAGCTGTGAAAGTTTTATGGAGAAGACTAAAAGTCAGATCAGATGACCTTGATGGATGGGTTGAACGAAAAGGGAAAGAAGGGTGGAAGGAGGAAGGACGGGCGAGATTTAATATTTATGACTGGCAGAGAAGGATACGTGGGATGCATGCATGCATAGGTGGCTGATAGGAATCAGATGCATGGGTGGTTGAATGCCTGAAACTCCCACAAATGTTAGAGGCCGAGGAAGTGGGAGGATAGATACATACCACAAATGTTATGTACTGTGCTTGCTAGTGCGCCACTATGTGTAGAATTAATTTGTCTTACTGCTTTGCTAAGAGTATATTTTACAATAGTCTTGTTTTTTCTTCTTGATATAGATACTCCTTCCAAAGGGAAACCAGACAGGAAGGAGTTGGCAGCCAAGGCCCGGCGCCGGAAGCTGGAGGCCATACAAATGGAATACCGGCGGCTGGTGGTTCTGGCGGAGGAGGAGGAGGCGGCAGCAGCTGCAGCCTCCTCCAATGCCCGGGCCCCAGCCACCCCCTCCAGTGTTACGGTGCCACCGACTCGCAGCCGCCCACCGCCGCACTTCATTTAATAGCACTGCTGCCCCCCCCCTGTGGATGCAATTGCCGCGCATTGAAGCGCCGCATGGCCCGCCTAGAGGAGCGTATTCGTGTCCTGGAGGGGCGACCCTGTTGATTGCCCCTTTTTTATTGCTTATTTTGGTGGGTGGGAATTGGGCGTTGGGGTTTTCACTTTATTTGGACAATTGGACATTTAATTTGTTGGACTTTTTCATTCCGGACAATGGACATTGGTTGGGGTTAGGGAGAGGGGTGGGTCAGGTGTTGTGGGATTTTTACATAGTTTATTTTTGTTAGGGGATTAAATTATATATTTATACTTTACATACAATGTTGTTAATGTTTTGTGGGTGGGGTTACTGTTTTACGTCACACTGTTTCCTTGATGGTGCAGGGCCACAGCCAGTGTTTGATTTAAATAATTGGCTAACTTTGTAAGACACAAACAGATAGATGCGGTACCCCTCACTGAGTGACTTGTCCTACTAGTACTGTCAGTCTCTCCTCCTAGTCTATGCATTCTGCAACTGGACTCAAAGGGGTGTGTGAAATTGAATTAATGAAAAATTTCCATTATTAATTATGCCTCCCCCAAACTTCTTCTCTTACCTGTGCTTGATGTTTAACTTAGGCACAGCGATGGCTGCATGGTGATGATGGTTTTCTTTCCCAACATGCCATGGTTGTGGTGGTAGTAGTAGTAGACACTGGCAGTAGCATTTGCAAAAAAAAAGAAAATGAGACAGTCAGTCGCCTGAGAGAGACTGTGGGAGGAGTAGTAGAACGAAGTACAGTACAGAACTTACTGCCAAACAATAATATGCCAAAATACAATAAAACATAATGGTGGCGGGGATAGCCTAGTACATAGAGTTACAAACTCTAGTTGTGGCGAGTCACTAGACTAGGCCTACAGTACACTCGACACAAGCGTAACCGTTAGTGCTGTGTAGGAGGATGACAACAAATCCAATCGATGCCGGCAATTAATGCTGATGGATTAGGTCCTTTGGTAAAAAAATTACCTTGCAAATATACTGCTCATGGGTGGGCAACCAGAAGAAGATCCTCGCCCTGCCTTGAAATTGAATTAGTATTGATTTTGCCACATCCGCCCCAGCATGCGTGTGATAAATTATTGGTGTACATTTAATTTAGTCACACCTCAATAAGTCACACAGCCTGGGGGAAGAGGGTTAGGGTTTGATGAATGGTTGGGAAGGGGGGTTTGGGGAAAGGTTTGACAAAGAAAAACAGTACGCATGGACAACAGCAAAACACAATCTTGGCAGACAACCATATCCATAAATCTGTTAAGGGAGAAAAAGGAAATGCATGCATGATGATGATAACTTGATGGTTAATGATAAGTAGTACTTACTAACTACTACTAGACAATTAGACAGTACAGGGCAGCAGTATATTATGCAATTTGCCTTGCCTGTCTGCCCTCCGAGAGACTCGACTTACATACAGTTTCTGTTCTGTTGTACCGGCCCGGGCTTACTATTAATGATAGCAAAGAAAATTCAAAAATAGCTGTAGGGATGAATTGAATTATAAGCAGAGAGCAAACATAATAATAACAACAACACACAGTAGTAATGATTGAAGACAAAAAATGTATCAAATTATTTAAAAGATGATGAAAGTTGATACTGTTACTGTATGTTATCCTGGTCAAAATGGGGAGTTGCATCTCGGCATTCCTCTTGGTCCTCCCTTCCATGGACGCTCCTGCCATCAATCTTGGGTGACGCCACTGCCTGCCTGGCAAATGTAGATTAATTGTTAAGGTAAGTGTGAGTTGTTTTTCCCAGTATAGCACAGGGTAAGGGCCGGCCTGTAATTGTAGATGGAAAAACAAAAGGGATATTGAAAAATCAAGTAGAAAAAAAATGCATAAATTACGGTGGAGTGCAACAAGAACACTTTCAGAGGCGGCATGGATACATCATGTCTACTCTAGTCTGTTTCAAGCATTAACTTCCAACAACAACAGGACAGAGCAGGCCCACACCCGTGACCCATCCTCCATTTAGCGTACATTTTTTGACAGAGGCAGACAAAGCACATATACAGCAACATAGCATTTTACAAATTAAGTGACTAAATCAATGCACCGCTGTCAGGCATACCACCACACTCGACTACACCACTACACAGACATGTAGGTCTGCAGTGGTTGTTGTTGGCTTGTTTACTTTTTATGCCACTCATGAAACGCCCTGACTTATTCCATCAATCATCTCGGATCCTACTGAGTGACTGTGAAGATATTATGTCACTGTGGTCATCATCATGGTGTTGTCCAACTCAGTGTGCAGTGTACAGATTGAGTCCCCTTTCCATATTCAAAATGCAATGGATCGGCCTGCAGTAGAAGTACAAATTTGTTCTTAAAAAACAAGAAGGGAAACAAACATTGCCTTGAGTTACTTTTAGTGTGTAGATTAGATAATAGTACACAATGAATTAACTTCATGCACAACAAACAACAACAACACAAATCACTCAGTCAGCGTCCAATGCATGGAATCATTCATTACCTGTTCCTTCTCATCTTCAGTTAATGGGCAGTCTCTCTCTGCTCGGAAAGGAGGATAGCTATAGTAGTCACTCAACGAGGCAAGATTTTCTTTTTCCTTCTATTATGCTACATCCAATCATCATCTGGCTTGAGGGCAATAGATTTAGGGCGATTCAGGAGGATGGAGGAGCAGGACTTGGAGGAGTGGACTGAAATGCAGACAGCTGAAACTCATATATGGCAATAAAAGACTAGAAGACGGTGGTGATGGATTTGTTGTGATTCGAAATTTCCCAACCAGAAAGACAGACACACAAATAAAAGTAAATAAGGGAGGAAGACAGTAAGAAGTTGAAGCCTAGTTGTCAGGGAAGTATAGCTCGTCCTCAAACTCTGGGGGTTCAACCAGAAGTAGGTAATCATCATCTAACACGCTACTTCCGTCACCTGAGCCGCTGTCCTCATCTTCTTGCGTTGATTCATGTATTGTGTAATTCGGTGGTATAAATTGCTGATTCATTTTGATCATGGTTAACATCTCCACGTTTGTGGGCGAGAGACTGGTCCTTTTCACTGTTACAATGGAACCAGCAGCACTCACGGGGGCAAGATGGCCGACGACTGACCTCAGTGAGAGCCGTGGCAGCTTTCACTTCCCCTGAGGCACCTAAGGATAGACAAGCAGATGGCATAATATGGTTTTGTGCACTCACCTTTTCTGCTTGGAGACTCGACTGTTGGGACCCAGGAGCCGCGGACATTTGCTGCTGTGGTCAAGGGAGTTTGGTCTGACCCTCCGACTGCTTTCACTGCTACATCGGAGGTGGTGTAGATATCGGCAAATCATGGCTCCCAAAATGAACAAGACAGCCAAAGAGGCTGTTAAGGATGCCTCAATGGATGCGGTGCGAGGATCGAGCCAAGCTCGGCGTGGGGGCCCAGCGAAGAAAGGGGATGACAGCGCGACAAAGACGAAAGAAGCTGGCGTGGCGGGAGGCAGCCGTGGAGGGCTCCCTATGGCAGCCGACCATAGTTGAGGCTTTTATGTCAGCAACGGCCTCCTACACCCTTTCCGCCGCTCCAGGGAATCAGAAAATCCCCAGCGTCATTGAGAGTTCAGTGCCGGGCATCAGACATGACCCGGCAGTCACTGTGGCGGCTGGGGATGCGGTCGGGGATGAGAGCTCGATTCAGCTTACTCCTTCACTTCAGTTTGGTGTGGGGCTGGCTGCACAATCCGGGCCGGAGTCAAATTCTCCCAGGAATCAAGAAGCTGAAAGCGCTGGGAACGCTGAGAATTCAGTGGTGGGTCTAAGAGTACAGCTGTTACCTGGGGAGCTGGTTGAGAATGCGAGCGGTGAGGAAAGACTTTTGGAAGCCGAGGAATGCTCCTCCCAGGTCAATATCAGTACAGTGGTTAGTGAGACAGCTGACAGTGAGCGTGTACCCACAGAGGTTGTAGCTCAGAATTGCAGTGTTTGCCCTGTTTGCCCTGACACTTCTGCGGATGCACCGCCCGTGATTGTGGATATCGTTGTGGGAAATGCCGCTTGCAATCTCACTGGCCAGATCGCGACCCCATCGTGGTCTAGCGCACCCTTGTTGTGCCTAGAGGGGGATAAGTTCTACTCATTAAACGACGACTCCGAATCATCTGGACTCAGTGATCTTAATATGTCTGATGAGACTGTCTCGGGGGAATCGTCTGCTATGCAAAAAAACCATCCTCCAATTCAAAACGACAGGCAAGGTCTGAAGCTAGATCCTCTAAATCAGATTTAGCCACAGCTCACAAGCTTGAATGGGATTATTCCGCAACAACTATGACCACGAGTATGGTTTTTGGATCCAACTCAGCGAACATCGTGCAAGGTGGCTCTAATGGCCCTAATGGTTCTGCAGCTTCCCACCCACATTAGAGCTATTGTACGCAACCCTTAAGCAGATGCAGGGGAGGCCAGACAAGAGAGCCGAAGGTCACTCCAGGCTACTAAAAAACTGCAGGGGTCTATTCGCAAAGTCAACAAGCTGTGTACCGATATGACTGAACGGGTAACCCATGTGGAAGAGAGAGCTGTTGCTTTGGAGGCGGAAGTCGATAAACTTCAGGCATTTAAGGAATCACAGGAAAAGCAATCTTTGGACATGTGCTGGAAGCTCGAAGATTTTGAAAATAGGCAGCGCCGAAACAACGTGCGTTTACTTGGTTTGGCAGAAAATGTGGAAGGGGAAAACATCATGGCCTTTGTTGTCTCCTTGTTGAAAGGCGCCTGTCCCGACCTTGCCCATTGGAACGGGAGATGGAGGTCCAGCGGGCTCATCGCTTTCCAATGATTCGGAGGATTAACGCAACCAGCCAGGGGGAGCGACCCAGAGCAATTTTGATCTATGTCGGGAACTTTCTTTTAAGGCAGGCCATAATTGATCGGGCCAGACCAGGCTCGAAACAGTCTTATGAGGGCCATACTTTCTTCACTCTGCCTGACTTTTGCCACACTACGGTCGAGCAGAGGTGGAGACTCCGGCAGCTGATAACTCCCTTTCAGGGGTTGGGCTGCGAGGCTTTTCTGCTGTTCCCCGCCCGGCTCAAGGTTATTCTGAATGGAAGGGTGCGAATGTTCACCTCCGAAATTAAAGCACAAGAATATATTACTGAGCTTAAGGATGCAAGGGGGAGGAGTGGAACGGGCCGCACACCGTATGGGGGTTCAACTGCTGAATGATTATTGATTATGATGTTGGTTTGGGGGACTTGAAGCTTATATTTGTGTTGGTTCAATACCCTATCTCATTTTCATATATCTGTTTTTTTTGTCGTAGATTTAGATGGTATGTGGGGGTGGGTTCACATGGGTTCTGGAGGTCTCGGGGGGGTGGGAAGACTGCTGCGGCTCGAGATGGGAGATCGGTTGCCATACATAGGTCATGCTTGACCTATTTGCCTGTAAGGGTTGTAGGGGGGTGGCTTTTTTAATGGAGGGGGTAAGAGGGGGCGAGTAAGGGCACAGCACAACACTGCACAGCACAACACGTGAGGGAAATTTTGGTGAAGAGCTTCGGGAATAGGAATGGGAAGAAAAGGAGCTTTGTAAGATTAAATCTTGTCGTATTAAAAGGTGAAACTATGTTGGGAAGTTTGGTGGTTGTACGTAGGAACTGTCAAAGCATAGCACAATGAGTCTGCGAATAGCTTCAGTTAACATTTGTGGGTTAAATGATCAAGGTAAAAGGCAAAAGGCTGCGATTCTGTTTAAAACTTTATGAATCGATATACTTTGTGTTCAAGAAACTCACATAGAGGGTACCAGAGGCAGCATCCTTGAACAGCTAGGATATAAGCTCATGGTGAATACCAAGCAAGGCACCGGTACACGCGGGGTTGCAATTCTCACTCGTAGGAGTGATATAAAGGTTAAAAGAAAGATAGCCGATAGATGGGGTCGCTGGGCCATGGCTGAATGTTCGGTGGGTGGTGAAATATTCACAATCTGCTCTGTGTACGGATCAACCGGTGATGACCCTGAGGCTCTTGAATTTTTGGATACCGAACTTTCAACTTGGCCCATGGCAGTAATAGTTTGTGGAGATTTCAATATTAATGGGCTGGGTGTGCGCTGGGGTAATCTGGGAGGTGGTTATTATGGCAGGAAAAGAAGGGTCTCCGCAGCTCTCACGAATTTAATCAGGAATAATGGTCTTACTGATGCATGGGCTTATTTAAACTCTGAAATTCCTGGTAGTACGTTTTTCTCGGCACCTCATAAGGCTATCTCACGGTTTGATTATTTTTTTGTGTCGCAGCATTTTATCTCAAAGTTCAGGATAGAGAAGTATCCCCGGATACTTTCGGATCATAATCCGTTAGTTCTCACAGTCACTCTCTCTGGGGGGGTAAGGCAAGAACGGGGTTGGACCTTTGAACGGGGGCTCTTACAAGATCCAGAATATGTGTCTCATATGAAGAGGTGGATTAAAGAATTTTGGAATTTTAATAGGGAGAGCGCACGCACAGGGATAGTTTGGGATGCTTTTAAAGCGGGGGTTAGAGGTAAAACAATGAGTTATAGTATGTATCGGCAGAAGAAGGTGGCACAGCAAGAGGAAGAAATGAGGAAAAACTTGATTAGGATAGAGGAGGATCTTGCTACAGCCATCAATATATGTAGACCAATTGAAGATATACTGCTCCAATTGGCCTCAATTAAGGCTGATGCTGGAGCACGGATTGCTGTGAAAGTTGCGGAAACCTTCTTGGCAAAAAGGGAGCACTGCCATGAGTTTAGCGAACGGGTGGGGCACACACTTGCGGTAAGATTAAGACAAAAGACTACTGCAGGAGAGATAACCGAAATCTTGGATAATAATGGGAGTATAGTAGTCGATTCCTCTGGGATTCGGGAGGCATTTCGGCAATTTTATCAACGGCTTTATAAGGAACCTTCGAAGGCGTTGAAGATAATTCAAGAATATTTAGATAAAATACCCTTGCAGGGGATTAGTTCAGTAGATAAGGAGACTCTTGAGGCCGTTTTGACACAGGAGGAGATAATGGGTGCATTGCAAAGTCTACCATCTAGTAAGGCGGCTGGCCCAGATCAGATCCCATTAGAGTTTTATAAAACCTTTGCAATAATCGGACCTGATCTGACTGAGGTTATCCGTCAAGCCCAAAAGGGTGGTTCTGCTCCTGAGTCATGGGCAGGGGCGGATATTGTAATCTTTTTAAAAAAAGACAAATGACCCAGGGAGCCAGGCTCATATAGGCCAATAACCCTTTTAAATAGCGATGTTAAAATTTTCTCTAAGGCTATGGCAACAAGACTAAACGGTATTATTAGGAAAATAATTCATCCCTGTCAACACGGGTTTATAACTGGGCGGGGAACAACGCAGCATATTCGCCGAGTAATAACACTCTTTGATGTAACGGAGGTCTCAGGGGACCCTATGGCTGCTATGCTATTGGACGCCGAGAAGGCATTTGATAGGTTTCCTGGGACTTCCTGTGGGAGACTCTGAAATGGTTTGGTCTCAGGGAAGGTTTTATCAAAGATATCCAGGTTTTGTATGGAGTACCTACAGCTCGCCTAAGACTGAATGGGGGCTACACAGCACCTTTCTTTATTGAGCGTGGAACAAGGCAGGGCTGCCCGTGTTCACCCCTCCTTTTTGCCATGTATATAGATCCCCTAATAAGATTACTGGAGGCTAATAATGGAATTAAGTCTATTATGTGTCAGGGTTTGGAATCTAAAGTATTGGCCTATGCGGACGATGTTGCCATCGTCACGGTGAATCCTCCAACTGCGCTTACTGTGGTGGAGGTGGTAGCACAGGATTTTGGTAGACTTTCAGGGTACGCATTAAATAAGTAAAAAACTCAGATTATTAAGAATAGGCATGTTATTATGGCTGATCCGCGGGTAACTGACTCAGCTGTGTATCTCGGTATTGCCATCACATCGGAGCTGGGGAACTTGGTCGCAAAGAACATTGAGCCGGTAATCAGGAAGGCGAAAACCGATTTTGATAGATTTAATAACTTACACATGTCATTAGATGGCCGCTGCAATGTGGTTAAAATGATGTTTTTACCAAAAATACTCTACCTGTTTAGGGCAATACCGTTAGAATTCGAAAAACACTGGTTTGTAGCTTTGGAGAACATAGTAAATCGGTTTATCTGGGCGCAAGGGAAAACTAGGAGGGCCCTCAGGTTTATGTCACTCCCTAGGGAAAGAGGGGGCTTTGCTGTTCCTGATTTTAAAACTTAT
This sequence comes from Calotriton arnoldi, assembly GCA_963921515.1. Lineage (NCBI taxonomy): Eukaryota > Metazoa > Chordata > Amphibia > Caudata > Salamandridae > Calotriton > Calotriton arnoldi. Next base: position 413,511 of record CAWUFW010010065.1, read on the forward strand.
TATTGGGCAGCAGCTCTGCAGTATATGAGTATCTTATTTGGTACATGCCCTATTGATCCCGCGGAGGAAGCAGGGCTCCCAGATGTGTACAAGCTATTAGTTGGGGACCAAGCAGTGAATTGCTTTATGAAATTTAGCAAGCCCAGTTATTATAAGAAGACAACATTTAAGACTTTACTGGCCGCCTTTAAAATCTGGGCTGCACTTAAAAAGAAGACTGGTCTTGGGAGGATCAATTGCTATACTCAGCTTTATAAAAATCCTATGTTTCCTGATATATTCTCTGATGGAATTATGGCGGATTGGGTGGGGCGGGGGGTTCGGAATGTTGGGGATCTAATACAGACTGAAGGTTTTCGCCAGTTTAGTGATATTCAGACGGAGTATGGGCTAGATAGGTGTAACTTTTTCAAATTCTTACAATTGCGAAGCTTTTTTAGTGAGAAGGTGGGGGGTTTAATGGGTTCGGTAAAATCAAAGTTATCGATATCATCAGAGACAGCAGGAAGTGCATTATAAGATTAATATATGCCGAACTAGTGGCGCTTAAACAAGACGATCTGGAAAAGCATGCGGGTAAATGGGCGGAACGGGTGGGTGTCGAACCGGAGAAGTTTCTCGACTCTTTAGAATTGGGTCAGACAGTGGTGTGCTCGGCAGGGCTTCAAGCACAGCACTACAAAACCATTTTTGCATTGTATTACACCCCGGCGAGGATTGCACAGTGGGGGGGCAGGTAGGAGTCAAATGCCCCCGGTGCAACTCGCCAGAGGCTGACCTTGTACATATATTTGCGTCCTGTTCACACCTTGAAACCCTGATAGATTCTATTAAGAAATTTCTCGATTTTACACTAGGTCTGAAAGTTACGCTAACCCCGGCCTTGATACTTCTTGGAGTTGGCAGCAATGTAGCACAAGATCCATCTTATCAATTTCTCTTTCTGGCTATGGCTGTAATACGGATATGTATTGCTTCTGCCTGGCTGGACCCGGCACCCCCAACATTTCAGCACTGGCTTGCGCGGTTGCTTTCAAAGTTTACTATTTACGAGAGAAAGGGCAAAAGAGGGAGACTCCTGGGCCGACGCATCTGGGCTCCTATAGTGAGGTGGAAGGAGTCACAGATGACTAACGACCCCTGAACCAGACGATGAGAGTGGCAGGAAATCTATTTGTTTTGACATCTATTATTAAATTCTGTAATTTTATAGTGTGATGCATGAATTGATGTATGAGCTCTTCCTTAATTGTAATTTGAACTATGATGAAACACTGCCTATTTTGTTTTGATTGTTAAAAAAGTTTAGATTTAACCTCACGGTTTAATACGCTATATAATTTTGTGCTGTTTATTAACAAAAAAAGTTAAATAAATAATTTAAAAAGGAACCAGCAGCACTGAAAACACGTTCAGAAGAGACACTTGCGACAGGGCAAGCCAGATAGTTTATCGCCAGCCTGCTGAGCACTGGCCATTGGCCCCTTTTGCCATGCCAATACCGCAATGGGTTTTGATCAATGTAGACCTCTGTTGGGTCATCCAGATAGGCCTGGACCATCCGCTCAATGTCCAGGGGTGCTACACTTTGTTCGGCTGCTTTTGTCTTTTCATCAGCACTGGACCTAGCAAGTCCTTGCTGTAAATACCAATCCTGTGCCGTTTTTACTGGGGCTGATGATCTGGTTCTTGCTGTTGTCGATAGTGTTGGTGTTGGTGATAGCTGTGAGCCAAACGCACTGCCCTCAGGCTCTGAAGTTGAACTTGACGCTGGATGCCCTGCTGCAGTACTTGTTGTGGGTTTGAGTAGCGGGCCTTTAATTACCAGCCGTTCATTTTCCAATTTACTGGCTGCCTCAGCTATCCAAGTTTTGTACCGGGCAACATCCACTTCTGAAAAAGGAAGTAATGTCTTACTGTTCAGTGCCGATTTGTACCGTGGATCCAGAATTGTGGCACAAATGTAATGTTCTTGTGACAAAATCTTAGTTTGCACCCTGGCATGTTCAGTTAAGGGACAGGATAAGCTCTCCACCAACTCATATGCTTCTTTTTTTTCCTCCACACCTATGTACGCTTCAGACACCTCCTTCAGCTGTTGCTCTAGCATGTGCAACAATGGGATAGCTTGGCCCATAGTACAGTCCTCCTTGCTGACTTCAAGTGTGAAGACCTCGAACGGAAGAAGCATCTCTGTCAGGCATTTAACTAGGCACCATTGGCCCATCTGAAGGGTCATGCCTTTCACAGAAGCATCCGCCCTTTACATGACATATTCATTGATTGGTCTGTACTGCTCAAACAGACGGTCAAGCATGTAATACGTTGAGTTCCAACGTGTTGCCACCTCCTGGATGAGTGCTTTGACTGGCATTCTATAGTCACGTTGAATGATCCTCAGCTGCTTCCGGGCTTTAAAAGAATGGCTGAAATGAGTGCATAATCTGCGGCAGGTGGTCAGTAAGTTGCTGACTATGGCTTATTTTTTCAGAAAGTCTTGAACTATAATGTTAATGCAGTGCACCAAACACGGGACCCTGAAATAGGCACCAACCTCCATGGCCTTAAGTACATTACTGCCATTATCTGTGGCAACAAAACCAATCTTAAGCCCTCTTGGGCGCAGCCATTCAAAGACCTTGCTGTTAAACTCTTCCTAAATGTTTGCAGCAGTATGAGATTTCTCCATGGCGAACATGGCTACAGTTGCATGTTTCCGAGTAGCATTAAAAATCTCAGCTGTGTCAACAGCACCTACTTCAGCTTTTCTCTAACCCCCACAAAAGAGACCCAGTGTGCAGTGATGCACATGTAATCAGTGGCTTGGCAACTGGTCCACATGTCTGTTGTCAGGTGGATATTGTGAACAGCACTCTGCTGCAAAGTTTGTCCAACCAATTCCAGCACATCGTGATGTAGTGCTGGAACAACAACTCTGGCGAAATAGGACCGGCTGGGAACCTTCCATTTAGGGCAGATGGCTGACACAAATTCAAGGAAACCCACCCCTTCCACAAATGAAAAAGGGAGAAGGTCCAGCGCTAACATTTTCGCCAGCTTCGCATTGTACAACCGTGCGTTGGGTGGTTGCGTTGGTACTGCCCCTCCGACCTAAGCATGCTGTCAATGGTAGGCTGGATTATTTTCCTTTGTGGTGCAGCTGTCTTCTTGAACCCAGTTAGGCTCAACGACGCACTGCTTTTCATTACAGTACTCGGTTGCCTTGGTGTCTCAGTCTGACTCTGGGTCTGACTCTTCTTACTTTTACTACTGTGCCACTGAGATGTTGCTGAGGATGTGGGCGGTACCACTACATTGCTGGGGACAGGGCTAGAAATGTCTCCCTCTTGTTGACCTTCCACCGCGATCATATCTTCTTCTACTTCTTCATCCCCACCAACAGCAATGGGTGCAGTTTTACTTTTTTGTAAGCGAAGTAGGTGAGCCTCCCACTGGATGATGTGGTGTTTTTGGAGATGACTTGTTTGGCCTCCGGTACCATAGTTTGTACCAAGCTTACCCCGCCTAACAGCTTGTCAACAAATTGAGCATATAGCAATGTTCTCCTCCTTACTGCTAACTGAAAAGAAGTCCCAAACTGGGAAGCAGAACTTTCTGGCGCTGCTGGAGGTGCCACTTTCAATACCAGATGAACTGGAGGGTGTGCCTGGAATTTGACTCTGTGCAGTTACAGTACCACTACCTACTGAGATGGTGGTTGAGCTGGATGTAGGTCCCTGCCGGGCCTTTGCAAATGCAAATTTGGAAGCTGGAGGTCGTGTTGGTGTTACCTGTGTTGGTGGTATCCGTGCTACATCCCTCGCAGCGATTTTGGATAGTCTAATAATGTTGGTCTCCGTCTCCTCTGGGCGGGGAGTGATGTTCATGATGACTGGATCATCATCATCACCCCCCTCTTCTATATCTACCTCCATAACTCTAAGGCTTTCTGGAACCTTCCTTTTCACTAGCCTTGTCTTGTGGCGTGCATCACTCTCAGACTGAGCTGGTTGCTTCCAAGTGGCATCTCGATCATCAGAAGCGGGGCTTGAAGAAGAAGTTGATGGACTAACCCTCATTTTCCTTGCTGGGGGTCTGGAAGACAATGGATCTTCTGAAACAGTGGCTTGCTCCTCTTCGTCTGCAAAAAGCTCGATTTCCTGAACTGCCCCTACTTCAGGAGTAACAACTAGTATTGTGGGCTGTTGTTGCGGCTGTTGTTGCGGCTGTTGTTGCGGCTGTTGTTGCGGCTGTGGTTCCGGCTGTGGTTCCGACTGTGGTTCCGGCTGTGGTTGCGGCTGTGGTTGCGACTGTGGTTGCGGCTGTGGTTCCGGCTGTGGTTCCGGCTGTGGTTGCAGCTGTGGTTCCGGCTGTGGTTCCGGCTGTGGTTCCGGCTGTTGTTGCGGCTGTGGTTGCGGCTGTGGTTGCGGCTGTGGTTCCGGCTGTGGTTGCGGCTTTGGTTCTGGCTGTGGTTCCGGCTGTTGTTGCGGCTGTGGTTGCGGCTGTTGTTGCGGCTGTTGTTGCGACTGTGGTTGCGGCTGTTGTTGCCGCTGTTGTTGCGGCTGTTGTTGCCCACTTATCTGCTGAGTTTCCGCCTGCGAGTGCGTTGTTTGGGTACTACTTTGCGATAATGACATTTCAACATCACTGCTCGTTAGTAGACTGGCTACCTCTGCCACACTCATGGCCTTGGGCCTAGGTTGGTGTGCTGGACCCACTGATGCGGAGGTACTGCTCCCAGCTTGGGCCCCGCCAGACACTGCTGCTGCAGGCGTAAGTTTTTTTCCCCAAAAAACAACTCGGGCGGCACACCAGTCTTGGAAAGTGCCACTTCCTTCTTCTGTTCCTTCTTCTCACTGGCAACTTTCTTGGTACTGGAGGACCTGGTACCTTTCTTTGGGGCCATCTTCTTCAGATGTCAGCAGGACGCAGGTGCACAAGTTGCAGAGATGTCTGTGGTCACACGTGGACGTGACGTGGTGCGCAGCAGGACTTCTGTCTGGCAGTACAATGGGTGATGATGACACCTCCTCCTCTGTCTTTTTGTGCACCTAAAAGCAAAGAAGCCAGGAGAAGAACATCAGTGAAATGTTGCATTTGTTGTTGTGGTTCAATACTACTAGTACAAACAAACAAATAAAATGTATAACTTAGTGTAGCCATTTGTGAGACTTTGTCAACAAGGGCTTGCATGGTAGACTGTGTACACTCTCAGGAAGGATAGGAAAGAAGAGGAACAGCAACAAAAATACAAATGTAATGGAAGTGGACCCTGTTTGGCATTAAATTATTTGCTCATCACATCATTCAGGGAGCTGCAGCTGGCAAAGGGGATGGATGGAAGCAGTAAGCCAAGAGTAAAACCATGCAGGCCTATATGGCAAAAGCAGCACACTTTATAACTCCTACCAGAAATGGCCACCAGCCACATGGACACTCACAAATCACAAGCAACAAGCAGGAGGCCTGGAAAACAATGTATTGAAAACAGGCCTATAATAGCCAGGAAAAGGCTGCATGCTAAACCACACTGCTTTGCCTGTAATACAATAAAGTGCAAAAACGAAAATCCACAGAGCTAAACAAGGTCTGCAAGGTACACAACACACCACACACAACAAAGACATTTATTTAACACACACCCAAAAACTGAAATACACCCAAAAATACACATTTTGCAATTCAATCCAATGCCATCCATGCCCTAAATGATGTTTAAATTCAACAGAACACACAGAAACAGTTGTTTCATGCACCCCTGACTATCTCTGAGTCTACTGGATGAAAGGTCTGTTGGCAGACTAGGCCACAAGCTTGCAGGCCTATGGATAAAAGCATACTGCCAGGCTTCAAAATGGCCACCAGCCACATGGCCAGGCCCACAACAACAAGAAACTGAAGACAGACAATGCAGGCCTATGGCAAAAAGCACACTGCCTGGCTTCAAAATGGCCGCCAGACTCATGGCCAGGCCCACAACTACAAGAAACTGAAGACAGACAATGCAGGCCTATGGCAAAAAGCACACTGCCTGGCTTCAAAATGGCCGCCAGCCTCATGGCCAGGCCCACAACAACAACAAGCCTAGGCCACAAAGGAAACACATGCAGGCCTATATGGCAAAAGCAGCACACTTTATAACTCCTACCAGAAATGGCCACCAGCCACATGGACACTCACAAATCAAAAGCAACAAGCAGGAGGCCTGGAAAACAATGTACTGAAAACAGGCCTATAATAGCCAGGCAAAGGATGCATGCTAAACCACACTGCTTTGCCTGTAATGCAATAAAATGCAAAAACGAAACTCCACAGGGCTAAACAAGGTCTGCAAGGTACACAACACACCACACACAACAAAGACATTTATTTAACACACACCCAAAAACTGAAAAACACCCAAAAATACACATTTTGCAATTCAATCCAATGCCATCCATGCCCTAAATGATGTTTAAATTCAACAGAACACACAGAAACAGTTGTTTCATGCACCCCTGACTACCTCTGAGCCTACTGGATGAAAGGCCTGTTGGCAGACTAGACCACAAGCTTGCAGGCCTATGGATAATAGCACACTACCGGGCTTCAAAATGGCAGCCAGCCTCATGGCCAGGCCCACAACAACAAGTGTTGTATTCCGCTTTAGGGGTCCGTATATAGGTTTTCCTGAATCATGTCCTTATATAGGCACAATTCGCCCTGTCCTTATATAGGCATAGAATCCCAGTCCTTATTTAGGCATTAACCGTGCACTCCAAATACAGGCATGGTCACCGACATCCGTCCACCCTAACGTCACAACGAGTTCTTAGAAACCAGACCCTTAAGCTTCGGGAGTTCCCCTAGCACAGGATTATTGATTTCTCCAAGAACTCATCTATTATGTATGAACCGTTATACCTTAAGGGTTCATTCCTGACGTCTTCCTCTGTCTGACTTCACGTCAATGCTAACATTCCACGACACCTACCAGGTATAAATATACCTTCCCTTTCCCAAGCAAGTTAGAGGAGACCTCGACTTCAGAGGAGCCCGTATCCCGGCCTGACGCACTGAGAAGACGCTGTCATTCCTGCATGCAGACGAATCCAGCTTCCAGTGTTCTGACTCCCTTCGCGGGGTGTTAGAGTTCCAAGATCTGGCAGGAGATTCCCACCTCTCTCATTCTCAAGGTACAGAGTTGACTAGAACCTAGAGGGACTCTTAGTCTACCATACTAGAGAATACTCCACCTACTTCTACCTTTCCCTACACCTAGACCAGGTTAGGTACATTGGGGTAGAACTAGCTTAGAGACGCATCATATGAGTACCAGCATTCTTAGCTCATGTTATTTATGTACGTGAATATATGCTAAAAGATAATGCTAGCGCAGTATTATTTATTTCTACTGCTTACGCTGTACATTATTTATCTTGCATACTGTCTTGTGATCATAACAGCACATATCTCTTACACGAGAAACAAGACTGTTCAATAAAACCTCTTTTATTGAAACGCCCGTCTTTCCTTTCTGTGTAACTCTGTAGAGACTAAGCATGCGCGATTGAATGAGTGAAACTGTTATCTATTGTTTCCACGATTCTGAGACATGTTCCGCTTCTAAAGGGAAACAAAGTTGTCATGTTTTTCGGTTGCCAGAAACTACTCCCTTCTTGTTCTCAAGGAGTTTCTAGTGGCCTCTGAGCTAGCTGGCACAGGTAATTAAGTTTAATATAATCGATAGGGACATACCGACCTTAGTCCTATGTCAAACCTATAGCTTATATTATTCCAATGCGCAGAGCCTATTAGGGAAATAGGAACTACACTACATGGCGCCCAACGGTTTGGTAAGGCAGTAATTTAACGATAGATATTGAGTAACTCATTCGTGCTTTTCTCAGAGACCCCTACTCACATACTCCATAAGACGTCGGGAGTGGGTAGGGTTAAATATCCGCCATAACTAAATAGGGAAGCACCCTATATATTAGTTGTTTGGTTTGTTCAACGTTGAAGGATACAGTGTTCCAAAATATTGTGCACCTTATCTTTTTTGTTTCCTTGAAACTTGTTCTACATTTTTCAAAAAAACAAAATGCCTGACTCCGACAACGGTGAAGTTGCGGGTCACCCAGCTTTAACAGCTTATAACATCACAGGTTTAAATGAAACCGAGGAAGGTTTCATAGACATCCATCCAAACTTAAGAAGAGCCATCACTCTAAAACTTATAAAACACGGCCTACCACCAAGAGGAGGTAGAGCAGTTTTCGTGATAGAGGCACACGAATCCTTTCAGACAGAGGTATTCTATTCATGGGTCATATTTCCTGAATCAAATTCAGTAACAAAACTGTTTCACTTCTACAAAGAAGATGAACCACCAGAGGAATATATTCCTTTCGAGGATATTGAAATTCCACTAACATACCAGGAGCATCAGCTCTGGTTTAAAGGCGCCCTAAAACATCACAAAAACATTACCAGGCTCGGTCCACTAGGTAGACCAGGAGCAACATGGCCGATCCTAGCCGGCTACACTCCTCACCCTGACATCGAAATAATGTCAGACGAGGAATTACTTACTCAACTTACAGAGTTAATAAAAATCTACAGACAATTAGTCCAATATGTCATGCGGACTTTCACAGTCCAACCACCATTGACACTTCCAAATCAAACTCCTCCACAGGGGAATTCACTAAAAATTACACCACAGACTCTATACGCAGTCATGGGAAAAATGCCCACAAAGCGTGAGCAAATTCCATTTTGGATAGCTCAAAAAATTACTCAAATCGAAGCAGTATTTCCAAATACTAGATCGTATGAGAAACACAGAATCCTAACCATCTGTTTACTGATGGGGATCACACCACAACTGGAAGACTGCACCACTTGGGGCTCAGTCTTTGCTGCCATATATACTAAAACACATGGTGTTCCGTCTATTGCAGTAATACCAGATGTCCTAAAACAAATTCAAAACGAATACGGGGCAGAGCCTGCTCTAAATTTAGGTATGAAATTACTGAAAAATTTCGACCAGGTCTCAACAATAATATTATCTAATATTAAAGGGGAGGCAGCAGGAGTGGCGATCCGCCAACGATTAAGTGAATTCGATGTTACAGAACATCAAACTGAGCTACCCAGAATAATAGAACAATCTTATGCAGAATTAGGCAGAGATAGTTTGGGTGGAAGACCATTGAAGCCGAAACTATCTGAAAGTCCTGAGAAGGACTCTATTAAACAAACTCCTACATCTTCTAAAAAGAAGTGCGAAACTAATAAAAATAATTCAGAGAAACGTTCTCAATCCCGATGTAGGTCTCCTCAAAAGGAGCCCTCTGAAAGGAGGTATAACCTCAGGAATAGGGATAATTTGAAAAAGCCTGACAGGTATCAAGATACTGATACACGTTCCTCTCGTACCTTTCAGATCTCGTCACAGACATCGGAAAGAAGATGACGTCAGAACATAGAGAAGAACGCGTGAAATCGAAAGACGACAAACACGTTCCGAAAAGTAAATCCAAACCTCAATTCTCAAAGAAGAAAGTAGCAGGTCTGAAGGTCAGACATGCCGAGGATACTGAGAATACAACTCAAGAACGGAGAATGGGTTCAGACAATGCTGGACAGTGCAGCAGAAGTCACAATAGCTCGCCAGAACCTGAAGGAACTTCTGGAGATAGTGGACTTGAATGAGTACATTACAGTTGAGACTGTAGACACCAGGGTTAGTACTCCACAAAAGTTATATGAAATAACACTCCGGATGGAGGGAGACATACCCAGACAGGTGAAAGCACTTTTTTGGGAAAAACTTTCAAGGGGCTATGACATACTTCTAGCAGAAAAAGACTGGCCACCACAATTTGTCAGGGAGTGCCCACATGGCGAGGACATTATTAAGCCTGCCATCTCCAACCATATTCCAATTCATCTAAAGTATACTTATGCCAGGAAATGGGCAGTTGCCCAGGCCCCAGCATTATACAAAAATCATGTAGGATGGGATGAGGATTCACCTCACCATAAAATACATCTGAAAAATGAACCTACTGCACAGAGGCAGTACCCAATAAAGCAAGAAGTTAAAAAACAGGTGAGGGAGATCTTAGATCAACTTGAATACCAGGGGGTGATTGAAACATGCACCTCTTCAATGAACAATCCTTTGTTTCCTGTCTCCAAACCAGACAATACCTATCGTCTAGTTTTGGATTACAGACACTTAAACACTTGTTCATAAACATTTGCAGTGCAAAATGCACATAGTACAGCATTAATGAATAACATTGTGCGTAAAAAATACAAAACCACATTGGATATCTCAAATGGTTTCTTTTGTCAAAACATAGCACCTGGAAGCAGGTACTTAACAGCTTTCTCAATAATGGGGACCCAGCGTCAATTTTGTCGACTCCCACAAGGGTTCAAGAACAGCCCGGGGTTATTCTCAGCGAGAGTAACGGAGTTACTACAAATTTATGATAATGAGGCATTGTCATATGTCGATGATATTTATCTGACAGACGATGACCTGGATAAACACTTGAACAGGGTGAGCACCATTATACTGGGCTTCGCCTCTGAGGGCTACAAATTCAACTTCAAAAAGTCCAGAATTGCCCATCTCAATGTCCTGTTCCTAGGATATGAGCTTTCAAGTGAAGGCAAGAGCTTGGCAGCCAACTTTTTAGAAAGGTGTGCACTGCTCCAACCTCCTAAAATGCTGAAAAATTTACAATCCATCCTGGGTTTCCTAAATTTTGGAAGAACTTACATTCTAAATTACGCAGAAAGGGTTAAACCTCTCTACGCATTAATCAAACCTGATTTTTCAATCAAAAATTGGACACAGGAACATGCAGAAATCTTGCGTTCACTCCAAGCTAATATGTTAGCAACATATCACTTACAAACACGAGTAAGTCAACGAAATTTAGTGATCCGAATAATTTCGGGTCAATGCGGATTCACCTACTTAACATTTAACGAGGGTGAAAAAGTACCAATTGCATACAAATCACACTTGTATACACAAGCAGAAATGCGCTTCACTTCAACAGAAAAAATTCTGACAGCAGTTCAAACCGCTGTAGCAAAAGAAAGAGCTCTAGCCCAAGGGAAACACATTATTGTCGTAACCCCAGTTCCGGCCTTAGAGGCGGTAACAAAAGCAAGCATTCCAAATGCTAAAGCATTACATCCTAGATGGATACAATGGGTTAATTCTCTTGCTGCAACAGATGTTGAATATGTTTTTGATCCCGATCTAAAAACACAAGCGTTCCTGCAATATGAACATGAATGTCCTCTGCCTATTGAGATTCTGCCTCTCGATCAGTACGAATTCATAATTTACACTGACGGATCCGCACAACCCGCAAAAGGGAGTAATCAAGCTTACAGTGCAGCGTGTGCAATCGTTAAAGGTCACATGCGCGATGGCAAATTCAGACCTATGGTCACAAAAACCCAATCTCTAGGAGACAAAACCCGAGAACTATCGTCCCATCTCCCTGCTTCCCTGGACTTCTAAAATATCTGAAGCTTATGTTAACACCATTGTCTCAGGCCACCTGGAGGAGAATTGCATATTGGACTCCTCCCAGTGTGGCTTTCGCCCGGGTCTTAGTACAGAGACCGCATTGCTAGCTGTGACCGAACACTTGAGAGCGGCTCTGGATGAGGGACGTACTTCGGCACTGAACCTATTGGACCTCAGTGCCGCATTCGATACGGTCTCCGACCAGATCCTGATCCAGAGACTGAAGGATGCTGGTATTGTGGGCCCCGCCTTGGCGTGGCTCACCTCCTTCCTTTCGGACAGGTCCTTTCAGGTGTCGGCCCCCCTTTTTCTTCTAAGGTGCATTCCGTCAAACAGGGCGTCCCGCAGGGCTCTGCTCTAAGTCCAACGCTCTTTAACCTGTACGTCCAGCCCTTAGCTGCAATAGCTAAGAGGAGCGGGTTGACTATAGTGTCATATGCTGACGACACTCAATTAGTCGTCGCCCTTTCCAATGACTGTCTAAACGATGCTGCTAAGTTTCGAAGAGGGTTGGCGGATGTTGCAGGGTGGATGACCGCCAACTGTCTCCAGCTCAACGCCAGCAAGACTGAGGTCCTGCTGGTAGGAAAAGATCCTGAGCTATGGAGCGGACATTGGTGGCCCACCACCCTGGGACCGGCTCCCACTCCCAAACAGGTGGTGAAAAATCTTGGCATCTGGGTAGACTCTGCGCTTAGTTTCCTAGATCAAACTAAGAGGGTAGCGGCGACCTGTTTTGGTATTCTGCGCAGCCTCAGGCCCATTTTGGGCTTCTTTGACCCCTCTATCCGGCAGACGATTGTGCAGGCATCTGTGCTGTCAAGATTGGACTATGCCAGTGTGCTCTATCTGGGGGTCAACAGGGCCGACATTGCAAGATTGCAGAGGGTCCAAAATGTCGCCGCTAGAACTTTTCTTGCCATGCCCAGATGCTGCTCCACCTCCAGCACTATTCGTCGGCTACACTGGCTGCCAGTGGAGAGGCAGGTGGAGTTCAAGTCTCTCTGCTTCGCGTTTAAGATCTTGAAATATCCGATCCCTTTGATATTATCTGGCCTACTCTCTGCCTATATTCCCACGCGTCAGTTACGCTCCGCAGATCAACAGCTGGCATCGATCCCACGTGTGAGGAGGGCCCGCGCCGGTGGGCGCTCTTACCGCGTATTGGCAGCTAAGCTGTGGAATGGTCTTCCAAGTCATATTCGGCGCATGGATAACTATTTTGCTTTTCGAAAAGCACTAAAAACCCACCTATTCCCTCACTAGGTTACCTGCCCCCCGTCTGTCATTTTTCACATCTCTTGGCTCTCTCTCTTTTGCTAGGCCGGACTCTTGCAGCCAGTTGCTACTATTGCTCTTAGCACCGGGACGCCCCTTTGCCGGGGCAGCTGAGCGCTCTACAAAACTGCTTAACATAACATAACAGATTGCACAGCTCAGCAAGCTGAACTACAAGCATTCAAACTGGCACTTGAAAGTACAGATCGAGAATTCCCCACACTAATAGTGTGCGATTATTTCTACTGTGTACAGTCGTATAATGAATATATACAAACTTGGCTTGAAAACGAGTTCAAAGATGCAAAAGGTGGCACAATAAAGCATAAAACGCTTTGGGAACAAGTAGTTCAGTTAAAAAGCGAACTACCAAAGGCTCACGTGATCCATACACTGAGTCATCAACGTGATGGCGTTCACGTTGCAGGGAATTCATTGGCTGACGAAGCCGCAAAGGGGCTGTTCAGACGGCTTCCGTAGCTGCGATCACTCGTTCAAAAACGAAAATAGACAGTGAGATAATGTTGGCTGTCAATGCTACGAGCAAAGGCAGTGGTGCAGCGTTACCAAAAAAGTTTCCACTCAAGTACTCATATGTTATTGATGCGAACAACGTTCCTTTTGCTCGAATCCCTGGAGTGGGGGATAGGGTAATTCCAAACATGGAACGTAAAGCAGCTTTGATTTATGAAACACATTTGGGGGAGGGTCTGTCACATCAAGGGATCTCTAAAACAATATTGACATTAAAAGAGATGTACTGGTGGCCTGGGATGAATACAGAAATACACATATTCATCAATAACTGCTTAGACTGTAAATTACAGCGAGAAAGCCACCAGACACCATGCTACAAATGTAGCTGCCCAGTACAGACACCATTGTTAGACAGCATTAGACTATCTATGCACAGGCGTCCTCATGGACAAGTGCAATCCCACAAATACTAAGTCAAGGTTCCTATGGAAATGGCCTCAGCGCTCGGCTGACGCTCGAACTGTTATAAAAGATTTGCGAGTCTTTATCGGCACATACGCAATAGGCACGCTACATTCTGACCAGGGCCCTGCGTTTAGCTCTCGGGCTTACAAAGACGCCATGGCCAGTCTGGGCGTTGCATTGCGGTACTCCTCTCCGTTTCATCCTGAGGGAAATTCTGTTGTGGAAAGGAAAAACCGGGACATAAAGCAGTCTATAACAGCTAGGGTATTAGGTTCGGGTGATGGGTGGGTCAAACATCTTTATGGGGTCCAACGCTCATTGAACAACTTGCCAAGAAGTTCTCTAGGGGGTCACTCCATATGAGGTCCTATTTGGGACAAGAATGTGGGTGCCCGATCTGGAAAGCAGTGGCACAGTGGTGGAAAATAAACCCTTTGATATCAAAGATCGTTTGGCTGTTTTACAGGACTTAAACGAACTAAGAACGAAACAAAGCAACGTATTCCTGCAGCCAATCACCACTGGGGAAAAACCGGTGGTCCCAGCAAGGCCTGTCTGGATTCCAAAAGTTGGGGATCTAGTCAGAGAGAAAATTGCGGACAAGAAGGAATTTGGACCTTCATACAGACAACCAGTACCTGTCCTAGCCGTACACGGAACAAGAACAGTACTTCTGCCGCCCCTTGCTGGAAGAAAGGAGAAAAGATTTGTGTCCATCGACCTCATCAAACCACAGTATGTGGCCAATACTAATTAGTAGGCCTCGTGGACTCCGACCTAGTAGCAGACACACTCCTCTCGCTACTATCCAAGAGGTTCAGACTGAAAGACTGATAACCATCGAGACTTCAGCAGTAACAGATGAAGGACTGAGCAACAATGCTATGGAACTCATCCCTCTTGAAACACAAGTAACAGTTCGTCCAAATACACCTGTCTACACCAATGTAACAAGTGATCAACTGGTTCCAGCGATTTCAACAAATCCCGATGCAATTCCAACAATTGACAGAACTGCTTCTGGCTACTTCATTAACTTTGATACGTTTTCTGAGGATCCGAGTGAGCCCGAGACGTCGCCAGCATCAAAAACTTTTTAACAGCAAGTACAAGACTTTTTACATTTTTTGAAAAAGACTTATCTAGTTTCAGCATGGATTGAACTTTGGGTTATTTCTGGAATATTTTTCTTCCTGCTTTGGCTAGCTTTGGTTATGACCATGAGCGTGCTTATAAATGGGAGATACATCCATTTGGACATTGAAAGAAAAGAAGTGAACTTACTTTTGAAACCTCACAAATCATCCCATCGTGAAACAAGAGACGTGTCTGCAGTGAACATCACAGCCGTTCCTATACAGGATGGTATAGTGTGGGACAAAACAGATTTTGATATTTTTGGCCCGACGGAACATTTGTACATTTCACATTTATTTAAGATCTCACTAAGTGATTTTGTTTCATCCAGTACCTTTTCTGATGATTGGGACTTTGAAACCGTAAATAATATGATGTTTGACCTAGAAAAATCTGCTGCATTTTCTAATAATGAATATTTAGAGGGTTCATCAGACTATGAACAGCTGTATTGCTATAACCACTATGGTCATCATTTTTTGCATAAATCTGCAACACCTAGAAATGTGTTTATGTTTAACCAATGGGAGCATTGTCCTACACCACCAAAAGGTAGTTCAAAAACATTTGCTAAAAAGTTTCCATATTTTTCAGGATACAATACATCTGATCCAGAAACATTTTACTATAGAAATGTAAACAAAACAGGACTGAAAATGATGTTAACAAATACAAAACAGATTTACTCTGCAGCATTTATTGCCCAACTGTCTAGACAGGGTTTCGACTTATGAAAAGACACAATAGACACAAAATCTGTCTGGGGTACTAAAGATTGGCAAGTGCAGGGGATAGAAGCTTTATTTAGAGCCTGTATCGTCCCTCAACAAATAATGTTTTTGAATGACACGGTCCAACAAACGTCTTGCCTTGGGTTAGCCAAGATTAAAGACATGAAAAATCCTTCTGTACCAACACCTGCAAGTGATAACAATACACAGGCAGCGGTTACAGTTGACACCATACTACAACTCAACAGAACAAATCCTGATTGGAGAAAATGGTTGATCTGGCCCACAGACACAAACAACTGTCAAGACAGATTCCTGAATAAAACACAGGGGTTTACTATTCATAGGCCAGACCCACGATACGTCCAAAGACAGCATCCGGGGGTAGTAAGAACATACAGTGTAGGGAAATTATGCCTCGATTGGCTGCAAAAATCTACACTTAAGGATGTGAAACAACACTTATCTTTACTTAAAGAAGACGCAGACCTTAGGGAATTCTTGCTTGGACCAAGAAAACCGTGTCAAAAACATTTCATATATGCCGGCATTTATGCTGCTTATAATGAAGCATGGAAGGTGTCACAGATGGAGGCCACAGAACGAATACGTGAACTTGATCGTATTAACTTAGAGAAAACTCTCTCTGTGGTCGACAATGGGTTAACAACTTTGTCCTCCAGAATTTATTCATTGGACAGTATTGTATCCTCTGCTATCGACATACTGGAACAAGATTTAGCCATGTTACAGCAAGGCCAGTCTCAGTTACGTTCTATTATGTTATTAAGCTGGACGCTGCAATCTTTGCGTGCGGGCTATGTGCCTTGGCGTTTTATCAACACGACGGTTCTGTTTGCAGAATACAATCTAACTGATAAACAGATCGAATTGGCACAAAGGGGAGCAAAGTATACAGTACTGAGCATTGAAAAACTTGAAAAATTACCATTCACAGTGGCAGAAAAACCAGCTACAGAATGGCTTATTCATGGCAAAATTAGTCTACCTGTGACTACTTTCCAGTTTCAGTATTGCCTTAAACAGATGCAAGCAGGCAAATATGAAAGGTTGGGTAAAGAATACATTAAGACATCCTGGAATTTACCTTACACCTATAGATGTTGGAGTGGGGATCGTGAAGTGTTTCTAAGCGGTACACACTGTGAAAGTGCACTAAGCGGTTCACTAATTTCTCAGGACATTTCTTTACACGGGGCTTGTAATGGTTCTGTGGCAAACTTGTCCTGCCACCAGCAGGGTACACCAGCTGCTGTGATTAATCCAACGTTTGGACAACTTTCTAATGGGAGTTACCTCATGTTGAATGATCAGAGTTGCTGTGGCATGTTGCCAGGCATCCCATATCTAGTAACGGTCAACTCCAGGGTCACTTGCTGTATGCAAGTATTGTTTGCCCCAATAGACACAGTCAGGGAGTCGCCTCTATGGCCTTCGTTGAATGTCTCTTTTATACGATTTGATACTTTAAGCAGAATGAAAGCCATGCTTATACAACAATCAGTGCCTTTGACCTCGGCCAAAGAAACCTATGATCTACAAGTTGCAAGGACTTCGGCTGAGATACAAGCTTTAATTCGTGACAAACTGCCCTATACATTTCATAGAAATGATAGGACGTATCTTTAACATGTCTGATACAAGCGGAATTGAACATGTATTTAAGACCATCTGTTCCGGACTATTAGCACCTTTCCAGGCTGTCCTCGGAATCATCCCAAACTTCGCACATTCGGTGTTTGGTGGTGTGCCATTAATTCTAGCACTTGTTGCAGGAATTCTGTTTCTATTCCTCCTACTACGCTATGGCAAGCCTCTTCGCCAACATCCCTCCGAGCGATGTGGAGAGAGCCCTCCTTGAACGGAAATGCCGTGAGCGAATTGTACAGCTTTTGGGCATGCCTCATCTACGGGAACTTAATACAACTTGGTTCCTGTCATTCAGACCAATCTGGGAAGATTGCATCTTACCTGTTCTACGCTGCCTGTTTTGCGGTGAAGAATGCGTGCTAGACACCTGTCTAACACTCCCATCAGTCATGCCAACGGATATCGATACTCTGCTGGACCCTATAACGGCCCATGCTGTGTGTTGTCCCCAGAGGCTTCCAATCCTGATGGCGGCATTCATTGAGATCTCACAGACGCTTCCGGCTGCTGCTGAGGTACGAGATGTATCAACGGGCACACAGGTAACAACGGACGCGAACATTGCATCTTCTGCTGAAGGCGATGTTTCTCATCTCTGTGCGATTAACCTTCTGAACGAGGTGTTCCAAATGTCGCCAACTTCGGTGGACGAAATTTTGGCTACGGAAATAGATGATCTAATGTTTACGCCAGACCCATACACTGACTTTGATTCGGCTCACAGTGTACTAGGGCAACAATGAAATTTGGCCTTCATATTTTTCAAACTTGGAACTTTTCCCAGAATTGAACTTTTTTCTTTTTTAAAATTTTAAAACATGACATGGCAAAATGAACAATCTGCTTACAGTAGAACTAGTCTTATAAAACGGACTTCTTTGAATACTTCCAGGGACACATTGTCACCTTATTTGTCTACATTTTTATTTACTTCCATGATATGCAAATGGCTTTGATTGTAAGAACTTATCGACCATTTCATCATATGTATATATTACTGTTTCATTCACGTTGCACTCCACTTCCGTTATATGCTTAGAATGAAAACAATGCTTTAAATGTACAGTACCTATGGCATTTCAACAGTTTTTAAGCTTCTTTTAAAAAAATGCTTTTAGAAATGTTTTTAGTAATATGTGGTACTCAATTTTATGTTTAGCATTTAAAATGTTTAGCATTTAGTCTTATCGTTCAATCGAAGATGGAGTGGGTGTTGTATTCCGCTTTAGGGGTCCGTATTTGGGTTTTCCTGAATCATGTCCTTATATAGGCACAATTCGCCCTGTCCTTATATAGGCATAGAATCCCAGTCCTTATTTAGGCATTAACCGTGCACTCCAAATACAGGCATGGTCACCGACATCCGTCCACCCTAACGTCACAACGAGTTCTTAGAAACCAGACCCTTAAGCTTCGGGAGTTCCCCTAGCACAGGACTATTGATTTCTCCAAGAACTCATCTAGTATGTATGAACCGTTATACCTTAAGGGTTCATTCCTGACGTCTTCCTCTGTCCGACTTCACGTCAATGCTAACATTCCACGACACCTACCAGGTATAAATATACCTTCCCTTGCCCAAGCAAGTTAGAGGAGACCTCGACTTCAGAGGAGCCCGTATCCCGGGCTGATGCACTGAGAAGACGCTGTCATTCCTGCACGCAGACAAATCCAGCTTCCAGTGTTCTGACTCCCTTCGCGGGGTGTTAGAGTTCCAAGATCCGGCAGGAGATTCCCACCTCTCTCATTCTCAAGGTATGGAGTTGACTAGAACCTAGAGGGACTCTTGGCATACTAGACTTAACATACTCTTAGGGCCCGATTCTGATGCGGGTTGGAAAAGCTTCCCGACCGATGGCCTGATTCTGATGCGGTTAGGAAGGCCTCCTAACGGCATTTGCTCCTTCCAAATCGGATCGGGAACGTGTCTTCCCGACCGAGGGCCCAATTCTGATGCGGTTAGGAACAAATGTTTCCATTGAAGTCAATGGGAGTTCAACCAAATCGTATCTGGAAACATCCGGATGCATCCTACTCTGCCGGTTGGACTTTCCCGATCCGAGTGGGTCGGAAACCATTTCCCAACCGATTCGGTCGGGAAGCTTTTCCAACCCGCATCAGAATCGGGCCCCTAGTCTACCACACTAGAGAATACTCCACCTACTTCTACCTTTCCCTACACCTAGACCAGGTTAGGTACATTGGGGTAGAACTAGCTTAGAGACGCATCATATGAGTACCCGCATTCTTAGCTCATGTTATTTATGTACGTGAATATATGCTAAAAGATAATGCTAGCGCAGTATTATTTATTTCTACTGCTTACGCTGTACATTATTTATCTTGCAATATGTCTTGTGATCATAACAGCACATATCTCTTACACGAGAAACAAGACTGTTCAATAAAACCTCTTTTATTGAAACGCCCGTCTTTCCTTTCTGTGTAACTCTGTAGAGACTAAGCATGCACGATTGAATGAGTGAAACTGTTATCTATTATTTCCACGATTCTGAGACATGTTCCGCTTCTAAAGGGAAACAAAGTTGTCATGTTTTTCGGTTGCCAGAAACTACTCCCTTCTTGTTCTCAAGGAGTTTCTAGTGGCCTCTGAGCTAGCTGGCACAAATAAATAGGTTTAATATAATCGATAGGGACATACCGACCTTAGTCCTATGTCAAACCTATAGGTTATATTATTCCAATGCGCAGAGCCTATTAGGGAAATAGGAACTACACTACACAAGAAGCCTAGGCCACAAAGGAAACACATGCAGGCCTATATGGCAAAAGCAGCACACTTATAACTCCCACCAGAAATGGCCACCAGCCACATGGACACTCACAAATCACAAGCAACAAGCAGGAGGCCTGGAAAACAATGTACTGAAAACAGGCCTATAATAGCCAGGCAAAGGATACATGCTAAACCACACTGCTTTGCCTGTAATGCAATAAAATGCAAAAACGAAAATCCACAGGGCTAAACAAGGTCTGCAAGGTACACAACACACCACACACAACAAAGACATTTATTTAACAAAAACCCAAAAACTGAAATACACCCAAAAATACACATTTTGCAATTCAATCCAATGCCATCCATGCCCTAAATGATGTTTAAATTCAACAGAACACACAGAAACAGTTGTTTCATGCACCCCTGACTACCTCTGAGCCTACTGGATGAAAGGCCTGTTGGCAGACTAGGCCACAAGCTTGCAGGCCTATGGATAAAAGCACACTACCGGGCTTCAAAATGGCCGCCAGCCTCATGGCCAGGCCCACAACAACAAGAAGCCTAGGCCACAAAGGAAACACATGCAGGCCTATATTGCAAAAGCAGCACACTTATAACTCCCACCAGAAATGGCCACCAGCCACATGGACACTCACAAATCACAAGCAACAAGCAGGAGGCCTGGAAAACAATGTACTGAAACAGGCCTATAATAGCCAGGCAAAGGATGCATGCTAAACCACACTGCTTTGCCTGTAATGCAATAAAATGCAAAAACGAAAATCCACAGAGCTAAACAAGATCTGCAACACACCACACACAACAAAGGCATTTATTTAACACACACCCAAAAAATGAAATACACCCAAAAATACACATTTTGCAATTCAATCCAATGCCATCCATGCCCTAAATGATGTTTGAAATAAATAAATACAACACACAGCAAAGGAACAGTTGTTTCATCATGCACCCACCCATGACTAGCTCTGGGCCTACTGGCTACCCACAACTATTTTTTTTAAAACATGATGAAAAGTACCAAAATTGTAGTTGCAGCAAATGCAATGCCCAATCAAACAAAAAACAACACTAACTTACTTGTAAAATCTCAAATCCAAAAGTCCTCAAATCCAATGATAATGATGCAGCAGACACAAAGAGTGATCCTTCCAGCTCAAATCCAAATGAAAAATGAACAGGAGATGGACAAAGCACTGGGAGGAGCCTGCTGGACAGGAACAGGAAGTTGGAGACTCTGTGGCACTTCCTCCCTCCCCCCCCAAAATAATTTGACAAAAAAGGACAGCCAAATGTCAATCCAGTGGCGTAGCTAGGCACTCTGCCGCCCGTGGCGGTCCCTGCCTTTTGCCGCCGCCGAGCGCCTAAGAGCGGGGGGGGGGGTGCTGGCGATAAATTTACCCGCCGCCCCCAAATCTCGTACCGCCCCCTCCGCCCCCCCCTTGCTACGCCAGTGTGTCAATCTGAGGAGTTTTTTTCATCCAAATCATCATTTTATAGAAGGTTTTATGCTGCTCGAGATATTCTTCTTCTCCAGATTGAAAATTTTGCGTGTTCGGGATCGCGAGCTTCACCAACATTCCGCTGGATGTCCGATGGCGCGTCCGAATGACGTGTTCGCGATCGCAATCTCTCTCGCGGTGCACGATGGCACGGCGAATGACGTGTTCGCGATCGCACACTCTCGAGGTGTCCGATGGCGCTGCGAATAACGTGTTCGCAATCGCACACTCTCGCGGGATGGCGCGGCCGGCTACCAAAATCTCGTGGCGCACGCGAACGGATAGGGAAACGCGTCAGCGAACACAGGGATCCCGGTAAGTCGCTATCGCGCGCGCTAGAATGCATTTTTAAAGCGCTAACAAGAAAATAATTCCGCTACGCAGCGGATCGCGGAATTTTTGCCTATTTCGCGTTCTCCGCGGAACACGGAATTGCCTAAATTCCGCAAATTCCGCGAGCTGAGCGGAATTTAACGCCCAGGCCTATTGTATTTACAACAATACCACGCATTCCTGTGCTTTCCTCTGAGCTGGCGCACAATTGGGTGCGTAGGCACCCTTGCACCATGGTGCAAGGCGCCTGCTTTGCAGGGAGGATTGTTTTTGTGCAGGAAGGGACACCTTCCTGCAGAAAAACAATCATTGATGGCGTTTTCCTCCTTATATTTGTGCAGAAGAATGCGTCACACATAGAAAGAGGAAAGCGGAGAGAAATAAAGTTAATTCTTCTCGTTGCACCACTGTTACGCCTCCTTGGGAGGCGTTAGAATGTGACGCATTCCCAGGTTTATGAAACCTTGTAAATCTGGGAAAGCAACAGAATCCATGGATATTGCATGGGTACACCCACATCAACATCCATGGAATGCACCTTTCATGCACAGTAATGCGTGAAAGGGGGCCATATTTACAAGGCCATGAAAAGCCATGCAGGGTGGCTTTGCGTGGTCTTGTAAATATGGACCGGCAAACTGTGCCACCTGAGTGTCAAAAAAAGTGACCCTCCAGAGGCGCTAGGAGCTTGTAAATATGCCCCCAAAAGTCATGAGAATGAAAAACATAAAAAGCAACATATTAACAAAGTTTTTTGATGTTTCATTTAGAGCAGCTTCTCATCTTCGATTTTTCTCCCTGTTTAGGTGCAGAGTTGACTACTAATAGCTGTAGATCATGTTACACGAAAACAATCTCTCATGTCTTAGGTCTTTGTCCAAGACTGTTGTACCTATGGAAGTGCTACTTAAGAAATCATTTAAACATCTACAACATACCTACAAAACCGTGGCTCCACTACTTTTTAGTCTGGCGTTAAACAAGACATTTTGATTTCACTAAAATATATGTGTCATGTGCTTCTCTATTTGAGGTTTCTGCCAGCCGTCTTCATCCATTGTCCAGTTGTCTCATTCACATTTTTGATCCACCCTCTCCAGCATACAGCATACAACGTAGGGTAATAGACAATAATAAAGTTTTTCAAAAACCGTGGCAAAATAGAACAAGCATTGACAAAGACAAAAGCCTGGCAGCCTAGGCCAGACTTATTGGCTTTGACAATGCCTGTTTGATACTGGGACCAATAAAAAGCACTGTGCATTGCAGACTCGTTACTTGGATGTTGCTAGGGAACATTTAAACTTAAGAAAAACGATTATGTTGATTATATATATATTGGTGCACTTGGTGACTGAGGTTAGTAGCCAACAACATTTAGCATTTCATAAACCGGTCAAACTACAGAATAAATATGCTTAATATCATTTGCAGTGGCGGCTCACAGAGGTTACGCCGTGGGGCGGTGAGGCGGGGCGGGGCTGGGTGGGGGGGTAGTGGAGTCTGATATACGACGGCAAAGGTGAACATAAATAAATAAATAAATATCTACTGTCGTATGTCGGACTCCACTAAACCGCCCCGCCCAGCCCCCGCCCCGCCTCACCTCCTCACGGCGTCACCTCTGCGAGCCGCCACTGCTCATTTGTGTTCATTAAGTTCTCTTTTATAATGTTATATACACTGGCTGTCTTCCATTTTAACCGCTCTACTAAATCTGTGATGCATAATTAATAAAGATTTAACTTAAGTAACTAAATATTCAATAAATCGAACAATATAAGCTGCACCACAGTTTTATGTAAACTAAACTAAACCATTTATTGGATTTTTGTTCCATTTAAAAATAAAACACAATATAATATTAAAAGGAGTAGGTTGCAAATTTAGGAGTCAGAAATCAAAAAATATCACAGGGGCCAAAGGACAACAGGGTACAAGAAGAGATTCAGAGACCTAAAAACGTACCTTTTCACGTGGCCTTTGAAATACTGGGAGTCAAGACATCACTGAGATGGAAATCAAGAAGTTTACATTGAAGAAAAAAAGGTGTCGACTCAGAAAGGAGCTAAACAAGAAACTCAGAAAGGAACTAATCAAGAAGTACCTATTTGAGCTCACTCCTCGTTCCTCCAGCCTAACTGGAACCACTTCCATCTCTATTTTTATATTAGATCTTGAATAATCCCCTGGATTAGTCATAGGTCTCTTGCTGTTTGTTTCGTATAACTTTACTTCCTAGTTAGATTTGCTCGATAGGAATATCCCAACACATATATGCCATTGAGGGGGGGCTGGTGACATTAGAAACCACAAGGTATTACCAACTCATCGAGGTTGCAATATAGGACAATATTATACATGGTACCCATTATGTATTTTTACACTACATGCTTATTTTTGGGGCAGTTATCTTGAAAAAGCTGTTTTCTTTAAAGTGCAGCTAATAATAGGTGCTAAAGGGAATTAGCATGTTTAGGCTTTGTTACATTTTCTTGAAGGAATTATTAATAAACCAAAGGTCAATGGTGAGGGCCAGAGGATTTAGGTGAAACCGTGGCTGCATTTTACCGTATGATTATGGTTGTACTGCATTTGTCACATATTTTGTCACATAATTTGCAAACTTTAAACATTTCATCAAAAATTTTGTTTGATGAAATTTGAGAAAAAGGGGCACATAATTTGCATTTTGCACTACATAAAATATATATATATATATATATATATATATATATATATATATATATATAAATATATATATATATATACTTGCAACGCATTTGATCCTTTACACTGAATTATCCTAGAAACCCTGGCAGTTCTAAAGCTCTGCTGAGTGGTTTGGGGGCTGTCATTATGATGATGAAATCTGTATTTCCCATATTTCCCTGCGAAATGTGGGTTTTTATACAATGCATTTTGTACAATAAAAGGATCAAAAGTTGTAATGTGTATATATTTAATTACAAGTGCAGTGAAAAAATGTGTGAACTGGTACTTGAAGCACAGCAAACTTTGGTGCTTGCAGTTGGTAAATGAATTGCTCACAGGCTTCATGAATGATTTGTGAAGCCTTATAAACCTACAAAATAACTCAATTAATTAGTATTAGTATTGTTTTTAGTAGAAGTCTTGCCTGATAAAATCAACAGGAGAACTATTTGTTACTTTTTGTGTAATAGGGTTATATTAGTATGTTTTAAAGTCCAAGGAAGCTTTGAGGAACATTGATCATATTTCTCAGTAGTTATGACTTGTTAAAGCTCTGCATGGTTGCCACTTAAATGTTCCTGTTTTTCTTTTATTGGATTCTGGTTAAGATCTTTGTGCAGGCTGGCTACTGGTAGTAGATTGTCAATAGTTTTATGTTTTGGAGCAATATGCATTATTAGCAGAATCATTTGCAAACCTATTGTTGTCCCAGGGATTGATCTCTGGTACACTGGCACTCTTCCTGATTGTGAGGCCCCCAGTGCTGCCACCATTACTGTTGCCCCCAAAGTAACTGATACTGGGCTGCCAAGTGGGGCTAATGGCGATTACAGGTGGTGCCTTGAGAAATAGAGAACTACTGAAGGAATTCCGTATCCACCCGTGGTTTCACATAGAGACTTCAGCCGGTGTCCCAGGGTAAAATGTATAAGGTCTCCTGATTTCCTGTGATCCGGCAATTAGTGACTGAGCGAGTAAGTCTGTGAATTCCAGGACCTTGTCAAGTGTCCCAACTGTGGAAGGTGCCCTGCATGTGTAGATGTGTAGATGAGAGGTATTATGGTGGCACTGTAATATCATTAAGACCTGCTAACAGAAAGGAAGCTGTAGAGCAAAATGTAGCTTTAGCCAGAGACACCAGTACATAGTCATCCTCCACCATGAAGGACTAGCGTGTTGTTCGTCAGAATATTATATACAGAAATAATAATCTGACATAAATGTGTCCTAAATCTTGACTTCGAAGAAATTGGTCGATTTGACTTAATAATAAAAAATCTACATCCAACGGGATGATAAATATGTAAGCGATATTCAGGAAACAATATTTATGTCAGACAATATTTCTGTGTATGATATTCTGAAAAACCACTGATTTGTTTTCGCTTATACTTCATGGTAGAGAATACCTATGTACTGGTGTCTCTGGCTAAAACAGTTTTTTTTCTACAGCTTCGTTTCTGTTAGCAGGTCTAAATTAGAAAATCATTGCTCTTATTACCCCCATTCAATTATTGATTTTAGATGTGCGTCTATGACTAAGAGGAATTGTCATTAGTACCCTTAAATATGTAACTGTGTGAATAAATAAAGGGGCAAGTTATCAGAGTCATTGTTGTTCTATTTTTAACATAGGAAGTGGGAATCAATCATTAAAACATTTCTGTAGAGTACCACCTGTCCTATTCTTATCCCATTCTTTCACGTATTTACTTAAAATACACCAATCTACTATTTTACCCACACACCTACACTTCACCATACGACTTATAAAAATATCTCCGGTAAAGATCCCCCTTTGAGGTGCACGCTGGGCATTGCAGCGCCGACCCGACGTGGAACAAAAGCCCAATGATGAAGCATGACACCTATCTAGGTGTGTGAGTGCATTTGTTCCTACAGAGTAATGTTTCCTGCAGACGCTGTGGAACTTAACTGACCTAAGCAGGCAAATCCGTACTTACTAGGAACTGCATACCCCTGTGATCTTGTATTTTTCCCTGCCCAAGTACTTTTATCATATGTACTAAGAAATGTTTTAGGTGACATTTTTACTCTAAGGTTTGAAATGATTCCAAAATGTACTTCTTACAATGAAATAATTGTTTGCGAAAAAAAATGTATAGAGACAGGAACATAGACATGTATGGATGATGCTGTTAATTTCTAATAGACTGTGATTTCCTTTGGGTCAGATAGAAGTACTCACTGTCTATGATATCTAAGAATTTGTGATAAAGCTGCTATTCTCACAACTGAGTGCATTCATTTAAAGAACGAATCAAATGCCAATGAGCAATTTCAAGGTCTAGAGACACGATTTACCTGACTAGGTTTGCCACATTCTGCCTGGGTTTTGTGTTTTTGTTTGCATGGTTGCACATCACAACATTTGCCTCTGAAATATCAACCTACACCCATATTTAGACCATAACATTGTCTCTCAAAATATTGTCAATGTAAGTGTAAATTTATTAATAACTCCACTCTGGTGATATTTCGGGTGTTAATAATATAGTCTAGATATATCCATGGCTTCTGGATTTATTCTGGGGGGAGGAACAAAGTATGCTGCAGGAAAAAGCAAATTATGTAATGTAACCCGGCTTAATTTGAAGCAGTAATATTTCACTATCTTGTCTTTACATGGTAACACTGTATAGGCCAAGATTTCACATTATTAGTATCAATTTGACTCCTAAATACAGCAATCTGCAACTGGAAGGTGACCTGTCTCTGCACGACAAAAGGCCTGTGACTGCTCATCAATGTGTGCTAGTGTTTTTAGTAACTTTTGATCCATTTGAGCTAGGAATATTTTTTGTTCAAAAAGTGCAAATTACACGAAACTGGATGAATTATGTGACCAGCATGGCAAAACCACAATTTTGTGTAAAACGCCACAGCAACAGAATTGCATAATTCCAGTGTTCCTGCATATAGTCCTACATCGATATTTCAACTACAGTGTTTTGGTACGAGACCATTTTCTGAGCATCCCGATTTGCTAGAGAAGAGGAATGCTAGGGGGCACCTAGTGAATGCAAAACGTGGTGTGGCATTCAGAATGTAGTGGACATAAGCAAGTCAGAGCACTCAAGATTAGAGATGCCAATTGTTAACCTTGAGACCTCCAGTGACTATCACTATCTCAATTATCGTTGCCTACATGCCCATATAGAGGCGTAAGGGCTAGAGCTGCCATCTTTGGAACTGGGGAACCAGGTTCGAATCTCGGCATCGGCTTAACATCCTGTAATGCTGGGCAAATCACTTTATCTACTCGTGCCTACAAAAAATGAATGTGTCCTTGTGTAATGTAAGTGGTGCTCATGTAAAGCGCTCCAATACCTACCGGTCGAGTTTTGGTGTAAAAAAAAAAAAAAAAAGAACACACATTCAGCTCAGAACACACATTCAGCTCAAAACACAAGAAACATTACATCTTTCAACATATTTTTATGAGGCAATATATTTTTAAATCTCATCTGATCTAACTTGGAAGTCATTTTTCTATTACTTAGGATAGTTAATAGTAAGATCTAAAAAGGAAATCGTTTTTTGATCCTCTCGCTCTCAGCAGAGTTTATGAGCTCGCCCCCTTCCTTTTCACAAAAGGTTATTGAACCTATACAATACAGAATATTAATTACTTGAAGCATACCTTCAACATCTGAATTTCTTTTTCGTTTATTCATAAAATCATTTCATGAAACAAAGTGAAAATCTTATGTACAGTTCTGATCTGCTAATACAGAGATGTCACAGAGGTAGCATAAGATTCTTAGGGGGCTTATTTACAAGCCCCTTGCGCCACCTTGCGCCGCCATTGCATCACTTTTTTTGACTTAACGGTGGCCCGTCATTTGCTCCATAGTTACATGGATGCAGAAGCGTCACTTTTTTAAGGTTCCGTCTGTTTTTACCTGTGTCTGAATTGGCTGTGCCAAGTGAGATTTTAATATATGGAAAGGTAGGCATTCCATCGGAAATGCTTACAGTAAAACTGCTGCAGTGGTATTTGCCACTTTTTTTTCCTGTTTCGGGCCGCTGCGCTGACAATACATCACAATCCCTACGCCTGCTAAACCCAGGCGTAGGGATGGTGCATTGGCTGTGCCCAAGGGACCACGCCAGCTGTAGTGACTTGATTGCAGTATGCAATCAAGTCACGAGGTAAGTGGGCCACAGAAGGTAGGTATGTGCACATAATGTCACAATTTGTGACATTTTCTGCTAATGTCACACATACAATTAGGCACTATGCCCACTTGTATGCGTCGCATCCAGGACCAATATGTTTGATCACAAGAAGACTTTGTCACCTTTTCACGCTCTAACACATTGGTCCCCATTCAATAGGCGACGCGTCAGTGAAAAATGACGCATCACCTCTGTATTGTGATGCATTGCTGGGGTTCAGTTGGTTTGCCCACCAACTCGAGCATTGTGCCAAAAGACCCTGCGCTATGGCGCATCTATGGTGACTCAAGGGTTTCAGCTGCAGGCGCAAGTAAACTGGCGCATCGCTGCTTTAACGCAGTGATGCGTCAGTTTCTTGTAAATGAGGCCCGTTGTGCAGCGCAGTCAGAACCTATAAACTCAGGAGAAAAAGGCAAAAACTTAAAACTGGTAATGCACTAAGGGGCATATTTACGTTCCCTGCGCATCCCTGCATATCAGCAGGGATGCGCCAGGGAAAATGCGTCATGCAAGTTTACCCTTGCGCCACGTCCGATGCGCCGCATTTACAATGCGGCGCATCGTGGCGCAAGGATAAGCAGATGCGTGACGCATCTGCCGGCGGAAGGTTGGCGCAGTGCTGAAGTTGTGTCGCAAGCGCGACGCAACTCCAGCACTGTTCCAACCTTCCCTATCTCTAAGATGGTGCGTCAATCCTGGCGTAAGGATTTGACGCACCAGCGTCGGAAAAGTGACTGCGTGAAATCTTGTAGATTTCACTGCGTCACTTTACCGAGGCGTTCCTGCGCCGGATCGCCCCCCCCCTGCGCCGGTACGACCACATGAAACCTGATGCTGGTTTCATGTGGCGCAGGGGTTTACTACGTGACGCATCTCCCTAGATGCGTCACGTTGTAAATATAGCGCAATGCGGCGCATGGTTTGCGTCGCTGCTGCGTCACATGCGTGACGCAACGGCGGCGCAAAAGTGGCGCAAGGGGCTTGTAAATATGCCCCTAATTTTGCAAGTTCTGATTCCTCATTATGAAATATATCGGGCTTGTCTGTTCACAGATTCGTGCAAAACAGGTTTCACAGATCTGGCGAAACTTGTCCCTGCAGAGCAACCCAATAAGCGTCATGGCGAAATGAAAAACAGACAAAATGTGGACATGGGATGGCAACATGAAAAACAGACAAGATGTGGGCATGGGTGCCAACGGCCTTCAGAAACAGTTTTTAAACATGTTTTGTTTGAAACCAGGTTGGAGGGAAACTACTACAGGAACTTCCTGTGCCCTTCTGGAGAGCGTCACCGTGGGCGTAGGGCCAGGTAGCATGTAACATGTAATTCCATCCATCCTGATAAGAGATGCACCTGGAATAGGGGCCTACACAGCAAAGCATAACAATTAAGTGTACATCTGTGAATAGTTGGCCTGAGTTGACAGAAACTACTATGTATCATGCAAAAACTAACAACATACATAGCATTATTTCTGCTGCCCGAAATAAGATCAAACAGTTACACCACTTGACAAAAACGTGCCCCTGACCTATAAGGGTGATTTTTGCACATAAATAAAGGACCAGGCTATTCCTTAGCACAGTACAGGGTGACAAAGTGGGGACATGTATCTAGGAGAAGGCAACCTAAATAGAAAAGATTCAGAACAAGGGTGACACTTTAGATTAAAAGAGGTATTCACAACGCAGTTCAGCAGCCAAAAATCCTGCGCTGCGTAAGAAGGAGAGAGCAGGAGATTGCCATATCTACAGAAATATGGAACTTTCCTCCCCTCTCCCTAGCATTGGTGCACAATCCGGGAGCCCTGTGCCATGCACACACCTTTGTACCATAGCGCAAGGGTGTCTGCGAGAGTATAACATAGGTTTTGTACTGGAAGGATACCCTTAGGCTGC
This sequence comes from Calotriton arnoldi, assembly GCA_963921515.1. NCBI lineage: Eukaryota > Metazoa > Chordata > Amphibia > Caudata > Salamandridae > Calotriton > Calotriton arnoldi. Next base: position 444,237 of record CAWUFW010010065.1, read on the forward strand.
TTAGACTAACTTTAAACTTTTCCTACTTTGTATGTGTGGTGCACAGTGCAGCACACATACAAAGTCGGAAAAGATAGGAGAAATAAAAGCATTTCTCCTTGATAGTTCCTGTTTGAAATGGGTGTTATTTTTTGACACAAAACCCTCTCTACTTTTTTTAGTAGATAGGGTTTTGCGTCAAAAACCATGGGTGGTTGCATGGGAACGCCCATGCGCCAGACATGGTACTAGTCAAAAACCATGTATGGTTGCATGGGAACCAGGGCCGGACTGGGAACCCAGAGCAGCCCTGGCAATTTTTTAGGACCCCCGCCCCAGGGCGGGGGCAGGGAGGGTGGAAGTGTAAAGCACTGCTGCTTTTGTTACTGGCGGCCGATATTGCTGCACCGCTGCAAAACCGGCCCCCAGTAACAAAAAAAAGCCACACTGCTGCAAAACCGGCCCCCACATTTCCAGCCTCCCAGGAAAATGCCTGATGCCCGCTACGGCCAGTCCAGCTCTGATGGGAACACCCATGCACCACCCATGGAATGCCCCCTTGATGCCAAGTAATGCAAAGCAGCACTATGGAAAGTAAATTGAGAAAATAGATTTTGCATCAATTTGCGTCACTTTTAAGACACAAACACAGTGCAAAATCTTAGTAAATATACCCCTCTAAGGGGCATATTATCAAGGGCCTTATCTCCGCTTTTTTGGCTTTAAAAGCCAAAAAAGCGGAGATAATGTTTTCGCCCTATTAACAAGAGGGTGATAACATGCATTAGCGCATGTTAGCACCCTTTACCCGACGCCTCCCTCTGCATCTCTAATGAGATGCAAAGTGGGCGTCACTGGGCAGAACAACCTTGTAAATATCGCTGATGTGCACATCGCGATATTTACAAGGAGGCCAGGCATTTTTGCAGACGTTAGTTTTTGGGGAAAACCGCGGTTTTCGCTAAAAACTAACGTCTGCAAAAATGCTGACTTACCTATACTTTATATTGGAGGTGGATTATGCTGATACGACCACAGGGTCGTATCAGCAAGGTTATTGCCGTTTTCCATGGAACATCGCTGGAAAACCAGCGATGTTCCATGGAAAACAAGCTATCGCAGGAATAATTATCGCCATTGCGCTATGCGTTGTTAATACAGCGCTAGCATGGTGATAATTATCTGCGGTAGCCGGCGATAACAATTCTCACGCTGAGAACGGCCAGCGATAATTATCGCTGGCCGTTGATAATATGCCCCTAAGTTTCTTACCAAAAGTGAACCCCCAAATGGGCCAAGAATGGGTAGGTCAAATGCACACCAGAATAGGTTGCATTGTTGGTAACACTACACTTTCTGTCATCCGTCTCGTTCCAGAACATGTGTGCCACAATAGCTGGTCTATCATGTAACTCAGGGGTCTATTTGCCAAATTCTCATGCAGCACAGCAGCCAAAAATGCTGCACTGCACTGCATGAGAAGGAGAGAGCAGGAGAGCATCATATCTACAGAGATATGGCACTCTACTTCCCTCTCCCTAGCGCTGGCCCACAATTACGCAGCGCCACATACACCTTTGCACCATAGTGGACGGGTTTCTGTGTGAATCTAGCATAGGTTTTGTACTGGAAGAATACACTTTCAGTGCAAAATACTACCTTAGACTAACTTTAAAACTTTTCCCACCTTGTATGTGAGCTGTACAGGGCAGCACAAATTCAAATTCGGAAAATAAATAAAAGCATTTCTCCTTGATAGCACCTATTTGAAATGGGTGTATGTGACACAAACATGGCACAAAATCTTAGTAAATATAGCCCTCGGGACCTTAATGACTTCCACATCTATTGGAAGAGAAATCTCACATCGCAGTGCAGTGCTCATAACATCAAAAAACCTGTCATGCAACTATAATAAGGGAAAGTTGTCTTTGTGCAGTGGATTTGTGAATGCCATGAACTACATGTTTAGGCCTAGATTTACTTACATTTAGCACAGAAGTTCGCACAAACCAAAGGAGTGTTATACAATGGGGGCTCGGGGTGAGTCAGGCAGGGCTGGGTCTCCCCTCGGGCTTTTTGGGCAGGTGGGTGCATCTTTGTGATGCTCTATGCACTGATCTCATTTTAGATTTAGGGAGGGGGTGATCAGTTCTCTTTAGGGGTCATAGTGGGTGGGACGGCCTCTTTGGCCATCATGACACCCAGCGGCAGGTAGTTTAGTTTATGTTCAACCTGCTCTCCCACCCCTCTTATCATGATTCTATTTTGTATGATATTTAGTTTATTTTAATAACTTTAGGGTAGCTTTTCTCTGTTGCCTTTTTTCAGGTTGAGTTTAGAAATTTTCCATGTCATAGCGAGTTTTGGTGGGACAGGGTGATGACAGCTGTTTGATTATTTGCTGCTGGTACCCAGGTCTGGTATTAAATTATTATTAATGGATGTTATGGGGTGGATCAAAGGGAGGCGAGTGAGCACAGCCCTGGGAGGTATGGCCTATGGTCAGGAAGCAAGGGGATGGAGTGAGTTAAGGTGACGGGGAGAGTGGTGATGTGAGTTGGGTGCATGTGTAGCAGGACATGGAGTGTGTGAAGGGTATGAGTGTATATGGAGGAGGGGACTTTGGAATTTAGAAGGGAGGTTTGATGATAGAAAATACCTTTGTATTAGAGAAGTTCACCTAGTTTTATAAGACATTAAACCTAGGGAGTTTGTGATATTTTTAAATGGTTTCCAGACCTGTGTTATTAAAGCTGCCATTTCCCCTTATTTTGGTGCCTAGTTTCTTTTTGGGTGCAATGTCTTCCCCGACGCAAAGTGGGACAAATGGCAGCTCCAGTTAACTTGCGGCGACAAAGTGATTTATTTGGCAAGAAAGCTGACAGTAGTGGCCGCAGGCAGGGGAAATCAGTGGGGCAGCGCAGGCGGAATAAAAAATATAAAACAAACAAAACTTACCTGCAGCCTGAAGTCCACCGCCTTGCTGCCTCTTCAGCTCTGATGCTCACACAGGCTCCCCGACTACCCTGCGCCAATCCAGACGCTACTCTTATGCTGGTATTAACCAGCATGAGAGAAGCTTAGAGATTGGACGGAGCAGGCTGGTTCCACGCTCCAGCAAGGAGTGGGAGCCTGTGCTCCTGAGCCTGCTGATATCTCCTACCAATAGCCTGGAGAAATCCAAGTGCGCATGTCAGTTTGGCTGGCATGGATGGCCGGCCAAGCCAACATGTGCACTGGCAGTGCGTGCCCTGAGCCCACCACTCCTCCTGCTCCTGATGGCCACGCCCTTAAGACTCAGCTGCGGGAGTAAAATAAAATGATAATAAAGCCGTTTTATAACTGCTATATTATTCTATTTTACATACGTCTGCCGGTTCCAGCAGTCGGGTGATGCTCCTCCGCCATAACGGAGGAGCCCCCCGAAAGTTGATGCAAGCGCAGCATTTAATTACCTTTTATCATGTAACATGAAAAACCTGATAATTCTTGAATAGTGGAATGGATGGGACAAGAACCATGCAAAACCTCTTTGGTTTCTACTAAAAGCCAGAACTACTAGAGCCAAATGAAGCAGCACAACCTCGCTTTGTGTGGAATTGAGATGCAAACAGTAGATAAAATGTAAATGAGTAATTTTCACACATGTAACATGTAATTTTCCATCAGCACTACATACATTATGTGATTGACCTCTGGCTGTTTGTCTTTGGTGATCTTTGAATACAAAAGAAAAACGAGTACCAAAGTCACACTAGAAACTGTTTGCGTGCCTTTGAATCTCATCACAAACCCAGGGAAGACTATGGAGTAGGAAATTGGGTCCGATTGAATTTAGTTTTTCATTCTGAAATTGTAAGATTTTGCCTTTCAAGACATCTCTATATCAAGCTCTTTGATTTTTGGATTTCTCAATTGCAATTTATTTGTATACACATAAAATGTAGGCCTGGGCAGAATTTAAATTGTGCCGAACTAATCAGAAAATTTCTGAAATTCTGCGTTACTCTTTGACGTGGAATTACCAAGAATGGCACAATTACTCTCGCTCGTGTAATTAAGAGTAATTTGGGGGGGAATCCTACCGCAAGCGCACATTTATGGAGTCTTTATGACTGCTAACACTGCTGTTTATGTTCTGTTAGATTTAGTGCTATTTTTGTAGCGTAAAATGCATGTTCACGTCCATTTTGGATGTAAGAGTGCATTTTGTCCTAAGAAACTAGCGCTAAATCCTGGGAGTAAGTTGGGGGAAATCCTACTCCAAGTGCACAATTAGCAACCTTGAGTGACTGCTTGTGCTTACTATTCATGTTCAGTTGCATATACAGCTATTTCTCAGTACAAAATGAATCTTCTTGTCCATTTTGGACACAAGGGGACATTTGTTTGCTAAGAAAAAAGCGCTAAATGCAGATTTACTCTTCCTGCGTAATTCCCTGTAATGTCACAAAATTTTGCGGTGATTCCACTTGGTTGCCGTACACGGAATTACACGAGTTATGCCCATCCCTAATAAAATGCTGTGTGATACAAGACGGGGGTTTATTAGATTACAATGGATTGGCTCTTCTCCACCTAGCCTCCCCTTCCCTCCTTGTAGGTGTCCTGCAGTTGCAGCTCATTTTGATTTTTGGGTCCAGCACTGGGAAGCCCCATTGTTGGGGAATCTATCTGGTTTATAAACTCTATAACCTAACCTAACCTAACCTAACATAACAGTGGATGATCATACACAGAGACAATCCACGTGAAGATCGATGTCTGCTTCACATGCAGTGACAATTTGGGCAGGCAACAGCTTAGAGCAGAATTCCCCTGTAAGGCTGCAAACCCTTCTCCCCCTGCTTTGCATATGTAGAGAGGCAGACATCAGCAGACATCAATTATGTCATTTCAAATGTTGCAATGTTATCAATGATGTCATTGAACATGCCACAAGTGATGTAATATATGAGGTAATTGCCAGTGCATGGCGAGGGCGTGAGTTATAGTTACTTTAGGGCATTGGTGAATTTCAGTAGTTTTGTTTGTTTAAAATGGTATGTTTTAACTGACATCTTCAACTAGAATGATGTTGATTGACATGCATGGTGCCACCCACCCACAAGCACCCAATACCCGCCATATGGCCTTCGGTCTTTTGCAGTGTAGGGTTTCGTGCATGGTCTGGCCTAGAGCCAGGCCCTGCATCCAACCCCCGTGGATGTCCATCCCCCTGCTGCCGCTCACAGCCTGATATGTCATGTAACAATATAAAGGGTGTCATTTGAAGTAAGGCAGACCTGCTGGCTTCGTCAAAGGGTCAAAATACAAAAATCAGTGGGCCTATTGGCTTTATCAAGGGGTCAGAACACAGCACATCAACATACATAAAGCAGACCTATTAGCTTTGTCAAAAAGTCACCAATAACTGTAATCAAATGTATATTTCATAAATTTACAAATTGCAAAGTTTAATACTAGTGATTGTCTTAAATTATTTTTAATAAAGCATTTTCAATAAGAAACGTTAAACAAGTGTTTGAGTCTTTTCATTTTAACATTTTTCAAGTACAAGGTGTAGCCACAGAACCAACCACAGGGGGGATATGCACTCCAGCTGAAGAGCATACAGCTCTAGCTGGGAGTGCTTTAAATAATATGGTAAGCTCTCCTGAGGTCATGAATTCAATGACCCAGGAGACTTACTGTGTGTGTTTTTTTATGTTGCTGGGGAGCTGCTGCACTCCCTGCATCCCCCCGACCCCCCCGAACACTAAAAAAAAACGGTGGCCCCCTTCCTCTTCTAGGGGCACCACTAGGAATAAAATAAATATATTTTTTAAAAGCCCTAGGGACACCCCTACAACAGAGTAGTGAATCATAATGATAAAAATGGCCCCGGGAAATGACATCCCTGGGGACTCATAGAGGCTCAGCGACGGGGGCTGGTTGCCTCTCTCCCCTCATAATAAAAATGGCCCCGGGGATGGGGTCCCTGGGGCCTCATAGGGGCTTGAGTGGGGGGGCTCATATTCCCTCCTCAAAATAGAACAATGCGCTGCCTCCACGGGCTTAATCAAAATTTGGCCTTATTTTAATGCGCAGGTAAATACATTTTACTGCGGATCCATGCAACCTCCATTAATTCGCAGTAAAATAAAAAAAAATGTTTATGGCCCATGGGAGGTACCGCTGGGATCCCACACCAGGCCAAGGAGGGCAGGATATCCCTACCCTGCCCCCTGTATCCTTTTTTAAACTCATTTCCAGGATAGAGGACTTAGCCCCGAGTCCTAAAATGGCTGCTGCCACATATTTGTTGATGTGGGGCCATCCAATCACATCTTATCTTAAGAACTTTTGGCTCCGCCGATTCCCCACCTCGTGAAATATACAACTTTTTTGAGCCTTAATTGCTCAAAAACTACTGAACAGATTTATACTAAATCAAAAAAAGCATGCTTTTGAGACTAAGATCTAGCTTTCTGCCAAATTTGGTGTAATTCCGTTCAGCAATTTCTGCGGTGTTGCTATACAACTTTCATATGGAAAAAATGTATGGGAAAAATGTGTTTGAGACCCCTCCTTTGTCTCAGCTGCTGCTTGATGGATCATCCCAAAACTCTACAGGAAGGAACTGAAGTTAATGAGCCATTTTTGGGAACGTTTTGTGAAGATTCATCAAATAGTACCAAAGTTACAAGCAAACCAAAAAAACAATTCCTATGGAAATATGGTCCTAACTATAACTCCCCAGTGGTGACCGCCATGGGTAATATATATATGTAATGCTTTATCTAGGTAATGTATTTATTGGAGACAGAAGTGAGCTGTGACATTTCCGTGTACTTATGAGGTGTAAGATAGTTCCTTTTGCAATGCAGTACAAGCATCTCAAGGGAGGCGGAAAGGTACATCAAAAAGCCAACAGCATAAGTTGAGAGACAAATACTTGGCTGGATGGAGTAACAACATATAATATGTATATTATAAAAAGGGTCAGCAATAGGTAATGCAAACGGGTCACTGTAAAGCTAAACCTTTTAAAAACAATGAGAAAACGAATAATAGTGAAATAAAAGCTAAAGGTATGACTAAAAGGAGCCAATGTGGTTAATGTCTTGGGGTTCAGATCAGGATGAAGTTATCGGAAGTATGTCCATCCTCCATCCCAATAAATCAAAATTAAAAGTGTCTGCATTGTACAAGTTGAAACACCACAAGGAACTGTTTTAATAAGAATCCTTTGGTTTACACAATGCGGTTTTATATTCAATGCATGTACCCCACATAGACTCTGAATGGTTTCAAATCTTAACAGGTCTGCCTCCAAATTGTGGCTTAGGACGTACAGCAAAATGTAATAACAAATGCTGCTGGATATTCCCCTTTAGATGGGTTGTGTGGCACAGCTGCCTTAACATTACACATATTTCACTGCCCTTTGTGGCCATTCAGAGGAATAGAATGGCCCAACAGGGGCTGGTAGCATTAGGTATCAGCTTAAAGAGGTGTCATTGCACCCATCGACGTTGTAATTGTAATTGGATTTATATAGTGCTTACTACCCCTGACGAGGCATTGAAGCACTTTTCGGTGAGCGGCACGCTACTCCGGAACCCAAAAGGATTAGTGGTGAATTAGTATAATGAAATAGGAATTAATTTCAGCATTGGACATGTGAGTCTGTTGGTTGGATTGAAAAGGATAATGGAGGGATAGAAGAGGGAAGAGTCTAAAAAGTGTTTATTGGGAAATCATAGTCGTAGTAGGAGGAGGTTTGGGATGAGTAAAGGAGGGAAGAGTCTGTAGAAATGGATTAGAGAGATCATAGTAGTAAATGATGCCTCGGATGAGCCTAAGGAGGGATACATGAGGGAAGCATTTAGAAAGGGTTGTTTAGGGAGATCTTAGTGGTACAATGAGGTTTGGGGTGATGCAATGAGTGGTAAGAGAGGGAAGAGTCTAGAAATGGTTATTTTGGAGATCATAGTAGTAAAAAGAGGTTTGGGATGAGTCAGAGAGTGGAGGAAGAGGATATTTTGAGAGAGGTATAGGTTGAAACATAGGGTAGTGCATTGAAGAGACGGAAATGTTTTTTTTATTATTTTTATTTTACTGTAGGAGTAAATTAATAGCTATATAGATACATAATTGCATGGAAGGTATAAGGAAGGTAATATATCAATATGTAAGTTATGTTTAATAAGCTCAGACTTTTAAGTGTTGCTGTACTTTAAGCTAATTTATTTGTGTTTTAAAAAACATATTTTTTCAGTAATTTAATAGTGAAGCAGTTGTAGATAGTCATGATAACATTTACATATTAAGATAGATAAATAGACAGAGAACCATAAGCATCTAATAAAATGACTTATATGAAAACTATGCAGTGACCTATATGCATGTTAAGCATAGAATATGCATATCCAGATACATACATATAATCAAATTTAAAGCGCACATACATAGGGATATGCTGTACATTTGGGTTTGAGTATGGTGGTTATGTAGGGAAAAGTCAACTCTTGAGAAGTCTTCTGACGATAAGGTAGTAATCCATGGATCTTATGTTTGGGGGTATTGAGTTCCATAGTTTGGCTTCTTGAACAGAGAAGCATGTGCCCCCTATGGTTGTTTTCTTGTATGGTGGGATTTTGAGGCGAGGTGCCTATCTGGATCAGAGGTTCCTTTGTTGAATGTATTTGGTGATTATATTCCCGATGAAAAGCGGACCTGTTCCATGTATTGCTTTGTGGGTGATACAAAGCAGCTTGAATGTGGATCTTCTGGAAACCGGTAACCAATGTAGGGCCCTCAGGGCAGGGGAGATGTGGGCTTGTGGCTTTAGATATAGGAGTAATCTGGCAGCAGAGTTCTGACTCCATTGCAGTCTTTTCATAGATGATCCGTGGTAGAGGCCATTGGCGTAATTAGGTTTAGACAGTACAAGAGAGATAGTAGCCTGGACTGTATGTGAAAATCCCAGGTGGGGAAAGATGCGTAATAGAGTTTTCATAGTACTGAAGCCTGATCTTGCTAATTTGTCCACTTTGGCATTAATTGATAGCTTGGAGTCCATGCTAATTCCAAGGTTTTTTACTTCCTTAGATACTTTAGGAGGTGGTCCCAGATCAACAGGCCAGGTGGCGAGTGGGTCATAATTCTTCCAATTGCCACATGTGAGTATTTTTGGGGAAGCATTCAATTTCAGATGGCTCCATATCATCCACTGATCAACTGCTCTGAGGGAACTGAAAATGTATGAGTTTCCAATGTCTTTGGGGCTTTCCAGTTTAAGGAGTATTTGTGTGTCATCGGCATAGTTATAGCATGTGAGCTCAAATTAATTGATCATTGCTGGTAGTGACTTCATGTGGATGTTGAAAAGTAAGGGTGAGATGATAGAGCCTTGAGGGACCCCTGCTTTTGTGAAGTACGGTTTGGATGAGAAAGGGGCAGAATGGATTACATTTGTTCTGTTTTGACGGTAGGATGTGATCCAGTCGAGGGCAGTCCCCTCTATGCCGGCTTCGTAGTGTCTTTGTATTAGAGTGTCACGTTCAACTGTGTCAAAGGCAGCTGAGAGGTCCAAGAGAAGTAGTGCAGCAACCCCGTTCTGGACTACTGTGTTTTTAAGGTCATATAAGATGGCAATGAGGTCAGATTCTGTGCCTCTTACTGGACAAAATCCTCTTTGGAAGTCAGAAAGTATGGAGTTATCTTCAATGGATTGTGACATCTGGGTGAATGCTGCTCTTTCTAGCAGTTGGCCCAGGTAAGGCCCATTTGTAATTGGTCTGTAGTTGTTGTGGTCAAGCAGGTCCAGGTTAGTTTTCTTTAATTAATAGTGAGCATATGTATGCCTAATTTAAAGTTTCTGGAAAGATTCCTGTAGTTAAGGAACTTTTAATAATTCTTCTAACTGGTGTGGCAGCAGAGGTAGTTAAAAGAATGTTCTTGAAGATTTGTGGGGGGCAAGGGTCAGAAGCGCTGATGGCAGGTCTGCTTGCTTTGACCAGATCAATAAATTCACTTTGTGATATTTGTTTGAAGGAATGCAGTGGCTGGGTTAGCTAATCTTGGAGGGGATTTTTGGAAAGGGGTTGTGCTGGTGGTTTTCCTTTGTTTTAAGTAGGAGTCCAGCGTGTTTGCTTTGGTTGTATAATGATTTGCTAGTTTGTCTGTGAATTCCTGAGACATGGGATGAGTTCCTTCTATGCATTTAGGTTTATGAAATTTGGTGAGAATTTCATAAAATTCTTTATTTGCACATTTATCATTTTGAATTCTGTCTGAATAGTACTTTTTTGTAGCTTTTTTTTATAGTTGACTTGTATAATCTGGCAAGTTTCTGTAGGTGAAGTTTGTCTTGATTGCTTTTTGTTTAGAGCTAGGTGCACTGCAGCTTCCAAATTTGCTGTGTTATGTCTTTCAGTTCTGTATTCTCCAAGGTGCCTGTTTTCTTTTGTCGTGTTTTGTTGCTCTGATTGGTATTAGGATATCAAAAGGTTCATGTAGACACTTATATAGTTTTTTAACGGAACTTATTGTATCTAGAACTGTGTTGGATCATAGTTGTGTTTCTAAGTATCCAAAATTGAGGTTGTTCCACGGTCGATAGGTGGATGCATGTAAGGTGGTTTTATGTGTGTTGCTTTGTGGTGTTTTATGTTGGAAAGCTAGCAAAAGGTGGTCTGAACATGTGACTGGAGTAATTGTTTGAAAGGTAACTAGCTCTGGATTTTCAAACATGACATCTAGGATCTGTCCAGTGATGTCTGTGGGTTTTTGGATGATCTGATGTAGGTTCAGTGTGCCTAGGCCAGTGATGATGGTTTTTGGATAGGGCATATTGGTTTTGTCAAACCAAATGTTTAGGTCACCAAAAATGCATAGGTTGGAAAGTAGTGTTATCAGGTTTGAAACTGTGTCTAGAAATGTGTATGGGAATGTTGCATTGCTAGTTGGAGGTCTGTAAAAGAGAAGGAAGTTACAGGAGGAAGTTGGTGTAGTGTTGCATCGGGTGAAGAGGGCCTTACAACCTTTTACGGAAATGTCGTCAGCCTTAGTGAGATTTATTGTTTGTGGGAATATAACAGCTAGTCCAACTCCTCTTTTGCCTATACAATTTTGTGTGATAGTATGATAGCCTAGAGGAACGGCTTCATGCAACACTGGAGCCATGTCATCTCCCAACCATGATTCAGTTATGAAGAATAAGTCAGGTTGTGTGTCAGTGAGTAGGTCGTAGCTGTGATGCTTGTTTTTAGAGAGTGATCAAGCATTCATTAGTAGGCAGTTTAGAGATTGTGTTTTGGTTGTGGTGTGAATTTGTTTTGTAGAAGAGTGAGCAGTACTTTTTGAACTTGTAGCAGGTGTGTCATTAGTGCTGGTATTAGCTATATGAGGATAACAGTAGTGGAGTTTTTCTAGATCGTATTCATCGTCCAGCAGGTTTAGAAGGCATTTTGATGGAAGTACATGTGGAGATGGTGGTTGACAGTGAGTTGGTGAGCTGTGTTGTTTTTGTAGAGTAGTCTTGTGTAATAGAGATGGAGATGCAACGTTGTGAAGAGTGGCATGTTGTTTATTTTGTTTGCATCTGTTTAGGGTGGAAAATGTATGAGTTAGGGGTGGTGGTGCAGCATGTGGGTTATGTTGTGAGGCTCTGAATTGTGCAATGGATGAGAGGTGGTTGAATGAGCGTTATTGTGTTGGTTTATTTGTGTTAGATGTGGGGGAAGAGAGAAACCTGACAGTAAAGATGGTTTAGGATGTGTATTATTTGTGTAGTCAGGAGGGTGGGAGTATGTTTCTAATTTGTGATGGAATATATTATGAAATAGTGTGTGTATGAGATTTTGTTGTGCTGGTGTATGCATTATGTTTTGTTTTTTGGAGTAGTGAGAGGAGATGATGATGTATTAGTTTTCTGAGAAGGATTTGTATGTAAAGTATTGTTGGTGAGTGGAGGTTGAATGGTAAAAGGGGTAGTGATGTGTTTTGGAAAAGGGTGTATGTGGTGAGTGAGAGGGGATGGACAAGTGTTTGTTAGATTTGATAGCTGGAAGAGATCATACGTATGGTGGAGTGTAAGGATTCTTTGGATGTGTGTTTTTGGTAAAAAGATGGGTCCGGTATTGGTGGATGAAATGATGGAGGGTTGAGTATAGATTTAGTGGTGACAGAAAGGAGTCTGTTAGAAGTAAGTAGAGGGTAGAGCTGGTATTTTGTATGAACAGGCAGTGTGTGCCTGGATGGATTAAAGTTGTGTATATTGTGGTTTTGTGCTGTGTTGGTGATAGTGGAATTGTTAGTGGTATAGGACAGAGTGGTGTTGTGTGTGAGAGTGATGTTGCCATTGTGTGGTAGTTGGGGTAGAAGGCTGTATAGGTAGGGTTTGTGGTAGGCCTGGGCGGTGAACTCCGCTCCGCTCGCGGAGTTTGCGGAGTTTTCCGCACTCCGCGTTACGCGGAGCTCGCGGAGTTCTGAAAAACTCTGCTTCGCGCAGCGGAGCGGAGGTTTTTTCCTTGCTTGCGTTCACCAACGTCAAGTTGGCGAGCGCGAGCGAGGAAAATCTAGCTCCCCGCGAGATTTTTCCTCGTTCGCGATCGTCAACATCAAGTTGGCAAGTGCGAGCATGGAAAATAAACCTCCCGGCGAGATTTCTCAACGCGGGGGGGTCAGGGTTCTCATTGCGAGTGGTCGCGTATGCTCGCGACCGCTCGCGTTGAGAAACTGCCCGTTCGCGTTGAGAAAGCTGCTGCTCGAGTAAAAATCTACTCGAGCGGCAGAAAAGGAAAGCTTGCGCTGTGCATGGTGCCGTTCGCAATGATTGCACAGTGCGGACAAGCATCCGGCACGGTGCAATCACCGCAAACAGCATTTTTCTATCGCACTCTGCTGCTTGCGGAGCTCCGCGTAGCGCGGCAGAGTTTTTTAACCACTTCGCGGAGTTTTGCGTAGCGCAACTCCGCGAACTCCACCCAGGGTTAGTTTGTGGGGTTTTGCAGTGGGTGTTAAGTAATAGAAATGTGTTTAGGATTAGTTTGTAGTAAATGAGTAACGTGCATTTGCTGTGAGTGTGTTAATATGTTTGAGGATGTGGATGAGTTCAGGTGGGTGCTGGTATATGGAAAAAAGGGCAGCAGCTCTGGTCCTAGGCTCGACCAATCCTGAACAGGCCCAAACAGGCAACTGCCCTTTTCCTCTCCACCCTTAGCCTCGATGCCTGGGCTGAGACACCATGAGCTTTAATAGCCCTAGTGATCAGAAGACACCTTTGGCCAATGGGAACTCTAGCCCTAACCTTAACCCAAATAGGAGATCAGGCCCTTACAACCAATTACAGCCCTAGTCCTATCAGCCAATCAGAAACCAAACCCTAAGCCTTAGGTCTGATAAAAACCCTAGCTCCAGGAACCAATCGGAATCCCAGATATATCAGCCAATCATACCCTAAGCCCTAAGTCTAATAGAAACCCTAGATATAGGAACCAATCAGAGCACAGATGTAACAGCCAGTAGGGAACCTATATAAAGGGCATGTGACCTTAAGCACAGGCTGATGGCCAGGGGGCAGGGAGAGCTGCTCCTGAAGTCAGAATCTCCTTGGATACAGATAGCTCAAACCACACTTTGCAGGTCCTATTTATCCCCGCGGGTAAGCTCAAATCTAAGACACTTAAATTACTGATTTTTGTGCACTTAAACATATCACTTTTTCTAGCCAAAAACAAGTGCTACATACACTTTCCAAACACAGTTTAAACCATAAAGCAGATTCAGCACTCTCTTAACTCTCTTAGTTTACCTTTTTATCTTTGAAAATCACAAAAGACAGAGCTGGGGTGGGGGGGGGGGGTTACCCCTGCAGGCCTGAGCACAGTGGTGCAAGGAAAACTAGGAGAGAAATTCAAACAGTCATGGTTAGAAAAAAACAGCAGTTTTTAAGTACAAATTGCACAGAAAGCAAGAGTTTAATTCAAACAGTCACAGGTAGACAAAACAGCAGTTTTAAAGTTTCAAGGTTACACAGCACCACCTTCTCTGTAATTTGCTCACTGGGTTGTTTAGGGCACAGAGAAGCTGGGTCTACAAAATGGAGGTGGCTGTCTTGGGGTTCCCTCCATAGACTTTAAGGGCCTCAGAATATGAGAGGAGGAGGTATCAGGGTTGCTTGGTGAGACAAGCTCAAAATAGGGTTCAATGGGTGCATAATTAGCTGAATTCAGCGCCCTTAAAATAAATGATAGCCAAGATTGGGTAAGCTTATAAATAGGCGTCTTGTTTGTTGTAGTGTAATTGACTATTCAAAGGTCGTAGCCATATTTGTATTATGACAAAGTAATGATACACAGGGCAGAAATGGATACTGTGGTGATTCCATGAGACAGATATCTGCTCTGTTATTAAGAGCTTCCTCCAGGCATTGCATTTCAAATGCAGGTGCTCTGTAAAGTGTTTGCCAAAAATAAATAAACAATTAAAAAATGTAAGGAGCAAATGCTTGCATACAGGCGATCTGTGCTGCTGTCGCAGACATGCCACCGTGCCTACAAATAAAAAATATACATACTTTTCTGCCAGTAACAGTAGAAGGGCACTAATGTTGTGTACAGGCAATCTGTTCTGGAGATACAGGTGCTACACTTTCAAAAAACAACAGTCTCTCACTGTGTCATGAATTGCACACCAATGTAAACAAAGTAACTGCCTATTGAAACTACTGGTGGCAACAGAACTGTTGGCAAATGGAGCAGCAAGAAATAAATGCAGGTCTTATAACAATATGGATAATGGAGGAAGGCTAAGTGCTGACATTCATCATCTCTGAGACTCGGCAGAAGCATGGGGTGATCCGAATGACTTTGGTGCAGAAAGCAAACACAAGAAAGAGCCCAGATGGGGCTTCATGCCAATTCCCCATGAGTCCTTATGGCAGGGGCCGGGAGGAAAGCAACAGCATCCCATTATTCCCATGGGCAGTTGTAAACCTGAGAAACCAAGGGTTTGCCTAGTTAAGCTCAACCTCTGTGAATGAGTTCATTTGCCTAGACTATGGGGTCTAAAGGTTTAGCACTAAATGTTGTATATTACTGGTGCTTGTTTGCTAAACAGCTGGGGAGGCAACTTAGGTCATATTGTTGCTGGCTGCCCTTGGTTTGCCAGTAGATTAACCCATTGCCTTTCCAAATAAGTCAGCAACATAATTCTCTCCAGACAATATTAGTGTGGTCTCAGTCATTTGTTTGTAGAATTTTTATTTGCATCCATTTTTGGAGTGTATTAGGTGTGTATGCCCCCGGCCATGGTTTATCAGTGCTAAGCTGCATGCACGATACAAGAATGTATGGCGAGAGATGACCTAATCTTTTCTTGAGAGTGTGTTTCCAGTAATTTTAGCATGAAGACTGCAACTGCCACAAACCACCGGTGCTCAAGCAACATAATAGCATATAGAGACATCAACAAAACAAAATATGAACATCATCATTCCTTTCCATACTTATTGGGCACACCAGTTGGAGAATTTGTAATTGTACATATTGCTATTATCATATGACCATAGTTTCAACCACAAAACCCCAATTTGTAAAGGGACTTTGCACCCACTATTAATACACACATTTTCTCCATTCCTGTACTTTGATGTCATTTGGATGAAGCTTCAGCTTTTTACATCAGCACTGTCTTGGCTAAGGTGTTTTAAATTAGGTTAGCACCCTCCCTATTATCAATGAAGATGTTGAAGGGGAGTTCTGGAATACTCGTGGTCGTGGCACAAGACATATGCAGGAGGAAACCCAGAACTCAGGCACCTCAGTGGTTCTTTTATTTGCATTTTAACATGATCCTGTGGTGTGTTATGGTCCATAATCAACCTAGTTAATGCTTCCAGTGGGTGTCTGCATAGTTCACTTTACTTTCACTGACATAGGCACCATGACTGTATTGATGTCATAGGATATTGAATCAATGGAAGTGTGATTGTCTGCTAGAGAACCTTAATCAGCAGGAACTCTTTCACATCTAGCAGTAAGGAGTTCTGGATGCATACTTGCTCAATGAAGGATTCCAGCAGCTCTAGGTTTAAGTCAATATTTATCAAATCAAAATGCATGTTGTGGAAGCCATATTGTTCTATATTTGCTATATGTTGTCAAGTTTCTTGTGATCTGGGCATTTCATTGCAGTAGTGATGTAATGAGTGCTACGGGCAGACCACGTACTAAAGACCAAGGACATCTTTTGTCTATGCTGCGGAGTACCGCTGTCTGGAAATACAAATCTGATGGCCATCCCCAAAGTGAGCAGTAGGCAAACGCTTTCAGGAGAATAGCTGCTACAGCTTGATATGACCTTCCAGAAAGCCTTCAAAGTCAATCTGTCCTTATGCCGTTTAGGCCTGTGCTGGAAGCTCACCTTTTTGGATATAGATTTTGTGGGGTTCTTATATATATATATATGCTTGTAATCCAGACTGAAAATCTTGTAGCCTTTGCTACAGACCGTATAGCTCAATAAGGAAAATGTTGTATCATGATCACTTTCTATTTCAGGTTTGGTATTTTAAACAGCACCAGCATTATATGCTGAATGATATTTGGCATGGAACCCCCAGTTCTGTAATGGTGTATGAGCTACCTGGGTTTAATTAAGACATGGAATATTGCATATCTAAGCATGCCATTGTGCATTCTTGTTTTGTACTTTCATAACTCTTTCAGTCCTCCACCCAGAAAGCCTGGTTTTATGTAAAGCCTTATGACATTCTTTGTAAAATACATGTGTGCAAAGGAGAACATGCAATGGCCCGAAAAGAGGAAGAGGCACACTGCCAGACTTCTTAGGAGCATATATAAAATCACTTTGTTTCTCTTCAGTAGGAAGTCTCTAGTAGATTCAGAGTCGGCATGAATTCCTGGCATATTACTGGCAGAGAGTGCTAGAATCCCTTAGAAAGTATACTTGCCTGAACTGGTCTGAAGTGGGTGGCAGTGACAGAATAGATAATGCTCCTCATCTTGAAACCTTTGTTCGACCATCTTAGATAACTAAACTCAAAGTACTCAGTGTACAATGTCAGTGTTATTTGGCACAGGGACTAAGGGCCAGATGTACGGCCATTTTGCGAGTTCAAAATCAGTCGCAAATTGATTTGCTCATGCTAAATCGGTTGTACGCAATGTATGAAAGTCACTTGCAAAACCATTTTTTGTGATGCAACTGAATACCGTCTTGTAAATATAGCGTGCAGAAATAGTGAGTCCCAAAGAGCGACTCGCAATTAGCGAGTCGCTAAACAGAATGTACAGACCAGTCGCAATTTGTAACTATGCGCAAATTGGCCCGTTTGCACATGCAATTTACCATGAATCAGAAACAGGTGGTAACAGGGCCCAACTTATAAAAACAGCCCCAGAATGCATCAGAAACCTTTCAACAATGGATGCCCTGTACATGATAGCGAGGAGGATGCAGATACTGGCTATTCAGCAGAGGAGGCGGAGACAGGAAAGGATATGCAGAGTCAGGCTAACCTTGTCTGAGAAGACAGAGGAAGAGATATATGAGCAGTACAGGCTGAGTAGCACTGTGTTCCTAGATCTAATAGACACCTTGAAGTCACAACTAGAAAGCAGAATCCCACCTGCCCAACAGTCAAGCGAGGGAAGCTCAGCAGCAGAGGGGAGAAGGCCCAGGGACCACATAGCCAGACATTATTTTGCAAGGTACGTCCTACCCATTGACACTCTACCCTCAACAAATGACAATATGAAATGTGATTTTCACAATGTAAAATTCCCTTTATTTTGAAAGCATGCAAAAAACATTGTTGGACAACCTGTCCATCTCCATCCGCATAACCAAAAGAAAAGTATAACTGTCATGTGGTTACTGCACCAACAAAGAAAAATAAACTGGGCACATTGGTGCAAACATGGCATTTCTTGCCTCTACGTCCATCATGGGGGGATCTGGCAGGTGGGATTGCAGGCTGGCGGCTGCTGCTTCTTTTCTGCATTGGTGTTTCTGCCGCAGAGGTTCTACTGCGGCTGAACACCTCACTGTCTGCCACCTCTGTTGCTCCTCCACTATCAAACATGTTTGTTTGGATAGCCTCCACTGCAGCTGTTATCTGTTGCAGCCCTCATGCAACGTCACCACTGTAGTGGCCCATCTCGATCTGCAGACCCATGGTGTGCTTGGTGTGTTGTGTGGTTGCCTGTGCCAGCATAACGTTTGCCCTGGTCAAAGAGTCCATTCTGTGTGCCCGGCTGCGCTCCATTCTCCTTTGCTGCCTTCTCTCCTCAGACAACTCTGTGCACAGCTGCCCAATAGCTCCTGTAAGAGCATCACATTTTCCCTCAAAACGGGCCTGGTTCTCAGCCATCAGTTGGGTGATGTTTAAAAATTCTTGGCTGAGCTTGGTGTTGATTAGCCTAATCTGTTTTTTGCTGCAGGCACTAAACCTTCAGCATGACTTGTTCCAGTCCACCAAACACCACCTGAGTGGCTGCTCGAGTATGGGAGGGAGTGTGCAGCCTAGCTTGCAGCTGCATACCGGACTGCTGTGTCGGACGCAGCAGCCGGATCCTGGTGACCGGAGTGCATTGAGATGGTGCTGGCTGCTGTGATGTCAATCAATGGAGCCTGTGGTGACCATGATGTAGCAGTAGCCTGGACATTAGAACAACTTGGCTCACTTGCTGTTCCCTCATCCTGCCCTTCATCCATCTGGCCCTGATCCTGGACTTCATCAGTTTTATCCGCCCTTTGCTCTCCCCCAGAGGTGTATCTATATTGAAAATATGAAAATAAAGAAAAAATATGTCAGTCACTATCTCAGTGGTGGTACTATGTTATTCAGCTCATGTCAATCCTTAACTGCACTGTTTATGTCACTGACTACGTTTCCCATAATGCACCAACTGTGACTTTTGGTTCATGTAGATGGAGCATCTAGATGTAGTTGGGTGTGGATGAATGGCATGCATGTGGGGAGCAGGCTTTTGGCTGAAATGCTGACATGGTACACATTTCACACTTACCAGGGGATGGTGGAGGTAGAGATGTGTTGAGGGCCCCAAATCCCACCACTGCCTCTCTCTCCAGGGTACTCCCCACCATGGCCTCTGCTGCAGAAGGTTCTGAGACATTCAATGGGCCTCCTCCTGTCCCTTGGACTTCATGTAGCAGTGCTGCCACCCTCTCCTTGGCCCTGGAGTGCAGGTCGTACTACCTTTTCTTTAGATCATCCAGGGACCTGTCAGCCACACCCAGAGCATTTATGCACAGCTGCATTGCTCTCCAGATTTTTCTTTTGTCTGACTCTGGGACAGTGTGAGATGCCCTCCCAAACAGCAGCTCGTGGTTGTTGCAGCATTCTTTTATCAGTATGTCCATTTCCTTTTCAGAGAATTTCAATTTGCGCAGACGCTCCTTTCCTGCCTTCTCACTGGACTTGCTGGACATTTGGGGATTTTTTGGGGAGCCTGCCTGTAGTGTTGTACTGTGCTGCTGCACCTTACCATGTGCTATCAATTCTGTTCAGGATCCTGTAGGGACACCACTTCCTGTTTTGGGGTCCTTCTGCTCTCCCAGGAAGTGTTTCTGCTATTTTTTTAATCGCGGTCGCTATTTGCAACCGCAAAATGGCCTTTTCTGCCGCATTCGCTATCTGCAAATTCAAAACAGGCTTACCGACTCGCAATTAGCGTCCTTGCTAAATTGCAATGCGAGTCATTTGCGATTCGCAATTTGGGGACCAGTAGAGTACGTACATTGAAATTTGCGACTCGCAAATTGCAAGTTGCAAATTTAAGCAGTCGTACATCTGGCCCCATATCATTTGTACAGTTGGAGTGAGGTGTGTGTTCACTTTTAAGACATTTGTTTCAACATATCCTCAAATGTCATGTTTCTTCCCCTTTAAAAAAAACATTTGTCGATTCTTTTGGCATTTCAGAACTTGCTTAGGCACATAGAAAATGAAGACATGCCCTCCAATTGCTGCATAAATAATTTCTACTGTCTGGATACATTTTAGAGCATTCACTCATCCCGACTTGAATCTCAATTTCCAGGACTTTTTTTCTAGAATCGGTGTAGTCAGTTTCTTCACCTGGTTCACAATGACATTTGCACCTGCGGTTGCTTGGGGCACTGCCTGCTAAAATATTTTGGGCCCACAGGGAACAGCTGGCCACAGACAACTCTGAAGAAAGTAGATTGGGTTTGGAAATCAAGCCCTGAAGATGTATGAATTTTATCTGCAAGGTAATGTAAAGTCACAAAAGTAATGCTACATGGAAGACATTCCTACTGTACTTTGACATTCTGGGAAGAAGAAAGAAACTGTGTGAAGCTGTTGCCTGCACCCCAAACCATTTTCTGAGGAGGACTCATTGCTGTGGAACTCAGGATGAATTTTGGCTGCACATTGAAATCTCTTGATTTGTTTGTATAAGGTCCCCATCAGAGGAAAACTGTGGCGTAAATCTTGGTAAATGGCAGCATCCCTAGCCTAACTGTGTCAAGAACATGGATTACTTACGGGTTTCCTTCTGCAGAAGGTCCATGAATTCCTTGAAGTAATTTTCAACTTATCTCCACTGTATTCAACTGTACACAAAAAGCTCATCATTCTGGTCTCAGCACACAACAGGGAAATAGGGGGAAAATACTTGTGCAAGGTATCATCTAATACGTTTGGTCTTCCATGGGGTATTCCAATCTAATTTTAAAATGAGAAAACACAGCTCTATTACGGTAAATTTTGATAAGGGAAACAATTGTAAGGGAATCAGTAACTCTAAAAAAAGAGATACTTGAGGGCATATTTACAACATTTTGGCATAGGGCAGCACCGCAAACCTTCTATCTGGACTACCCTACATCAAAAGAAGAGGGCAGGAATAACCGTATCTGCAAGATACAGCGCATTCATGTCCTTTCTGCCGGCGTTCAAACTGCAGCTGAGCAGCAACGCAGGCACCCTTGCACCATGGTGCAAGGGTGTCTGTGTTGTTGGCATGATTGTTTTTCTGCAGGAAGGGACTCCTACCTGCACAAACACAATCAAAGGATGCGTTTTCCTCATTCTATGTGTGCTGCACACACGTGGAAAGGGGGGAAAATAAGTAGAAATGTAAACATTTCTACTTGTTACGCCTGCTTTGGGAAGGTGTTAGTTTTGGCGCTGCCCCAGATATACGCTATGTTGCAAATCTGGGGCAGTGTCAAAAACCATGGGTGTTGCATGGGAATACCCACAGCAACACTCATGGAGCACCTCTTCCACGCATAGTAAGGCATTGGCCTTACTCCATATTTTCAAGGCCATGAAAAACCGCTTAGGGTGGCTATGCATGGCCTTGTAAATATGAGCCGGTATACCGCGCCTCTGGGGCGTCACAAAAGTGATGCTCCGGCTGCGTAAAAGTGCAGATGGGGATTTGTAAATATGCCCCTATATACTTGTTAGAACTGCATCTCTAGCAGTGCTATCCTCTCTTTGAACTGAACTTAAATGAGTCTTCTTCTATGGAACAAATTAATTGTAATCAGTCAATTATTAACATACAGTGTACCATTATTTTAAGTCGTTAGGGATACTCATTTACCTTAATAATAAAAAAAGACTCAATAATACCATTCTGGAAAACTGAAATAATCCAAAGTAGTACTTAGAAGATGACTGTGTTATATCAAAAGTAGTTCAAGAATTAAATCAAGTCTCTATATCCATCGTGAACCTCCAAGATAGAGATGACAACAATACTTTCTCCTTGAAATTGTTGCAGAATTTCAAATCATACCCAAGGAAAATAAAGTATCCACTTACTCCCCACGGAACTACTAGATTCCAGCAAGGAACAAGGTTTTTTACATCCTTCCAGTATTCTTCCACATAAATGGCCCCTAAAACTACTACTGCATCTCAGAAGGAGTGCCAATGTTTCCGTCAATCCACACAAAAAAACACAGTTGAAGTTCTGCACTTAAGCTTATTTTGGAAGCAGTTCTAAACTTCAAATGCTTCCCTTTACTAGTGGAGTTTCAAAATAGCTGGTGCTATTTAAAGCTGTGAGAGGTGATTTCCTAGGTCTTGCGGGATTCCTTTTAGTTTCAGTTTTGAGTTATGCTCTAAATACCGTTGTTAAGGATTAAATAAGGTAAGCTTGAAAACAAGGCATTTTCCATTTCTTGAGGTTATAGCCAGTTAAACCTCCACCAAGATTTCTTAAATTCACTATGAACATTACAGATGAAGCAGATGAAGCAGGCCTGTCTGCCTATGTCCATCAGATAAAATGTTTGAATTAGGAGACTCCAATCAAACAAAGCAATATGAGAAGTCTGCAGAAAAATCCCTTTCAATTTAGAACCGTATGAGGTCTGCTGTATCGCGATATAATGATAGGAAGTTCTTGATTACTCATCTGTACCTAGGCATCTTTCAAGAGGAGCCCAGGGCGCTGATTTCTTCCTCATTTGACTCATCAAATTCATACACAATATATCGCTAACCATGGAGAGTAAGAGGGTAGAGCACCTTCTGTCTATCACATCTAAACATGATTTGAAAAACCACCAATATAGTAGCACTGAACCTTTGCTTTGTTATAACTCTGATGTATAGTAGCTGCACTGAAAAGCCTGTGTGTGATCCAAGAATGAAGACAAGAGGCAATATTGCCTGGATTATCTGGATTACCATTGTTGTGAGAATTTACTTTAAAGAATGCATCTGTTAAGATGGATGTACCTTCCTGTTGTATATGTTTTCTAGGTAGTAAAAGGTATCAGCAATAGATATGTTTGGTGGTGGGAGTAGAGCGTAGAAAATATTATAGGGAGACAGTGCTGGAAACCCTTTGAATTAAATTCACTATCACGCTAATCACGAGTGGGTAATGTTGGGAGGTTGGATTGTAAAACAAAAACACTCTTGGAGAATGTTGGTCCTACTATGCACAAGCATACATCAGTTGAGTGTGTGATACCTGTAGCACTCGTTTAGGGCTATCCACCACTGATATGCTAATTCCACTTTTTTACAGCTTTGCTTTACCTACTGGTATCTCTGAGCTTGCTTGGATTCACAGAAGTATGAGAAATCATCCTGCAAGAAGACTTTATAGTGCCTACAGGGGACAACTGCAGGGGATTAGTCCTCGCCCTGGGTTGAATCTGTGGTCCAATTCTTTCTTCCATAAACCGTTTCTTAACCTAGTTCGTGAGGCTATTTTGAATTATCTGTTCAGGGAATACTGCTTGTAGGAAGGGGTCTGCTTCAATGACCTGTGTGTTGTAAAACTGCAAAGGACTTGGGCCCACTGTGAGGGCACTGGTCACACGTAACCTTTACCTAGGTGGAAAGTCAGTCTAAAGACAAATGAGCCTTAATCTGATGGGTGCTGTAAAGCCTGCGAAGTCTTACTGTCCTGGAAGAATCAATATTTTGACCTTCAAGGTGCTAGATAGGATCAAACAGACCTGTTTTGAGGCTCTCCTTGAACCACTTTGCTAATAAAGCTGAGTACTGTTGAATTTGCCCTGCAACTTACTACAAATTTACAAACCTTTTGGATGTGTGCTATACATCCCCTACGTAGAAGTGAAGTGCATCAAATTAAGGTAACAATTTTCAGGCCATCTATCCGGTGTGAAGTACCCATTGGCTGGCTACTTCCTCTTCAATAAATAATCTCAATGCACTACTGTCCTTGGCTGACTATTTGTTTTTGTTAGATTCATTTTTCCCTACTTCTTGTTTGCACCAGTTTTAATCAGTTCAATTTTTGCTATAACGTTTGAACCTATTCCTACCAGTTTAAAGTATTTTTAAATGACGTCTTGTCTTGTTACTGCTTTCCGTTTGGACCCTTACATTCTTTATTCCCTAATGCTGTGGCTCTTTGTACTGTTATAGATATTGCTTCAAGTATTTTCTGTGGGGGTGAACTGGTGGTTCTGCCTAGCTGCCAAAGTTGAGAAGAGAAAACCTTAGCGAATCTTGTTTACCTCTGTGGACTGGACTGCAGGAAATTGCCAGTTCCCCACACAAAAAAACACACACATTGAAACTGATTGGTGGCACCCTCTGCTATTTCATTTCTGAGAATCACACACTGATTTGACGGCCCTACACATACACTCCAAATAACCTCAATCATAATATAAAGCAACCCTTGTTTTTCCAGTACCAAGACCCAGACTCAAAAACTCTGCTAGCACACTTCAATCCTGCACTGCTGTAATCTAATATGACACTACCAACGCACTATTTGTGACCTGCTGCACCCCTTGGTAAATCCTTGCTCGAATCCACTCCCTATCTGCCAATTCACACCATCCCTGATGTGGAGAGCCCCTGCTAGCCCAGGACTGGGTACAACACACTGTTCTTCAAAAGCACCTCTCATCCAACTTGCAGCATCCTCAGTCATTGTTGGCCTGGGACCCATGCACAGCAGTTTGGCTAGTGCACCTAAATGCTTACCTGCAGCACACCCTGCTTTCCAGCACACAGAGCAATATACTCTTTTCAAAGGTAACTCAATATTGACCATGAGCATTCTTTACTCTTCCAGTAACAGTCTAGACTCAGATGTGTAATTCTAGGTGACACAAATAGTCCTGGCAATGTACCTCTACCCTGACCTAGAGGAACACTTGCAATTAGCACTGAAGCCCTCACACACAGATTTCACACAACTCCCAGATATGGCACCTAAATACTGACCTCCAGCATCCATTGCCATCTCAGTACTGACCTCCTGCTTTTAAAACAAAAAAAAAACATTCAGCTGTAAAATGCACCTCATTTTGTACCTGTCGAAATCTTTTAATATATTGGATATGCACCTTAACTCTGCCATGATCCCTTCCATTACTGAGCCAGAAACCATACTTAGTCCTTCCGATGCTCATCAATTTGGGTCTGATTTATACTTTTTAAATATATCATGTAAGACACTGGGTTGTTGGCTGAATGGGGTGTGAGCAGTGACCAAAATCCTGGTGTGGGTGAGGCACAAGCCAACCCTAAATTAAACTGTGCTCAACCTCTGGTAGCATGGACAGAGCAGTCAGGCTTAACTTAGAGGCAATGTGTAAAGTATTTGTGCAACACTTCAAACAATAATTAAAAGAAAAAAAACACAAAAGGATCCCAAAACAAATTAGAAAAATAGAGTAGTTTTTAATAAATAAAACAGAAGCAAAACAACAAAAACCCAATCATTAGCAGCAGAGACATGCAAGTTTAAAGATTTTAGTGAAAATATAGCTAAAAAGCACAAAGTACCATCTGTGGTTATCTGGTCGTGCCGGACCAGGACATAGTCACAAGTTCAGGCTGACAGCGATGGAGCACAGGCCGGATTGAGGGACCCAGTTAGTCCGCTGAACAAAAGACCTTAAATCCTGTTTTGCGGAGTGTTGAAAGGATCTGTGTCAAAGATGCGTTGTGCATTCCAAACGATGCTTCAGTTCTGAGATGCGGCGAGGCTTTGGTGCAAGGTTTTGCATTGTCGTCGAGGATCCTGTCTCCGAGGGCTTGCAATGCAAAGTCCAACTTCAAGGATGTTTCGCGCAGTCGGGGTGATGTGTCAGTTCTGAGGAGCTGCGGAGCTGCGGAGCTGCTATGCGGAGTCCGGCATCATCGTCGAAGCTGCAGTTGACAAGGAATGCGAGGGCCTGTGCCAAAGGTGCATCGCACAGTGGCAGTTCAGATTAGGCGGTGGGCTACAATGCGATACGAGGCTGGTCTTTGTGATGGGGAAGATCCACACAGCAGCGGTGATGCCTCAGTTTTGCTCGGGTTGCGCCATGCAGCAGAAAAGATGTGTCTGTTCTGCTGGATCCACAGAGGCTGTCAGAACACCTTAGGCCCACGTCCAAGGGTCCAGGATTGGGGTGGCACCACTTGGCAGGATAGAGTCCTGGTGTTGGGATTGAGGCTGTTGGAACATTCTGCCCTGAAGCTCGAGTCAGGAGGCCAGCCAATTAACCCTTGGAGTCGCCCTGGGTCCTGGCTTCAACAGATGCAGGTCTAGTCCTTCTCACCCAGGCAAGAGGGCAGCAGGCAGCAGGTCAGCACAGCAGGGCAGCAGAGTGGCAGTCCTTTCAGCAGCACAGCAGTCCTTCTTCCTGGCAGAGTATCCACAGATTCAGAAGTGTACTAAAGAGTTGGAGTCTGAGGTCCATACTTATCCCCAGTTTTGGGTTTGAAGTGGGAAAAGCTTCTAGAGGCTCGCCTTTGAAGTGCACAGGTGCCCTGGCTTTCATGCCCTGTCTCCAGACTAGTTACAGGGGATATGCCGTCCTTTGAGTGGAGGCCGGACACAGCCTATTTAAGTGGACGTAGGGCTGTGTCCAGCTCCTCCCTCTCATCCTGCCAGTAGTGGCCCATCCCGGCAAACCTAAGCTCTCTATTGTGTGTGGCTGTCTTGGAGGAACATACAAAGCCCGACTGTCAACTACACCAAGTCATGTGACCCAGAGACAGGCTGCAGGCACCAAATGGCTAAGGCATGAAAATGCTAACTTTTTAAAAGTGGAAATTTCAAAATTGTACTCCAAAATCTGACTTCACCATTAGTTGGGATTTTTCATTGCAATTCCAAAGACAACAAACATTAAAAAGTTACCTGTCCCTATTAGGAAGTTACCGCTTATCAAATGAAATAAGATAATCCTAATATTATCCTATGGGAGAGGTAGGCCTTGCAGTAGTGAAAAACAAATTTAAGAGTTTTTTACTACCAGCACATGTACAACTTAAAAGTACATGTCCTACTTTTTAAATATATTGCAACCTGCCTTCTGGGCTGTTCAAGGCCTACCCTAGGGATAGCCTACATATATTAAAAAGAAAGTTTTGGGCCTGGCAAGAAGGTTTATTTTGCCAGATCGAAATGGCAGTTTAAAACTGCACACACAGGCTGCAATGGCAGGCCTGAGACAGGTTTAAAGTGTTACTTAAGTAGGTGGCATAATCAGTGCCTCAGGCGCACTAGTAGCATTTAATTTACAGGCCCAGGGCACAGGTAGTGCCACTTTACTAGAGCCTTACAAGTAAATTAAATGTGCCAATTGGGGATAAGACAATTCTACCATGTTTTAAGGAGAAAGTGCAAGCACTTTAGCATTGGTTAGCAGTGGTCAAGTGTGCAAAATTCTAAAGCCAGCAAAAACGAAGTCATAAAACAGAAGGTCTGAAGTCAAAAAGTTAGGAGAAGATCATGTAAAGGATGCCAGGTCGAACAATCAGAATCCTAAAATTTAAAAACAAAAGTTTAAATTGTGTACTAGTAAAACACATTTACCTTAGGTCAGTTCCTGTCCATATTTCATGTAGTTAGATCTTCAATTGCTTACTTCTACCTAATATTTCTCAGCACCTATGGAGTCTAGGAAAAGGGCAATGCTGACCTTGCACACAGGTCTTCACGAGTATGTGCAGCAAAGTCTGTAAAGTTCATGTCTTTTGAGTTAATGAAGCCAGTGGTGTGCTGAAATACAATACCCAGGGCAGCATGTACATGTTAAAAGAGTCCCCATTCTGAGGCAAATAGCAATGGCAAAATTAATGTATTCCTCCGCTTATCCTACGTATGCGGATGTAATGACAGGGTTGCAACTAGGCCTTATGTTTTTTTAAGATCCATTCATGCTCAAGTGTTGTAAGCTTGAGCACTGGGTACAAAAAGCAAGGTTGTGGGTGTATTATTCCTCTTGCCTTCCCTTATAATGGCCCTACCTAAAGAATCGCACAAAGTAAAGACTTGGAACCCAAGTTACAAAGTAAAATATACATAACTGTATTTACTCGTGTATATTTGCTCCTTCACCAGGTGTAACACTCCACTTTTTTTAGTATTCACCATTTTTAAGTGGAGAATTCCACCTAAGTGATGACTATGCTACAGTGTCTGCACATCCAGATGCAGTTCAGTCAGGGGAATGTGATATTTAGTTAGTATTGATGGTAGTTGTCCATAGGTTGGTGCTTTCCTGGTACGTTCACCCTGCCACCAAGGTTGAAGAGGCCGACCTGGAACAGAAGTCTCAGAATGGCAAACTTGTATAAAAGAATTATCGGAGCACACTAAGAAGTCCAGTACACACCGTTTATATACACCAATAACATATTCCAAAGTCTGGGTGAGTGTTGATTATGTTTATTCTTCTCAATTTTTTTTCACAGGCCTTGTGGGTGAGATATGACATCAAAGAATAACAGCAGCCAAGAACAGAATGTATGATAGTGAAGTTTCTACCAGTAAGGTTTCACCCGTTGGTTGAGCTGTCCGTATGGGAAAGTATAGGGAAGTGTAGCAAAAGTTTATTAAAGTATAGGGAAGTGTAGCAAAGGTTTATTCTAAAAAAAAGTATAATATGATTGTAAATTCATTTTAACTATTTATTAATAACCTGGAACTAACAGAACAAACTTTTAAAGCACTTTAATCAAATTAAATATGTAGTAATATAATTATTGAAATATATTAATTTAATTTAGAAATATGTAGCTTTAAAAATTTAACTCAGTAAAATTTTTATTTTTAGTTAATATTTAGTCAACTTTGTTAAAAGTTATATGTTTAATGAATTTAAATATTTGTATATTTTTTAAAACGTCTACAACTTTTAAATACATTCTTAAAAATTATATCTATTATTTTTGTAGAAAAATCAATAATTATATAACATTTTGTATCAATTAAAATAAAATCACACACACACACATATATTCTCTCTCTCCTCATATATACATATATATATATCTTTATTACCTACTGCCAATCGCCAGTAGGTAGTTATAGTTAAGACCATGGTTCCATATGGAAAAGCGTTTTTGACTTGCCTATATCTTTGCCGCAGTTTGACAAATCTTCACGAAATTTCCCCCAAAAAGTGTGCCATTCATTCTAGTTCGATCTGAAAGTGAGGACGACTAGACAGGCACTTCTCCGACTAAACTGGATGAGTGAGACCCCTGTACTTACGGGCGTCTCTCCCTGTTGATTAAATAAGATCCTGTAGTGAGCAATTGCCCCATGAGTAGCTCTTTCTAAGTGAATTTCAATTTTAGATGTGCCCTACCAACAGTGTTTGTTGCCATCTAACATGATTCTGGAACTTACGATCAGATTCCTATTTTGTGAGTGTCATCAATACACAAAAGAACCTTTGTCCTGAAGATGGTCTTACTGATGTCTACACTATAAAGACCGAAACGTCGACAATCTAACCCATTTTCTCTGTCGTTCGTGCCCTAGGATAAGTTCATTGTATAGTCAATGATGTTGTTCCTTCCTAACAAGTGAAATGGGTTACGGCAAAAGTACTCATGATAGAAAAATGTTCATCTAAGTTATTATTGTCATTTTGTGAATTGTAGTATGTACCCTTTTATATAATATAACTTTTTATATAAAGTTCATTTTTTTGAAGTATACACCCTTGTATCATTGTTTTCTTGACTGAATACATTTCAGCTTGTTGAGTGACTCGTAGATTAATGAACTAATTCGTTTCTAACATTTGTTTGTATTAAGTCACCACATGGGGCTTAAGGTTAAGTTATTTTGTTAAATTTTGTTCTGACATTGATTCCAAAAAAGAATCCCTTGAAGGCATCATTACCTGATCGTTTAGATTACCCAAGCCTCCAAGGGTTTATTGGGTTGCCCATTGTTTTGTATAGTTCATTCTAGTCGTGCATGGAAAGTTTCAGGTCTCTCTGTGAAGCGGCAGAAAGGTAGATTTTGTTCCGCAGATCAAACTTTTGGTTATTTAGTGTAAACTGTTCAGTAGTTTTATGGTTATTAACAGAAAAGTAAATTTGGATATCTACAGGCGCAAATCCTTCGTGTGTCTAGTTCTACTGCTAGGTCGAATTGGCATTTAAAACTACTTCTCAAGCTTTAAACCTTCCTTACAACTACATACAATACACCTGTAACATAGGATATAAGTAGGTCAATGGACAGGGTGCTATGTGCTTTCAAACTAAAGACGTGCTTGGAAGTTTGAGCGAGCTTTATGCACACTAAAAAACCTGTACATCCACTTCTACACCTAGTCTCCAACCCACAGTGCAAGTCATTAAGCTATTTATAACACCATAAAGGCACTCACACTCCAAGCCAAAGAAAGAAAGAGTCACTAACACATCCACTCACTCACCTATACAGCAGTTATGTATACAGCACTAACAGAGTCACTTCTACACACAGTTACACACCCCAAGAGACAGAAATACAACTAGTAATGAATATATGCAGCTACTAACATACACATTTAGAAATCCATACCTTTTGTAAGACAGCTAGTCATATGACAACAGTGCAAGTGTCATAGCCAGTGACACATGCACCGAGGAAATGGTACATTCACTCAGATATATTTTCCAATACTGACACAACCAAAGGAGCCTTTCCAACAAGTTGCCCTTCAAAATTGTCACAGACCTGCCACTGCAGAGCCTGTGTGTCCAGTTCTACTGCTAAATGGAATTGTATTTTAAAACTCCTTGCAAGCTTTGAACTTTCCCTACATCTACATATAACACATCTGTAAGGTAGGCTGTAGGTAGGTCATAGGACAGAGTGCTATATGGTTTGAAGGTAAGACATGTGGTTGCAAGTTTTACAGAGTTTTATGCACACTAAGAAACCTGTATCACTACTTATACATCCAGTCTTCAACTCACAGTGCAAGTCATAAACCTATTTACCTCACCATAAAGGCACTCACACTCCAAGCCAGAGAAAGACAGAAGCACTAATACATCCAGCCACTCCCCTATACAGCAGTTATATATGCAGCACTAAGAGAGCCACTTCTACACACAGTTACATACTCAACAATCACCAATACAGACAGTAATGTATCCATGTAGCTACTAACATAACAATTAGAGACTCATTCAGTTTATAAGAGAGGTAGTCATATGAAGACATAGATATTTACATATCCAGAGGCACATCCTCAGAGGAAATGGTACACTCACTCAGAAATATTCTCCAATACTGACACAACCGAAGGAGCCTTTCAGACATGTTGCCCTTCAAACTTGTCACAGGCCTGCTACTGCAGCGGCTGTGTGTCCAGTTCCACTGTTTGGTTGAATTGCCATTCAAAACTCCTTGCCAAGCTTTAAACTTTCCATTCCACTACATATACCGCACCTATAAGGTAGGCTGTAGGTAAACCGTAGAACAGGGTGCTATGTGCTAAGAAGGTAAGACATGTGGTTGGACGTTTTAGTGAGCTTCATGCGCACTGACAAACCTGTATGTCCACTTATCTATGCAATCTTTTGCCCAGAGTGCAAGTCATAAAGCTATTTACAAAACTGTAAAGGCACTCACACTCTCAGGCACACTGAAACAGAGGTTGTTACACATCCACTCATTCACCTAAACAGCAGTTATGTATGGAGCACTAACAGAGCAAGCTGCACACAAAGTAACATAATCTATATTTTGAGATTCACAGTCAATAACAGAGCCACCCACATCCCCACATAGTTAGTTTGATTTCCAATGATACACACACACAGGGAATGAGATAGTCATTCAGATATATACTGAAGAACTGGCACTAGCAACTCATCCATCCAAACAAATACAACTTCAAATATGTCTCAGGCCTGCTTCTGTAAAAGAGATAGAGTGGCTGTACTATTCTAATATAACTCTTTACGTTTTTAGGTAAATGGATTAAAATGTAATTTAATATTAGAAAAGAAACATAAATGTGTTCATTTCTTTCTTTTTCTCTTTGCGGACATTTATATCTGCATAAAACAACATAATTACAACACCATCAAAATCTGAAAGAAAAAGGAAGAGTGGAAAGGATATTATGTCCTCACAACAGAGAAACATAAGGGACAGAATGTGGAGAATGTGTTAAAAGAAAAAAGAGCTACTGGTAAGAAAACTAAGACGTTTCTTAAAATAGTATATGGTAAATTCCAAATTGCGCAAACCAACTTAATAAAGTGAGAAGTCTCAAATCAGCTAAGAAAGGAAAAAAAGTAAATGACACTAAGAGTATAAAATTGCATGTGAAAGGAGAAAGTTTAACAAAGAGACAGAAGTAATTTGAATAAATTAGAGTCAGAATGTTCCGTAGTAGAGTAACTCAGAATCTCATATGTACTATGTAACAGTATAAAAGGAGAAGAGAAACAGTCAAACAAAAGGAACATGTTGAGACTGTAATAGATAAAGCATTTGTCCTGAAGAGGAAGCAAATTATTTTTATTCTGAGCGGAATGAGAACATTGAGTTTAAATAGTATTGTCTTTGAGCAGAAGAAGCCAAAAAAAAAGTATTGTGAATGGAAGTAATTTTTGTAAAGTTTTCAGTGATGAATGGAAGCATTCTTCCAGTATTGAGCCTTTCTTTAATGAAGAAAGCTACTTCCAAGAGAACACATCAGTGTAGTATGTAGTTGAAACAACTGGTCGGCATTATGAGGTGAAAGATGGTACTGCTATTCCAAAAGAGGAAATTGTTCCTAGGAATGTGGAAGAAGTGATACCTGAATAGGTATTAGGAAGGCGTAAGCAGGCCCCTATATACAAATTGAACTGCAGCAGTATTTGCAGTGTTCAGCAGGAATCTATTGAAACTTTTCTACGCATCTTTCCAAGCAAACATCTGAAACAGAAAGTTGGTATTTTGCAACGATTAGATCCACGCAAAGTAAGGAAGTATACAAATTTACAGGGACATTCTGTAGTGTCCTCCCTCCATAGCTTAGAATGCTTCAGCCATGACGTTCTGGCCACTGGCATTCGACTTAGAATGTTGGCTTGAAAGGGGGGACAGTTGGAACTGGACGTTGGAGAGAGCTGGCTGCTGCGCAGCACCTGTGAGCTGTAATAAACATTATCCTGAATAACCTACCTGGAGTGGCCTCACTCACTACAAAATACGTGGCGACGACGGGAAACAGGTGTCTGCACAACGAACCCACGAGAGAACAAGACTTCATCAGCTAACCGGCGCGTAGGAAGAATCCTGGCATCACGCTGTCTGCGCAGAGGAAAGGAAAACTAGCGCCGGAGACGAAGGCTGTGAGGTACTGTGTTGCGCTCTGTTAATGCGGATAAATCTAAAGCGGCAGCGGAAGAAAGAGGGTATCGAGTTAACCCTCGTCACAGCGCGTCATAGCGTAGCACTGAAGGTGAGCGTTTCAGCCTCAGTCAGCTACGCCATCATAGGAGTTTTCACGCAACTTTGTGGTCTACGTCGTGACCTTTTGGTTCACGCACAACATCGACGCCATCTTGTGGTTGGCGCGAAAGCGTGTTTTGAGGAGAATTCGTCGGATGAAGTGGAAAACACGGCGAGCGCAGCGTAAAGTCAGAGTACGTCAATCTCTGGCAGAGAGTTTGTCTAGCGAGTTTGTCCATACTCGTTAAAGGAATAAATATAACACGTGCTTGTTATCGGTGACACGCACACCATTTCTCACGTCCGTTTTTTTGGGGGGGTTTTCATTTTTGATCCTACGTGCTTGTTATCGGTGACACGCACACCACTTTAAATTCAAGTTTGGTCATTACAACCATTGCCAACACGATCAGACCCATTGTTCAAATCAACGTGCTTGTGATCGGTGACACGCACACCATTTCATAAAAAGGGTACGTCGTTACAACTTTATTCCTTTCAGCATCAGACATACAGGTCAACAGGATACATTTAGAGGTGAAATCTTTTTACTTCACGGTGATACACACACCACTTATTGTGTGTTTAGCTTGACAATTTGTCATTTTTTGTTTTTGATTTATTCTTACAAGGTTGTACATTCTACACTAGGTTGTACATTCAATATGCAGACAGTTTCCCCACCTCCACCTTTTCTGGAAACGCCAGGCGAGCCTCCCATCTCATGGAAAAAATGGTATGATGCTTTTATAACCTATATTGGTGCCCTAGGTGGTTCACGCTACAGGGCAGAGAGGAAAAAGTGTCTTCTGCTTAATGTATTAGGGTTCGAAGGGAGATCCATTTTCAAACATCTACCCCCTTTAATACGTGCTGCCGATGATGAGGAGATTGACGAATTTGTTGAGACAGTCAAGAAACTAGAATTACGTTTTGATATCCAACCTAGTCTTGTCGTCAAGAGGCACAAATTCTTTAAGCGAGAACAGAGACATGGAGAAAAGGTGGAAGATTTCATTTCTGCACTGCGAATTTTGAGTGCAGAATGTCAATTTGAGGGGTTTAGAGATCAACTGATAAGAGACCAGTATATTTGTAAGTGCACTGACAAGAGTAGTCAACAGAAGTTACTCTCTTTAGGTAATCCCACTCTAGAGGAAACCATTCGTGTCGCAAAGAGCATTGAACTTTCAAAGTTTTCTGTGAAGGAACTAGATGAAAAATCTTCATTCACCACCATGAAAGAAGAATCTGTAAATGTAGTAAGGTCAAAAGGTGTTAAAAATAACACCTATACACCACCTGAAAATAAGTTTTTCAAACAAACGAATATTTGCTTTAAGTGTGGCAATTATCCTCATTTTAAATCAGGACGCCCTTGTCCTGCTAAGAATGTCATCTGTAGAACATGTGGGAGACTAGGTCATTTCGCAAAAGTTTGTCAGAATGGGAGGCGGGGTTTTTCTTTTCACCAAGATACTAAACAGGTTCCAGACACATCTTCACCAGTTGCGAATGTTTCTATGTCTGAATCTACACATGATAATCTGAACAACATTCAAGATGACTTAAGGGACATGGTTGTTGTAGTCGGAGATATGAACAATGAAACAAACGAATGCACTGAGTGTGTGGATCCTTATGTTGATGTTGGAATTGGTAGTAAGAAAGTTTGCTTGCTTGTTGATTCAGGTGCGAGAATAACCATGGTAACACTAGAAAGGTTTAAAGAGGTTTGGGGGTCTCGCATTTTACAACCTCCTGATCGGTCTCCTTTTTCATACGAAGGAAGGACCATCGAATTAGCAGGATATTTTGAGGACACACTAGAATTTAGAGGGCGGAAGATTTTTGGCAAAGTCTATGTAGCTATCAAGGGTTTAAACATCCTTGGATGGTTCCATCAGGGACTTTTCAAGATGGTACTTAGACCAGGCACAAGGGACCAAGGGGCATATTAGCAAGAAGAGGCGATAATCATCGCTAACCCTGCTTAGCGTGATTTTTTTTATCGCCGGCTATCGCTGGAATATATCGCCACGCTAACGCTGTATTAGCAACGATTAGCGCTATGGCGATGAATATTCCAGCGATAGTGGGGAAATGGGCCAACATCGCTGAAAAACCAGCGATGTTGCATGGAGAAGGGAGAACACCTTGCTGATACGACCCTGTGGTCGTATCAGCATAATCCACCCCCCATGTTAGGTATGGCTAACACCTGCTAATTGCAGGTGTTAAATAAATGGCGATGACCCCGGTTAGCGCGACTTTTCACGTCGCTAACTGGGGCCATGGCCACCTTGCTAATAGGCGATAGGCCTGTTAGCGGGTGTTTCCCAGGTTTGTTCGTCGGAACGCCCACTTTGCATGTCATTAGCGATAAATATCGCTGACATGCAAAGCGGTAAAAAAACGGGCGCTAATGCCCGCAAACTGTCGCTAACTGCTGTTAGAGACAGTTTGCTGATAGGGCGCTATGAATATCGCCGCTTTAGCGGCAAAAAGTGCCGCTAAAGCGGCGATAGTGCCCTTGCTAATATGCCCCCAAGTTTCTATTCTTCGTTCGGATGATTTTACTGACATATTGAGTGATCGTTTTCCTTCGGTTTTTGGTGATGGGCTTGGACAGGTCAAAGGATTTACCCACGTTATCAAGGTCAAAGACAACGCTATACCTGTTAAGCATAGGCTTAGGAACGTTCCATTCAGTGTCAGGGATCAGTTGGAACAGGAGCTCAATGGGCTTTGTAAGAAGGGTATCATCGAACCGATAGAATCGTCTCTTTGGTTATCTCCATTGGTCGTTGCTAAAAAGAAAAATGGTGAGCTTCATGTTTGCATAGACTTACGCAGTCTTAATAAAAATATTTGGATTGATTCGCATCCCCTCCCAAAGATTACAGACATGTTATCCTTGATCAATGGTTCGAAGTGGTTTAGCAAATTGGATTTGGCGTCAGCGTATCACCAAGTGGTTCTCGACCCATCGTCTAGGCATCTCACTGCTTTCGTTTCCCCCATTGGGTCTTTCCAATACTGCCGCATGCCTTTTGGACTGGCCTCTGCGGCAGCAGTGTTCCAGAGGATTATGTCTAACCTGCTCAAAAATATTAAAGGTGTCATTGTCTTCCAAGACGATGTACTAGTTCACGGTGAGACGTGCGAATCACATGATGACACCATGTTTTGTGTGTTGGAGGCTTTGCGTGATGCTGGTGTAGTTTTAAAAAAAGAGAAATGTGTTTTCAGAGTACAGAAGGTGGAGTATTTAGGACATGTTCTTTCAGAAGATGGTGTTGAACCGAGACCTGGTCTTGTCAAAGCCATAGTAGATTGTCCTGCTCCCAAGGACAAGGTAGGTCTCAAGTCATTTATCGGTCTGTGTGAGTTTCACTCACGATTTATACCAGACTATGCTTCCAAAGTCCAACCCCTGTCCAATATGCTCAAGAAAAGTGTTGTTTTCCTTTGGGACAATCACTGTAAAGAAGCTTTTGAGTGGATAAAGCATCAACTAGTTAGTCCCAAGATACTCAAACCGTTTGACCCAAATGTTACATGCACCATCACTGTCGATGCCAGCGGTTTGGGATTGGGTGCCGTCCTCACCCAGAACATCAATGGACATGAGAATACTTTAGGTTATGCCTCTAGGGTACTGCGAGGTTCAGAATTCAATTTTGCTGTTATTGAGAGGGAATTGTTAGCGTGTTGTTGGGCCATAAGAAAATTTAGTCCGTACATTTGGGGAAAACACTTCAAATTGCGTACGGACCACAGTCCACTAATTTCTATTCTTTCTGGCGACAGGTTCAAAGAGCATACCCCTAGGATTGCACGATTGTCAACTAAACTGTTACAATATGATTTTGAAGTCACCTACATTCCTGGAAACAAGAATGTGAGGGCAGACTATTTTTCTAGGCACCCCGTTGACTGTGATAACGAGATTGACGATGATGATGATGAAGATTGTTTTGTTGCTCCTCTTCTGCTGGAGGACATGTGTGCTGTTGGTGAGACAGAGTGGAGAGATTCTCTCTCCAAAGATGTTCTACTTGGTGAAGTTATTAACTGTGTGAAAAACGGCTGGCCAAGAGAGAAAAATGCTCATCTTTCTCTGCAAACGTTTGTTAAAGTCTCTCCGGAACTTTCTGTCGAGGATGGTCTTCTTGTACGCGGTGATAGATTGATTCCACCCGACGTACTAAGAGCTAGGTTGATCATGGGCGCACATGAAGGTCACTTGGGGAAAACTTTTACCAAGAGAAGATTACGTGAACACTTTTGGTGGCCACAAATGGACAAGGATGTTGACATGTTTGTTGGGGAGTGTGTTGTTTGTTCTAACTCTGAGAAGAATTTGAAAGTTCGTACACCGCCTCTTCAACCCATTGAGCTACCTAATAGGCCTTGGGAAAAAATAGGGATTGATTTAGTTGGGCCATTTAATATGCTTCCTGTCAACTCCAGATTTGCAATTGTGGCCATAGATTATTATTCAAAATGGCCAGAAATACGTTTTATTAATGATCCCAATTCAGGTAATGTGATTGATTTCTTGAAAGATCTTTTTTTGCAGAAGGGTTTCCCTCCACAATTGTAAGCGACAATGGGGTACAATTTGTTAGCCATGAATTTGAATCATTCTTACGCCAGGGTGGTATCTCACATGCAAAAAGTGCGCTTTATCACCCACAGACCAATGGTTTGGTCGAGCGTATGAATAGAGTCCTCAACAACTGTGTACAGTGGGCTTTGGCTGGAAGGTGCAATGTACAGAATGCTGTGAGATCCATGTTATGGTTCTACCGCACCACGCCTCACTCAACTACTAAGGTGTCCCCTTACGAACTACTACGTGGGAGGAAACCTTGCTCGAAAGTTTGTCCAGGATGGATGTCCAGATGGGTGAAAATGGACTCTGTGTGTGATGTAGATGAGTTTGTGAGGTGCAATGTGTCTCAAGCCCAATCCCGCCAGAAACTGTATTTTGACTCCAGGAAAAGATCTGTCTCGCGACCATTTGTTGTTGGTGACATTGTACGCATAAAGATTCCTGTTCATTGTAAAAAGGGAGCTCAAAATATTCTGAACCCTTCACTGTCGACAAAGTATGTGGAAATGCTGTAAGAGTTAATCTAAAGAATTGGTGGAATGTTTCCAGAGTTGTAAAGGTCTCTGGGTGTATCAATCAAAATCCCCGTGTAATCAAAATGATGTTTCATCTTTTTCTTTTCCTTCTTTTGAGGGTTTACGCAGAAGTTACCGTCAACGTTTTGTTCCTGCTAAATATCGTTAGAATTTTTATTATTCTTTGTTCTCTTTCTCTTTCCTTTCTTTTTCTTTTTCTCTTCTTCTTCTTCCTCATTTTATGGTTTAGGAGGAGGAGGATAATGTAGTGTCCTCCTCCATAGCTTAGAATGCTTCAGCCATGACGTTCTGGCCACTGGCATTCGACTTAGAATGTTGGCTTGAAAGGGGGGACAGTTGGAACTGGACGTTGGAGAGAGCTGGCTGCTGCGCAGCACCTGTGAGCTGTAATAAACATTATCCTGAATAACCTACCTGGAGTGGCCTCACTCACTACACATTCACTAGCATGTCTATCAAAGAAAGTGTGCCAAAGCACCTTTCATCACTTTAGAACGTTAGCAGTTCACAACTCTAAAATACAAAATTTAGTAAGGAAGCTTTACTATATCAAATCTCCTGCCCTATGTTTAAAAGAAATTAATAGAGCTCTTTTGCATGGAACAGTAGCAGAGGTAGAAAAGGTTTGTGAAGATGTTCAATTTTGTTTCTTTGGTCTTGAACAAGAGTCTAGGAAAAATGAGGAGTTGGTATGTAGAGGTGAAGAGGAAAAGGGCACAGGCATTAGTACTGATAACTTCACAGAAGAGATTAGGCAGTTTAACACAGTTTCTTCTAAGAAACCAAACTGTGTTTGTATTTGTTGTTGATGCACTCACTACCAAAAGCCAAATCTATAATGTTCATTTCTGCGAAAAAAGTGAACAAGAGAACAATGATAAGTGGCAACAATTTCCTGTATATTTATTTCTAGAACGAAGCTTTGATTTGTCAATATGACAAATCATGTGTAGGTACTGCTATGATAAGTTAGAAGATAATAAAATTCCAGCTAGAGTGATACACAACAAGTTAAAATGAGTATCTATTCCACAATAACTACAAGATTTAAATGTTTATGAGTCTATTCTCAAACAATGTGTACACCCATTTCGGGCTATAGTTCATATGGAGCCTAAAACAGGTAAGTTGCCACCAACTGGCCTTCAGAAAGGCCTTAAAGGAAGAGCTGTCTACTTACCTTTAGATTTTAAACACAATATTGACACTGTTGGTGTACACTGAGAGGATCATGAACCACTTGTCAATCTAGTAAATGGTGTGCCTACAAAGAGTAAAAAATATGGCAAGAGTTAGTGGATGTTAGAGAAGTTAAAAAAAAGCAACATTATACCTGGTACAAATAATTTTTGTTATAAAAATGTTGATTCTGTTCAAGATGTGACATACGTAGAGGATGAAACATTACCATCAAGTGGACAGAGTGAAAAAGTGGCTTGATCCAGAACAGAAGAAATTTATGAACACTACAGACTCCATCCTCTGCATTCTAAAGAAGTGATCAGTGATGCTATTGATCTCTTTCAAATGAAGCAAGCAAAAGGAATGCCCATGAGTGTCTGGGAGAAACATTTAGAAGCTCGCTGTTTTCCACAGCTGTTTCCCACTTGAGAACGTGGGCGATTTGACAACGGCCAGCTGAATACCGGTAAAGAAGATTATACTCAGAAGATCCAAGTTTTTGGGTAGCTATAATGGATCCCAGAAGGGGCAGACTACTGTAGTCAAACATTCATCAAGGCTGACCGCCTGCCTATCCCACCTATTCCGGTCTTCTCGTGATCCTGCTACCCGATTTACGTAGCTAATGTTTTAACCAGTCAGTGGGTCCGTAAGTACGGCTACACCACAGCATGCACAGCACACCTTAGAGTGTGTGCTGAAAAAAACGAATGTGGCTTCTTTTTTTGCCACATCGCAGTTCACATTATATGGTCCTGAAGAAAGCTTCATAATTTTTTCAGGAGGCTGAAACATGTCGACCAACACTTAAGGGGATAACGAAGTCCAATTTTTATCTTCACTATATCCCCGCCCTGTTTTTAATTGTGTCCTAGGACCCCAGGAATAAAACTTTTTCAGCAGGGGATCCCAGAGGCATTTTTAATATCACCACCCTGAGCACACTTCACATATAACAAAAACCAAAACCCGCTGCGCTCTAACACAGGCGTCGAAGCACAGCTGGGTTGCATTCGGCAGCCCAGCTGGGAACCCAATGATGAAGCATGCCACCAACTAGGTTGGTGGGTGAGGGTTCTTCTTAAAACCTATTGGGTTTCCTATATTCCAGTACATGGAATTGAGTCATCCTGGCATGAGGATTCATTAGTGGGTTCGTCAACGTTGTTCTAGACCTGTTGAACATGACAATAAGCTGGAATACTAGAAGTTATTTGGTGAAGCTTGTCCTGAGGTATTGTTGTTAGATTGTACTGTGTTTTTTGTCATATCACATATCTCTTATGTCATGTGTATTGTTACGTCATGTTTACTTTTGCGTACATGTATATTTATGTCTTTAATATTGTTACTTTCAGCCCTGATGAAGTTCAATCCTTATTGAACGAAACGCTTTGGCTGGAGCCTATGTTATGATATCATTGAAATAAAGGAAATTAAATCCAAAGGAATTTTGTCCGTCTATATCATTGGGAAAAGACAGTCTAGTGGTGCACCTCTCCATAATCATCTACTTGTCCTGAGGTATCAAGAGTTTTGAAGAAACTGAAGCTTTTGATCATCGATGAAGTAAGCATGGTTTCGAACTTAATGCTTGCCTTTGTACATTTAAGAATGCAGCAGATTTTAAAAACAGAGTATGACATGCTGTTTGGAGGAAAGCATTTAATTGTCTTCAGCGGCCTTCTCCAACTTACCCCCATAAAAGACACTTCTACGTAATGAAACAAGAAATTCTTTGGGAAGTAATTGGCAATGTAAATATTTGGTTAAACTTTGGATACACAGAACTAGTGAAGAATATGCATCAAGCAACCGATGTGGAATATGAAGATATCCTGAAGAACATTAGAGTAGGACTTCTGACAAAGTAGGGAAAACGTCTTTTGGCAAGTCGACTTATCAAGAAATTATTTTCACCTGACAACACAGCAGCAAACATAATGTACAATTTCATTGAAAAGACAAATCCATAGTCTGTTTAATGCCTACACTTCAAGAATGTTCCAACTTCAACAAACAATTTGTGAAGCTAGGAAAAAAAGATACTTTCGAAATTACAGCTATTGATAAAATGGAACACCAGGGAGATACAATATTACCAACTGAAAAAGTACAAGCAAAACTGGATTCGAGTTATTTTAAGGTGTAATTTGAATGTAATGGTGCTATGGGTAAAGTTATTGATTTTATTAATTTTCCAAAAAGGGATCAGGTTGAATTCTTCACCATAAAATTTGATCAGATTGATGGCATCAAGCAGATTAGTCGATATATTGTACCTTTTTTCCTTGTAAAAGACCTGTAGGTCTGATGACAGCAGTTCCCAGTGTCTTTAGCGTATGCTGTAACTATCCACAAACCTCAAGGTTTAAGTGTAGATGCGGCTTTTATAAACATTTGTAGTAGTGTGTTTAAAGAAGGTATGGCATATGTTGCATTGTCTTGAGTAAAAACATTGTCTGGTTTGTACTTGATTGAATTTGATGACAAGAAAGTTAGTGTTGATGCAAGTTGTGTAAGAGAGTACAATCAATTAAGAAGTCTATATGCTCCTCATTTAGGCCAGTACCCTATTTATGAGAAATAGATAATCTGTCCAAAATGGAAACTTATCAAAGATTCAACTGATGTCCAAGAAAACAAAGGAAACCAAAACAACATAGAATATGCTTAGAAGAAAAAAGTGGAAACTGTGGGCGATATTGTAGGATACCAGTTGCAAAACAGTTCAGGTATCAACTGATATGCAAACATGGTTCTCAGTGTAATGTTTCATTTACCACATCTTCTTAATCAAATCGAACAAAAATCTGATAAAAGGTTCTGTTCTGCCCTGTATCGTTGCTCCAGCGTTTAGTGAGTGGCAGAACTTTAATACATTCTGCTTCAGGTATTCAAGACCTTTTAGATCTATGTAGTAGATCAGTGATATTTACTCTCAACACTCAACAAGACAAACAATAATTTATAATGATCATGCTTGGAGTACTAGAAGAAGAAGGAGTACATATTGATGAGTTATTGGACTCAGTTACAAATGGAAGCATGACTGTGAAGATTGCTCATTTACATCCTCTACTCAAATAAATTCTGAGCGATTGCAACACTACCATGTTGCAAAACTGTGGCTTTTGACAGATTGATTAAAAACGCAAACCAAATGTGTCTTGCCCAAATCGCAGATCTGATGTTATGTCTATGTTGCATCTACAAATAACTGGGAAATACCTTATATTAATGTTACAATGATGCAGACCAAATGGATCTAAACTGGAAATCGAAATTTCAAACTTCAAAGCAGGACACATATTAATATCTGGAAGAACTTATTCTACTATAGCTAGTATCTTTCACGAAGGAGTTAATATATTATCTGGACACTACATGTCTATTTAAAGAGTGAAACTGGAAGGGCGGAATGCAATGATAGCAACCTTAAATTTAAACCAAAAGTTCCATTCAAAGTACACATTTTTATCTCTTCTTTCTTCAACCAAAATTCTAAGGAGTATTTTTGGATAAAAAGTAATAAACAAAGTTTGTTTTACGTGGATTGTCATTGTTTCAGATATCATTCAGCCTATTAGGAGTGATGTCTTTAAAAATTAGAGCAGAATTTAAGAATCCTGTTATATACTCCAAAGGAGTTAATATAACTGCATTGTGTAATTAAAAACGGAAACTGCACCCAGAGAATAGAATCAAATCATCCTTCAATTGACTCCAAAAATACATTTCAATGTATGAAAGTTTTCTTCCTTCTACCCAAGTTCTATGTCCTATTTATGGGAGAAAATGTTTTGAATTTCATCTAAATGGTTAATTAGCCTATTACACCTCATCTGGCCTACTAGGGATGATGTTTTCAAAAGCATTGCCAAAATTCAACTGTGATTTACATCAATTCATGATAGTGTACCAGGTATAATGAGGATTCAAAATATTTTCAGATACATTTTCTTTACAGTCGTGCAGTAAGTGTAGGTAAAACAACTCATTAGCAATTGTAGTGAGTGCAATGCATAGTGTCATTTTTTTTTACAATCCATTGATTGTTTTTCTCCAGTGTTCAAGGAGGATGCTTAATGCAGACCATCATTTACAGTGAAGAAGTATGAAAGCTGAGAACAAAAAATGGAAAATTATATTTTTACTGCATTGTGATACAGTGTTACATTATAACCAATGTGTACTGTTATGTTTATACAGTTTTATCAAATACTAACATATTTCTATTCTTGTTCTTTTACAGCAGTGTTTGTACTGATATGCTTTTAGATGTGTGAACATACTTGCACTATCACAGAAATACATCTTTGACATACTTTTGGAGAGAGTCTTCATGCAAAAACAGTAATTGATATACTTTGCTATAATTTTCTTTTGCCAGGACAGGATGCTTAAAAACTCCTATGCAATTGATTAGTGCTCATACAACCATTCAAACTTACTCCCCCATACAGCCAAGACAGACCCTTGCACTCACCCATACAACCACTCACACACGCACTCATTCACCCATGCAACTACTCACACACCCACTCACTCACCCATACAGCCACTAAGACAGTCACTCACTCACCCATACAGAAACTCACACACCCACTTACTCACGAATACAGCCACTGATGCACTGAGGGGCATATTCTCAAGAACGTGTGATAACCACCGCAAGCTTAGCTTAACGCAACTCTGCACATCGCAGTCCATCGCGGGAAAACAACGCTGTGTTAACGTGCTATTCCCAACACGGCGGTACCATGCGATAGTCACACGATAACGCGTCAAATGAACGCGTTCAAACCAACGCGATGCTGGAAAAACGCGAAACCCCAACGCGAAAACAGTAGCGATGACGCCAAACGCGATACAAAAATCTGCGATAGGCCTGCAAATCCCACGCGTCATGCGGGAAAATGCACCATAAAAGCAGAGCAAAAAGAAGGTGAGATGACAATGTACGAGCACAACCCCACATCCGTGACGTAGAACAAATGACCATTGTCCCGCATCAAACAGGCATCTCCTCACAGTCACAACGTATATTGACATGCAGTCTGCATGTAAACTACACCAATGCCTAAACATGCATGGAACACACATTGAATCCGCATCCCCCCTTCAGATTGCAGAGGGTCAAGCAACCCCTCCTGCACACAGATGTGTCATGACCAT
Organism: Calotriton arnoldi; assembly: GCA_963921515.1. Lineage (NCBI taxonomy): Eukaryota > Metazoa > Chordata > Amphibia > Caudata > Salamandridae > Calotriton > Calotriton arnoldi. The sequence continues at coordinate 488,936 of CAWUFW010010065.1, forward strand.
GACCAATCCACCATGAAAGCGTGGACGAAGGTAGGGGCAGTGACTCCCACCTACTTACATGTTGCCCATGTCGTGGGACCTGAGTCACAGGGGGCATCCCTGCATCATGGTGGCACATATCTGACCCCAAGAGGAGCCCTGTCGTCACCTGTAGGACACAAATGACAGCCAAAATGGAATTATCATGGACACACGTGAAACGCCTAGGAGTGGGATTCCCCACTAACTGCGACACACAGAACTGGCAGTCCGAATACGTGACACCCTAAACAGCCACCCTGCACAGAGGTGACACACCCACCATCCATGAACAAATGACAAAACTTGCAGCAACACATGTCGCACACACACTTGTCTGAGTGATGTCCCTGAACAGATGAGTGACATGCACCCAGGGAATGTGTACTCAGAATGCATTTATTTGCACATGCTGTGCCTGTGGTCAATTAGTACTGTCCCATGATTGCCAAGGACAGTCACAATGTGACGTGCTCATGTGAAGAAATTGTCAATGATGGTGTTCCTACGGGCTATTCTTGCTGTGGCTGCAGTGGGGTGTGGTCCACCTGCCTCATCCTCATCGTCCGGTGCATCTGGCACTGCTATCCATGGGGTCCTGCTGCGCACACATATGTTATGCAACACACAACATGCAATGATCATCTTGCACACGATGTCTGGGCTGTACAGGAGCCTCCCACCGTGACGTCCAGGCACCTGAAACGTGACTTCAACAAGCCAAATGTGCGTTCCACGATGCCCCTGGTGTGTCCGTGGGCCGCATTGTACTGCCTCTGGGCCTGTGTGTTAGGGGCTCGGAGGGGTGTCATCATCCAAGCGCAGAGTGCATATCCTTGGTCACCTGTGACAGTGCAGAGAGACATGAGTCAGAAGTTATGTTATGTTATTTTATTTTTGTATAGCGCATATACACCGACAGGTCTCTTAGCGCTTTGGAAGAAGCGGGTCAGCGTCAAGGCGGGGAGGTCTTCATGGTGTTGAGAGATCATATGTTGTATCTAATGCTTCCCTAAAGAGGATAGTTTTTAGCTGCTTCCGGAAGAGAAGCAGACCAGATTCTTTCCGAAGGGTATCGGGCAGCTGGTTCCAGAGTTGTGGCAGGAGGACCGAGAAAGCTCGACCCCCTTTGGAGACCAGGTTACTCCGAGGGCAGACCAGCTGGACGGCTTCTGCTGACCGAAGGGCCCGTCCTGGCACGTATTTGATTAGGCGTTCCTTTATGTACCCTGGGGCATGTCCATATAGAGCTTTGTGGACAATACAAAGTCCCTTGAATTTCGCTCTCTGCTTAACAGGCAGCCAATGCAGTTTACGCAGCAGTGGGTTGGCATGAGTTCTTCTAGGCAACCTGAAGATCAGCCTAGCTGCGTCATTTTGTACCACCTGAAGTTTCTTCATGAGTTTCTCAGGGAGCCCGACATATAGCGCATTGCCATAGTCGAGTCGTGAAACAATGGTTGCTGATATTATAGTTTTCATAGATGACACTGAAAGCAGAGGAACCAATTTCCTCAGCTGTCTTAGGAGACCAGTACATGTGCCCACCACTGAGTTGACTTGATGGATCATAGAGAGCTCAGAGTCGATCCTAATTCCCAGGCTTTTTACAACTGGCGATGGGCTAGGGGGGGCCCCTAACTCTCTAGGCCAAAACAGGCTGCTCCAGGGATTGTTTTTTGATGGGAAGGCTAGTACTTCGGTTTTGTCAGGATTGATTTTTAAGGAGTTTGTAGTCATCCAGTTGACTGTAAACCTAAGGATGTTCTGAACTGATACTTGGGCACAAGCCGAGTTATCGATCCTCAGGATGAGCTGGGTATCATCCGCATAATTAAAAACCCGGCAGTCCATATTGGTTAGTGCAGCTACCAGGGGCTGCAGGTATATGTTGAAAAGGAGCGGGGACAATGCAGAGCCCTGAGGGACTCCGCAGAAAATATTGCCCTTTTCCGATACCTGGGCACCAAGTTGGACCCTCTGTGAGCGACCTGATAGAAAAGATTCTAGCCAATTATAGGCGTGCCCTCGAAAGCCCAGGGCCGACAGCCGGGTCAATAGCGTAGTGTGGCTGACCGTGTCGAACGCCGCAGAAAGATCTAAAAGAATCAGGGCACTCGGCTCTTTGTTATCGGCCTTCATCCTGAGATCATCAAGTACCGATAGCATGACTAGCTCCGTGCTATGGTGGGCTCTGAACCCAGCCTGGCGAGGTTGGAGCAACTCATGTTCCCTCATGTTGGTTCTGCATGATGTGTTGGCAGGCTCACTGGTTCATAGGTGTGTGATATGTGTGACTCTGTGATTACTGCATGACATGTACTGCTTGTTGCAAATGAGCAGCATCAATGTGTATCTCGTAGCCTCACAGCTGCTCCACCCTCCCCACGAGACCATTCACTAGTGTGCGCAGCGCGGTTGCATCACTTGCACTCCTACGGCACACCATTGTCATGCCTGTCTGCGCATGTCCACAAGCCTGACAACGACACTGTGATCTCGTGCGCAGAAGGTGGACGGGACTGATTCAGGGACCAGCGGCCCGGGCTGCAGCAGGCACACAGGATCGCAGGCTCCGCCGCACACGGCGTCGGCCTCGTGGCAGGGTGAGAGGCGCCGCACTGGCAGACACGTTGGCCATTCCGGAAGAGCCCCACACCCAGGTCTACGTGCTTTTTATTCACACCCCTACGCTGGCCTGGCGTACGCCAGGCAAGCCCACTCCGCACACGCATACAGGGGGAACATAACAAGCTACATTTCCGAGATCTTCCCCACTTACTGGGGTGACATGGTTGCATCCACTGTCCCCAACACTACCACCACCAGCAGTATATATTGACATGGATTTGTCTGTGGTCTGCATACTGCGGTCTGTCCAGCACTTCCACGACACAGTTGGCATTGTGTGCATTCGCATTCATGGATCACTTGCCTCCTTCGCACATGCCTGGTTCCCAACTCTCCCCACATACTGCCATTGTGTGGCTGAGGTGCCATGCCGTTGATGGCTCATGTACATGGCCAGCCCAGGTTGCCGCAGTATGTTGTGCTGTCGTGTATGGTGTGTGGGCATGTTGCATTTGAGTATGTGACGTGAGCATTGCCAGAGCTGTGAGTTGCATGATTGTGGAGTTGAGGTGTGTGGTGTGTTCATTTGGTACTTACCAACGAGCACTGCATTCCCATAGGTGCCATCCTGGAAGCGCCGGTTGATAATGGACTGTCGGAAGATGTATGAATCATGCACACTGCCTGGGTAGTTGGCGACGACGTTGGTGAAGAGTCCCCGGTCGTCCACTATTGCCTGCACATTGATGGAATGCGTGTGCTTTCTGTTGCGGTAATTGTGTGCAGTGTCGGCAGGGGGCACAAGTAGGACATGTGTGCAGTCAATTGCCCCCAACACGTGTGGGAAGCCTGCTATGGCATAGAAGCCTTGCTTGGTCTCCAGCTGTTCCTGCGCAGTGTGGGGGAAGTATAGGTACTGGGGTACCAAGCTGGTGATGGCATCCAGGACAGGTTTGAGGAACTTGGATAGGGCTGGCTGTGAGACTCCTCCAACTCTGGCGGTTGTTGGTTGGAATGTCCCAGAGGCCAACTGGTGCAGCATAGCCAGCAGCTTTGTCTGAGGTGGGATGTTGGATGTCCGCTGTGTTGGTACCGTCAGCCTGTGGGCAATGATGTTCAGGATGCGGAGGATGGTTGACCTTTTGAGTCTGTAGTGGGCAACGACATTCTCTGGTGTTAGGTCTGTGAGGCTGGTGCATTTCCGGAAGGTCCGCTGTCTTTGTCTGTGCTGCCTCTGTGGTGGTCCGGGGGGGTGGGGGGTCTGTGGTGGGGGTGGCGGGGGGATCCGGGGGGGTGGCAGTCCTGGAGGTGGTGGGGGTGGGTGTTGTGGCCCTCTCGGGGCTCCGAGCTGCATGAGGAGTAGCTCCATGGCATCTGTTGTTCTTCATGTGTGGCTCTGGGCTGGGCTCCCTTTTCTTGTGCAGGTTGTCGTCCGACTTTGCACCAGGTCAGAGCAGGTGTTAGTTTCCTGCTGGTAACGTGCCGTATTGCCTGTTTTGTGTTCTTATCGCCGATGTGGCTGGCAGTTGAGAATGTTGCATTGAGGTATTGTCGCGGGTTGTTGCTCGGGAACGCCTACTCTGCATCTCATTAGCGTTAGTTGCCGGGTTCCTCTGTGGCGATGTTTTTTGCGACTGCTATTGCAGGTAAACTGGTGTTATGGGCTGTTAGCATCAGCTTGTGAATGGGGTGATAACTTTATCGCGACTTTGGCTGCGTTAACGTGCCATTAACTCAGCGATAGCTCCTTGAGAATATGCCCCTGAGTCTCTTAACTATACAGTCACTCACACACCCACTCAAACACCCATGCAGTCTCTCATACGCTCACTCTCTCAACTATACAGTCACTCACATACACACTCAAATATCCATGCAGTCACTCACATACCTACTCACTTCCATAGAGCAACTGACACACCCTCGCACTCACCTATCCAGCCTGTTACACATGTACACATTCATCTATATAACTACTAACATACCCACTCACTCACCCACACAGCCACTCACACACTCATTCACTCACTCATACAGCAAAAACCTACCCTTTCACTCACCCATACAACTACTCACAAATGTACTCACTCACCCATACACCTATTCACACACCCACTAACTCAGCCATATAGCCACTGACTCATTCACTGATTCAACCATGCACAGTCACTCCCTTATGCATACACCAACTCATGCACCCACTCACTCACCCATACAGCTCCTGACACAGTCACTGACTCACCCATACAGAAACTCACACACCCACTTACTTACTCATACAGCTAGTCATTCACTGAGTCTCTCAACTATACAGTCACTCACACATCCACCCAAATACCCATGCAGCCACTCATGCACTCACTCTCTCAACTATAGTCACGCACACACCCACTTATTCACCCATGCAGTGACTCATGCACCCACTCACTCTCCCCTAGAGCAACTGATACACCCTCTCCCTCATCAATACAGCCAGTTGCATATGCACTCACTATCTATACAGCTACTCACACTCCCACTCATTCACCCACAGAGCCACTCACATACCCACTCACTTTTACATACAGCAAAAACACCCTTTCACTTACCCATAGAACCACTCACTCACCCATACACCTACTCACACACCCACTAACTAAGCCATACAGCCACTCACACAGTCACTCATTCACTGATACAAACCTGCACACAGTCAATCACTTACACATATACTTATTCATCCATCCACTCACCCATACAGCCACTCGCACAATCACTGCCTCACCTATACAGAAAATCACACACCCTCTTACTTACTCATATAACCACTCAGGCACTCACTCTCTCAACTATACAGTTACTCACACACCCACTCAAACACCCAGCACAGCTAGTGACAGACAAGCTCAGTCTCTCATATGGTCATTAACACAGGCAATCACACACCCACTCACTCACCCATACAGACACTCACATACCCACTCCCTCAGCCATACATCCACTCACACACTCATTCAGTCACCCATACGGGCACTCACACAATTACTCACCCACCCATACAGCCATTCACACACCCACTCACTCAGCCATACAGCCAGTCACACAGTCATTCACTTGCTCATACAACTACTCACACATTCACTCACATGCCCATACAGTCAAAAACACCCTTTCACTCACCCATAAAACCACTGAGATATGCACTCACTCACCCATAAACCTATTCACATACCCACTCACTCACCTACACAGCCAGTCACATATCCACTCACTACCCAATGCAGCCAAATGTTCTTAATCAAACTTTTTTTAGAACACCTTTTTGATTTTTATTGTTGTTTCTAAAAATGTTTACTTATTTTGTGTGTATTTTTTCATTTACAAAAATGACAACTGAAATAGAGAACTAAAAAACATTATGCACAAACACTCTGCAACAGGTTCAAAGAAAAAGAAAAGAAAATTAACATTTGGGCACTTTTTGCTTCCACAATGGCGGAAAGTGACTGTTCACCCACAAATGTAACTGTATTGCACTTCCTACAGAGAGTGCCCATATCCTTAAGGTTGGGAATTACTGCAGGGAATACTTTGGTGCCAGGGACAGCAATAGTATCACCGACTCTTAATTCTCCTGTTGCAGGTGCTCTGGCAGCCTCACGTTCTTTTTCAGCTTGGAAGAGGTCAGTTGGGTGGATTGTTTGTAGATGCTTGAGCATTGAAGTAGTGCCATGGCTATATTTTTTAGCTGTGTCTCTATAAAAAATTTGGCTGCAGATCTTGGAAAAAAAACTTCCAATCCAATACTTTCATCCTTCTCCGCAACCACTTCCTCCTCTCCAACAGATGTCTGGTCTTCTGAGTCTTATAGATCACAAGATGTGGATGCAGCCCTTTTTCAAAATGCAAAAATAGAGTATGAGTATAGAATTTATTGTACAGTTAATTAAAACTCACAATATAAAAAAACATTAAACGTTGAAATTAAAATTATGTTCAGCCTTATTTCTGTACGATTACATTTTACATTTAAAAAAATTTCTCTTGAATAAAAAATCGTATCGATCTCAATTTCATTTTCTGTGCAGTCCATTTCAAGGGTAATAAAGTGCATGTGCTTCAGAGTACAGGTCTTACTTTTCACGAGCCTAATTCTAGACAGACTGCCTCAGTAATTAATAAAATGTTATAGCTGCATGCTATTCTTCCTGCACTTTTTTATAAGTCTTAAGTCTGCTAGCCACTATGTCGAAATACTTTGTTAGTCGGCAGTTTAATTGAGTTTCCTCTGGATTAAAACACAGCTTCACAGCCTGCCTGCAGCTTCTTATGCCCTTTTCGTTCCATATTACTCGGAGTAAGGCGCGCCTTATGTCCATCAGGTTTGGGCAAATACAGATTATGTGTGTTAAATCCTCTTTTCCTGTTCCACAGAAGCGGCAGGACTGTTCTTTAACTCTCCTTTTCCATGGTGCCAAGTGAGGAAGGATTGGTAGAACACCGAAGCGCAGTTTTAAGAATTTTTCTTTTGTCTTCCGTGTAAGTCCCGTTTTCAAATATGCTTGTGGCTTAAGAGCTTTATAATCATTCAACACTGTCCATCCATGAGCCCTCTTGGCCAGAATTTCCTTATCTTCTATTATTGATATCATTTTTGTTACTTTTGTTACTATCTTTTTAAAGCTCTTATTATCTGCGGATGTCTCCCAGAGGTTTGTCAATCCGAGATACTCCAGTGATTCCAACAGATACTTCTTGGCAGGTGATTTTTCTCGGGTTGACAGCTCTATCCAAAGGTGGGCATTTAAGGATCCTTGCTCTGCGCCTCTGATTTTACGCCAACTTTTTATGTAAGCGCCTCTTCTCTCCAATGTTTGTCTCTGAAGGCCAAATTCAAGGCGTATTTGGGCAGGCGACACGTAGTTGGGCAGCTGGAAAATTGCTCTGTATGTTCTACTGATTATTTTGTCTAAAACTAACGCATCTTTCCCTAGCATTGGTTCACTCCCATATGTGAGCATTGACTGTAGTCGTGCTCTGATCACTTGTAAGAGAGGGTTCAATGTCCGGTCAGGGAGGACTTTCTTCAGGGGCTTCATTGAAAAGTAGAATGTGGTGCCCTTCCGACGCATGGCCTCTAGTTGAGGTTTAAATGAACCTCTGCTGTCCAATAGTACCCCAAGATACTTGTAGTTGGTTACCCGGTCTAGCCTCTGCCCGTCCAGGAACCATGAGAGTTTCTTTGTCTTGTTATAATTCACTGTCATTACTTTTGATTTGTTTAAGTTAGTCTTTAATGCATTATGTTGTGAAAATTTGTTGGTGGTATCTAAAAGGTGTTGGAGTCCAATTGGAGACCGGCTTATTAAAACCAAGTCGTCTGCATATAAAAGATTTGATAACGAGATATTTCCCAACCGTGGGGCATGAGATTTGGTTTTATCCAGTTCCCCAGGCAGGTCTGCTAGAAAAAGGTTAAACAGCATGGGGGCAAGAATGCACCCTTGTTTTAGGCCTTTGGTGGTGTTAATTCGCCTTGAGAGGTGCGTCCCTGATCCCAGCTTGATCTTGACACGAGTGTTGGTATGCAATTGAATCAGCTGTTTCAGGAGAGGTCTTGGTATTCCCCACTTTTCTAGTTTCTGCCACAGTTTGGCGCGATCTACATGATCGAAAGCTGCGCTATAATCTATGAAGCATAGGAATAGCGAGCTCTTTGCAATTTTCGCCGCTTCTATCAGTAGGGTTAGCGCCATGATGTTCGTTGTTGTACCCTGTCCTCTGCAAAACCCTGTTTGGTTTGCGGGAATGATACACTTTAAGGTTGCCCAAGATATTAATTCCTCCAGGAGTAGCCCCGCATAGTACTTTGCCTCTGTGTCAATTAGGGCGATAAGTCGATAATTGCTAGGGTTACTCCTATCGCCTTGCTTATAAATTGGGCTTATTATTGAACCTGTCCAGGACAATGGACATATCGCTGATTCCTTGATTCCTTTGAAGACTGGTACCAATATATTGCTCCAAAAGTCAGCATCATGTTTGAACATTATTGGAGGTATTCCGTTGGGGCCGGGAGCTCCTTCCGATTTTCCTTTTGATATTTGTAGCTTTATCCTAGCTGCTGTTATTTCATTGTTCTTTTCTGTCCTGCTTGATGTTGTTTTTGAGCTCGTTGTTCCTTCCACCTCCTGGTTAGCTTGTTCACTTGGGGTCTCAACCTGGTTGGTGCCTTCACATTTTACATGTTTGTTTTTTCCTGTGTTGTTATCACATGAATTCTTTTCGATTATCTTTAATTTTTCTCTAACTGAGTCCCCCTCTGGGTTTTTATTGTTAAAATGATTAGATAAATAATATGCCCAATCAGATTCTGATATGTTTGAGTTTACTCCATTATTGCCGGGCCGTTGAAGGCTATGAATTGTCTTCCAGAACTTGGCGCTGTTCCTCATTTTTGAATCATGCATTATTTTCACCCAGAGTTCTTCATTCATTTGCCTTTTCTTTTCCCAGATCTTCTTTTTTTGCAGTGCCTTTAAATTCCGTAACTCCTTTTGCAGGACTTCGTCGTGTGCTCGTTTACGAAGCTGTCTTAAGGTTCGGTTTATTTTCCGTTTCAGATTTTTTATCTCAGGTGAGGTTACCTTTCCTTGTAGGTAGCCTGGTTTATTCCCTTTAAGGATTTTTGGCAATGTAGCGTATGTTGTTCCGAGGTCCTTTACAAGTCCTTCCCAAGCCTCTGGTGGGTTCTTTATCAAGCTGGTTTTTTGATGAATAATTAACTTTGCGTTGGTTGATAGTTCTTCAATATTATTGACGTTACACTTTATCCGTCTAAAGTTCGCGGTGTACTCTGTACCAGCGCTTTCCCTTGTTGCCATGTCTTTTCCACTGGTTACACTTAGTGTCATTTCTTGTGGTAGGTGGTCGCTTTGTCCATTTTCACCCATTCTAAATGAACCTATGATGTCAAACAATGGAAGAGTTACCAGGGTAAAATCGAGGTAAGAAGAAGTGGTTGAAGAGAAGTATGTTAGTGCTGGCGGGATGTCCTCTTTGAATCGACCATTCAATACCCTCAGATTTAGCTGCTCTAGATCTTTCAATAATTGAATTGAGCATTTTGTTTCTTTGTTTGGGAATGCAGGGGCTTGATTTGGTATTCCCCATGCTGTATTAAGTTCCTGTGCTATTTCATCTTCTGATGTTGTTCCAAAGAGGTAAAGATTGAAGTCGCCCGCAAGAATAAGGTTCTCCACTTCCCTCTCTTCCATAAGTCTTACCAGTTCGCTGACAAGTTCTTTTACCCCTTTAAGTCTATGCTTCGGATGTAGATATGTGTTGATTATGAGTAATGATTGATCCACCTGTTGAATTTTGATTGTTATGATTATTGCCTGTATGGCACTTGGGGGAGTTATTTTTACCTTGATCTCTTCCGTTTTTCCTATGGTTGATATTGAGGCGAATGTCGTCAGGCCACCTGAACAATGTCCAAATTTTGAGCCTATGGTAGCTGGGTGGATTTGTGTTGTATATCCTACTAAGGCTATCTCATTCTCTTCCCAGGTTTCTTGGAGTAGAATCAGGTCGAATGATTTTAAGTAATTTGATGTGTCTAGATCTTCCAGCTTGCTTGTCAAACCGTTAATATTCCAGATGCATATTCTGAGAATTGTGGAGTCAGCTTTTGCTGAAGTCTGGCCGTGTGCCCTTTGTCACTTCATATCCCCCATTGTTATTGTTCGCCGTGTATTTACCCAGCTAGAATCCGATTGTTGCATTGTTAAGTTTTTTGTATGTGAGAGTCTGCTATTGGACCCTGGAGAGTGACTAAGCGCTCCTTTTAAGATTGATTTAGCTGTTTCTAAGCGATCTTTGTTGCTTTCTTCTACGAGGGGAGTGGGGTAAGCTGGTCTTTTTCCTGGTTTCAGCTTTATCCCTCACTGAGCGAATTTGTTCGTTTCCTCCAAAATTTGATCTGCGAGGTCATTTGTCTTCCATGTTGTCTTTGTCACTTCAGGGCCTTGTTGATTTGATGAGGATTGAAATTCAATTGTAAGCAAATCTGTTGTATTGATGTGTTTCAGTTCTTTAATTGTGTGGATCAGTCTTAGTATGTTACCCCTATTTAGGGTGTCCACTCTTCCTCGCGATTTATATTCTGGGAGGAATAGAATGATATCTGTCTCCTTGAATGCAGTGATCCGGTTTAGCTGGCGTGTGTTTACCTCACATTGTTTGATCTCATGTGGGGTTTGATTATTGTTTGTGGCTTCAAGGATTACTGTGCTGGCTCCATAGTGCTCCTCTATCACCTGCTCTTCGGCCAGCTTGTTCCTACTGTGTACATTTACCATCGTCTGCTTTTCCTGAAACGTAGTTACCATGTGATGTCTAACTCTGCTTGGGGTTGGTTGTTGTTTATGACTTCTGTGGTGATTCCTCTGAGGGCTCTTCTGTAGCCTGCGTTTCTCCACTTTGGGTGTTTTCCATTGGCAGATTTTCTGCCCATCTCCTTCCTCTGCTCTGTGCGCTACTTTCCAATTCAGTTATTTTATGTTGCTGCTTGTTTATTACTGAGCTACTATCCTTCAGCACTGTATGTTCAACTGTTAACTTCATCGATGCTGTCGACGTTGGTTTTTCCAGTGTTTTTAAGTTCCTTATACCTTTTTGTCTATTATCTAAGGGTGGTGTCTTTTTGTCTTGGATGTTCATCAAGATTTCCCTTGTTTGCTCTTTTTCCCCTTTGGCTACCGCTGATTCGTTTTCGTCAATATGGCTTGCTCCTATTGTTTTCCTGTTCCTACCCTTCCTTTTTGTTTGCGGCGGGCTCGTGCATTCATAAATGTCTCTGCACCAGCCCTGTCGTCGGTTGAGTTGTTTAAAGGGGGTCTTCTGGAGTATGTTTAAGATTTGGAGACGAGTAACCATCTTTGATAGGAATGGGCTGCATGTTACCAGCTCCTATTGGTTTTTCGCTAGGGCCTGTTTTTCCAGACTTAGCCTTCATTGTGGGATGCAACGTTGTATTTGATTTTAGGTCAGCCAGGAGGTTACCTAGCATTGTTGGTAGTGTGGCTAGCTTATCAATTATTGGGGTACAGATGCAATCAGTTCTTACTATTTGTGACAGTTTTGCTGCTTCTTGACCCCTTCTTATGAGGCCGTTAAGGTCCGCAAGTTTCCTTTCTATTCCAGAAGTGAATTCAGCTAGCCTGTGAAGAACGGTTAACTGCATATCTAGTTTATCAGATTGATACTGCAGTGCTGTTGCAGATAGCTGGATGGTGTTTAGTAAAGTTACCCAAAAAGTGTCTGAAGGCCCTCTGCTCCCCTCACTATGCAAGTTGATCAGTTCTTCTGTGGAGTTATTGATGGTGGGTTTTAAATTATATGATGCTACTAAATCCTCCCATTCTTGTGATGCTAGGAAGGTCATGTCATTGTCCGTGGTGCACGAATTCTCTTGTAGACGGTTCAGGGAGAAATTGACGTGGTCTGTTCCCCCCTGCTGTTTCTCGACTGTCAGAGTGTCTAGTTGTGCACTCATTAGTTTGTATGGAGAACTACTTTTTGGCTGAGGTGTTGTAATCCCTCCATCTTGTTCGTTCAATAAAAGCCTTTGGGGAGGGGAAATTAACTGGTCCCTCAGGTCGTGGGATCCCTAGTGCTCTGGGGTTCTTTCTGGGGTTCTTACTGGTTTTATGACCCTCTTGCTCTCATACTTGGACCCCATAGGTGTTTTATTCCGGTCTTCTAAGCTTGCAGGCAAGTCGCTTACTGGACTTACCGGGCTGCTGACCCCCACATTCACTTCTGCAGTTTGCCCTCCTTGTATTCCTTGTATTCCGTCCCACGGTTTACTTCTTGAGTGGTTATGGTTTATGGTAATCGCCATATGGCTTTTCTCCGTATGTATTTCTGCAACTGTATTCATTGCATTCACTGTCGTACCTGTTGTTTGGGTCAAAGAAGTTTCTGTTCCCCCAGGTTGCAGTGGGGGTTGTAGACCCTCAACGGTTTCGTTGTTAGAATAAATTGCTTTGCCTGGGTCTTTTAAAAGGTGAATTTCGTGTATATTTTTGGCTGGTAGGTACTTAAGATCTTCCTTGGGGGCTGTCCTTCTATATTTATAATTTCGTCTATTCTGTCTCTTTTGTCCCTCCTGGATGTTGTGTTAGGCTGATTTACGTTTTTTGGCTCATTTACGTCTACTGGACTGATTTCATTACTAACTTTTGAGCCAACGGACAAACAGATATTGACGTCTTTGCAGTTTCTTTTGCTGGTACTTTCCGTACCCTTGGTGTTGGTTTTTCCAGTGATATCATTTTCTAGGGCTGCCATATTTTCGTGATCTTCTCGTGCAGCTTCCATTCTTTTCCGTTTGGGTGGCGGCTTTGTAATGGGCCTTCTTACCCTACCCGACCTCATAACAGTCCAGGTGGGAGGGTGATTAATGCAAGTACAAGTGTTAAGTTGATATTTTGGTTCGCCGGCCGGGCCTGCTTTTCCAGGCTCAATCCAAATGGGTGGGGGAGGGTTCTATCTGGCAGGGCTCGGCAGGGATTGACGGTTGGCGGCTGTTAATGACTGGTTGCTGCTGGTGGTGGCTAGCTGTTAGCAGATTTGGCCAACTAGTAAGCAGAGCGCAGCTTTCCTCCTCGCTCCGCGTCCCCACCGCAACCACAACGCGGCTCCTAGGGGGCTGCACGGAGACTCGGAGACCCAGAGACCCGGAGACCTGAGACCTGGAACAGTTTGTCCCAGCACGATAGAGGTGAGCTGGAAGTGGAGGTGAGCAGGTGTTAGTTAGGCAAGCAGGCAGGCAGAGCAGGGCAAAACAGGGTGAAGATACAGACCTGGCTCCCGACCTCCCGGGCTCACGCGGAGTTTCCGCGATACCCGCGGGTCCGGATTCGGGTTCGGGTTCGTTCTCCCGTGGTGCTCACGGCTCTCGCCCCCGCAGCTCCCGCGTCTCTCTCTCGCGGCTCTCTCGCTCTCTCGTTCAGTCTTCACTCCTCAGGGTTTCAAGTTGCTAGAAGTCTGAGGGGCAACGTAGGGAACTGGAAAACTTGATGGACAGTACAAACTATAAAAATAGAGGTATGAAAACTATTTCAACCAATCATATTCCTTTTTTCATGTGTCACATGATATTCGCAATGATGTCCCGATGCGTTCTAGATATCACCTCGAATCCTGAAATATATATGAAAACATGCGTATAACATTAAAATTCTTCTAACTACATACGTTTAAACATAGAATTAGTCAACTTCTTACCTCAAAAATACATTTTAATATATCTATGTATAATTTTAAGTATTTTAAAAAATTACTCTAGTTTCACAAAGTTCCCGCGGTACCAGAAAATATGTATCGGAGCAATTTGAGAAGAATTTGCAAATTTCTCAAGTTTTTAGAAAAAAAACAAATCCTGCAAATTTTAAGATGCACATGTAAATTTCAAAAGCACCTTTGTAAAAACAAAAAATAAATTGCACACAAAGTGACCTCAAACATTACCTCATGGACCACAAATCCACCTGTAGTACAGAGTACGGATTAGAAATTTACCCAACGCAGTGGCACTCACTATTTAAAAAGAATAAAGTACAACTATTACATACACATTTTGGAAAAGAAAGTGTGGACTGCTCATTTAGAAAACCTGCAATCATTATGCCTCTGATGCTCATTTCATAAAAATGAAATGCCAATGAGAACAAGTTCCAAATACAGACTTAGCAGATGCCACAGCTCAAACCACACTTCAGCAAACTACAAATAATACTAATATCTTGTTCTTAGTGAATAAATAGTAAGTGTCTTTCATCTTATATTCCTTGTTGAAAAACGCTCTGAAAACCTTACTAGATTGGAATGCATTGTTAATCTATTGCAGTGGAATCAGACCTATAGTGTCTGTGACTAGTATTTTCTTTCCTATCATACACAAACACACATATAACACACATACACATCCACTCAATCAAATCTACAGTCACTCACACAGCCACTCACTGTCTCATACACACTTATACAACTACTCACTCAGTCATACAAGCACTCACTCACCCACTATTAGATCCACTAAACCACTCATGCGCCCACTTACCAACCTGTAGAAGCTCTAAAACAGCCACTCTGAAAAGTTACAGATGACAATTTGTAATCAAAATTTAAAAAACCTCTGAGATTCACTAAAAATACCACAGGTTACTGGGACGTTATAGTTAGGAAAAATAATTCAAAAACCTTACAAGTTCACTGGAAAAAACCAAAGGTTAAAGGGAATTTATTGTTAGCTCACATTGCACTCGAACAAAACCAGTGAAATTCAGCAGTTATAGTTATCTGAGCTAACTATAACTTACTCCCCTGCAATGCACTGCTTATGACCTCACATATTACATCACTCATGACATGGTCAGTGACCACACTGATCACATCTCTGATGACATCTCAAATGACATCAATGATGATATCACTAATGACATCATCCACAGAACCACTCACACCCCATACAACCTCTCATATACCCACTCACATGCCCGCACAATCCCTCACATACCCCTTCACAGACCAGTACTCACTCATCCATACAGCCACTTACAAACCTATTCACTTAAACAGCCTCTCACACAACCACTAACCCATAGCCACTCATATACCCACTCAGTCATACAGCTACTCACACATTCACTCATTCACTGATACAACCATGCACAGTCATTCCTTTATGCATACACCCACTAATGCACCCACTCACTCACCTATACAGCCACTCACACTGCCACAAACTTATCAATACAGCTACTCACATACCCACTCACTTGCTCATACAGCCATTGACACAACCACTCACACACCTATACATCAACTCACATACCCACAGAACTACTTACATAACCATTCATACATCCACACAACCACTTACTCACCCCTATAACCACTCACACACACATTCACTCTCCAATACTGCAACTCACACCCACCTCCTTACCTATACACACACTCAAACAAATACTCACTCATCCATACAGCCACTCACACCCCCACTCCCTAACCCAAACAGCCACTCGGTCACTCAAACACCCACTCACTCTCCAATACAGCCACTCACACGGCCACTCACTCACCCACACAGCTACTCACATATCCACTAACACATTCATACAGCCACTCACACACCCATACACCCACTCAGGCATCCACTCACACACTGATACAGACAGTCACAAGTCAGTCAGATGAGATATGTTAGAAATAGTATGACAAATTACTAGTACAGAATTTAACTTATACTGTAGCTTAGTATATATCTTTAAGTCTCAGAAATGTTTATGAAACACACTCACTGGATGATGTCATCAGTGATGTTATTTGAGAGGTCATCAGTGATGCCATGAGTAATGTCACTAACCATATCATGAGTGATGTAATATGTGAGGTCATAAGCAGTGCATTGCAATGGTGTAAGTTATAGTTAGCTCAGGTAGCAATAAGTGCTGAATTTCACTGGCATTGCATGAGTGAAATGTGAGCCGAACTATAACGTCCCTTTAACCTTTTGGTTTTTGAGTGAATTTGTAAGGTTCTTTAAATTCTATTTCCTAGGTTTTTTGTAACTTTATCTTTTTTGCGATAGGCTGAAGGGAAGTAATAGTTAGGTGAACATGTCAGTTCACATTTAACATTTTGAACTAAATAAAAACACTGAAATTCACCAGTTATAGTTAACTATAAATTGCGCCCCCGCCATGGACAGTGTTATCATCAATTATGTGATTTCAGATGTCATCACTGATGTTATCAATGATGTCATAGAGTATTTCATAAATTATGCAGTATGTGAGGTCGTAAGCAGTGCATGGCAAGGACACGAGTTATTGTTTCTTTGGCTAACTATAAGTGGTAAATTTCAGTCTTTGTTTTGTTTAAAATATTGTCTTTTAACTGACATGTTCACCTAAGTATAAGGTCACTTTAGCCATTGTTTTCTTCAGTGAATTTCTAAGGATTTTTTTAAATGAAAAGTAATATATTATTAACCTACCGAACTATAACATCACTTTACGCTTTGTTTTTTTGTGAATTTCTACACTTTATTAACATAAAGTAAGATTCTATTACACGGCGTGAGGTTGGCCATAGGGCCTGGCATGCAGCCAGGCCTTACACCCAACCCCCTGCTGGACACAGCCTCCGGCCATGCCTGCATCCCACCCTCCTACAGGTGGCCAAACACTGCCGTGCACGGTCCTATTTTTTAAATTATTTTCTCGATACCACTGGGCTTTCACAAGAGTCTCTTTGGAGGCAGCGCATACACCTGTGCTCCCCTAAGACTCTCACAGAAACACAGAAACCTACGGCCGACCCTACGGACCTGAAAAACTACCGGCCCATCTCTCTCCTCCCCTTTGCAGCCAAAGTCACCAAGAGACTTGTAAACGCCCAGCTGGCCGCCTTCATCAAAGAGAACTCCTTCCTAGATGCCTCCCAGTCTGAATTCCGCAGCAACCACAGCACCGAGACTGCCCTCCTCGCCGCCACTGATGACATCCGCATGCTACTCAACCAGGGACACACTGCGGCCCTCATCCTTCTAGACCTCTCCGCAGCCTTCGACACCGTCTCACATCGCACGCTCACAGCCAGACTTCACGACGCGGGGATTCAAGGAAACGCCCTCGACTGGATCCAATCTTTCCTCTCCGGCAGAACCCAAAGGATCCGACTCCCTCCCTTCCTCTCCGAACCCACGGAAATCAACTGCAGAGTACCCCAGGGATCATCACTCAGCCCCACGCTCTTCAACATCTACATGGCCCCCTTCGCCGCCATCGTCAGACAGCATGGGCTCAGCATCGTATCCTACGCCGACGACACCCAGCTCATCCTCTCACTCACGAAGAGTCCCGAAGACACCAGACTTGGCTTCCAGGAAGGAATTAAGAACGTGGCAGTATGGATGAAAAACAGCTATCTGAAGCTCAACTCAGAGAAGACCGAGGTCCTCATCCTCAGACCCTGCACCTCCGCCTGGGACAACACCTGGTGGCCCTCCGCCCTCGGGAACCCTCCCACCCCTACAGACCACACTCGGAACTTCAGCATCGTCCTTGACTCCTCCCTCTCCATGAACTGCCAGATCAACGCCGTCGCCTCTACCAGTTTCAACTGCCTTCGGATCCTCCGTAAGACCTTCAAATGGATCCCCCCCGACTGCAGAAGGATCGTCACCCACGCACTCATAACCAGCAGACTGGACTACGGCAACGCCCTTTACGCCGGAATCAACAGAACTCTTCTACACAAACTCCAAACCATCCAGAACGCCGCAGCCAGACTTGTCCTCAGGACACCACGGCACGAGCACATGGCCCAACACCTACGAGCCCTCCACTGGCTCCCCGTCAAGAAGAGGGTCACCTTCAAACTCCTCAACCCCGCCTACAAATCCCTCAACAGCATCGGACCCAAATACCTCAACGAGGGATTATCCTTCCACGTACCCAAGAGGAACCTCCGCTCCGCCGACCTCGCCCTGGCAGAGGTCCCCCGCATCCACAGAAACTGAACTGGTGGGAGAGCCTTCTCCTACATCACAGCCAAGACCTGGAACGAACTCCCTGTGAACATCAGACGCTCCCCGACCCTGCACTCGTTCAGGAAGGACCTCAAGACCTGGCTTTTCGACTGATCCGGAGCCGCTCACCCCCGCACCTTGAAACCCTCACGGGTGAGTAGCGCGCTTTATAAACCCCCTGATTGATTGATTGACAGTGAGCCACACTGGCTCCGGAGAGGCTCCTGTGGGATTGTGGCACCCTAAAAAAACGTTTTCTTCACATTTGATCCCAAGGGAGTTCCCTCATATAAAGTGTTAAATGTTAAACAAATTAAATTAATGTAAGACTAGTTCCTATATGATTCTATTTTATTTCCCTGCCTCCATTGTTTTCTACGGAAGGTGTGAAGCAGTACCAGTGATTGGCCATGTGCCATGCATTTATGAGCAATTGTTCAACATTTTACCTCTGCCAACTCCTGATCCCTCCTACATTTACTACAACGTAGTATACTTATGTGTGCGGAGATCTTTTCCACCACTGTGAAAATTGCTGTACAGAAAAAGTTGGCGGGGCAGAGGCTGAGGTCTCCAGGCATAGGTTTGTTGCTTGCAATTTGTATTATAACAGTAGTAGTATTGTAGTACTGCTTACATACTGCAAAATGGAGTTTGTGAACTTTGCCCTTGGTATCAGCAGACAAGCAGTCCAGAAGTTAGGAAGAGGCCACTGATGAACAGATTGGACCATGGTTGTGCCCTCCAGAATTGGTGAGAAGAGTAAAAGTGGAGGTGAAAGATGTATCTATACCTGTTAAGCATGAAGGAACATTGCAAACCGTTTGTCATCTACCTGAGTGACATAAATTAGAAAATGAACATGTTATAGAGGTCAGTGGGCATATTTCACTACAGTATCATGACAAGGTTCACTGGACATCCATATCATCAAGATACATTGATTGATTTGTAGCAGTCTATTAGCAAGCTTGGGAAATCAAAAAAATATAACGTGAATTAGGGTAACAAAGAAGCCAGCACCTGGTGCACTACACAAAAGTCAGTTACTTCATCCACTCATTTTGAAGTATAAACTAAAATTAGTTTTTGAAGCACCATCAATTGTGATCCAATTAGTATAACAAATTACTAGTACAGAAAGAATAGTAATTTAACTTATGCTGTAGCTTAGTATATATCGTTAAGTCTCAGAAACGTTTATGGAATACTTGCACTCACTGAATGATGTAATCAGTGATATTATTGGCGATGTCATCAGTGATGTCATCAGTGATGTCACTGACCATGTCATGAGTGATGTAATATGTTAGGTCAAAAGAAGTGCATTGCAGTGGCATAAGTTATAGTTAGCTCAGGTAACTATAACTGCTGAATTTCACTGGTTTTGTACGAGTGAATTGTGTGACTAACTATAACGTCCCTTTAACCTTTGGTTTTTTCAGTGAAGGATCTTTTAATTCTATTTCCTAACTATAACATCCCTGTAAGCTTTGTTTTTTAGTGACTATATATTTGTTAGTGAATATATAACTACCCAGAGTTCTCTGCTTCTTTTTTTGCTATTAGAGCGAAACACTGTGTCAGGGGTTGCTTTTACTCATTTCAGGTTGGCTTGGATGGTATTTTACCAATTCAAAGCTGTAATATTGTGCCTGGAGTGGTAAATGGCTTTTGTCATTTTACAGCTCGGCATGGACAGCACTGTGCTAGTCCTATGCTTAAAGACTTTGCTGTAGAAATGTCAAAAGACTTTGTCCCTTTCTATCTCGGCGTGGATGGCACTGTGCTAATCCTATGCTTAAATACTTTGATAGAAAAGCAGACATTTGAGGTGAGCAGATTAAGAGTGTCGTTGGTGTTGAGAGTGCTCTATACAGGAGCTGCTTTCCACCTAAACTTGAGAACTACCCAGAGTTCTCTGCTTCTTTTTTTGCATAATTTATGCGTCACTCTATGCCTGAAAGGGTATTCTTTTGACTTATACTGGGTGCTCCCTTGTGTCTGGACAAAGCTATACCTCTCTGAAGAGCTCTATTAGAGCGAAACACTGTGTCAGGGGTTGCTTTTACTCATTTCAGGTTGGCTTGGATGGTATTTTACCAATTCAAAGCTGTAATATTGTGCCTGGAGTGGTAAATGGCTTTTTTCATTTTACAGCTCGGCATGGACAGCACTGTGCTAGTCCTATGCTTAAAGACTTTGCTGTAGAAATGTCAAAAGACTTTGTCCCTTTCTATCTCGGCGTGGATGGCACTGTGCTAATCCTATGCTTAAATACTTTGATAGAAAAGCAGACATTTGAGCTGAGCAGATTTAGAGTGTCGTTGGTGTTGAGAGTGCTCTGTACAGGAGCTGCTTTCCACCTAAACTTGAGAACTACCCAGAGTTCTCTGCTTCTTTTTTTGCATAATTTATGCGTCACTCTATGCCTGAAAGGGTATTCTTTTGACTTATACTGCGTGCTCCCTTGTGTCTGGACAAAGCTATACCTCTCTGAAGAGCTCTATTAGAGCGAAACACTGTGTCAGGGGTTGCTTTTACTCATTTCAGGTTGGCTTGGATGGTATTTTACCAATTCAAAGCTGTAATATTGTGCCTGGAGTGGTAAATGGCTTTTGTCATTTTACAGCTCGGCATGGACAGCACTGTGCTAGTCCTATGCTTAAAGACTTTGCTGTAGAAATGTCAAAAGACTTTGTTCCTTTCTATCTCGGCGTGGATGGCACTGTGCTAATCCTATGCTTAAATACTTTGATAGAAAAGCAGACATTTGAGGTGAGCAGATTTAGAGTGTCGTTGGTGTTGAGAGTGCTCTATACAGGAGCTGCTTTCCACCTAAACTTGAGAACTACCCAGAGTTCTCTGCTTCTTTTTGCATAATTTATGCGTCACTCTATGCCTGAAAGGGTATTCTTTTGACTTATACTGGGTGCTCCCTTGTGTCCGGACAAAGCTATACCTCTCTGAAGAGCTCTATTAGAGCGAAACACTGTGTCAGGGGTTGCTTTTACTCATTTCAGGTTGGCTTGGATGGTATTTTACCAATTCAAAGCTGTAGCTGTAATATTGTGCCTGGAGTGGTAAATGGCTTTTGTCATTTTACAGCTCGGCATGGACAGCACTGTGCTAGTCCTATGCTTAAAGACTTTGCTGTAGAAATGTCAAAAGACTGTGGGGCATATTAGCAAGACCCACGTTAAAATTATCGCCGTTTTAGCGGCAGGAAACTGCCGCT
Source organism: Calotriton arnoldi (assembly GCA_963921515.1). Lineage (NCBI taxonomy): Eukaryota > Metazoa > Chordata > Amphibia > Caudata > Salamandridae > Calotriton > Calotriton arnoldi. Next base: position 510,349 of record CAWUFW010010065.1, read on the forward strand.
AAAACGGCGATAATGGGCTTGATAATATGCGTTATAGAATTCCAATAGAAGCCCAGGTTAGATGTGCAGGACATCTAACCTGAGCTTCTATTGGAATTCCATAACGCATATTAGCAAGCCCATTATCGCCGTTTTAGCGGCAGTTTCCTGCCGCTAAAACGGCGATAATTTTAACGTGGGTCTTGCTAATATGCCCCTTTGTCCCTTTCTATCTCGGCGTGGATGGCACTGTGCTAATCCTATGCTTAAATACTTTGATAGAAAAGCAGACATTTGAGGTGAGCAGATTTAGAGTGTCGTTGGTGTTGAGAGTGCTCTATACAGGAGCTGCTTTCCACCTAAACTTGAGAACTACCCAGAGTTCTCTGCTTCTTTGTATATATATATATATATATATATATATATATATATATATATATATATATATATATATATATATATATATATATATATATATATATATTATCTACTGGCGGTCCCCAGTAGATAGTTATAGTTAGGACCACGTTTCCATAGGAAATGCATTTTTTGATGTGCTTATAACTTTGGCGTCGTTTGACGAATCTTTACGAAATTTTCCAAAAGTTCCTCTTTTCAGGTTAGTTCCTATCCTAAAAGTTTGGGGGCATTCGTCAAGGGGGCTAAGAAAAAGGGGTCCCAAAACGTGTTTTCTCCATGCAATTTCCATAGGAAACTTTAGACAAGGCTACAGGTCAAACTGCTGAACGGAATTACACCAAATTTGGCAGAGAGAAAGGTCTTGGTCCAGAAAGCACGCTTTTGTTTAAATGGGGTAAATACGTTCAGTAGTTTTAGAGAAATATCAAATTTTCCAGATATCGATATTTAAGAATTCTGACATCTGATTGGCTGAGGCGTTACGAGCACGAGCTTGCGGCTGATTGGCTGCGAACTGTTGAAACTAGGAAGTGTTGGCAGCCATTTTGTGATTCAGTCCATCAGCTCACAACTCTCCCTCTACAAGGCATCAGGTCCGTAGTTCTACCTCTGCGAGGCAACACTACAAATATACCGCAGCTCTGTGTGTGCGAGATACCCCTTTCACGGACCCTCTCCCCACATCACCAGCTCGCAGCTATGCCTTTAGAAGCCAGTCCGTCGCCTCGCAGCTCTGCGACTGCGAGCTGTCAGCCATTTTGTGACTCAGTCCGTCAGCTCGCATCTCTCCCTCTAAAAGGCATCGGATCTGTAATTCTACCTCTGCGAGGCAATACTGAAAATATCCCACAGGTCTGTCTGTGCGAGATACTCCTTTTACGCTCCCTCTCCCCACATCATCAGCTCGCGGCTATGCCTTTAGAAGCCAGTCCGTCGGGCCCGCAGCTCTACCTCTGTGAGCCACCTAGTTAGCTCGTAGCTGTGTCTGTGCTAGTAGGCCCGTGGGCCCGTTACTCTCCCTCTGCGAGTTATCCCATCGGGTTGCAGCTCGGAGGGCTCGCAGCTGTATGTCTGCGAGCCAGCCCGTTAACTGATAGCTGTGTCTCTGCTAGCAGGCCTGTTGGCCCGTTGGTCTCCCTCTGCGAGGCAGACCACAGCTCTCCCTCTGCGAGCCAGTACGGTGCTGTGCTTTTGCGAGCCAATGGCTCGTAGGTCTCCCTCTGCGAGCTGAGCCCACGGGCCGCAGCTCTTCCTCTGTGAGCCTGCCCGACGGCCCGCAGGTGTCCCTCTGCTAGCCGAACCGCAGCGGACACTCTGCGAGCCGAAATTGGGAATATAAGGCGGCTCTAAAAAGAGCCCATGTGTTTATTAGTTGGAGCTACATATAAGTGCGGATGCACAGCTTCAGGTTAATCAGGAAAACTCGGTTTCCCTCATCTGTGAAGTGTACTCCATCACTTCTGTAGATATCAGCCATATCAAAACGTATGTTGTTGTTGTAGATCGACCCCATTCTATGGTCTCTGAGGTATGCAGACACAGCTTTGTTGACATTCTTCCTAGATTTTTCAATCTTATGTCAAAATTGGTTTGACCATTTCCACTTCTGTCTTTGGCATATATTGGAATATACAAAGACAGTTTGAGGCTAAAGTAACATCAATTGTCCAAAGGTGTCCTTCATAAGCATTTCCAAACCTACCCCAGTTAATGTGCCTAGGTCATTACCACCACAGTGCACAATCATGAGATCAGGGTGTTGGAGATGCAAACAGGTTTTAACCAAAGGGAGCAATTGGTGCCACTTCAATCCTCTCTGTGCAAACCATTTAATGTGCACATTTTGTCAACCTAGGTCTAAGTCAATACGTCTCTGTTCTGCATATCTCTTGCACCAGAAAACATAGCTATGTCCTACAATACACACTAGCATTTTGAAGGTATGGCTAGAAGATATGGATAAATGTCTGTAGCTCATGCAGTCCATTCGTAGAATGAGAGATATGTTTAAACATGGGGAACTACTTTTTTCACATACAAAACGTTAACCGATTGGGAGATGAAATGTATTGTGTCCTAAAAAGTAGGGTGTATTTTAGTTTTGATGAAAAGCATCTTTGTGATTGGTTAATAAAAAAGCAGTTAATACGTGGAGTACATATTATAGGATGAAATTTGCTCAGATCAACCACGGCTGCTAATTGTATTTGGAAGGTGCAGTTCAAACTTGAAAGAATGGTGAACTTTTGACCTGCACGTGCCGTTAAATGTTGGAGAAAATGTTGCAAAAAAATATATCGGTAGGTTTAAAAAAATGATGAACTTTTAACCTGCACATGTCGTAGAATGTTCTAGAAAGTGTTGATACAATACGTTGGACTTTTCACCTGTATGTGTCGTTAAAAAAACTGTTTATATGGAAAGTTCAAAAATAAGCAATAAAGAGAGGTTTTACAATCTAAAAAAAATAAGGAACTATTCTAATTTGTTCTTTACATGGATTTATGTGTGTAGCAACAGGGAAATTGTGCCATTACTGGTTCCATTCTTGATGAAAGCGGTGCATTACATGTACTGTGTGACAAGAAAAGAATTGCATGCGTTTGTGACATTTGAAATCTGCATACCAACTAGGAAGGTAAATTAGAAATTAAGAAGGTGTGTATGTGCGGGGGTGTATCCCTTTGGCAAGCTCCGCCTCTGTGAGCCAGACATTGTTTTTGCATAGGTGCTGGACGACATCTGATGCAGCCCCATCACCTACGCAGTCTGATGTGTCAGGGGAACACAGCCATGCAGCCATCACCCCGCCACACACACCTGACACAGAACCTGTATGAGGGGAGTTTTGTACCACATTGCCTTCATTGCTGATGTTCTGTGATTGATATGTGTGTGGGCTGCATTGTGGGGGAATTGCCTGTGCATGGATGGCGATACACACACACATGTTGGTATGTGGAGCCAGGTGCCCATGCGGCCTTGCGCTGCTTGTGCTATCTCACTCCATCTCTCACCCTCGCTCTCTCCCGCCCTGTCATAGCAAACTTGTAAAAGCGATGGGTGCGCGGCTCTCAGCTCAGCACTCGAGTACTTCTTAAGTCTTTCAAACACCGAGGGGTATGTTCTCAAGGACATATCGCCGAGTTAACTGCACTTTATCGCAACCAAAATAGTGATAAATTTAACGCACCATTCACAAGCTGGAGCAAACAGCCCATTTCACCAGTTTACCAGCGATAGCAGCCTCAAAAAGCATCGTCTCGGATGAGTCCGGCAAATATTGCTCTGAGCTGGTGTAAAGGTGGACTACAACCTGCAATATGAAAGGGAGCCCACCCAGAGCCATACGTGAATGACAACAGATGCAATGGAGCCAACGATCATGCAGCTCGGACACCAAACACTGCTCCGACACCCCCCACCACCAGCCCCTTGTCTGCCATCCCCCCTCACCTTCCCCCCCACACAAACAAATGTGACAGCAACGTTAGGAAATCTGGAACGTAACAAATTGGCTGATGTCGCACAATTATAGTAAAGAAGATGCATGTGAGGTTGGACAAATAAGATTCTCAGTCATCTATGGATTTACATATAAAACATTTTATTTAAACAAAACAACAAAATAAAAGTAGGTACAGGTATGGAATGTCATTCCTCGACAATTTGTGAATCACAGCCTGCAAGACAAAAAGAAAGGTAAGATTGTGCGTCTTGCGTCCATGAAAGGAGAGAGAGAAAGAAAGAGTGAGAGAGAGGAAGAGACAGAGAAAGAAAGAGTGAGACAGAGAGGAAGACAGAGAAAGAGAGAAAGAGTGAGAGAGAGAGGAAGAGATAGAGAAAGAGAGAAATAGTGCACCCAGGCTGCTGTACCCCATCCACTTCCACTGCTCGGAGGTGTCTGCCCGCTCTTGTGCACCCAGGGTGCTGCACACTATCCACTCCCACCGCCCAGAGGTGACTGCTCGCTGCTGCGGAAACAAGGCTCTCTGCTCACCTTCTGCCATTGGCGTGTGTTGAAGAGGGTCCACCACGTGCTGAAGCAACCTCCTCAGGTGCAAGTTGCGTACACGCGGTCAAGCCGAGCTCACAATTCAGACCAGGTGTTGATTGCAGGATGGCCATGCATCATCGCAGGCTGCACACGGGCTCAGCTCTGGTGGCACTAACTCAGTGGAACTGAAGTCATCGCCTCGTGGCGGGAGGTCCGTATCGGGGGGGTCGTCAATCTGTGAATCACAGCCTGCTAGACAAAAAGCAAGATAAGATTGTGCGTCATGCGTCCATCAAAGGAGAGAGAGAGAGAAAGAGAGAGAGAAAGAAAGAAAGAGTGAGAGGTAGACAGAGAGAAAGAGTGAGAGAGAGAGGAAGAGAGAAACAGTGAGAGAGAGGAAGAGAGAGAGAAAGAGAGAAACAGTGTGAGAAAGAGGAAGAGAGAAACAGAGGAAGAGGAAGAGAGAAACAGAGGAAGAGTGAGAGAGAGAGAAAGAGAGAGAGAGGTAGAGAGAGAAAGAAAAAAACAGTGTGAGAGAGAGGAAGAGATAGAGTGAGAGAGAGAGGAAGGGAGAGAGAAAGAGTGTGAGGGAGAGAAAGGAAGAGATGGAGAGGGACAGTGAGTGCCGACACTGTGGACAAAACCCTCCCAGCTCACCTTTCCGTCACCGGTGTGTCTCCAACCACGTGCCGGGACATAGTGGAGCCCTCAAGCTTAGTCATCTGAAAAGTAGTATGGAATCAGTAATGGCAGAGTACATACAACTGCACACGCCTAATTCTCTGTCCCGCCTTTGTGCATCCAGGCTGCTGCACCCCATCCACTTCCACTGCCCAGAGGTGTCTGCTCGCCGCTGCGCACCCAGGCTGCTGCACCCCATCCACTTCCACTGCCCAGAGGTGTCTGCCCGCTGTTGCGCACCCAGGCTGCTACATCCCATCCACTCCCACTGCCCGGAGGTGACTGTCCACCGCTGCGCACCCAGGCTGCTGCACCCCATGCACTCCCACTGCCCGGAGGTGACTGCCCGCCGCTGCACTAACAAGCCTCTCTGCTCACCTTTCGCAACTTGCGTGTAGAAAAGAGGGCCTACTTTGTGCCGCTGCAAGCCCCAAGACCTGGGCCCGCGGACAAGCACCCTGCATGTCATGCAGCCCCTCTCCGCAGGCCACCAGGTCTCACATTTGGTGCTGGGTCTTGATTTCGCCATGGCAGAGGACATACCAGTGCACCGGGCTTTTCATCGCAGGCTGCACACCCGCTCAGCCCTTGTGGTGCCACTAACTCTGTGACCAGCGAGGCGACGCCATGTGGCGGTAAGCCTGTGCTGTCTGATGGCTCAGGCCTACACTGCGGTCCAGCAGGGCACACAAAACCTGAGCTGTCCAGGCCGCCGGTACGGGCCATCACCGCAGGCTGCACACCCGCTCAGCAGTTACGGTACCCGTACCTCAGTGGATCGAAAGTCACCGTCCCGTGCTGGTGTGCCTGTGCAGGCCGCAGTGTATCCGGTGCGAGCAACTCTGAAATGGCGTCGAGCACGTGCGCCCGGTCTTTTTTATTGGCAGGGTCACGTGTCTTGTGACGAGTGTGCTGGATGGGTGTGGTGTGGGTGTATACTAGCCGTGAGGGAGTGGCTGTGGCGTACTGACAACTAGGGTGTGACCAGCAGATCAGTGTAATGAAAATCTGGGCCATGTAGCGTTGTCCTTCCCTGTAAGCGTAAGCGGAGTGGGCTGGCCTGGCGTATGCCAGTCCTGCGTGAGGCTGTGAAGAATGACTCCGGAGCTATGGGCGTGGCTCCGTCCTGGTCTGTATGAGGAATCAACTGATGCGGGTGTCCCTGTTGTAGTGCTGACGTCACCCGGGTCGCAAGCGCCAATGTGTCACTCTGTGAGCCAAGTCCCACAACATGGCCAACATGGAAGGTACGGGGAATCACTGACCCTACATTCATCCATAGTTCCACACATGAAAGATGGTGGACATGACACATCTGTGTGGATATGAATGTTTATTGCACATTCAGTGCAGTGTTGCAGCTGTAGCAATACAAGGCCATGGAAAGTTTAAGTTTCAGTTTTTGGCACATGGAGGGCAGCCAATTAGAGCCAAGCTTGTGTTCGGGGTTAGGCTGCGCCACATATGTACTTATAGAATTACTCCGCCAATCCCCAAGCACTTATAAATTCACTATACACTCTCCTTGCAGTACTGTAATGATCCAGTCTCTACGTACGTACTTGTACAATGACCGAGAGAAAGTTACATAACCAAAGTTTTCCCCACTGCCAGAGTAACATGGTTGCATACGCTGTCCACAGCACAATGTAATGTGGTAGGGCCCAGGGTCGGCATCTTGCATACATAATGAACACACGGACACAGATAGATAGTGGAACTGGGTCCGGGCACGTGCGCTCGACTCATTTTTATTACCAGGGTCACATGTCCAGTGACGTCTGTGCTGGATGCGTGTGGGGTGAGTGTAAGCCAGCCCTCCGGGAATGGTTGGTGCTGGCAACAAGTACAACAGTAATCATTGGATCAGACACATAGATTCAATCATAAAGGGTCAATGATTTGTGCTGCACTAAGGTAGGGGCAACAGATGTGAAATAATACATAGAAGATTGTATCGTAAAGGGTCCATGACTTGTGGTACACTGAGGTAGGGGCAGCAGATGTGAAATTATACAGAAAACATTGTATCATAAAGGGTCCATGAGTTGTGCTGCACTGAGATAGGAGCATGAGAAACATTCAGCGTGTGCGCAGCCAGCGGTGATGCGTGGTGCGGGCGAGCCGCACTGGGAGCAATGTCTGTTGCCTACTGGACTGAGTCATCTGCAATCGCGACTCGATGTGAATTGTGAGCCCTGCTATCCGCAGTGTAGATCGAAGGCAGTAGTCAGCACAGACATCGAAGAATGCTTTTAGTCACTTCCTGTTTACAAAATTCGAGGACATAGAGTACAATTCTGTCTGCAATAAATAAATCATGTCTCAATTTAAATTGTGAGCTCTGCTAACCGCAGTGTAGGTGTATGGAACAAAAGATGAAACATTTATGGAATACACTGTCCAAATATGTAGGTTTCAGGGACGTTATAGTTAGTTGCCTACTGGACTCCGAAATTAATGAATGAAGACTGAATTTGAATTGTGAGCCCTGCTGAGCATAGTGTAGGCCGGAGGCAGCGGTCAGGAAGGGCCTACAGCCACGTGGCATTGACTTGAGCTGCATACAGTTAGTGGTAGGTGTGGCGCTCAGCGTGTGCGCAGCCAGCGATGATGCAATGTCTCTTGCCTACTGGACTGCGTCATCTGCAATCGCGACTCGATCTGAATTGTGAGCCCTGCTGACTGCAGTGTAGGCCGGAGGCAGTGGTCAGGAAGAGTCCACAGCCACGTGGCGTTCACTTGAGCTGCATATAGTTAGTGGTAGGTGTGGCACTCAGCATGTGCGCAGCCAGCGATGATGCAATGTGTCTTGCCTACTGGACTGCGTCATCTGCAATCGCGACTCGATCTGAATTGTGAGCCCTGCTGACTGCAGTGTAGATCGAAGGCAGTAGTCAGCACAGACATCAAGGAATGCTTTTGTCACTTCCTCTTGACAAAATTCGAGGACATAGAGTACAATTCTGTCTGCAATTAATAAATCAAGACTGAATTCAAATTGTGAGCTCTGCTGTCCGCAGTGTAGACTGCCATTCAGTGTTCCTTTGGACTTGCAAGATGAAGTTGGTCATTGTACTAAGGCTATAACTGATATAAAACAAGTTCTTGAAGCAAGGATACTAAAAGGATATTATGTAGGTTTTAGGGACGTAATACTTAGTTGCCTACTGGACTCTGCAATTAATGAATCAAGAGTCAATTTTAAATGTGAGCCCTGATGACCACAGTGTAGGCCGGAGGCAGTGGTCAGCAAGGGCCCACAGCCACGTGGCGTTGAGTTGAGCTGTACAGTTAGTGTCACCTGAAGCAACCAGCATGTGTGGAGCCTGCGATGATGCGTGGTCCGGGCGGGCCGCACTGGTAGCAATGTCTTTTGCCTAATAAATTCTGTCTTAATAAGTCCACATGGCGTTGACTTGTGGTGCACTGAGTTAGTGGCACCTGAAGCACTCAGCGTGTGCGCAGCCTGCGATGATGCGTGGTCCGGCCAGGCCACACTGGTAGCAATGTCTTTTGTCTAATGAATTCTGCCTTAATAAGGCTACGTGGCGATGACTTGTGGTGTACTGAGTTAGTGGCACCTGAAGCCCTCAGCGTGTGCGCAGCCTGCGATGATGCATGGTCCGGGTGGGCCGCACTGGGAGCAATGTCTCTTGCCTACTGGACTGCGTCATCTGCAATCGGGACTCGATCTGAATTGTGAGCCCTGCTGTCCGCACTGTAGATCGAAGGCAGTAGTCTGTACAGACATAAGTCTGTGGTGCTCTGCTGCTGGGTTCGCAGGGGGCCTGTGTCGAGGAGGCCGGCGGTCACGGCAGAGGCCTCATGGCAGGGTGAGGGCTGCCGCCCTGGCCGACGTTTTGGCCTTCCCACAAGTGAACCACGCCCAGAGCCCCAGCCTATTTATTCATACTCCTACGCTGGAGTGGGGTACGTTGGACCAGCCCACTCCGCTTCCGCTTCCAGGGGGGGACAACACAGCTACATGACCGAGATCTTCCCCACTGCCTGAGGTAACATGGTTGCGTCTATTGTCCACAACACTACAAGTATATGTCCACATGGAGAGGTTTGTGCTCTGCATAGTGAGGTCTGTCCACCACATCACCGCTACACTTGGTATTGTGTGCATTTCTATTGATGGGTGACTTGCGTCCTTCACACATACTTGGTTGCCACATCTCCCAACATTCAGCTATTGTGTGGCTGAGGGACCATGCCGTTTTTGGAGGGTCCGCTGTCCTGTTCTGCGCTGCCTCGGTGGTAGTAGGGAGGGGGGTGGTCCGGGGGGGAGGTCCTGAGGGTGATGGCAGTGGGTGTTGTGGCCTTCTTGGGTGTCGGAGCTGCATGGTCAGTAGCTCTATGACATGTGTTGGTCTTTAGATGTGGTTATGGGCTGGGCTCCCTTTCACACTGTAGGTAGTCATCCGGCTTTACACCAGTAAAAGGCAGATGTTAAATTCTTACTGCTAACGCAGCTTATCGCCTGTTTTTGGATCGCACCCCAGATTTGGCTGCTCGTTGAAAATATCGGGAAGTGATGTTTTCGTGTTTTTTTTGCACGGGAACGCCAACTCTGCATATTATTAGCGTTAGTTGTGGCTCTCATTTGTGGCGAATTTTTTTGCAGAAGCTATTGTTGGAAAACTGGCGATATCGGCTGTTTTCACTAGGTTGAGAATGGAATGATAATTTAAAATCACTGAAAAAACCATAGGTTTAATGAACATTATAATTATAAATTAGCATTTAAAAAACGTTTGAAATTCACTGAAAAAACCATAGGTTTCAGGCACGTTATAGTTAGAAATTAGAATTTAAAAAACCTTAGAAATTCACTGAAAAAACCATAGGTTTCAGGGACGTTATAGAAGGAAATTAGCATTTAAATAACCTTTGAAATTCACTGAAAAAACCATAGGTTTCAGGGACGTTATAGTTAGGTGGACATTTCACTCGTACAAAACCATAGAAATTCCACCGTTATAGTTAGTTCAGTTAACTATAACTCGCGCCCCCGCAATGCACTGCTCATGACGTCACATATTACATCATTCATGGCATGGTCAGTGACATCACTGATGACATCACTGATGACATCTCAAATGACATCACTGATGACATCACTGATGACATCATCCACGTGATAATCTGATGCACCTCATCACACCCTAATATAACCTTTAATACACCCACTGTAAAATACACACTACCATTTTCAAAACCATCCACACACCAATACCAGTTACTACATACTCACTCACTGATTCCTAGGTCTGCACACACATCCACTCATTCACGTATACAATCACTTATACATGCAGTCACTTATCAATACAACACTATCATATGCACTCATACACCTATTCAGACACTCACACACCGCCACTCATCCATGGAGTTACTCACAGACCTAGTCAGTCATGCAAAGAATCAATCTCACTCCCATTAACTCACCTAAACAGTTATACACACACCACCTCACTAATTCATACAGACAGTAACGCATAGTTACTCTCTTATGTAATCACTGAAACAAGTACAGACTCATCCATACATGCCACTCTCACAATCACTCAGTCTCACATATAGTTATTTATATACACCATCACTCACATATACTTCCTTTTGCATATGTAGTTACTCACATATGTACCACTGAGACATCCATTCACTCACCAACACACCCATACACACACTTAGCCACCCATACAGCCCTTCACAGATGCACTCTTGAACCCATACACCCAGTGAATCACCTACTCACACATCTATGCACAGAGTCACACACCTCCAACCCACCCACACACACACTCAGTCCCCCATACAAATACTCAAGCAAACAATCAATAACCCATATAGACACTAATGTAGCTACTGACCAACCCATGTAGCAGCTTACACAACAACAGACAGACTGATACAGACATTCACACAGTTTAGTCACTAACCCATGCATTCAGTAAGACATGTTTAATCAGTCACTTATACAATCAGTTACATACCTGCTAAATCCTCCATCCAGACACTTATACACCCACTCATTCTTCAATACACCTTGCCATATATATAAAACATATTTAAACTTTACAGAAACACACAGTCACTGGATGATGTCATCAATGATGTCATCAGTGATGTCATTTGAGATGTCATCAGTGATGTCATCAGTGATGTCACTGACCATGCCATGAATGATGTAATATGGGACGTCATGAGCAGTGCATTGCGGGGGCGCGAGTTATAGTTAACTGAACTAACTATAACGGTGGAATTTCTATGGTTTTGTACGAGTGAAATGTCCACCTAACTATAACGTCCCTGAAACCTATGGTTTTTTCATTGAATATGTATTATCTACTAGCGGTCGCCAGTAGATAGTTATAGTTAGGACCTAGTTTCCATAGGAAACTCATTTTTTGTTTTCTCAATAGCTTTGGTGCCGGTTGACGAATCTTCGCGCAATTTTCAAAACTCGTAGCCCGCTCCGGTCAGCTCCTGTCTTGAAAGTTTCGGGGTGATTCGGCGAGCGGGGGTTGAGAAAAAAGGGGGGTCCCAAAACGTGTTTTCTCCATGTTAATTCCCATAGGAAAATTTAGACACGGCTACAGCTCGAACTGCTGAACGGAATTACACCAAATTTGGAAAAAAAGTAGCCCTTGTTTCAGAAAGAGACCTTTTTTTAAATGGAGTAAATCTGTTCAGTAGTTGCGGAGAAAATCAAAAAATAGAGGTCAAAAAATCAATTTCCCATAGGAAACTTTAGACACGGTTACAGCCAAAACTGCTGAACGGAATTACACCAAATTTGGCAAAAGGTAGTGCTTGGTTCAGAAAGCGCCCTTTTTTAAATGGTGTAAATCTGTTCAGTAGTTCCTGAGAAATTCAAAAAATAAAAGTTTCGATATCTATGGCCGCGGTGGATCCGCGCACCCTCCCGATCACGAGCTTCATGCTAATTGGCTGTCAACACTCCAAACCAGGAAGTGTTGGCAGCCATCTTGCGAGTCACAAGAAAACAGAAAAACTAAGGCGCAAAACAAAAAAAGGGGGCAGGGTAGAAACACCCAGACCCCCTAGGCCTGCTCAGGGGGTCCCACAAGGACCCCCAGGGCCCAAAAAAGCATTTTTTTTTTTTTAAATCGGCAAAATGCGCGCCGGGACCGTGGATCCGGAAGCGAAACTAAAAAAACAAACAAGCGCGGGCTCCCGCGCTTCGTTTAATTGAAGCCCCCAGGTGGGCCAGGTCCCGGGGGCAGTAAAAAAATGTGTGAGGGGGGCCCCAATCCCCCCCACACTGCCCTGGGGACCGCCACCCCCCGGGGCTTTGCAACAATATTTGTGGGGGGCACACGGCCCCCCCACAGCCCCGGGGACCGCCACCCCCCGGGGCTTGATTTTTTAGAGTTTGGTGGGCCTCTAAGGCCCCCCCAAGCCCCGGGGACTGCCACCCCCGGGGCTTTGATCAATTATAATCGCGGGGGCACACTGCCCCCCCCACAGCCCCAGGGACCGCCACCCCGGGGCTTCTTTTTGAAAATATACCTGTGTGGGGGGGGAGCGAGCCTCCCCACATGCCCCGGGGACCGCCACCTCCCCGGGGCACTAATATTTAAATTTGGGGGTCCGTAACGGACCCCCGAGCCCCGTGGATCACCACCTCCCCGGGGCTGTGCAAGTGAAGGGAGGGGGGCCACGCGGCCCCCCTCCTGGAGCCTGTGATGGCCCTGGGGACCGCCACCTCCCAGGGCCGGCTCCTGCAGTGTCCCGGGGTGCCCACCCCGGGACACTGCTGTTTGCTATGCATTTTGGAAGAGAGAGCAGGAAACCTGCTCTCTCTTCCAAAATCTAAAGCAGATTGCTTTTCCATACGGGGAGCTGCATGTTAGCAGCTCCCCATGTGGAAAAGCAATGCCGGCTCCTGCAGGACGCGGGGAGCCGATGGGACCGTGGGGGCATTGGGGCTCCCCCCACGGTCCCCAACGAATAGGGCTGTCCCGGGGGATGGGGTCCCCGGGGCTAGTAGTGGCCCTGGAGGGGGGCCACGCAGCCCCCCTCCTTAAAAAATGTGGCCATGCCCCGGGGGATGGGGTCCCCGGGGCCAGAATTGGCCATGGGAGGGGGGCCACGCGGCCCCCTTCCCGTTCAGTTTTTTTTTCATAAAAAAAGGGGTCAGGCCCTGGGGGATGGGGTCCCCAGGGCCCAAAAAAGGAAAAAAGAAGAGGCCACACAGCCCCCCTTCTAAAAAAAAAAAAAAAAAGACGCGATCGTGCCTCAGGCCCCGCACCCTCCCTTCACCACTCTGCAAACGCGCCCTGTGGCGCGTTTTAAATTGGGGCATTAATTCCCCTTGAATACTGGGGGTCCCTGGGGGCAAACTAGCCCACCAGGTACCTCCAGTGCGCGCCACAGGGCTGCGTTGCAGAGAGGTGGTGCAGGCCACGCCCCTTTTTACACCTCTGTGCAACGCAGCTCTGTGGCGCTTACTGGAGGTACCTGATGGGCTAGTTGGACCCCAGGGACCCTCAGGATTCAAGGGGACTTTATCCCGAACTTAAAACGCGCCAAGGGGCACGTTTGCACAGTCTTGAAGGGAGGGGGCGGGGCCTGAGGTGACATGTGTGCAAACACGCCCTGTGGCGTGTTTTAAGTTGAGGATTAAGTCCCCTTGAATCCTGAGGGTCCCTGGGGTCCAACTAGCCCACCAGGTACCTCCAGTAAGCGCCACAGAGCTGCGTTGCAGAGAGGTGTAAAAGGGGCGTGGCCTCGGACCACCTCTCTGCAACGCAGGCCTGTGGCGCTTACTGGAAGTACCTGGTGGGCTAGTTGGCCTCAGGGACCTCAGGATTCAAGGTGACCTAATACCCCAACTTAAAACGTGCCACAGGGCGCGTTTGCACAGTGGTGAAGGGAGGGGCGGGGCCTCAGGTGACATGTGTGCAAACACGCCCTGTGGCGCGTTTTAAGTTGGGGAATTAATTCCCCTTGAATCCTGAGGGACCCTGGGGCCAACTAGCCCACCAGGTACCTCCAGTGCGCGCCACAGCGCTGCGTTGCAGAGAGGTGGTCCAGGCCATGCCCCTTTTTACACCTCTGTGCAACGCAGCTGTGTGGCGCTTACTGGAGGTACCAGGTGGGCTAGTTGGACCCCAGGGACCCTCAGGATTCAAGGGGACTTAATCTCCCAACTTAAAACGGCCACAGGGCTTGTTTGCACACATGTCACCTCAGGCCCCCCCCTCCCTTCACCACTGTGCAAACACGCCCCGGGGTGCTTTTTAAGAGGAAGTTTTAATCCCCCTGCCCTATTATGTACTAGAGCCTTACAGAGGAGGTCATGCTAATGACAGGGATACCCCAACGCATAGTGTTCCCTAGTGTATGTAGGTGTTTTCACTGTATTCTAAGTGTCTTTTAGCATAGCACTGGCTCTAGGCCTGGTTAGTCCGAGTCAGTTACCACCAGTACTTGTCTGAAAAAGTTGTGGGCACAGGATGATTTTGCAACAAGGCCTCTTTCTGCTCCTCTGTTGGTTCTTTCTGCACATGTCTTGCTTCTTCCTGCTCTTTTCTTCGTCTTTGTGGACTTCTGTTGCATTTCTTTTGCTTCTTTCTGTGCTTTTTTTCTTCTTTCTTCACATGTCCTACCTCTGTAGGCATAGTTAGAAACTAGCATTTAAAAAACCTTTGAAATTCACTTAAAAACCCATAGGTTTCAGGTACGTTATAGTTAGAAATTAGCATTTAAAAAACCTTTGAATTCACTGAAAAAACCATAGGTTTCAGACATGTTATAGTTAGAAATTAGCATTTAAAAAACCTTTGAAATTCACTGAAAAAACCATAGGTTTCAGGCACGTTATAGTTAGAAATTAGCATTTAAAAACCTTAGAAATTCACTGAAAAAACCATAGGTTTTAGGGACAGTTATAGTTAGTTGGACATTTCACTCGTACAAAACCATAGAAATTCCCCCGTTATAGTTAGTTCAGCTAACTATAACTTGCGCCCCGCAATGCACTGCTGATGACGTCACATATTACATCCCTCATGACATGGTCAGTGACATCACTGATGACATCACTGATGACATCTCAAATGACATCACTGATGACATCACTGATGACGTCATCTACGTGATAATTTGATGCATCTTCTCACACCCTAATATAACCTTTGATACACCCACTCTAAATTACAGACTGCCATTCTCAAAACCATAGACACTCCAACACCAATAACTACATACCCCTCACTGATTCTTAGGTCTACACACACATCCACTCACTCACCCGTACAGTCACTCATACTTACGGTCACTCAGTACAGGACTATCATATGCACTCATACACCTACATAGACACTCACACACTGCCACTCATCCATAGAGGTACTCACACACCTAGTCAGTCATGCAAATAATTAATCACACTGCCATTTACTCACCTATACAGTTATACACACACCAGCTCACTTACTCATACAAATACTAGCACATTCTTACGCTCTTATACAATCACTGATACAAGTACACACTCATCCATACAGCCACTCTCACAATCACACACTCTCACGTATAGCCATTTATATACTCCAACACACATATATACTGCCTTTCACATATGTAGTTACTCACACATGTACCACTGAGATATACATTCACTCACTAACACACCCATACACACACTCACCCACCCATACAGTCCATCACAGATGCACTCTTGAAACCATGCACCCAGTGAATCACCCACTCACACATCTATGCACAGAGTCACACACACCCCACCCACACAAACACTCAGGCACCCATACAGATACTCAGACAACCAATCAATAACCCATGTAGACACTCATGTAGCTATTCACAAACCCATGCAGCCGCTTACACACCAACAGACAGACGGATACAGACATTCACACAGTTTAGTCACTAACCCATGCATTCAGTAAGATACGTTTAATCACTCACTTATAGAGTCAGTCACGCACCTACTAAATCATCCATTCAGACACTTATACACCCACTCATTCTTCAATATGCCTTTCCCAATATATATTAAACATATTTAAACTTTACAGAAACACACAGTCACTGGATGATGTCATCAGTGATGTCATTTGAGATATCATCAGTGATGTCATCAGTGATGTCACTGACCATGTCATGAGTGATGTAATATGTGACGTCATCAGCAGTGCATTGCGGGGGCGCGAGTTATAGTTGCTGAACTAACTATAACGGGGGAATTTCTATGGTTTTGTACGAGTGAAATGTCCAACTAACTATAACTGTCCCTAAAACCTATGGTTTTTTCAGTGAATATATATATATACATACATACAAAGGCTGAAGTGAAGTAATAGGTGAAAATGTCAAAATGATTTTAAACTAAAAAAAACACTGAGATTCACCAGTTATAGATAACTGAAGAAACTACCTGTTAAGCATGAAGGAACATTGTGAACCTTTTGTTATCTACCTGAGCAACTTAAATTAGATATTGAACATGTCATAGAGGTCAGTGGGCATATTTCACTACGGGTTCTTGACAAGGTTCACTGGACATTCACATCATCAAGATATATTGATTGATTGTAGCAGTCTATTAGCATGCTTGGGAAATCAAACAAATATAGCTTGAGGTAATTAGGGTAGCAAAGAAGCCAGAACATGGTGTACTGCACAAAAGTCAGTTACTTCTCACACTCATTTTACAGTATAAATTAAAATTTGTTTTTGAGGTACCATCAATTGTGGTCCAAACTAGCTTGCAATCAAACTCAAATTGTGAAAAAAATTACTTTTTTTACCTTCATTTACTAATATTTGCACTCTACAACACAGCCACCCAGGGCTCATTTGGGCTTGAGGTAAGGGCTGTGAACACCCCACTCCTAATAGTAAGATATTTGGCCCCAGAGGATGGGGTCCCTGGGGCCCTTTAAGGCTCGGGAAAGGGGGCCACTCGCCCACTCTCCTTTAAATAAAATATGGCCCAGTGATGGGGTCCCCAAGGCTTATTTTGGTTTTGGGAGAGGGACACACCCCCCCACAAGTAAGGTATTTGGCCCCAAGGATGGGGTTCCCATGCCATTTAAAGCTCATGGAGAGGTGCCATGTGCCCCCCTCCCTTATAATTAAAGTATGACCCAGAAATTGGGTCCCTGGGCCGATTTGTGCTGGGGGAAGGATACCACACATCCGCTCCCCTATAAATGAAAGTATGGCCCAGTGGCATAGGGTCCATTGGCCCCTAATGGCTCGGGGATCGCACGCCCCCCCCCAATATATTTTTGGGCACCGGGAGATGGGACCATCGAGCTAATAGTGGCTTGGGGAGGGGGTCCAAATGCCATGCGAGGCCTGGGGGTGCTTGACTGTGAGGAATTGGCTGCAGAGCTTGCCCCAAGACAGGCCTTACAGCCAACCGCCCACACCTCTCACAGCAGGGGTTGGCTTTACATATGATAGTAAAGTATTCTTTTACATTAGAAAAACCCTAGAAATTCACTGAAAAAAACAAAGGTTAAAGTGACGTTATAGTTAAGTGAAAATTTCAGTGCCATCGTAACGTTTTCATTTGAAGAAATCACTGAAATTCACCAGTTATAGTTATCTCTAGTAACTTAACTCATGCCCTAAGGTAACTATAACTGGCATCCTCGCCATGCATTGCTATTTACCCCATATATTGCATCACTCATGACATGTTCTGGGACATCATTGATAACATCTCTGCATCATCTGGAATAACATCTTTGATTACAAGACTGTGCATGGTGGGTGCACAGGTTATAGTTACCTTAGGGCACTAATTATAGTTACTAGAGATAACTATAAATGGTGAATTACAGTGGGTTTTTTTAGTTTAAAAAGTTGAAATAACTTCTTTAAATCTCAAGTGGAACTCCAGTTTTAATACTGTAGGCCTGATTATGATGTCGGTCGGAGTTGCCTCTGTCCGACACCGTTTCGGTGGAGGAACAGCCCGGCCATAGGTCGGCGGTTACGCACACCGAATTACGATCCAACCATGCATAGTGCGGTCGGAAACTCCCATTTCTCAATGGGAGCTTTTGTGGTGGGAGGAACCGCCTGCAGCACAAGCTCCCATTGAGAAATAGGAGTTTTTGAACATCCCTGCACCGTGTGGCAGGCACCTCACGGTGCCTGCCACACAGTACAGGGATGTTCAGGGGGCACCATAGGTGCCCCCAAACCCAGATGAGGAGGGCCAGGGGGGAAGGGGGTCATGCTAGGGGCCCCCAATGTTGCTTTCAGACAGCCTTTCCATGTCGGAAAGGCCGACATGGAGAGGCTGTCGGAAACCGACATCATAATCCCGACGGTGGAAACGCCATCCTTAACGGATTATGAGGCTTTTGCGACCGAAAGCGTCAGTCAGGCCCTCCGACTGCTGCCTCCGACCGCATGCATCGTAATGCATCGGTCGGACCACAGCAGTAGATGCGGTTCGGACCACAACAGCAAGCCGTCGATTGCGGTCAAACCGCATCATAATTAGGCCCTGTATCTTGTTTTCATTACAAGGTCTCCAATGGTTGCGACTCCTCTCTGTAACCAGATTCTGCTTTCATCTGTTAGTTTTGAGGGAATTTCAGGATTGGCTCATGGTAGGTCAATTCATGAAATTTGGGAATCTGGCACATTCTGAAGATCTCCAGTATATTCTTAAGTAGTTCTTCAGCACTCTAAAACTCACTTCCTTAAAAAATGTTGGATGCCAAAATCTAAAAGCAAACCCAGTCAGTCCACAGTGCCCAAGTATTTTGGCTACAATAGAATTATCCAAATTGCCTGCCCATTCTCTATTAATTAATTAACATACTACAGTGATGTGGCTTTGTAGCATTTCTCTACATCACAGAGGGTGCCCCCTTCCTGGAACGGTGCACAGCACATCAGTTCCCTGCTAACTTGATTTCTTTTCCATCTCTTATAAAGTGTGTGCTGAATGATTTAAAAACTCTAGCTAGATATCACACAATTAACTGGAAAAGAAATAGGCTATAAGTGTGAGTGCTACTTACTCCATGACCTAAAGTAATTCCTTGTATTTAGTTCAATTAGTTTGGTGAGATCTGTGCTCGTTTTCTTAGAGTTTTTTAACTCACTGGTACGAATATTGAGATGGGTTGGAACAACAGTAATTCCGTTTTAGAATGATTGATGTTGTAATCTGAGATGACACAAAAATGGTTTACCAAGCTAAGCATACTTTGTATGTTAGCTTCTACTTCTGAAAGATAAGGTACAACATCATCAGTGTACAGTTTAATCTTTAGTTCCCCGCAAGCCAGATCCTTATCTGGGAGTCACAACTCATCTGTAAGGCAAAGGGCTCTATGTAATGAGTGACTAGAAGAGGATAAAATAGGCACCTTTTCTTGTGCCCTGGCTGACAAAGCTCTTCTCTCCCCTAATCCCATTCCCGACAGACCAGGCACCCAAATGAGGTTTTGGGATTGACCTGGTGAATGGTGATGGGATCCCCATATAATGCATAACATTCCATAAGAATTTCCAGATCACCATGTTAAAGGGCTTCACTGAATCTAAGTGAGTGACAAGGTCTTTCCGTCCTTTATCAGAAAGATAGGTCACTTTAGCTAATTAATGTGTCTGGGCTGCAAACCATCTGCCAAGTGCAAAGTTTGTCGGGTCCGGGCCAACCACACTCCCAATAAGAGATGCTCGACTATTTGCTAAGAGTTTCATAAATATCTTAAGGTTTGTTTTTAGGAGTATGATGGGGAGATAAGAGCCACCTGATCGGGTCTTTGAATGGCTTCAGAAATAAAGTTTCCTTCTTGAAATGTTTTTGAATATTTTCCTGAATTTCAGATTTGATTAAACAATGTCATTTCAGACCGATGACTGAACTGAAATGGTCCCACACATACCACCTAGATTTTATGAACAGGGCTTTACCCAACCCTTGTCGCCCTCTCCCTCTTTGAATCTAACTATTACTGTAATAATCTGCTCACAAGTGGATGAAGCCCAACACTTTACCACTATATAAATCAAGAATGCAAAAAAATTGATTTCTAAAAGCAATGAGTTTTTGTGGCAGAGCAATAGTTAGTTGGGTGCGTCATTTTCTTGGGCAGAAGGGATCCTGCCTTTTAGCATTGGTCCGTTGCATGAAAATGTGATTGATGTTTGCAGACTGTATTATCTATAGTTTGTTGTATGAATGCACTATTATTGTCTCTGTTACAGAATAAGATATAGTTATACCACAGGAATGTGCAATCATTGCCAGATGGCAACCGATGCCCACACCAGAATGAGATAATATTTGCCAGTAGTAAAATGCTGAATTAGAACATTGGAATGTTGGGAGCTCCATTGAAGACAATGGAGTGCTCCCTGCTTCTACGGGCCGGTAAAGGCCCGCAGAGCAACATTCCACTGTTTTACAAAGGCCTCTCGGAGCTCGAGGGGATTTAAATCCCCTCGAGCTTCGAAAAGCCTTTGTTTTATTTGTTAGAACATTCTGCCCTCTAGTGGCAGAATGTTCTAATAGCCTTATAGCCCTTCGTAGCAGGGCTATACCGGCTATTAAAGTCCCTCACCCTTGTTAAAGTCTCTCGCCTTCGGCTCGGGCCTTTAACGCGGGAGCGGGCCTTTAATAGCCGGTATAGCCCGCTACGGCGGGCTATAAGGTTATATTACAGCAGGTAGTGCAATGCCACTGGTGGTATAGCAATTGCCACTGCCTTTACTGTCTTACCGGAAGTAATCCCTGTTACAGGAAATGAATACTGCCCCAAATCGATAGCTTTTACTGCCCACATAAGGATTGTCTCTGAGCTAACATTGCAATGGCGAACCTATCCTTCCCAAAATAAAGCATGGCCAGTCAACACAAAGGTAATTGTATAATTGTGTTTTTATTTTGTAGAGCTTCTTTCCCTGCCCCTATAATTTCTATATATTTTTGTGGTTGGCTTAATTTTACTGCCCAGCAGTAAATATCTCCCTGACAATATTTATTTAGCTGTTCGATGCCTATGTAATTGTATTCTTCCATCTATTAGGTCGAGCATTCGAGACCTCTTGAATATACTTTAGTATATACTTATATGTACTTTGTGGGCTCTGGAGATCAGCCCTAGGACTTGCCTGCTTGCGCTTAGGGACTTTTTTTCTGTTCAACTGCCTCTATTTAACTGTCTTGATAGAAAACGACCAGCAGAGGTCAGTAAAATACCAGAATTGCTTTCTGCTGAGGGACTTTCTCTTTTTAATTTTTCTGGCAACTGCCTCTATTTAACTTTCTTGATAGAAAACGACCAGCAGAGGTCAGTAAAATACCAGAATCACTTTAGCATTCTCTAGATTCCAGTCCATACAAATTGTCTTCCACCAGCACCCGTAGACAATATTTTTTTCAAATCTTGTATTTTCAGTGATATGACCACCGAAGGCCCTGATTTTATATTAAAAACAGAGCTTTGGACTATACCATTTCCCGCTGAAAGGCAATATTTCTCTCCATATGTTCCTATACCTGGCATGTCACAATTTGGTGCTTACTTTCCCTCCATGTTAAAGAACAGTAGAGGTTTCAGCACTCAGGCTAATGTGCTGCATAGCTAAATACATATAAGGTCCCAAAGGTGAGACCGATTGCATTGCAAATGCTTTTTTTTTTTTTTTACCACCAAGCAGTAATTAGCCATAGTGATATCTGCCCCTGACAGGGTTTCCATACCGTTTGTGGTAAAGCATAATTTGCAATACCGCCGGACAAGCGTTAAACTTGACCAAGCTGAAATTTACCACCACCAATAATTCTCACATAATGATGACGCGTGTGACCTTGGGCACATGCATCTAACTCTTAACACTTCATTTCCTGATCTTGTCGTGGTCCTAAGAGGCATTGGGTTTCCTGCAGCTATTCAAACACGCGATGTGAATGCATTTAAATGATTTTTTCACGTTCTGGGTCTTGATAATTTCTCCTTTGATTTCATGTTTCACTGACTTGAATGATGGCTTCCTTTAACCAAATATTTAATTCCAGACACCGTCAAGGCGTGCGTAGAACAAACTATGGAAAGGGACGTGGCCTCACAGTTCAAATAAAATGTTTATTCTCGGATATACCACTCTAATAACGTTCCGTATTGAACAAGGATGTCACTAAATTGTGGTTAAACATTGCAAAAATTGGAAATAATTTGTTCGCTTGGCATATAAACCCGTACCTTAGTGTGAGTCGTCTGCACAGAAGAAAAAAATATGCTCCATTTTATTTAAAAGACACTGTGAAGCAAAGCAAAGGTCACAGAAAAGACAGAATCCGACACAATGAGCCTTCACGTCTATGCTAATGCTTCTCACATCAAGCCGGCAAACATGAAATAATAAATTTAGCAAAACAAGCAAAATGACCCTGCTGGTTGGTTGGTTTTCCCGATAGCATCTACATATTTTAGAAACGTACAACCTTCTAATAGAAATGAATAAGCTACTCAACCATAAAGTTGCTATGCCAGATATGCTTGTTCTGATTGGAAAGGGCATCTGCTATCTGCGGTATTGATAATACTTTTCAAATTTCATCTGCTTTTGTTTGCACTCTGCGTCGTCTGCTTAAACACACTGAGAATAATAATGAATCCCGGCATTATCTTCACTTTTCCAAGGCCGAACATATAACTTTATCACAGAAATAATTAAAATTCTTTGGCCCGCTTCTTTTATTTCCATTAAATGTTATCATGCAGTGACAATAAACTAACAGTAGTCCAAGGCCGCCCATATGCTGCTTTTTAAAAAAAGAAAGTCTTGGTCCCAGGGTAAGACGCATGAATTTTGTGCAAGCAGGGTCAAACAAGACTTCTGTTTGCTGAAACATGTGAATCCCAACAGTGCCTCTCCTCCTGCTACGTAGACAGGCGATGTATAAATTATATGGCAAGAAAAGCAATTTATTGTTTCATTATTGACTGTGCAATCAATTTAGGTGCAAGAATTTACTGTGCTTCACAATGTTGTCTGAATAGGAATGCGATCAGCATTCTAGGAAGGCTTTGCGGTGCTTTGAGCGTTTATCAGACACAGATGTATAGCCCGAAAAATGTGTCAGCAGCTTCCTCGGCCCGAGCTCTGTGTTGTCTTGCTTTCGTCGTTGAAAAGCGTCCAAATTTTACAAAATAAACCACTCCATTGTTATTCTGCAAAGGCATCACCGACGTGAAACCGCACACTTCTGCGCCTAGCTGTTTAAGGAAACCACCAGTGTCGCTGATTATTAATTTCAAGCTGCAGTGAATAATTTGCCCAATAAAGAAAACAATATAAGTTTCAAAACTCACATCTGGTTCGCTTTTGTTTGAAGTTTTCATCGGAGTTCGGGTGACATCTGCTAACTAACATTCAGAAGGAAGCAACAACATGGCATTGATCCTGGTTAAATGCTGAGCAGCACTGGCTTCAGAGACAAATATATGGCAGCCTACCCAAGCACAGGCATCTTTGGGATAATTGGAGAATCATTTCAAAAGAAACTCCCAAATTTAAAAAAAATAAAAAATAAAAATTTAAAAAAATGCTACATGACGCTTTGAGAATATCTTTTCTGTGCATTGTTGGCTCGGCTGATAAGCAGAAACAGGGGAAGGATGTATTGCAGCTAGCAGGGAACACTTGTGCAAGAAATCCATAACTTTTAATATTATGAAATTGTTCTGCAGGGAGAGGAGGATTTATTTTCAGCCCCAATGCTAGCAAACAAGTTGCCTTTCCAACAGCAGCGTGTTTTTGTTTGTTGTCTGTGGGATAATAATGGCTTCAGAAATGTTACCTGCAGTCCAACTTTGTCCCTCATTTTGATACTGGTCCGCTCAATACTGTTCACGCCTGGCTTGCTAACACAATAGAGTCATTGCATGACTGATAATTTTCCAAATATGTGTATGAGTGAAGAATATTACATGCAAAAACCACTCCATGCATGACCTCTTCTGCACCAATTGAAGACACATGCATGAATATCAGGTCAATCTCAACACAAACCTGATGCTGTTTTTTAATTCACGGTATGTCTCCTTTACCCCTTTTTTCCCACAGGTACAGCAACTACCACAGTAAATAACCGTCAATGATATTCGTATGCACACCTTCGCGCATGTGCATAGTTCAACAGGAGCTCAGCAGGTCCTGTAGAAAGCCATTCCAATCTTCAAATATGGCTGAAACATGTAGACCACCTCATTAAAAAATTCACATATGCACTTTACTAGCTGAGACGTGCAAGACCAGTGTTTCAATCATGTCCACCTTCTACTGCAAACTTTTAACCTTACCACAGGAACCATATATTAAAGGATAAGGTATCCTGTAGGTATTTTTAACCTATCACCTTCACAGCACTCACTTGGCACAAAAATACAAAAAACCAGCTCCGCTGTAATCGGGCGTTGAAGCACACCTGGGAGGCACTCGGCCTTCCGGGTGGGAACCCGATGATGAAGCATGCCACCAACTAGGTTGGTGGGTTAGGGACCTTCTATAAAACCAAATGGTTTCCCTGTTAAGGAGACTTATATGCAATAAGCAATAAGCTTTGACTATGCAATAAGCAATTCCTAATTTGGATTCTTTATGGAGCATAGTCCTATGCTCGTTCTCTTTGTTTAAGCTATCTATAGCAAGGGGAGACGAACGAGCTCTCTTTCTCCTCTTTCTCTCCATTTGTTTGTTCATATGCAAAGAGAGCCTAACTCCCAAGAAATCACTGTGGGGGTTCAGGGGACGCAGCTGGGTATTATGTGCTACCATTTGTGTTTTTAATGTATCAAAAATCCAGTTCCTCCTGAGAACATGGACTTATATTTGAATTCAGAAGATATGAGCACTTCCTCACTGCCCATGTGCCTACAAAGGCCCAGGAGTGATTTTCAGCGAGACCGAGATGTGCATTATGGTGGGTGGACAGTGCTAGCATTACCAGACTTTGGGTTGTCCTTTGCACACATCACAAATATGTAAAGTACGGGCATAAGACAGGTGTGCCAAGAGTAATATCAGCCTCTGGGCAGTGCTTAATTTGTAAAAGAATGAGTACCGGTGCCCAAAACTGTGCTCAGAAGCCCACTGCCGGCGCAATTAAATATCAGCGCTTCTGAATCCATCTGAAGCCTCTGTAATCCACTGCCAGACACTTCCTCTGCCTTTATCTCCCTCCTGCAGGTCCCTGCCTTCTCCATTTGTGAAGGTTTTTTCATCTTTCTCGTCCTCCTTCTTTCCCCTTTCTGTGTCTTTCCCTCTTTTGCTCTCGGGAAGTGTCTGATGAGGAAAATAAGGGCCATATGTACAAGAACTGGTGATAACTACCGCTAATGCTAGTTAGCGGCAGTTTTCCTACCGCCGCGTACTGCTGAAAACTATCGCCATGTTAGCGACGTATTTACAAGACGTCGCTACATGGCGATAGCTTCAGGGATCGGCGGCAAAAACTGCCGCTAACATTAGCGTGATGGAGATAGGAATTCTGACGTTAGTGGGCGAAAACCAATGAAAAGCCCATTAGCGGCAAAACGTGAGTTTTTTTTGCCTCTATTGGATAAAATAGCCTATCAGTTGACCTCCAATAGGAAAATAGGCAAAAAAACTATGAAATGCAGAATGGAGCAGCCAGGGCCAAGTGCAGCACAGATCAACAACCCCCTCAAGCCACCTAACATCCAGGATGACCAGGATGGGAGCCTGGATGCCTCGCTGGACCTGCGTCTGGAGCCTGGATGCCTCGCTGGACCTGCGTCTGGAGCCTGGATGCCTCGCTGGACCTCCGTCTGGAGCCTGGAGTGTGATGCGGAAGTGCTGTGGAGTCGATGAGCCGTGGCAGTAGACATTGAGGCGCGGCAATTGCCCGTACCTGGTGGTGAAGTCTGGCAGGTCACATGGAGACACGTTGCTGACTTGTGTGAGAAGACCGCCTTGAGCTCCTTGGAGCTGTGAATGGTAGAGGCGCTCCTGTGCACCAACGTAGGGAGGTCTTGATCGCATACTACGATCCACCACTACACCGGGGTGCACGGAGGGGATTACCAACGGTGGGCAGCGCCTCTCTGCATCACAGGACAGATGATGTTGCACTGGCCGGATGCTGTGGAGGGTGAGGCCCCTGAGCTGCCCCAAACTTGTGTGGTGGGAGCGCTGCCACTTCATGCCTAAGGGGGCCCTGCTGCATCAACTGCATCGGGAGGTTCACCAGCGGACTTGACAGCGACTGCTGTACCCAGGCTTGTGAACTCCCACCTGGCTGAGGCTCCTGCTGGCTGAGTCACAGATTTGGAGAGAGTGCAGCGGATTGGGCCACGGTGTCAATGTCCAGGTAAGGAGAAGGTGGGACGTGTAGGAGGCCCGGGGGTCGAGTTGACCAGGCCTAGCACCTGTAGATGACGCACCCCCAGTGGCGGCTCATCCGCTATGGCGGAAGAGCGTCGTCCCACTGCTTTCAAACAGTGCTTGAAGAGGAAAAATCATCACATGATGATGACTTCCTGATGTAATCGTGCTATGTTTCCTTTGCGGGCGGGATGGTGGGTAGGGCTGCTCCACTCACGGAGCAGGGCAGGGGCGGAGTGGCATGCCCACTCAAGTACGTAATGACTGTTTGGTCGGCCCGCTCAGGCCGCCCAAAGCAGTCATGTGCACTATCCTGTTCAAAATGCAGGCTGCATTACAGCCTGCATGGAGAAAATGCCCACCCCTCCAGCCCCTGGCTAACGCCTTGTCCCGGCACCAATGACCAATCCCAACACTGCATTGCAGCGTTGTGATTGGCTGAGGGGAGGGAGCCTGGCTGCCTACTTCCTGTTCCTGGAAGCAGACTCAGGAGAGCAGGAGCAACGAAGACACGGGACCCGGCCTTGAGGTAAGATTTCTCTCATTTAATTATTCACAACACCCGCTCACACACACACCCACACATCCCCGCCCCATCCAGTGTCCTTTCCGGCGTTTCCCACCTCCCTGCTGTCGGGTCCCCCCCGCAGCACATCTCAATGGCGGCCGCTGTGCGTCCATGCGCAGCGGGCGTACCACTGATGTGCCAAAGTTATATATGAAGTTACAACGCATACCATTCCATCGCATTCCATTACGATGCATACTAATACTAGGCATATTGCAACAGTGGGGAAGGTGTTGGATAGTGGAGATGTGAAAATTACTATCCCCACTTCAGTGAGTGCAACCCTTGCACCCTAAAGCACACCCTGAACCCAAACATTAATCTTTGAGCCCCCAAAACACACCCTAAAAATCATATTTGACCCAAATGCACACCCCAATTTTCATATTTGACCCAAATGCACACCCAAAATTTCATAATTGACCCCCAAACGCACCCCAAATTTCAAATTTTACCCCATAAGACACCCCAAATTTCATCTCCGACACCCGAAACCCATACCCACCCTAAAACTTAAAAATACCCCATTACTGACCTCACAATGCGTTGTAATGGAATGCGATGTAAAGGCACCTGTGTTGTTGGAGTTGCATTGTAAAGGCATTATGATGTAATGCCTGCGTTGTAATGGACGTCTCCCGTGCGAAAGGCAAGCCATAGGCAAGCCCGTCTGCGTCCGGCTGCCCCTTGACCACACTCAGCACCAAGGACCCTTCCTCTCAGACACTCCACCGCTACGACACCAGCACCCTCCTAGCCATCAACCCTGGATGCCACATCGCCTGCCAGGACCAACCTCTGCTCCGGACCAGACACCGCCATCGCCATCACTGACGGCTACTAAATCACCCACAAGGACCACCCCGACCATCCAGGAGGAGGCATTGCCTCCACGCACTCCAATGACCCAACGGTGACAATGGAACACCTCAACTTCCAGATCCGGACCAACCCCAGCCACATCCTCTGCGGCACCCTCATCTGCAGGCCCCCCGGGCAATGGACCCCCATTCTCCGATACCATTGTAGGCCTCATTGCACCCCAGGCTCTCCCATCCACCGACGACATCCTACTTGGTGAACTCAAGTTCCACCTGGACAACCCCAGTGACCAGAACACCACCCCCTCCTGGGGAAGCTCCCCAACACCAGACTCAAGCAGCTAGTCACCACAGCAAGCCACATAGCAGGACACACAGTCGAGCACGTCTCCTCCGCCAGCGGGAACTTCAACTACAGCCACACCACCGGACTCTCCTGGACCGACCATCATTGTATGCATCACATCTTCACCATGCCCACCGTACACCACCGCCATCAATGCTCCCCCTCACAGCTGGATCAAGGTCACCGAAGAACATCTTGTCAACTCCCTCAACCCCAACACTCCGCCAACACTTACAGACGATGACACCGCAGCGCACAACCACCAACGATGGATCTCCAACTGTGCCGACACCCTGGCACCCCTCAAGAATGGACCAGGCAAAACTAGCACCATGTTGTGCCGTATTTGCAAAGTGACGCATGTAGGCATATGCGTGACCTTGTGAAGGCCTGTGCCACATCATACCTGCATCAGGTATGATGTACGCAGGGTGTGCGTTCCCATGCGACAAGGCCTCATAGGAGTGGCACAGTGAAATCCCTCAGATTTTACTGCGAAAATTGTAGGACGGCACTGCGTCAGTACCTTACTCCTGCCTGATGGCAGGCGTAAGGGTGACGCAGTGCCACAGGGATAGGCTGGCCCCATGCATTGCTGGAGTTGCGTCATGCTTGTGACATGACTGCAGCAATGCGTGAATTTGGCACAGACTGATATGTCAGGATTCCAGACGTATCTGTCATTACTTGCGTCATGGAGCGCTGTCTAATGAATACAGCACATCCGTAGTGTCGCAAGAAGGGCATAGTGAAAAGTGTTGCAACGCTGTCTTGTCGCAGCGCTGCAACAATTTTCATGACTGAGGCCCAGGAATGCGCACTATCTTATTGATGGTGCGCATTCCTGCCCTGTAGTTTTGTCGCAGGGCAGCGCAGCAACATTGCTTGCAGCGCTGTCCAGCACCAAAACCTGCTGAAAAGAGGCCCCAAGTGTTAACTCCATTTTTAAGACCAGCTATTTTCTGGTCTTAAAAAACTGCCTCTAACTGCAGTTAGCTGCAGTTTTTTTGGTCCTCCAAACTTCAGGAATCCCCTTGTAAATATCGCAAAGTGGGGTTAGCGGCTGTTTCTGCACGGGCACGCCTCCCTTGCATGTCATTAACGCTAACAGAAGTGGCAATCTTTAGAATGGACATTTTCGGTGGAAAACTGCCGGTAACAGAGGTTATGCGATACAAAAGAGGATGATGGACGGAACGCTTGAGCCAATCAAACACTCACCCCCAGTCAACTGATCTGGGTTTAATCCATCATCATTCTTTAGCTCACTCCACAACCCCAGTTCAGACATGGCCATATGCAAATCAGTCTGACCCTGTGCCTCATGGGAACAGTCCAGCCCGAACTGCCAAGCCATGTCTTCCCTGGACCGGAAACAAGCATCCTAGGACCGGTTTCTGGCATTTCAGCCGTCATCAGCCAGGCTTGCTTGAATCCAGTGGCAAAGTGAGCAAGGAACCCACGTCTGGGCATACCCCCGCCAACTTAGGGCGACCAAAGCGATACAAAAGAGGATGATGGACGGAGCAGCTAGAGCCAATCAAACACTCACCCCCAGTCAACTGATCTGGGTTTAATCCATCATCATTCTTTAGCTCACTCCACCACCCCAGTTCAGACATGGCCATATGCAAATCAGTCTGACCCTGTGCCTCATGGGAACAGTCCAGCCCGAACTGCCAAGCCATGTCTTCCCTGGACCGGAAACAAGCATCCTAGGACCGGTTTCTGGCATTTCAGCCGTCATCAGCCAGGCTTGCTTGAATCCAGTGGCAAAGTGAGCAAGGGACCCACGTCTGGGCATACCCCCGCCAACTTAGGGCGACCAAAGCGATACAAAAAAGGATGATGGACCAGGCAGCTTGAGCCAATCAAACACTCAGCCCCAGTCAACTGATCTGGGTTTAATCCATCATCATTCTTTAGCTCACTCCACCACCCCAGTTCAGACATGGCCATATGCAAATCAGTCTGACCCTGTGCCTCATGGGAACAGTCCAGCCCGAACTGCCAAGCCATGTCTTCCCTGGACCGGAAACAAGCATCCTAGGACCGGTTTCTGGCATTTCAGCCGTCATCAGCCAGGCTTGCTTGAATCCAGTGGCAAAGTGAGCAAGGGACCCACGTCTGGGCATACCCCCACCAACTTAGGGCGACCAAAGCGATACAAAAGAGGATGATGGACGGAGACGCTTGAGCCAATCAAACACTCACCCCCAGTCAACTGATCTGGGTTTAATCCATCATCATTCTTTAGCTCACTCCACCACCCCAGTTCAGACATGGCCATATGCAAATCAGTCTGACCCTGTGCCTCATGGGAACAGTCCAGCCCGAACTGCCAAGCCATGTCTTCCCTGGACCGGAAACAAGCATCCTAGGACCGGTTTCTGGCATTTCAGCCGTCATCAGCCAGGCTTGCTTGAATCCAGTGGCAAAGTGAGCAAGGGACCCACGTCTGGGCATACCCCGCCAACTTAGGGCGACCAAAGCGATACAAAAGAGGATGATGGACGGAACGCTTGAGCCAATCAAACACTCACCCCCAGTCAACTGATCTGGGTTTAATCCATCATCATTCTTTAGCTCACTCCACCACCCCAGTTCAGACATGGACATATGCAAATCAGTCTGACCCTGTGCCTCATGGGAACAGTCCAGCCCGAACTGCCAAGCCATGTCTTCCCTGGACCGGAAACAAGCATCCTAGGACCGGTTTCTGGCATTTCAGCCGTCATCAGCCAGGCTTGCTTGAATCCAGTGGCAAAGTGAGCAAGGGACCCACGTCTGGGCATACCCCCGCCAACTTAGGGCGACCAAAGCGATACAAAAGAGGATGATGGACGGAACGCTTGAGCCAATCAAACACTCACCCCCAGTCAACTGATCTGGGTTTAATCCATCATCATTCTTTAGCTCACTCCACCACCCCAGTTCAGACATGGACATATGCAAATCAGTCTGACCCTGTGCCTCATGGGAACAGTCCAGCCCGAACTGCCAAGCCATGTCTTCCCTGGACCGGAAACAAGCATCCTAGGACCGGTTTCTGGCATTTCAGCCGTCATCAGCCAGGCTTGCTTGAATCCAGTGGCAAAGTGAGCAAGGGACCCACGTCTGGGCATACCCCGCCAACTTAGGGCGACCAAAGCGATACAAAAGAGGATGATGGACGGGAACGCTTGAGCCAATCAAACACTCACCCCCAGTCAACTGATCTGGGTTTAATCCATCATCATTCTTTAGCTCACTCCACCACCCCAGTTCAGACATGGCCATATGCAAATCAGTCTGACCCTGTGCCTCATGGGAACAGTCCAGCCCGAACTGCCAAGCCATGTCTTCCCTGGACCGGAAACAAGCATCCTAGGACCGGTTTCTGGCATTTCAGCCGTCATCAGCCAGGCTTGCTTGAATCCAGTGGCAAAGTGAGCAAGGGACCCACGTCTGGGCATACCCCCGCCAACTTAGGGCGACCAAAGCGATACAAAAGAGGATGATGGACGGAGACGCTTGAGCCAATCAAACAATCACCCCCAGTCAACTGATCTGGGTTTAATCCATCATCATTCGTTAGCTCACTCCACCACCCCAGTTCAGACATGGCCATATGCAAATCAGTCTGACCCTGTGCCTCATGGGAACAGTCCAGCCCGAACTGCCAAGCCATGTCTTCCCTGGACCGGAAACAAGCATCCTAGGACCGGTTTCTGGCATTTCAGCCGTCATCAGCCAGGCTTGCTTGAATCCAGTGGCAAAGTGAGCAAGGGACCAACGTCTGGGCATACCCCCGCCAACTTAGGGCGACCAAGCGATACAAAGAGGATGATGGACGGAACAGCTTGAGCCAATCAAACACTCACCCCCAGTCAACTGATCTGGGTTTAATCCATCATCATTCTTTAGCTCACTCCACCACCCCAGTTCAGACATGGCCATATGCAAATCAGTCTGACCCTGTGCCTAATGGGAACAGTCCAGCCCGAACTGCCAAGCCATGTCTTCCCTGGACCGGAAACAAGCATCCTAGGACCGGTTTCTGGCATTTCAGCCATCATCAGCCAGGCTTGCTTGAATCCAGTGGCAAAGTGAGCAAGGGACCCACGTCTGGGCATACCCCCGCCAACTTAGGGTAACAGAGGTTAGCGACAGCTTGTACATACGGCGATAAAAATCTCGCCGCAAAACCGTCGGAAAAGTGCCGCTAAGGCGGCGTTGACTCCTTGTACATATGCCCCTAAATCCTGATTACCAAACATCAAAGTCCTGATGGCCCAAAGCAGCAACCACCAGCTCATATTAAGCTCTGACTCTAGGTACTGATTTAGATGTGCAGATTAATGTGTACTGAGTAAAACTGAAGTGTACTTTGGGATTTTTAGAATAGCTGTTTTGATGACATCATATTTGCCCTCAAACAGCAGCCCATAGCTGAGTAGGGAATGTGGAACAATGAGGTACTGCATGTGTTTTCAGGCCAAATCACCAATTATTCCCTCACAGCCCCCTCAGCGCAAACAAGATGAGCATAGTTGGTCTAGGCTGTTTTAAACACTTGCCTTTTGATAATTTAGGGTAACACAAACAACGATGCTCTGTCTCTATGTGTTTGTGATATATCCCAAATGTAGGTTCTCTTAACAACATGGTTCACATTCATGATGCATTTAGGCACATATGGAAAGTCCATTGCATTTGCTGCCCACGTGTCCATCAATGCTCAAAATGAATTTTAAAGTGCACAGAATAGGATATGAAAGACCACTCTACATATATGTTACTAAAAATATAAGCATGGAATCCATTAAGTATCCTATTTATGTGCATGTTTTCCTCTACTTTCGCCATACTGAGTTTTGAAATGTTTTTCATGAGATCCCCACACTCAATGTTGTTTTCCTCCTCAAATGTGCCACTTCTGGATGTTAGGGAGGTCAGTCTC
This sequence comes from Calotriton arnoldi, assembly GCA_963921515.1. Classification (NCBI taxonomy): domain Eukaryota; kingdom Metazoa; phylum Chordata; class Amphibia; order Caudata; family Salamandridae; genus Calotriton; species Calotriton arnoldi. The sequence continues at coordinate 543,496 of CAWUFW010010065.1, forward strand.
CATTTACTAAGGAGAAAATTCTTACAGTGCAAACTGAGCTGCGTGGTTCTTTACAGTGCTTAATTTGTAAAAGAATAAGTGTCGGGCCCAAAGGTCTGCTACAATGCCCACAGCATCAGATGTTGGGGAACAAATACCAAGGCTGTGTAGTCTTGATTCCATCTCATACCACTTTAATCCCCTACCAAAAACGACTTGCCTCTTTATCTCACTCTTTCAGGTTCTTTTTCCTCTCCAGGTTCTTCCATTTCAACTTTTTTCCATCTTTCTCTTTCTCCTTTGGTATTTTTCTATCTTTTGCTACAGATCAAAGTCTGTTAGGAAAAATAAGTGATGTTCCACAAAAATGAGCACAGTGGGCCCCACATGCAACCACCGGCTCAAATAAAGCACAGCCTTAACAAAATCTCTTCTAAATGGGGGGTTGAAAGGCATATGGATGCCTTAGCCCATTTTGCTAATTTATTTGGAAATATAATTCATACTCCAGGTACGTTGGCATCAGTATGTCCATTGATACTACCAAATGCCAAGGGGGAGAAATTAATCTGCTCATATGACGTTATCTGGCCTAGGATCCTCATAATTATTTGACTCTGGCGCAAAGGGCAATTTATCAGGATCTACTTTGTGGCATCAAATTCTCAACATCTCTAGGGCTTGTATATTTCAAGCTGGCATATCTGGAAGGGAAGGGAGGAAAAAGCCCATATGTTGGGTACACAGCATACTGCTCCTCTCAATTTACAGATACTTTTTCAAATCAAGGGACTTGCACGTAAATAACATAAGTAACATGGCACGTATTGGGCTAATAATTTCTGGACCAGATTAATAAATCTGTGCCTCTTGCACAAACGGCCATTCAGGCAGTGTACCCAGCATTGGGAGCACAGTCTTACCACAAAAGGGACTCTAAGGCCTATTTTGTTATGTAGAATGTGTGTTCTCACTTGCAGCATGAACACGTTCCTTGTTTGCATTGGGTTGCAGCTCCTTGCAAATGATAGAATCTTCTTTGACAATGGACATGCTCAAAATGCTGGCGCAGGGATAAAAAAGATACATCGTAGAACATGCACGCCGTCTGCTAATTGGGATGTAATATAAGCATTACAAGCTCTCCATGCTGCCTTTGGGCAGTGGGCATGGAGGGTATTCATGGTTTCCTCTTTCGGGGTTCATAGCCAGGGAATGTCTACCTCGTCCCATTCAGTAGTACAGGTTCCATTCAAATTAGATGCCATGGTGCAACTTTGCAAGCATTCTCACTGCACCAGAAACCACACTGACAATTTCTGCTCTTAGGCACCCTGGCCTTGGGGCCGCATCTATCACTGTGGGAAGGGGGCTGGGGGGAAATCCTGTATGACTGTCACCTGATCCTTCCCCTGTGCATCTGAGGGCATCCGCAAAATTGATCTCATATTTGTCTTTTAAAGTGCACAAGACCAGAGTGCGCACATTTGCTCTATTGGGTCATCCACCTCATTGGCTAATATAACTTCCTGAGTGTAAACCTCTACATGACCTGTTAGAACTGAACACCACCATATTTCCCCACCCAATCCAGACGAATGAACGGTAAATTAATTTGGGAATTAATGCTTGAAAGTCTTGCAAGATCTTCTCACTATGAGATGCGAAGAAAATACTTTACTAGAATACGATTTAAACATCAGATTTTTGGATCAAGGTTGCCCAATTCATGTCTTACAATATGGCTCAACACTTGCTGAACAGTCTTTACACTTGAAGCCTAAAAAGATGTGAGTGAGTGCAGGCACTTATAGCCAAGATCAAGTAGCAAGTGGAGAACCTAAGGGTCAATACAAGGATAAGCCAGTTCAAAGGAAGCACATAATGAAATGCAAGAGTTCATTGTAAAAGTTTGTCACTGATACAAAATTGTCAGAAGCAGTTAAGAAAATGACAATAACAATATCAAGAGTCTGGAAATAGGCTAGGGAGAATCACTGACAATGAAATTACATACACATGGAATGACAATCTAACAGGACAATGTACCATGCAGATTGCTGCATTGTAAAGAGTTTTAACTTGTAGACAGGCAGATAGAGATTTAGCTCTAACAGCAAACAAGAAAATAGATATAAAAATCTAATATGATTCAGAAACTAATACAACTAATGTATTGCAAATGATATTGGTGAATGAATGAATCTACATAGCTCCGCCCAGTGAAATACATAGCCTAAAGTCGCCTTCTGGTATTATTGAATTTCCACTAGATTCAAGATTCAAGTTTTGAATAGTTTGCTGAAGGCAGTGTGACTTGCGTCAGTGCAGGTCATTATCTGGAGTGTTTTCCATAACTGGGGTCCATAGACTGCTAATCATTAATCTATTTTTGCGCTTCTTCATGACCATAGGATTTGAAGTAGGTATGTTTTGGATGAGAACAGGACAAGGCTGTGGTGCAGGGTTGTATTTTGATACATTCCTATGGATACATTTATGGGTGGGAGAGGATGCCTAGATGGGAAGTTGAAGTCTCTGGGATTTTTTTTTACCTTGAAACCAACCTTGTTGGAAGTTGATGGGGAGTTCAATTGCTATTAGATGGTCCTCAGGTGGAGTGCAGATGGGTGAAAGGCAGTGCTCGAGGAGTTGGGGGGATAAAACGGAGGATGCTTGATTGCATGTGAAAGTGGTGTTGGGATGTGCACATTTTATGTGTGTATAAAGGGTGCACAACATTAATATTGTGTTGAAAATATTGAATGACACAAAGATTGCCCAAAAACATCATGATGACAAAAATGTCATAGTACAGAATGTTGTAGGTAAGAAGCTTGTGTTTTTAAGTTTTTAATATTGTTTATTTAAACACTGTTGTATATATTATCACATTTGTTTTATTTTGTAATGTTTTATGATTTGATGTTTTTTATGGGTTTATATGCTAATTTTAGATGCTGGTGACTTTTTAGTAGTTGTTTTATAGTTTTGGCAGTATTTGTAAATGATTGTTTATGATTTTATTTTATTTTTGTAATTTTTGGCAGGTCGTTGGGTTTGCAGGGGAGTAGCGTGGCAATATATTTAAATAAATATATTTTGTTTTACTTTTTTACAATTTATAAAATGTAATTGGATAATTAGATCAATAATTATATACATTATTTTATTGGTATATTATTTAATTTATATTATGTAAACTTGTTATTCACTTTATTTTTCAGTTACTTTGTTAGATTATTAGTTATGTATATTTTCTAATTTAATGATTTCCTTTGTCATTTATTCTTTTCATTTCAATTTGATAATTATGTTATTGATTATGTAAACCCTTCAATTCATCAAATGACATTTTTTCCTTTATATTTCTGTTTTATGTTTTGTTTAAGGTTTACTATTTTTTGGATTCGTTTTTTGTTGTGAAATATTAAATTTTTTTCACTTTTTTTGTAGGTTGTTGTGATTGTAGAGGAAAGGGTGGGAAGAGTTCTAGCAGTAGTTTTTGTTTAATCTGTAAATAATATTTAATTTGCTAATTTTCTTTAACAAGTATTTTTGAGATTATTTATTTCAGTGATGTTGTAGGGGATCTATGGTTATTCATAGAAATAGTTTTTTAACACTTTTAAGAATATTTTATTTTTATATTAATTGGTAATTTTGTGATGCGTAAAAAATACTTTATAATAATGAATATATATTTTTTCCAACACTTTCTCTATTGTTGCTAAGGTTGGAGAAGGAATAACAAAGCTGACCCACCCAAAGTCCAAACCTTTCTCTACTGCTGCTTAGGCTGGAGTGGAAATTGTACACAGACTCTTCCAAAATACAGTACTGTGGCTTCTGCTGCTTAGGTTGGAGGTGAATAGTGAATCTGGTCCCTCCAGGGTCCATCAATTTCCCTACTGTTGCATAGGTTGGAGTAGAAATAGTAAATCTGCCCCTTACATAGTCCTTCGCTTTCCCTACAGCTGCTTAGGTTGGAGTAGGAACAGTGACTTTCAGCCCTTCAAAGTCTAATAGTTTCACCATTGTTCATCAGGTTGGAGTGTGAATAGTCAATCTAACCATCCAAAGTCAAACATTTTCCCTATTGTTGCTTTGTTTGGAGTGGAAAGAGTAAATCTGGCCCCTTCAAAGTTGAGCTCTTTCCCTACTGTTGTTTAGGCTGAAGTGGGAATAGAAAATCTCACCCCCCAAAGTCCAACTCATTCCATACTTTTAAGTTGAAGTGGGTCTAGTAAGCTGACCCTTCCAAAGTCCAATGCTTTCACTACTGTTGCTTAATTTGGAGTCAGACTGGTAAATCTGAATCCTCTAAAGGCCAACATTGTCCTTACTGTTGCATAGGTTTTAGTGGAAATAGTAAATCTGGCCTTTCCAAAAGTTATTTGGTGGTACCTTCTAAATGCATGAATATGCACATTGCCTGCATCGCCATGAAGGATTTCTAAAGGCTCTCCCATCAACTCTGATCTGCAATTGTTGAATTGCTGGATGAATGGCCATTCAACAGACTCCTGCATGTTAGTGCCTCAAGGACTTTAAGGGGCTCATCATGATGTTGGACGGAAACTAAACCACCCGACTTCTAGTTGGATTCGGTTCCGACCGACTCACGGTCGGCGGTTCCGCCCGACCGATTATGATGCTTCCGAACACCGTTTGGAAGGCCTTCCATTGACTTCAATGGGAGCCTCTGTTCCGACCGACAACACAGGCTCCTATGGGGAAAATGGGTGTCTGCAGAAAACCTTGCCCCCTGTCGCGGGCACCTCATGGTGCCTGCCACACTGTGCATGGTTTTACAGGGGGTTCCTTGGGTACCCCCTCAACCCCAAATTGAGGACTCAGGATGAAGGTGGGCCTGCCTGGGGCCCCTAAAGTCAGTTTCTGACAGCCTTTTCATGTCAGACAAACTGAGTCGGAAAGGCTGTTGGAATCCGACATTGTAATCGGTCGGTCGGAAATGCTTGCCGTTGAGCTGTACGAATCGGCTCTGACCACTTGGATTCTCCTAATGCCGGGCGGAACCGATTCAGCATTCTCCTTCCGACTGAGAGCATCGCAGTTGGTCGGTCGGAGTTGTTTCCGACTAAGGGCCGATTCGAATCGGGCCGGAAATCTCTCCCGACCGAGCCGGACCCGGAGAGATTTCCGACCGAATCGGACTCTGGCAGTCCGACCGAATGAGTACGATGCGCACGCATGCCATCGGACTCGATTCGGTCGGACTCCCATTGAAGTCAATGGGAGCCAGTCGTACGACGCGTACCACGGGCTCCCATTGACTCAATGGGCACGACGCGAACAAGGGCGCCCCCTACAGCATGTTCGCGTTGGTGCGGGTCGCGCCATACATGCACGTGTAAGGGGGACCCATGGGTCCCCCCTGTGTGCGACTCGCGTGCCTATGCTTCCAGGGGGTCCGACACGGACCCCCAAAGTGCGGCTCCGACAGCTCCTTGGAGCCGGACTGCGCGAGTCAGTCGGTGCGGTCGCGATGCGCATCGTACTTACCCGGCCGGGGAACGTCTCCATTGCGCGGTGCGAGTCATCCCCGTGCGGAGTCGGTCGGAGCGGTCGGGTCCTGCGAACTGACTCGGTCGGAGATTTCGCGAGCGCACGCATCGTACTCGCTCGCCCGGACGCACGTACGATTCGGTCGGGAAATAGGGCTCCGAATCGGATCCGGTAAAGCCGAATCCGATTCGGAGCCCTACCGGCCGAGATCGGAATCGGCCCCTAAGTCGGGCGGATGGGTTCTGACACGGTCTAGGGGAATCCGACTGTCAGTCGGAGGCTTTCCAACCGACATCGTAATGAGGCCCCTAAGTACGGCTGAAGCGTAATAATTGACACAGTAATGCAGTTCAGGGCGTGAGCGGAAGTAAATATCAAGTGGAATGACATGGACAGAGGGCTGTCTGTATTGGCCTGATGCAGGACAGGAAAACGGGATTACAAGCACCATGGTGCTGTGCACCCATGAAAGGTGAAATGTTTGTATGGGTCATATGAAAAACTGGAATGGTGATGATCAACAGACGTGTGATGTTACCATTTGGATTCACATTTTTATACCAGGCAAGAATGGCTGCAATAGACATTGCATTACCAGCAGGACAGCAGCAGTTCTCTTTCGATCACTATAATCAACTGTCCAATGGGAGTGCATGAATCTATGTTTAAAGTCACGTCCGCTGTGTTGTTTTGTTTGTAGCAAGTATTGGAGAAGGATGAAACACGTCTACTAGTGATTAAATAAATAATAATTGACCCAGCGAGTGTTCCGTGGCCGTCCTTGGGGATTTATTGTACATTCCGTGTGGTTCCACCCCCACGAAATGGATGCACCCGTCCTGTGTGGGGCAAGTTACTTGGTGGAACAATCTAAACTTGTGACTATGCACATTGCCTGCACCACTGTGAAGGGTTTCTAAAGTTGCTACCATTGAATCTGATCAGCAATTATTGAATTTCTGAATGAACAGCCATTCGACCGACTCCTGCAGGTTAGTGCCTTATGGAGTTCAAGTACGGCTGAGACGAGGGGCATTTATTGACTTTTGAATAATTTACACAGTAACGCAGTTCAGGGTGTGAGCGACAGTGGATATAAAGTAGAATGTCATGAACAGAGGGTTGTGTCTATTGGCCTGATGTGGGACAATTGGATTACAAGCACAATGGCACTGTGCACCCATGAAAGCTGAAATGTTTGTATGGGTCATATGAGACTGGAATGGTGACGAGTGGCACAATGTGTGGTGTTACCATTTGGTTTCACATTGTTTATACCAGGCAAGAATGGCTGCCATTGACATTGCATTACCAGCGAGACGGCAGCAGTCCTCTTTTGCTCACTATAATCAACTGTCAAATGGGAGTGGAATAATCTATGTTTAATGTAACATCCGCTGTGTTATTTTGTTTCTAGCAAGTATTGAAGAAGGCAAATGCCCAAACATGTCTACTTGTGATTAAATAAATCATAATTGACCCTGCGAGTGCTCCGTTGCCATCCTTGGGGATTTATTGTACATACAGTGTGGGTCCACCCCCACAAAACGGATCCACACATCGTGTACATATATATGTATAATTGTTTTTATTTTTGAGGGGACACCGTAAACCATCCATTTAAAAAAAAAAAAAAAAAAAAAATGTTGTTACCCCAAACCCCTCCTTTATTAATTACCCTTACCACCCTATGCTCCTACCCACCCTAAAACCTTAAAATACCCTTACCACCCTACCCCTACGCACCCCTAACCCTCAAAAATACCCTACCTGCCCTATGCCCCTACCTAACTTTAAAGGCTGAAATACCTTTATCTCCCTATACGTCCACCCACCCCTAAAACCTAAAAACACCCTTATAACTCAACACCCTTACCCACCCATAGAACTCCAAAATACTCTTTCACCTCAATACCCTTACTCACCCCGAAACCTTAAAAACACCCTTACAACCCAATACATTTACCCACCCTTAGCCCCAAAAATACTCTTATCACTCTACAACCCTACCCACCTGTAAATCTTCAAATACCTTTACCACCCTATACCCCTAACTCTATCCACCCAATACACTTACCCACCCCTAAGCCCTAAAAACACCCTTACAACCCAATACCCTTACCCACCCTGAACCTCAAAAATATCCTTACAACCCAATACTCTTACCCACCCTAAACCCTAAAAATACCCTTACAATCCCAATACCCTTATCCACCCCTAAACCCGAAAAATACCCTCACCACCCAATACCCTATATATATACCTGAGCATACATATACACACATCTATATATATATATGTATATATATATATACACGCATATTATCTACTGGCGGTCCATAAGGGGAGCTGCATATCAGCATGGTGGGCTAGTTGGACTCCATGGACCCTCAGGATTCAAGGGGACTTAATCCCCCAACTTAAAACGCGCCACGGGGCGCGTTTGCACAGTGGTGAAGGGAGGGGGCGGGGCTTGAGGTGACATGTGTGCAAACAGGCCCCGTGGCGTGTTTGAAGTTGGGGGATTAAGTCCCCTTCAATCCTGAGGGTCCCTGGAGTCCAACTAGCCCACCAGGTACCTACAGTAAGCACAACAGAGCTGCGTTGCAGAGAGGTGCAAAAAGGGGCATGGCCTCTGAACACCTCTCTGCAATGCAGCTCTCTGGCGCATACTGGAGGTATCTGGTGGGCTAGTTGGCCCCTAGGGACCCTCGGGATTGAGGAGGAATTAATTCTCCAACTTAAAGCAGCGCCACAGGGCGTGTTTGCAGACATGTCACCTCAGGCCCCACCCCTTCCTTCACCATTGTGCAAATTTTTCTCTAAAATCAGCCGAACTACGAATTCTGATTTACTCACCTGCTATCAGGAGAGACCTCAGTGCTGCACCTTTGAGCCCAGTACTGATCCTGAAAAGTAATTTTAACCGTACTTACCAGTAACTTGAATTTACTTCCATAGGATATCATTGCCTGCTTTTTGCTGAAAACGTTTGTGTCGATTTTTGAAACATACAAATATTCCTCTAAAATCAGCAGAACTACGAATTCCGATTTACTCACCTGTTATCAGGAGAGACCTCAGTGCTGCATCTTTGAGCCCAGTACTGATCCTGAAAAGTAATTCTAACCGTACTTACCAGTAACTTGAATTTCCTTCCATAGGCTAACATTGACTGGTTTCACTTGGAAATTCTTCTAAGTGTGGAGTTTTGAAAGTTTATAATATTCCTCTAAAATCTGCCGAACTACGAATTCCGATTTACTCACCTGTTATCAGGAGAGACCTCAGTGCTGCATCTTTTAGCCCAGCACTGACCCTGAAAAGTAATTCTAACCGTACTTACCAGTAACTTGTATTTCCTTCCATAGGAATCCATTGTCTGGTTTTCAGCAGAAAAGTTTCAGTGTCGATTTTCACAAACTACAAATATTCCTTAAAAATCGCCTGTATGACTTAAACGCATTCTTTCAACTGTTTACAGGAGATGCACCAGTGCTGGATCCAGGATCCACCACTGAGTAAGAAAAAGTAACGATAACACTACTTACCTGCTAAGTGAATTTCCTCCCATAGGATAACATTGGTGATTCTATGTGAAAAAGTTTCTAAGTGTCAACTTTTAAAATACAATAATATTCCTTAAAAATCACTACTGTAACCAAAACGCTTTTACTCAACTGTTTACAGGAGATGTCCCAGGACTGAATCTAGGATCCAGTCCTGTGGTTAGAAAAGTAATCCATAAAGTAACTAATTGCATTTAACTAGAAATTCACATTGAGCTCAATGTTGCATTGTGTTTGAAATTGTGTTGCCCATTGCAACAACTGTAACTACTGTACTTAAAAGTCTATTGCCTATTTGCAAAGTATTTAAACTAAAGTAATTAATTCTGAGAAAGTATATTTTGTAATGTAATGTATAATGTAATTACAATGTAATTTAAAAATAAAATATCTCAAAATAAATAGTTTAAAAAAATGTAGTAAATCAGTATCAAAAAAATAAATATAACAATTAATACATTTAAAAATTGTCATTTACAAAACCTTTGAAATTCACTGAAAAAAACCATAGGTTTCAGACATGTTATAGTTAGAAATTAGCATTTAAAAAACCTTACAAATTCACTGAAAAAACCATAGCTTTAGGGACAGTTATAGTTAGTTGGACATTGCACTCGTACAAAACCCGTGAAATTCCCCCGTTATAGTTAGTTCAGCTAACTATAACTTGCGCCCCCGCAATGCACTGCTGATGACGTCACATATTACATCACTCATGACATGGTCAGTGACATCACTGATGACATCACTGATGACATCTCAAATGACATCACTGATGACATCATCCAGTGACTGTGTGTTTCTGTAAAGTTTAAATATGTTTAATATATATAGGGAAAGGCGTATTGAAGAATGAGTGGGTGTATAAGTGTCTGAATGGATGATTTACTAGGTGCGTGACTAACTCTATAAGTGAGTGATTAAACGTATCTTACTGAATGCATGGGTTAGTGACTAAACTGTGTGAATGTCTGTATCCGTCTGTCTGTTGCTGTGTAAGCGGCTGCATGGGTTTGTGAATAGCTACATGAGTGTCTATATGAGTTATTGATTGGTTGTCTGAGTATCTGTATGGGTGCCCGATTGTTTGTGTGGGTGGGGTGTGTGTGACTCTGTGCATAGATGTGTGAGTGGGTGATTCACTGGGTGCATGGTTTCAAGAGTGCATCTGTGATGGACTGTATGGGTGGGTGAGTGTGTGTATGGGTGTGTTAGTGAGTGAATGTATATCTCAGTGGTACATGTGTGAGTAACTACATATGTGAAAGGCAGTATATATGTGTGTTGGAGTATATAAATGGCTATAAGTGAGAGTGTGTGATTGTGAGAGTGGCTGTATGGATGAGTGTATACTTGTATCAGTGATCGTATAAGAGCGTAAGAATGTGCTAGTATTTGTATGAGTAAGTGAGCTGGTGTGTGTATAACTGTATAGGTGAGTAAATGGCAGTGTGATTAATTATTTGTATGACTGACTAGGTGTGTGAGTACCTCTATGGATGAGTGGCGGTGTGTGAGTGTCTATGTAGGTGTATGAGTGCATATGATAGTCCTGTACTGAGTGACCGTAAGTATGAGTGACTGTACGGGTGAGTGAGTGGATGTGTGTGTAGACCTAACAATCAGTGAGTGGGTATGTAGTTATTGGTGTTGGAGTGTCTATGGTTTTGCGAATGGCAGTCTGTAATTTAGCGTGGGTGTATCAAAGGTTATATTAGGGTGTGAGGAGGTGCATCAGATTATCACGTGGATGATGTCATGTCATCAGTGATGTCATCAGTGATGTCATTTGAGATGTCATCAGTGATGTCATCAGTGATGTCACTGACCATGTCATGAGTGATGTAATATGTGTCGTCATCAGCAGTGCATTGCGGGGGCGCGAGTTATAGTTAGCTGAACTAACTATAACGGGGGAATTTCACGGGTTTTGTACGAGTGCAATGTCCAACTAACTATAACTGTCCCTAAAACCTATGGTTTTTTCAGTGAATTTGTAAGGTTTTTTAAATGCTAATTTCTAACTATAACGTGCCTGAAACCTATGGTTTTTTCAGTGAATATATATATATACATACACATACACACACATATACTTACCTTAACTAGACTTAAGCTACCGTGTGTGGTGAAGTTGTACATAGGCAAGAGGTGTGGTGCAGTGGCCAGGGCGGCTGACTTTGGAACACGGGGGCTCACGGTTCAATCACCGGCGGCAGGTTAGCCCAGCACCTTGTGACTCTGGGCAATAGCTCGCTTAATCTTCCCGACGGCCCCCAGCGCTGGGACACCTCCCCGGAGGTAGCTATGTGCTTTACAAATGCTGGTATTTCATTTAATTTCATTTAATTGTAAAAGCACAAAAAAATGCATGTGTGGTAAATGGGTGCATGGTAAAAGCTGCATGGTAAAGCCACCGTGTGGTTAAAACTGTGTTGCAAAGGATAGTTCCCATCTACAAGGCAATTTCAACAAACAAGGAATGGGGGAGTTTTAAGCTTGAATTGATTTCAAGTAGATATGGTGTAGGGTCTTGTGAAGAATGGTCCTGATTAAAACACAAAGGTCAAGGAATTTTGGCAGGGAAATATTGACTTCAGTTGCAGCTTTGAGAACATCACACTGCATAGTAAATAAAGCCATTTTGGAGCTTCCATTGTTGGAGTTTGCACTGTAGCATGTTGAGATAGAGTGGTGCGCATTTGTTCGTCAAAACCTTTTATCAAGGTATGCTCAAGAATCTTTCACTAGATGGAAAAGATTTTGGGGCTAATGGGTTAATTGCTTTCTTGAGCACAGACAACACAAGAGGATATTTGATGGAGAGAACTCTGTATGTTTTTCAAGGAATTGATGTGTGAATTGTGTCAAAGGTAGGGCTAAGATGCGAGCACACTCCTCAGGATTTCAGCATGTAAATTGTTCAGGAGATTTCTGATTACGTACTTAATGGTGATTATGGGCATCAGCCTGAGAGAAAGTAGGTACTGATGGTTCGTATGTTCTTCAGTTTTAATTTTGAGGGTATTTTTTGGCAGAGGCTTTGCTATTCTTTTGAATGTCATGAGGTATGTGGAGAGTTTGACAAAGAAGGTTGATCATTTAGTGCAAAATTAATTTGATACTCCACCACCCACTGTCTTCATACATTGCCACACTGACTGCACTCCCTGAGTTTATTCACTGGAGGGCAAACTTCTTCTAGAAGACTTGGGGGACCATAAAATTGCAAACATTTATCAAACACTTATTGCTTATCAACCAGACCCATTTGGCACCCTTTGCAAGGCATGGAAGGTGGATGTTGGGGAGCTGGATAATGATGAATGGACGGTGGTCTTGGGCACTCCTGGGGGGGCAGCCATCACGGCCATGCTCTGACTGATCCAATTTAAATATCTGTATGGAGTGTATTCTACAGGCCATTGGCTGTGGTGCATGGGGGTGATTGCCTCCCCGGCCTGTCCCCGGTGTGGCTCAGAAGGAGGTACATTTCCCCACACAGTGTGGAGCTGCCCTGCATTGGATAGATTCTAGAGGAGAGTGTTGATATGCCTGAGTGAGGTTTTATCATGGCATATCCTGAGAGACCGGAAGATACCTCTCCTACACCTCACAGATGACCTGGGTGGGAATAGATACAAGTTGTCCCTTCTGTACTTGGGGTTGACCCTCGCTAAACCTGACATAGACAAAAAAGTCTAATTTTGGAAGCTTTTTATAGCGACTGGGATGGAACATATGCAGAAATCATTGCACAGAGATAAGGTAAGCACAGCCATAAGTGAACTCAAACATTATAGTAAAGAAATTAAATTGAAGATGACACTGTTAGTGCAGACAAGCGGATGGGTATGAAGAGCAGATGTGGAAAGTCTAGAAAGAAAGCAAACAGCAAAGATGAAAAAAAGCTCTGGAGGAGGTAGACAATGAAATGAAAGAACAAGAAGTAAATAATAAATGTAGTGATGTTGAGATAAATCTGAGAAAGAAAAGTGTTTTAGCTGCAGGAAATGTGAGGCAAGGGGGAATTTAAAAAGAGATGTTATTTATTTGATAACTGCAAGTTTAAGCAGTAGTGTAGAGCTATGAGGTAAAAGAGAAGAATGACTCAATTGTAAGCCCTAAGTTATGTACTGGCGGCCCCAATTTGCAAAGCCATTTTGGTCGTCAACATTGGTTTACAGCTGAAAAAGGCAGGATTTCGTCTGCCAGATCTTCACAAAAGCGACATAGCAGCCATAAATTCATTTACTGGTTTGCAATTGTTCCCCACAACAGTTTACAATTTTGAAGGAGTAACTCTCATGCAAGCAATGGGTAGTGGGATTTATAATGCATGGTTTAGCCTTGCCACAAACATTGTATGAGCATTGAAAAACTCCTCTCCTTTTCCTACCCATTAAATGGCTGGAGATTTACACTTGTCAACAGCTGGAGTGCATTTTTTCAGGGTGGGAAGCAGAACAGAACACCTGCATTTCTGGGAGGTGCAGGGCAATGGTTTTCTCTACAAGGCAACATGTTTTACTTCTACAGAAACAAATACAAAATGAAAATATTGTGCAATTTAACATGGTGTCTCACTTCCCACCAATTGCCTAGTTGTATCAGACATACAATTTCGTATTGATGGAATAACAACATGTAAAAACATGACATGACTTTCCAAGTAGTATGTCTGGAGCTCTGCCACAGAGGTAGCTTCAGACATACTAATGGGAATATTTAGTGAATCCCTTAATGTCACAGATCTGCATTTGTTCACAGAAGTATGTGTACAGGTGTAGATTTAACCGTTTTTTGTGAATCTGACCTAAGATATCTGAGGGGAAGTGTAAGAATTAAGGGCAGGAAATTAAGGGAATTTCAGTTTTAGAAAAGTTCAGATGTAGAGTGTTATGGCCAGATTTAGATCTGGCAAACAGTGTAGTCCATCGTAGACGCAAACTAGTACTTTGTCCTCGGAACTATTGGTCCACCTACGTCATTTAGAGTTGCACTGGCCATAAGTATTTTGCCAATGGAAACTCTGTTGGCTCTGTTGATGGAATACTTTCTCCGATGGAGTAAGAGCCATTAGAGGAAGGACTTTACACTGTTCGCCCTATTTAGGGTGTTCATTGTAAAGTCTTTTTTTCCTGTTTGTCACCACCAGGAAAAACCTGGCAGCAAAGGTAGAGATAAAAAACAATAATGACCTCCACACCCAGGGAGATTACTCACATGGTGCGGGGCTCATTCGTTTTTTTTTGTTTGTTTTTTTAAATAAACTCATGTATTGGGAGATTGTGTTGGGAAAACAAAAACCTTTGAGAACAGCCAGCCCTCATAGTTGGCAGTACTGTACAACAAAATGTTCCCACTTTGACAAGAAGCACCATGATGGCCATTCCTGTGAATGTAGAGAGTTGTTCGCAGGGCCAGTAGACAGTCTAAATTTGGCAGGCGGAGATCCTCTGCCATCCCAATGGAGTAAGCGTCTTCTGCCGAACTCAATTCAGTCTTAAGTCATCACTCAAGTTAGCACAGCAGTGAGACACAATTGGATGAAGAGTCCCAAAAAAATTAAAATATATGTAAGAATTGGTGGGTCATCTGTCTAGAGATGACAAGACAGCTTGAAGGAAGAGGTCATTAATGCAAGTGGGGTACTATAAATGTTATGTTATGTTACAAAGATTTATATAGCGTGCGTATACCCGTGGGGGTCTTGGCGCTTGCTGAGCCTGAACATGCTGAGATGGAATCTGTTAGTTGTTGAACAACCACATTTTAAACTCCTTCCTGAAAGCAAGCAGGGGTGATATGGCTCTCAGATATGGAGGGAGGGTGTTCCAGAGCCTAGCCATGCAGTTGACAAAGCTCCTTCCTCCCCAGTTCACTTTCCTGAATTTGGTAGTGGCAATCATTCTGGCAGTAGCCGAACAGAGATGTCTGTTGGGAGCGTACCACTTAAAATGTTCCCATAAAAATCCAGGTCCTGCCTGGTGTAGGGTTTTATGAGCCAGGCAGAGTGCCTTAAACTTGATTAGCTTCTGGACCGGGAACCAATGCAGTTTTCGAATACCTGAAGAAATCGAGTGAAATTTAGGAATATTCAGAATCATTCTAGCTGCAGCATTTTGGACTGATTGAAGCTTTCTAATCAGTTTTTCCTGTAGGTTCATGTACATTCCATTGCAGTAGTCCAATTTTGAGAGGACTAATGCTGTGACCACTGTTTTGCTGGTATTGCTGGGAATAAAATGGAGGATTTTTCTTATCATTCTATTGGTGTGTGAAGAAGACGAAACTACCTTGGATACTTGAGCTCCAAATTTGAGCTTGTCATCAATAATAAGGCCCAAGTTTTGGGCTTTTGTCACGGGTACAGGTGGTGGACCTGGGCTATCCGGCCACCATGCTGGGGACCATGCAGGGAAAAAGTTGCCGAACAGCATTACCTCGGTTTTACCTGAATTGAGTTTTAAGCAATGCTTGCTCATCCATAAGCTGATGGCAACCATGCAATCATGGAGTCTTGATGGACCTGAAGGGTCTTTATCGACTGCTGAAACTACCAGCTGAGTGTCATCAGCATAGGAGGTAGGATTTAGGTTGAAGCTTCTGATCAAAGATGCTAGTTCCGAAACATATATATTAAACAGGGTTGGGCTCAGTGAAGAGCCCTGAGGATCCCCGCAAGACAGTGTGAAAGGTAGGGAGTTATATTGGCCCAATGTTAGAATTTGAGCCCTTTCTGAAAGAAAGGATGAAAGTACTGAAAAGGCCTTATCTGTAAGTCCTATGGCATTTAAGCGGTGGACAAGAAGCGTATGCTCCACTGTGTCGAATGCCGCAGATAGGTCCAACAAAATGAGGGCTGCTGATCCCCCATTGTCAAGTATGATTGTTATCTCTTCTGTGGTTTTTATTAAGGCAATTTCAGTGCTGTGGTCTGCTCTAAACCCGAAGTGACTGGGGTCTAACTGATGGTTGTGGAGAATGAATTTTGATTATTCTGCATTAATAATCTTTTCAGCGACTTTTGCTGTAAGAGGAAGCCTAGAGATGGGACGATAGTTTGTGGGGTCGCTAATGTCAAGAGTAAATAGAACAAATTAATTGAAAAATGCACCTATTTAAAGCTATATCAAACAAGAGATAGAAGAGAATTAGAGTCAAGAAAAGTGGCAACATTAGAATGGACAATCGTTTCTAAAACGTTTTAAAGAAAATTCAGAGCATGAAATTTAGAAGTTAAAGATGGATATAAACAACATTTTCAAAGGAACTGGATAATTGTATTGTGTCTGAAAAAAATGAAAAAGATATATATAGAGAACAAGTTAAAAAGAATACTAAACTGGGGAAGAAGAAATGGGTAATTGAAACAACTGAGTGAGGTTGAAAGAAAATCAGAAGGTGAATTTGCAACATTAGTATGATGAAAAAAACAAAGAAGTTCATACTCTGTGATAGAAACAATGGAAGAAAAATGACAACTGCATGTTTCAAATAATGTTGAAGAGGGCAAAAGACAAAAGGAGGAATGTAGAGTGTGAAGATCAAAAGTTAGGCCATTGGTGAAATCCGAAGGTGAGATTGCTAAACATTTCAATTTTGACCATGGAAAAATAATTAATGAGAATCAGAAATGTAGATTTAGTACATGGTGAGCTGCAATGGAACAATATGTGCATGATTTCATGAGCCACAGGTTGTAGTTGATGGTGCCCATGAATGGTATGTCGTTGATTCCTTCTGTCAAGACTTTCTCTCAGATGTCTAACTGACCAGCATGGAATGTTCGGGGGTAAAGATTCTACTGCTTGGCAATAATAAGAGGAGGAACAAAGGGGGGTAGGGAAATACCAAGAGGATAAGGGGGAAGAAATGAAAAATCGTATATAATTACAACATGGTAGCTTGATGTTTTGTGTGAATTGGTGACACAATAACACAAATTGTTGGCCCTTTTTGATACTGCTGACGTCAAACGCCATACGCCGAGTTGCAGAGCAGAGCCAGGGATCCAGGAAGGAGAGGAGAGGAATCGAAAGCGAGGCCCATGCTGACGGCCGCTGAAGCACTGGAGGGGACGCTTGAGGCAACCTGAGGAGGTCGAGACATCAGCAGCGGTACTGCTAGTGGCATTGGTGGCATAGCATTGCTGGAGGTAAGGAGTAGCCTGCTTCATTCCGGTTTTGCTCCCTACACTGCTACTTCAGCCCAATCAGCCCACCCGCCAGCCTACCACCAGCCCGTCCGCTCGGCGTCACGTGCACCACGCCATGCCACGCTGCGGCCCAGGCATTCACATGTGTTGTATTCCATTTAGGTACCCTATATAGGCCCAGGTAACATCGCAACCTTTCACCTATATCCTTCCCTACATTACATACATAACGGTTCTTAGGCACTGACCTTTTACCTAGATATGACACTGCATTCAGAACGCCGGTTTTTTCCTGGTTCGATTCTCATACATTATGCATGAGGCTTCTTGGAAGCACAGCAGGTCTAACAGTAGGATTACCATCTCCTGTATAGTATCTCTTTATAAAGTTCATGCCCGACGTCATCCTTTAGGCCGACACAGTAACACAGTAAGGTAGGACCCCTGGGGAGACCTATGGGTATAGATACATCATGTCTTGCTTAGAAAGACAGAGGAGACCGTGACTTCCCGGCTGACACACTGACCAGAGACGCTGAGGTTCCTGCATGCAGATGCTCCAGCTAGCAGTGGTCTAACATCCCTCACGGGGTGTCCAACTCGAGACCAGGATGGGGTCCCGCATTCTCTAACTCTCAGGTAATGGGGTGGACTATAGCCTAGAGGGATTCTTGGCATAACACCTACATAGATGCTAGGTACATTTAGGTACATCTAGTTAGGGAGACATCGTAGGAGTACACACTTTTAGGTTGCACTTTTTATCATGTGTTTTAGGTACGTGTATATATTCATGATTTCTGCAAGATGGTAGAACTATACCATCCCTTTACTTTTGTAATATTGCTAATTATATATCTCTGCTACTGTCTAATGGTTGTTGCAGCTCATCTATGCTACACAAGAATAACAACTGTTCAATAAATACTTATTGAAACGCCCAGCCTGTTTATTCTGTGTATCTCTCTGAGACAAACTAAGTGAGCACGAGTGACTGAGCGAAAGGTAGTATATTGTTTCCACGATCCTGGGGGATCAGGGTTGTCATGTTCTGAGGTTGCCAAGAACTATTCTCTCCCCGATAGGAGGAGATTATAGTGGCACTGTGAGCTAGCTAATATAGACAGGCTAACGTATCCGGTGGGGGGGCTCGGAATCAGTCCGCCACCAAACCCACAGTTTATGTTATCCAAACACGCAGATCCTGTATAGGTAATATAGGAACTACACGACATGGCGCCGCCAACATTGGTTGGGTACTAATTTAACAGTAGAATCTGAGTAGTTCAGTCGTGCTATTCTCAGAGACCCTACTCACAAAACACCAGAGACGTCTGGAGTGGGTGGGCACAAACTCCACCACAGCTGAGTAGGCTAAAAAATCCTATTTATTGACTGTTGGTTAATCAAGCTTGAAGGACACATTGTTCCTAAATTGTGCAAAAACACCTCAACTTAGTTCCCTTGAAAAACTCTTTCTTTACAATATGACTGAAGACAAAAATAACCAAGAATTAGACCCACTGCAACAAAATCTGCCCCTAACAGACGAGGACGATGCAGACGCAACACAAATTGCACCAAACTTTAGGAATACAGTCACCCTAAAACTACTTGCGAATGGTTTATCAGCTAGGGGTTGCATAGTAGTTTTCGTGATTGAGGCACACGAATCAAACAAAACAGAGGTATTTTATTTGTGGGTTACATTCCCAGCAGCAAATGCAAGAACAAAAACATTTCACTCCTACACGGAAGGAGATGCACCAGCGGAATATTATCCGTTCGAGGATATAGAGGTTCCGCTCACATACCAGGAACACCTATACTGGTTTAAAGGCGCCCTACCCCACATAAGAAGAAGAGTAAGACTCGGCCCGCTCGGAAGAGAAGGGGCAACATGGCTGATATTAGCGGCCTACACACCACATCCTGACATTGACACAATGCCACCAGGAGACGTACTCATACAACACAAAGATTTAATTAAAATATACAGAAACTTGATGCAATTCGTCATGAGGACTCTCACAGTCCAACCAGCAATAGTTGCAACTAATGGAACTCAAATTCAGGGTACAGCAACTAAAATTATACCACAAACATTACACGCAGTGATGGGTAAAATGCCCACATAACGTGAACAAATACCATTCTGGGTAGCTCAGAAAATAACGCAGCTATAGGCAGTATTCCCAAATACTACCCCGTCTGAAAAACACAGAATGCTAACAATCTGCTTGCCCATGGGGATAACACCACATTTAGAGGATTGTACCACTTGGGGTACAGTCTTTGCTGCCATATATACCAGAACTCATGGTATCCCATCATTAGCAGTAATACCTGATGTACTGAGACAAATACAAAACGAGTACGGAGCAGAACCTGCCCTAAACTTAGGGATGAAGGGCCAGATGTATCAAAGGGTTTTGCCCATTCTGTGTCTATGGGGAAATGTGTTGATACATATGGCCCGAAGTTACTAGGTAACTATGCCCAGGTATCAGCCATAATACCAGCTAACATTAAGGGGGAAGCAGCTTCATTGGCCATCTGCCAATGCCTGAGGGAGTTCGATCCTTTAGAACAGGAACACGAACTATCAAAAATAATTGAAACTGCGTATGCAGAATTAGGCAGAGACAGTTTGGGTGGGAAAGCTATAAAACCACACCTGATGGGCAGTCCTGAAAAGGACACTTCCAAGCAGACATCTACTTCAACTATGAAAAAGTGGGACAATAAAAAACAACAAAACTATAAAGGAAACAGATCTCAATCCCGAGGTAGATCTCCTCCACAGGAGCCCTCCGAAAAGAGGTACAACCTTAGGAATAGGGAAAATATTAGGAAACCTGACAGGTATCAGGATACTGATACACGTTCCTCTCGTTCCTTTCAGGGTTCATCGAAAAACTCAGAGAGGGAAGGACGGTCAGACAGACAAGAAGAGCATACAAAGTCTAGAGACAAGCAGCACGCTCAAGAGTACACTTCTAAAAAAGAAGAAAAACAAAAGCAAAAGCCACAGTTCAAAAATAAGAAAGTTGCAGGTCTAAAGATCAGACATGCCCAGAATTCTGAGGACTCGACTACTGAATGGGGAATGGGCTCTGACGATGCTAGACAGTGCGGCAGAAGTAACAATAGCTCGCCAGAACCTGAAGGAATTTCTGGTGACAGCAGACTTGAATGATTATATCACGGTAGAAACACCCGATACTAGGGTAAGTGTCCCACATAAAGTATATGAAATAACGCTCCAAATGGAGGGGGAATGTAGAACAGTGAGAGGTCTCTTTTGGGAGAACCTGACGTTTGGCTATGACATTTTATTAGCTGAACAGGATTGGCCACCAGCATTCGTCATGGATTGCCCTAAAGGAGAAACAGTAATTCTTCCGGCCTTCTCAGACCATATTCCCAGGCACTTGCAACACACATATGCGCAGGAGTGGGCGGTAGCCCAGGCTCCGGCATTATACAAAAACCATGTTGGATGGGATGAGGATTCCACCCACCACATAATTCCTATAAAAAATACTCCAACTGCACAGAGGCAGTATCCAATAAAGCAAGAAGCTAAAAAACAGGTCAGGGAGATCTTAGATCAACTTGAATACCAAGGGGTGATCGAAAATTGCACCTCACCATTGAACAATCCTTTGTTTCCTGTCATGAAACCTGACAATTCATGTTGTTTAGTTTTAGATTATAGACATTTAAACACTTGCACTAAGACATTTGCAGTCCAAAATGCACACAGTGCCGCATTAATGAGAACATTGTGCGGAAAAAATATAAAACAACACTTGATATCTCAAATGGATTTTTCTGCCAAAATATAGCGCCTTAAAGCAGGTATCTGACAGCCTTCTCAGCGCTAGGGACCCAGCGTCTATTTTGTCGTCTCCCCTAGGGGTATAAAAACAGCCCGGGGTTGTTTTCGACTAGAGTAACTGAGTTACATCAAAATTTGGACGAAGAGGCATTGTCCTATGTGGATGATATTTATCTAACGAACGATGACCTAGAGGAGCACTTGAACAGAGTGAATACCATAATTTTGGGATTTGCATCTGAGGGCTACAAATTCAACTTTAAAAAATCAAAAATTGCCCACCTCAGTGTCCTGTTTTTAGGATATGAGCTTTCAAGTGAAGGAAAAAGCCTGGCAGCCAATTTTTTAGAAAAATGCGCGCTTCTCCAACCTCCAAAATCATTGAAGAATTTACAATCAATCCTGGGTTTCCTAAATTTTGGTAGAACATACATTTTAGATTGCGCAGAAAGAGGGAAACCTTGCTACGATTTAATAAAACCTGATTTTTCAGTAAAACAATGGACACAGGAACATACAGATACACTTCGTTCCTTACAAGCTGACATGATAGCTTCCAAACACTTACAGACACGCTTAAACGTACGCAACCTGGTGATCCGTATAGTTGCGGGTCAATCTGGGTACACCTATCTGACATATAATGAAGGTGAAACAGTACCAATTGCATACAAATCACATTTGTACACAAATGCTGAGATGCGCTTCGCATCTACAGAGAAAATTCTAACAGCAGTACAGACTGCTGTAGTGAGAGAAAGAGCACTGGCGCAGGGGAAACGAATAATAGTAGTGACTCCAGTTCCAGCCTTAGAGGCTACGACAAAGGTAAGCGTCCCTAATGCTAAAGCCTTACATCTGAGATGGATACAATGGGCTAATTCTCTCACTGCAACAGATGTAGAATACAGATACGACCCAAATTTAAAGACACAGACATTCCTGCAATACGAACAAGAATATCCTCTACCAAACTAAAAAATGCCTCTAGATCAGTATGAATATATAATTTACACTGACGGATCAGCTCAACCGGCCATAGGAAGTAAGCAACAATATAGCGCAGCATGTGCAAATCGTTAAAGGTCGCATGCGGGATGGAAAGTTCCACCCAAGTTGCACAAAAACGCAGTCTCTAGGAGACTGCACGGCACAGCTGGCAGAGTTAAAAGCGCTGATACTGGCACTGGTAAATACGGATCGAGAATTCCCCACACTAATTGTGTGTGATTCCTTTTACTGTGTACAGTCATGTAATGAATATTTGCAGTACTGGGTTCAAAACGGGTTCAAAGATGCAAAAGGTGGCACAATTAAGCATAAAATGCTATGGGAACAGGTAGTGGAGTTGAAAACCGAACTACCGAGGGCTCACGTGATACATACACTGAGTCATCAGCGTGATGGCGTTCACGTTGAAGGGAATTCATTGGCTGATGAAGCCGCAAAGGGGGCTGTACGCACAGATTCCGTAGCTGCAATCACTCGTTCTAAAACGAGAATAGACGGTGAGATTATGGTACCTGTCATTGCTTCACGCAAAACCAGCAAAGCAGAACCAAAAATGTTTCCACTCAAGTACTCCTACAAGTTAGATGCCAATAACATTCCATTTGCTCAGATTCCTGGAGTGGGGGATAGAGTAATTCCAAACATGGATCGTAGGTTAGGGTTAATTCTAGCAGCACACGAAGGGATAGGTTCTGCCCATGCAGGAGTTACGGCGACTGTTTCTTTATTGAAACAACGCTATTGGTGGCCTGGGTTAACAAAGCAGACTAAAGACTATGTCTTGAAATGCGACATCTGTCAGCAGATGAAAGGTTCCACCGTAACACGTCCAGCACAGACACCATTATTAATATCTGACAAACCACTAGTGTGTGTTTACTTGGACCACTGCGGCCCCTTACAAAAAGATGGGGCTTACAGGTATATCATGGTTGGAGTGGATTCCTGCTCGAGATTCCTATGGGTGTGGCCCCAGCGCTCGGCTGACGCTCGAACTGTTATAAGAGATTTGCGAGTCTTTATAGGGACATACGCAATTGGCACATTACATTCTGACCAGGGCCCTGCATTTAGCTCTCGGGCTTACAAAGAGGCCATGCGAGGATTGGGTGTAGCATTGCGGTACTCATCTCCGTACCATCCCGAGGGAAATTCGGCAGTGGAGAGAAAAAACTGAGACTTAAAGCAATCTTTAAAAGCTAAAGCATTAGGCACGGGTGAAAGTTGGGTAAAACATCTGTATGGAGTCCAGCGTGCTCTTAACAATATGCTCAGAAGTTCTCTAGGGGTGTCACTCCATATGAGGTACTATTTGGGACAAGAATGTGGGTACCTGACCTTGATTGTGAAGGCACAGTGGCAGATGAAAAACCTTTTGACATCCATGATTGTTTGGCTGTTTTACAAGATCTAAATGAATCCAGGACGCAACAAAGTAATGTCCATCTGAAGCAGACCACCACTGGGGAAGTCAGATCAGTCACGGCAAGGCCTGTCTGGATCCCAAAAGTCGGGGATCTGGTCAGAGAGAAAATAGTGGACAAAAAAGAATTTGGCCATCATACAGGAAACCTGTACCGGTCCTAGCAGTCGAAGGAAAAAGAACTGTACTTCTACCGCCTCTTGCCGGAAAAAAGGAGAAAAGATTTGTCTCAATTGACCTAATCAAACCACACTATGTGTCCGATACTAAACAGTTGGCAACGTGGACTCCAAAGTAGCAGACGCCCTCCTCTCGCTACAATCCAAGAAGTTCAAACGGAAAGACTCATCACGTTCGAAGAGCCTCCAACACGGAATGAAGGACTAAGCAACAATGCTACAGAACTTGTTCCTCTTGAACCTGAAGTTCAAATTCAAAATCAAACACAACTCGCTATTCGACCAAATACAGATGTCTACGTCAACATGCCTCGACAAGAGCAAACAACGATTTCTACAAATCCTGATGCAATACCAACAATTGATCGAACTGCTTCTGGCTACTTCATAAACCTTGATACCTTTTCTTTGGATCCAAGCGAACCGGAAACGACGCCAGCCAAAAAATCACACAAACAGCAAGTAAAAGACTTTCTGAACTTTCTTAAAAAGACTTACCTGGTGTCACCCTGGGTAGAACTATGGATAATCACCGGGATACTTTTCTTTCTTTTCTGGGTAGGCTTGGTAATAGTTTTTAGTATTACTTTTAAAACCACACCAATCATCTCATCGAGTACAAAGAGACTTGTCATCAGTGAACATTACAGCAGTTCCTATACCTAATGGTATAGTGTGGGACAAGGTTGATTTCGATATAGTTGGTCCAACTGAAATTTTAAGAATTCCTCATTTATTTAAAATATCATTGAGTGATATCATTACCTCCAGTGCATTTTCCGATGATTGGGATTTTGAAACTGTTAATAACATGTTCTCTGATTTGGAAAAATCTGCTGCGTTTTCTAGTAGTGAAACATTGGAAGACACATCAGATTTCGAGAGTATGTATTATTATCAACATTATGGTCATCATTTTCTGCATAAATCTGCTAATCCAAGAGATGTGTTCACATTCCACCAGTGGGAACATTGTCCAACACCGCCGAAAGGCAGTTCAAAAACATTTACACAGAAGTTTCCATATTTTTCGGGGTTTAATATGTCTGACCCAGCCTCATATTATTATAGGGTTGCACCAACATGAGCACAGAAAAATATGTTGACAAACACCAAACAGATTTACTCTGCTTCCTTTATTGCCCAGTTGTCTGAACAAGGTTTCGACTTGTGGAAAGACACCACAGACTTAAAATCAGTCTGGGGTACTAGAGAATGGCAAGTTCAGGGAACAGAAGCTTTGTTTAGAGCATGCCTTATCCCTCAACAAATTATGTTTTTGAATGAGACGGTGCAACAGATGTCTTGCCTTGGACTAGCCAAGAACAAAGACTTGAACACGCCTCGGTTGCCGACTCCATCACATACCGAGGGCAACATAACATCACACGAAGAAATTACAGTAGATGACATCATACAATACAACAGAGCAGACCCCGATTGGAGGAAATGGTTGATTTGGTCCACAGACACTAATAGTTGTCAACGAAGATTCATGGGTAAAACGGAAGGGTTTAGTATCCATAGGCCAGATCCACGTTACGTACAAAGACAACATCCAGGGGTAGTGACATCCTACAGTGTTGGGAAGTTGTGCCTTGATTGGCTAAAAACCTCAAAACTCACACAGGTGAGACAACACTTATCCTTACTGTCACAGGATGTGGATCTTAGGGATTTTCTAATGGGTCCCAGGATGCCACGTCAGAAACGTTTCTATTATGCTGTCTACAATGAAATTTGGAAAATATCACAACAAGAGGCCGCAGAGAGACTACGAGAGATAGACAGTATAAATCTAGAAAAATCTCTAGCAGTGGTAGACAATGGGTTAACTACATTGACCTCCAGGATATATTCCTTAGGCAACATTGTATCTTCTGCGATAGACATACTAGAACAAGATTTGGCCATATTACAACATGGGCAATCACAGTTACGTGCTATTATGTTGTTAAGCTGGACGCTGCAATCTTTGCGTACAGGCTACGTGCCTTGGCGTTTTATCAACAGCACGTCTCTGTTTTCTGAATACAATCTCACAGATAAACAGATAGAAATGGCACAAAGGGGAGCAAAATATACAATGCTGCGTATCGAAAAACTGGATAGATTAGCATTTACAGTGGCAGAATCACCATCCACAGAATGGCTAATCCATGGCCACATAACCCTACCGGTCACTACTTTTCAGTTTCAATATTGCTTTGAACAAAAGCAGGCAGGCAGATATGAAGAAATGGGTAAGGAATACAGTAAGGAATCTTGGGAATTACCATACAGATTTCGATGCCGGAGTGGGGATCAAGAAGTGTTTCTGAGCGGTACAAACTGCGAGAATGCTTTAAGTGGATCACTCACATGCCAGGATATAATGTTGGACGGAGCTTGTAATGGTTCTGTAGCAAACCTGAACTACAAAGATAATAATCCCTCTAGACCTATATTTCTTTCATTAATGGCTTCTCAAAGCTCAAAAATAGGGCATAAGGAACATCATTCTCCACACAAGACAATTGGTCATTTGTATAAATTTTATTTCATTTTTTTCTTTTTTACTTATTTATCTGATATATGTTATAAAAAAATATACATGATTCTTTGCAATTAATATCACCATTTCTTACAAACATGTGACTGTTTTCATAATTCAAATAATACAATACATAAAACGCAATTAATTTCAACATTTATAAGATCATACCTAACTAAAAAATATATATGGTTCAACTCACCCCCACATACAATCACACCTCTCTTTGCTCTACAACCACACCACTAGCACACTATACTCTCATACTCTACATCCCAGAACAACACTGCATGCACAGATGGAAAAATCCGGGTGAAAAAATCAACCCTCAATTGCTGTGCTGATAGCTGGGATGTCTCACTCTAACTGGTCGACGTACGTTTCGATGGAATGATATAATTCATAGACCATCTTCTTCAGGACCTGTTATTTTATGATTTATAACGGGTGGAAGGAGGGGGAACAAATCTGTAACAATAACACGGAGAATATTTAGATATTAATTATTTTCATTTACACAAAAAGCCCCAGGAGATATCTTACATTTCTCCTAATATCTACATATAAAACAAACAACAGTGCCACTAATAAGTATTTTCAAAAAAGGAAATCACCCATTATATAAAGTTTGTAGTATTCCTTATCAACCCAACATATAAAAAAGAATTTAGACATCTTAAAAGAAGAGAAGACAAAATCATGAGCATCTTTATATATTAGTGATTCTATACAAGATGAACATTGATCATGATTATTGTTAGAAATGTAAGAAAAGCAATGAGAAGAATTTTTGTGGGAGACAGAAAGAAACGGAAAGGAAGAATTGTATTAAGTAATACATTCATTCGAATAATCTCCCTTTCTTTAATTGGAAACATACTACTAGCTGTCTGCAATACCACATATTACTAATTACCTATAAAAAATTAAAATTTCTAAAAACACACTGGTGCCATGAACAGGCAATCAATTGTGTCTATGCCTCTGCAGGCCCTAATGTCACAAGATAGAATCTTTCAATTATCTACAGACTTATGTAGAGCAAGAGGACATATCTATCAAATATCTCATGGTGATAGAATTAGTGAATCTCAAACCCTTATATTATCATCTAATGGTTTAAATCATTACCTTTTATTCACGGTATCCCGATATGTATCTGGGGTCCTAATAAAGATTGACACCGCAGTTTAGTTTGTAATCATTCAATATCTCAGCAGAATGCAACAGGCGTGCTCTCCTGAACAGCCTCTATGCTTAAGGAAAAGAATGCAATGATTAGAACACCCTCTCCACATATTTTTCCTTTTTTTATATATAGATTGGCTCTAGAGATAGTGTCCATCTATGCGATATACAACACAGAATTATAGAGTGGCATACCTCCAAATATTCTGGTCCTTGTACCGAGTTATTTCTCTAGCTGTCCTCCAAAAAATTGCCTCCACTGTTTAACTTCTCGTTCTGTGTTGTTTCGCCAAGATAATATGGATGTACACTCATTTGGATATACGCTCATTTATAGCCTCTATATTAGAAAAAAGAGCGCGATGATTAGGGTAGCATAATCCACATATCTTAGCTATTTATTGACACTGAGATAATACGCCCCTATCTGACGAACAACAAGGGGAGCCAAAATGTGAGGCTGCATACCTCTGATTTGTCCTGCTCCAGAAAGAGTTACCTCATTGTTTATGCAGCAACATGATGTTTTTTATGGCTCCCAGATTCTAGCCTCTCTATGTGTATCTTGTCCCTTTAAAAAGGACACAAGGCGTGCTGAAAAATGAAAAAATAAAAATTGATTAAAAACAGAGAGTTGACTACCCCTGGGGCACTATTGTGAATACAATGATCTCCTTTATGTATATCGGTGTCTATTTATTAGTGTCGACCTAGTTGTCTCTATATGGCCCATATTCCACTATTTTGATCTCATAATTGTCTTGCCCAATTGTAATAACTGCTCGGTAATGGGAACAGTGCACGGGGTACTAGAGTTTACGCACAAACTATTCCTAGTGTGGTGCTGACATATTTAAAATTAAATCACAGTCACCATATCGCGGCCCGTAAACGAGCAACCCACATTTAAGGACATTAAAAATTGCGAGTGTGTCTACAAAATTTGCCTCCTGTTTGGCGGACCCTTACGGCGGTTCCTGTTTCTTCGGGCATGCATCGGCGGGATATTAACAACCCGCTTCTGATTTCTATCCCCTATGAGACCATTGATCGGCTCACAAATGAGCCTGGCCGCCAATTACAATAACATGATGTCCGGTTAAGCCGGAACTAATCATAAAAGGCATATGTTAGATTTACTGATACACTGCTCGATGATAAAAACAATGCACGGGATATTCTAGTTTCACACAGACTATTACTAGTGTAGAGCTTACATGTTTAAATTAAACCACAGTCCCATATCGCGGCCCGTTAGCGAGAAACCCTCATTTAAGAACATGAAAATTTGCGAATTTGTCTACGGAATTTACCTCTTGTTTAGCGATCCCTTACGGTGGTTCTTACTTCTTCGGGCATGCATCAGCGGGATATTTCCAACCCGCTTCTGATTTATACCCCATGTAAGGCCATCAGTCTATTCACAGGTGGAACTAACCACCAATTACAGTGACATCATTTCCGGTTAGGCCGGAACTAATCATCGGAAGCAGTTCCGGGTTTGCTAATAGAAACGCCATATTGGAACGGTGTTCATATCTGGCGATAGCTATCATCGATAATGGATTTAGACGAGCCTCATCATGATAAGGGGTACTATGTCTATGTCTATTTAGAAAAAAGCTCCCAGGTATACTAGAGTTTTATATATAAATCCAAATTTTAAATATCATAGTGTTTCTATCTAGTTTTTCTATTTTTAACACGAACAAAACAGGGGAACTAATGCCATACGAGACTAGTATACAGTATGTATTTATGCAAGATACAATGTCTCAAAAGGGGAACAGCGAGCGGCCCTGAGTTGTCTAATTGGATGTCATCGTGCCGGAATCGATAAGTTTGCAAGGCATTTACCGTATAGTAACTTAGACCTCACCTAAAGTTCTAAAGTTGTTAGGTATGTGGCCAGATGTTAATATCTCTAATATAAAGGCTATCAAAGTCAGAGTACCGACATATATAAATATATGTATGTTGGTACTTGAAAATCACAGGAGTTCAATGACATCCATGTGTTTTATCTATTATGAGTGTCATTACAGACCCCTCATATTAATACCTTGGTCTCCTTACTTTCAGTATATGATCTGTATAGTTCATCATACCCAACCATTAGGTTGTCTGCCAGATTATCTCTTCGTTTAAGCCGCCCTTGATTGAGTTAAGGGTATAAATCCAAAAGTTTCCCGACATTTTCGCACATCATCAATGTTTTTACCTGGAATATTTTTAACTTTTTCCAAAATGAGCCATCTGAGCTCATTCTCATTGTGGTTTAGATCGATACAGTGTTGAACCATAGGGGACAAGATTTTCCGAGTTCTAATGGCTGATCTATGTTCACTGTATCGAATTCTAAACTCACGGCTTGTTTCTCCCACATACCCTTGATGACAGGGGCAAAGGATAAGGTAGACCAGATTATGACTTCTACAATTTGTAAAGTCCCTAAGTTTCCCCTTCTTTCCTTGATATTCCCAAAATTGGGTAACAATTGCTGTGTCACAAGCTACACATGTGCCACATCTATGATTTCCCAAAATGGGGGACCTATAATTGTGGTTTGTTTCTCTCGTGAAATCTGTCTTTCCCTTGTGTGCACCAAATTATCCTTGAGATTTTTATTTCTCCGGTAAGCAATGATAGGTTTCTGAATGATTTCATAATCTTCATTAGTATTTAAAATGTGCCAATTTTTGTCCAACACCTTCTTGACTTTGAAATTCAAAGGTGAATGTTGTATGACACAGACCATTCTGTCATTTTTGGGGCGTGAACTGCCTGCTAGGAGAGCCTCACGATTGTAATAACGCGCCCTTTTATAGGCTGTCCTAATCAAACGTCTGGGATATCCCCTCTGCAGTAATCTTAATTTCAATTCTTTTCCATTTATGTCATAGTCTTTGATGTTAGAACAATTTCGTCTAATCCTTAGGAATTCTCCAAAAGGAATAGAGTCTTTTTGACAATTGGGGTGGTAACTATCATGTGATAGAATCGTGTTTTTAGCTGTGGGTTTGCGGAAGAAATTCACATGGATTTCTCCTGCTTCACCAGTAATAACTATGTCCAAAAACTCCACTGACCTTGTACTTTTGTGGCATGTGAATCTCAGGTTGTCATCGCTGGCATTAAGCCATTCAATGAACATAGACAGGGTGCTTTCATCTCCTCGCCAAATAAAAAAAATATCATCTATAAACCTATGCCACCTTAGGACATTCTCATAAAATGGGGCCATTTCGTTAAAAACATGTTTTAATTCATATTCCCCCATATATATGTTAGCCACACTTGGGGCGCAAGAAGCCCCCATGCTAGTCCCCTTAATTTGGTGAAACAATTTACCTTTGAAGTCGAAGTAATTATTCTTTAACACAATTTCTAAGCATTCTAGTATAAATGCATCCGGCCTCTCACCAGGTATTCTTCCTAGTAGGGTAGCTACTGCTTCTATTGCCTGTTGTTGAGGTATATTTGTGTACAATGCTTCGATATCTAGTGTTACTAAAATTTCACGGTCAGGGTCATACTGCACATGTTCTAATTTGCTGATAATGTCCCCTGTATCTCTGATGTATGACTTATACTTAGTAGTAAGCGGGCACAGGAATGTGTCTATATATTTGGACAATGGTTCTGTGGAGGAATTAATGGAGGATATTATTGGCCGCAATGGTGGATCATTGATATTTTTATGCGTTTTCGGCACACCATACATGGCTGGCATAACCGGATTAAGTTTATTTAAGAACTGATATTCTTTTTCACAGATGGTATGTTCTTCATAAGCTTGTTTGGTAATATTACTTATCTGATCCTGTAATTTAGTAATGGACCCTAGTCTAATGGGTCTATAGTGTTCTGGTACTGCCAACATTTGATTCATTTTCTCATCATATTTTTCTGTGTCCATCAGGACTATACCCCCTCCCTTATCACAAGGTTTTATTGTCAGGTCAGGTATGGTTTGGAGCTTCTGTAACGCAGTTTTCTCTAATTTGGACAAATTCGGTCTGCTATTGTAGGTATATTTAGTAATCTTCTGGATCTCATTTAGTACAGATTTCTCAAAGATAGCCATCTCTGGGCCTACCATCTCAAGGGTAGGAGTAAAAATTGATTTGGGTTTGCACCCTGAGAGGTTATCATCTTCACCTACTTCTTCTCTTTGTGCGAAGAATTTTTTCAGTCGAATTTTCCTAAAAAAAGCAAAAATGTCTTGGTTGAGCTTAAATTTGTCGCAATGAGTATTTGGTACAAAGGACAGCCCTTTGCTAAGAATGGCTGACTCCTCATGATTCAAATTATATTTGGACAAATTGAAGATGGGAATGGTATCCAACCTGGACCCACTGTTCAGGTTCTCCAGTATTGTTGATTCCTGGTCCTCATATACATTTGAGGAGGTTGTGGGTCCATCTGTTGGTACCCTCTCCTGTCTGATTTCGGAAAACGGGTTCTGCTCTGACCCCGACCTCTCCCTAAAAAAGGAAGTGGTACCTGATAATACGATTGATAGTCCCTACCTCTACCTCTCTGGGGTCGTTGTCCTTGAAATTGTCCTTCTTGGTTATTGGGGGCATCTCCATCCGAATCGGATGAGTTGGTGTCTGAAAATGTGAGGACTTTTCTTTTGTTGTTATATCCATATGATTGGGCCTCACTCTCATTTTGCCACTCTTGATAGTAATTAGTCCTAAGGTATGGGTACGCTTTTTCTTGCGTGAACCATTTAATATCCTTCTTCAACTTGTCAGTCTTTTTTGATCAGATATTCTTCGAAGTCTTGCAATTCAGCATTGAGGCTGTCTAATTTCAATTTGGCCTCTTCTACTGCCATGCCAATTCTAAGTTTGTCTTCTAATTCTTGGATTTCCAAGTTTAAAGCAGCTACTAATTCTCTAGCTGTTTCTATAATTAGAATCATCCAATCTCTGGAACATCTATTGCTTATATCTGTAGCAAACCTGTCCTGTCATCTGAGGGGTGCCCCAGCTACAGTGATTACTCCAGCATTTAGGCTACTTTCGAATGGGAGTTACTTGATGTTGAACAGTCAAGGCTGCTGTGGAATGCTCCCGGGCATCGCATATCTGGTAACCGTGAGCTCCAGGGTTACTTGTTTTATGTAAGTATTGTTTCCACCGACACATACAGTCAGGGAGGCGCTGTTATGGCCTTCACTGAATGTTTCTTTAATACGGTTTGATACTCTAAGCAGAATGAAAGCCATGCTTCTACAGAAGTCTGTGCCCTTAACCTCCGCTCGAGAGACTTTTGATTTTTAGATCGCAAGGTCTTCGGCAGAGATACAGGCGCTTATTCATACAAACTGCCCTTTCCATTTAGCAGAAATGGTAAATCGTATCTTTAACATGTCTGATACGACAGGCATTGTCCACCTATTTAAGACCATAGGTTCTGGACTTCTGAGCACCTTTCAGACGGTACTTGGAGTTATACCAAACTTCATACACTCCGTATTCAGAAGCATCTTTGGAGGACTTCCGCTGATCCTGTTTCTGATAGCAGGTATCCTGTTTGTTTTCTATTTGCTATGCAATGGACGTCCCAGTCACCAAGGCGATGGAAAGAACACTCCTGGAGCGTAAATACCATGACCGCATGGTACAACTTCTAGGCACGCCTCGCCTAAGAGAACTAAGTGAATCTTGGTTCTTGTCATTTCGACCGGTCAGGATAGACTGCATCTTACCTGTCCTCCGATGCCTGTTTTGCGGAGAAGAATGCGTGTTAGACCTTTGTTTGACACTGCCATCATGTGCGCCACCGGACGTGAATGCTTTACTGGACCCGATAACGGCCTACGTTCTGCAGTGTCCTCAGCGTATTCCAATGTTGATGGCGGCATTCCTTGAGCCACCACGGGTAGTAACTACACCTGTTGGTCTGAACACCGGCTCCTCCTCTGACACCCAGGCTTTGGATGGCGCACAGGCTTCCCCAGCACCGGCTGCGGACAGCGTGGAACATCTGTGCTCAATTGATGTGCTCTGTGAGGTGCTACAGGGGCCGTCTACTGCGGAAGCAAGCAACGAAAATGTTGCGTCCACCAGCCAGGAAACATAAACATTTGGACTCATTTTGGCTCGTCGAGTGCCGGGAAAAATTTGCCCTTTTTCTAAACAAGCTAAAAATTTGGAACTTTGAAACTAAATTGACTTTCCTTTCATTTTTTGGGCATACATGGCTTTTTTAATGCTTGTAGTAGTCAGAACTATAAATCACGGACACTTTTTAGAGCTAGAAACATTTCCTTTTACATCTTTTAGAGTTTTTAGAATTTTTTTTAACATTTTAGCTAAAGAGATGTTTTATAAACTTCGTGCGTACCACTATCTAGTAATGTTAGAAGTACAGTAATAGGTTACATATGTCGTCCATTCGGAAGAGGAGTGGGTGTTAATTTCCATATAGGTACCCTATATAGGCGCAGGTAACATCGCAACCTTTCACCTATATCCTTCCCTACATTACATACATAACGGTTCTTAGGTACTGACCTTTTACCTAGATATGACACTGCATTCAGAACGCAGGTTTTTCCCTGGTTCATTTCTCATACACTATGCATGAGGCTTCTTGGAAGCCAGCAGGACTAACAGTAGGATTGCCATCTCCTGTATAATATCTCTGTATAAAGATCAGGCCCGACGTCATCCTTTAGGCCGACACAGTAACACAGCAAGGTAGGACCCCTGGGGAGACCTATGGGTATATATACATCATGTCTTGCTTAGAAAGACAGAGGAGACTGTGACTTCCAGGCTGACACACTGACCAGAGACGCTGAGGTTCCTGCGTGCAGACGCTCCAGCTAGCAGTGGTCTAACATCCCTCGCGGGGTGTCCAACTCGAGACCAGGACGGGGTCTCATATTCTCGAACTCTCAGGTAATGAGGTGGACTAGAGCCTAGAGGGATTCTTGGCATAACAACTGCATAGATGCTTGGTACATTTAGGTACATCTAGTTAGGGAGACATCATAGGAGTACGCACTTTTAGGTTGCACTTTTTATCATGTGTTTTAGGTACATGTATATATTCATGATTTCTGCAAGATGGTAGAACTATACCATCCCTTTACTTTTGTAATATTGCTAGTCATATATCTCTGCTACTGTCTAATGGTTGTTGCAGCTCATCTATGCTACACTAGAATAGCAACTGTTCAATAAATACTTATTGAAACGCCCAGCCTGTTTATTCTGTGTATCTCTCTGAGACAAACTAAGTGAGCACGAGTGACTGAGCGAAAGGTAGTATATTGTTTCCACGATCCTGGGGGATCAGGGTTGTCATGTTGTGAGGTTGCCAAAACTATTTTCTCCCCGATAGAGGAGATTATAGTGGCACTGTGAGCTGGCTAATACAGACAGGCTAACATATCCGGTGGGGGTGCTCGGAATCAGTCTGCCACCAAACCCACAGTTTACATTATCCAAACGCGCAGATCCTGTATAGGTAATATAGGAACTGCACGACAGTTGGCCTGGCAGCTTGTACTCCACTCACACTACTCTCCACACCCGCCAACAGCCTACAGCAAGTATCTGTGGCACTCAACTGTGCCTATCAATAAATGCGTTTTTCTTTTTTTAGCAGCCCTCACTGAAGGAAACTGGGCAAAAAAAGTCAATATGGGGAAACATTTGAAATAAATTCAACTGGAACTGTAGCTTAACTGTGGAACTGTGGCACAACTGCTCTAATCCAAGAACATTCTAGTCTATATTACACATCTATACAAGGTGGCAAGGCTGCACAAGACCAGTGGTGACTAGTGGCAACCATTTGAGTCTTCAGAAGGTTGAGAAAGTCAAAAGGCAAGCAGCGCACTTTGGAGGAAAACGAGACTTGCTAGTGGGGAGTGTGGTTGTGGCATTAGAGCAGCCACCCTAGGGTTGATCTAGTGCAGTGCGGAGGTGGCTGGGCTAGGTCACAGTGCGGCTTGTGTCACTTTGTGTGCTCCCCCACCATGTCCCCCCTTACCGTAGTGCTCAACTCATCATCGCCGCAACAACAAGAGCTACTACAACAAAAACAGCTACAGCTACTGTTAAACCAATATCAATTAAGACAGTCACAGCAGCAGTTAGTACCACACCCTCCACCAAGTTGAACAATTTGTCCCACCCGCCAGGACATCGGCAGGAATGTTAAAGGAGGGCTAAAGGCTAAAGGAACAAAGAACAAGCACTGAAATTAGGTGGGTAAAGGCGCAAGGGGCACCCTCGGATGACACCAACATCACTGCGACCCGACATGGGGACCAACTCACCCAGAGGAAATTAAGCAGAGCATACAATCTGTTTCTATCTGGTTGGTAACTGCCACATAAACTCTACCTTCACCGACGCTCCAGTGATATGGCAAAAAAGAGGGATTTAGCACTTGTCAAATCCCATGCTGATGCAGCTTTAGCTTTAGCTCCGATGCCACCAACCATAACACCAATTCTGAGTGGATAGCCCACCCCTAGGGGGTCCTGGACAGGGTGCAGCTCAAAGAAGGAGCTCCACCATCTACTAGAACCAGCACCCTAGCTAAGCAAAGTCAATTGAGTTCTTTTTTCAAAAGGATAGATGTTCCAAGTCTCATCCTCCGATTCACAAATAGCAGCAACTACAGAATACCCCATGCACTCAACCTCAGTAAACACCCATACCTCACCACGCACACGCAACCCCTCCTGTCCCTTTTCCGAGAAGGGGCAATTCAATAATTGAATTGTCATCACAAAGCATACTAAGTGCATCATTGGAATTAAGCCCAAGGTCAACAACAGGGACCCGAACTCCACCCCACTCAAAAGTGGGACCAAGTCTCCCAACTGACATCAGTACTATCACTTCTAGAAATCAAGTCTTTTCCGTGGCCTCCCAGTTGCATCCACTCTCCGCCGCTCCCTCCATCTCATGTCAAACAACAGCGCTGGTAACTGGAGGAAACCCCAAGCCTAGTGGAGCTCACGCCCACCCACAGAGTACCACAGAGGGAGGACTGGACTTGGAACGGAGTATGCCGGAATGGTCAGAGGCCTTTGACAACTGTGATTACTTGGGCAGTTGTACCCAACAAGGCGCCGCCACCTCAAGCCCCAACAGTGGAGCAAGTAGTAAAGTTCCCATGCAGCAAAAAGATTGATTAACATTTGTGCAGAATTTCAAACAGAGACACAGAACAGTTACACGAAAACAGACCACCCTGCTTTTTAGTCTCCTATATCAATCAGGGCAATCTACTGGCCTCAATTCATTCCACTCTGGTCGCCACAATAAACGCCCTGACTGGCAGTCAGACAAACTAGAGCATCAACTGGATTTGATTAATACCCTAGCAACATCAATAACCAAGCTGGAGTGTAAATTAGACGCTCTGGAACTAGGAGAGCAACCTGCTAGTATAACTGGCAAGTGCGCAAGCACATGATCGTGCCAACCAATTGTAGAAAAATTAGGCGACCTGTTGGAGGTCCTAGCCCCAATGATAATGGACTGGAAACAGGCTTTCCAATGGCTGGTTAAATCAAGCCCCAAAACCTCACACCAAGTTTTGACCACCCCAGTAATTATGCCTGATACAGGCTAATGCAGTTTACCAGCAGGCGAACCAGCTACTAGGGAGCAACCCAAGCAGTTCGGTAATGAAGGCCTATCTCCGACCACCTCTATCACTGATGCTCCCACAACTAGAGAAGGACCACCTAGGGCAAACCCAATTGATTGCAATCACCTCACAAAGGCTACCAACCATAGCCAATTTTTACGTGTAACCCAAGGCACTGCAACTCAGTTGGACAATCCGACTACCTCTGTCACTGAAGCTCCCACAACTAGTGACGGACCACCTAGGGCAAACCCAATTGATTGAAATAACCTTGAATTGGCTACCAACCATGGCCACATTTCATGTGAGACCCAAAACCTAGCAACTCAGCCGTACAATCCATAGATCAGACCATTCTCCAAAAAATCGAGGAAAAGATTGAAAAAGGCTCAAAACAAAGCTATAAAACAACGCCAGCTAGTCTCACAAAATTCTGAGCTTCAAAACTCAGACAAATCTAACATGTGACAACTCGGTTAGCCTGCACCCTATCTTCTGGGGAACCTCAACCCAAAGAAGGTAGCAGGCGGGCAGGACACAAACCAACACCCAGCACTTAGTACATTGCCTCATTCAGTAGAAGAGCACCCTGAAAATCCATAGTACATTCAAGAGACACCTGATGTCTCCTCTGTGTCACAAGCCCAGCAAAGGGCTACCCAATCAATAAATGTCCATCATGGGCCAGGGCCCGAAATCCAGCCAAGGATCTCAATAGTGCCGCAAAAGACCCAAAAGCCAGTTAACTGGGCCAATTTTCAAACTAGCCCCAACCGGCTCTTGGAAGAAAAACCTCAGAACAACCACACCACCAGTTACGTTAGCACCAACAGTATCTATACTGAGCCCAGAAGCGATCGAACACTAGCTACATTAATTCTTACTCTGCATTACTCCTTGAGGGCCAACATGACATCCTAAATAGATCTAATCTGCTGAGGTTGTTGAAATGTATTCCGAACCTAGCAAACATAACCACAGAAGATATTCTGGGGGTCAAATTTAAAACATTGACAAACGGCTTGAACGGGATAGAATCAACAATATTAACACTTAAATCTCCAACACTAGTAGCAGACATCCTGAACAGTAAGGCAACTTTTGAAGAGTGGGGGATAGTGATCATGAAACCACTGGCTCCCAAATATCCTCACCCATTGAAGTAATTAGGAGAGCAGCCAAGGCCTCAGGCCCATCCACTCAGCATCTTCAGAGGGGGAAGGAAACTCTCAACTTACTTGCTGTACAATAAACAGAGAATATCATGTTCTTATTGCAACCAAACAGGTCCAACAAGGAGAATGCCCCTAGAGCACACACACACAAAAAATCAAAGAAATCATTGGAGCTGGCTATCAACTACACTTCCGAGTGACACAGGAAATTACTCCTAGCCCTGACAGTCACCTACCTAAGGCTAAACCTAAAAGGATTCCAAATATAAACCTCTTATCATGGAACATAGCAGGATTAACAAAGCTACTTAAATCTTCAACTACAATGTCATTCATTCAGACCACCGATCTCCTCTGCTTCCTGGAAACATGGGCAACCAGCCCCACCACAAACCCCGGATTTTACGAATTCCACCAACCATCACCAAGAGCTAATATATTTGGGAGGCCTTCAGGTGGCCTCTCAGTCTACGTAAGCCTGGGTCTGGATTTTAAAGTAAAAACCCTCAAACCGCAAGATGAAATGTTCCAACTAGTAATCCTGGAAGGCCTGCGAATAAATGAGCAACACCTGAAGAGCTTGCTTGTTAATGTATATTTCAATTGTTTCTGAGCAGGACGTACAGACAGGTTGATCCACCTCCATGATTCTCTTGAATCCATGCTCTATGAAAACCCAACCCAGGAAGTTATCATATGTGGCAACTTTAATCGGCGACACCTGGGAACTGACCTGACAAACCTGGCCAAAGGGACCCATGCTAACAGTCCGCTTGAAACTCTCTTCCAAACCCATAGTCTAAAATTGATTCAGCACACAATCGAAAATACATCTTCGACACATAAATTCAAGAAAACCTTTAAGGAACTAGGTACTTTGGACTATGTGTTTACCACAGCAAAAATCCTAGATGTCCTAGTAAGCTTAAAATCCCGACTTGTCTTGAAAGTGACCATTTCCCTCTAGTTACTTCCTTAAAAGTCAGCTCCATCAGGCCCAAATACCTGAAGATAATAGCTGACTCAACTGGCAAAGGATGCGGGCATCTAATTAAAAGGATAACATCGAGACCAGTGAGTTTATGAAAATTCAAAGCATGGGAATCTTCCAGAGGCCCGCACCTTAAGATCACAAGTAGTAAAATCCTCTTGGCAAATTGGGACACAATTCTTAACGAAATACTTCAAGTGTTTGGCAACAATTTACTTCCTCAAAGTGCATTTGCCAACCTTTCTCAAAAAATAATATAAAAAAACATGTTACTGTTAGGAAACTAAAGATACGTAGGTTTCAAAAAGCCTGCCAAAAAAAACGCAAAATAACAACAAAAGCCAACTGAAAACAAGATTGCAGAATTTAAATAAACAGCATAAACAGATGGCCTGGGTTGCAAAACAGGAACAGATGGAAATGGAATGGATGCACGTATATTCACTAATGGGTAAAGGGGGAACACTTACCTATGGAGGTATCTTAAGAACAAAACAAGCCCAGCAACAGCTGGAAATAACGTCATCTCCAAAACACTGTGGATCCTGCATGAAGAAAACCTATATACAGCTAAAACTGCAACCCATGAAGATTCAGATGCTCAGAGCCACTGCCCTGATATCAAGTACCTTGGGGCACTGCTAAGTGAAAATTGCATTTCTAAAATTCTGAAGAAAGTTAGAGCGACAGGAGCACCCCGCCCAAATGGTATACCCACACAGGTCTTCAAAGGAGATCCCGACCTGTGGTCAGCAATATTATCTCCACTCTACCGAACTTGTCTATTGACCACACAGGTCTCGGAGAGCTGGAGGGGCTCCATCTTGAACCCAATATATAAGAAGGGCGACAGGACAGATCCATCTAACTACCACCTTATAGCCCTTCTGGACATTGAAGCCAAGGTCTTTGCCTCCGTCCTCATGAAAAAAGTGGAGTGCTGGGATGAAGTGAAGGACATAATTCCATTCAGCCAAACAGGTTTCAGGGTAAATTCCTCTATACAGGACAACATTGTGGCCCTTTCCCAACTAACCCACTGGGCAAAGAGCAAGAAGCAACTGCCGCTCTTTGTCTGTTTTGTGGACTACTCAGCCACCTTTCACCAGGTAAATAGGAACAGCCTTTGGAGAAACTCAGAAGGTGGAGCATACCGAACAATCTGCTCCAAGCCATCATATCTCTATATACTTCTACTTGGGTCAGGATCAAGCAAACTCCGACAGCGGTCACCAGGACGATCAAGGCGTACAACAGCCTTAAGCAAAGCTGTGTGCCTGCGCCCCTACTATTTATTCTGTTCACTGCTGATATGGGCACAGCACTGATACAAGCAAACCTCATCCCCCCACAAAATTTGAAGTACCAAGGTTACAATTTTACAATATGCCGATGGAATAATTCAAAATAGGCCTACAGAGAGACTTCAACGCCCTGCACAAATACAACTTGGCCAACAAAGTGGTCACAAACGCCTCTAAGACCAAAGTCTTAGTCTTTGGCAACCCAAACAAAAAAACATATTTTAGCTGAAGCCTGGGTCCACGAAAAATCAAAACAGCTGATGCTTACAATTATCTGTGTTTTTGTATAACATCAGAAGGAGGACACAAAAAGCACTTGAGGTACAGTGCTGCAAAGGCTGAGTCAATAACAATTAGTGCCTGCAAACTGAATAACTCCTTGGAAAGCCCTTCCACCGGCCCTATAAGATGAGTACTAGCAGCATTCCTTCTACCAACAATTAAATATGGCACAAAGTCTATCCGGGACAGTTAGTTAACACCATGGACAAATACCAGCTCAAAAGCATACTAAAGAATATTTAGACTACCATCACATCTTCAGAGATACCTGGTATGGCTCGAATTCGGATTAGAGGTCCAAACTTGAACTAGCATGGCATCCTATATAAATGATTACTATAGGGTTAAAAAAGCGCTGCCCAAAATCATGAAAGCCATCCTCCATGCACATGTTTGCCCTAGAAGGAAACCCTGGTCGCAATACCTTCAATGCTCAATTGTCACCCCAAATTGATCAGACGGTACTAAACAATTTACATCCTTCATGTGCCACTCTCAAAACCATGCTGAAAAAACAAACAAAAACACTATCAAAGGGAAGTGATATAGATAAACTCAGTAAATCAAGGCTATTACATGCGGTAAGGCACTCATATGTTAATGCATGGGAAACGTCCTTTACAACGCAGGCATTACATCGCAACTTTTACAACGCAGGTGCCTTTACATCGCATGCCATTACAATGCATGCCATTACAACGCATGTCATTACAACGCATGCCATTACAACACATGCCATTACAACGCATGCCATCACAACGCATTCTAAGGTTAGTAATGGAGAATTTTAAGTTTTAGGGTGGGTATGGGTTTTGGGGTAGTTGGGAATAGTAATTTTTACCCCTACGCTGTCCAACACTTTCCCTACTGTTGCACTCACTGGAGTGGGAATAGGAATTGTTACCCCTACGCTATCCAACACTTTCCCTACTGTTGCACTCACTGGAGGGGGAATAGTAATTTTTACCCCTATGCTATCCAACACTTTCCCTACTGTTGCAGAAAAAAATATTATGTGTTGTAATGGTATGCGTTGTAATGGAATGCGTTGTAATGGTAGTTTTAAAAAATGCGTTGTAATGATATGCGTTGTAAAATCATGCGATGTAATGATATGCGTTGTAAAATCATGCGATGTAATGGTTGTTGCGTTGTAAAAACTGCAATGTAAAAGTATGCGTTGTAATTGTTTGCGTTGTAACGTCATATATTCTTAATGCACAGCCAGATTGCCTCAGACCTCAACAGTATCTCTGCGGCGCTCTTCGTAAAGTCTGTCTCAAACAAATTATGCTTGCAAGGCTAATGGCACTACAAACTAACGTAGTAAATCTCAGATGGCTGTTAATCATCAAAATTGTCAACTGTAGACTCTGCGCCTATAAGTATGAGTCTTTCAACCACCTATTGTTATTGCCTGTCAATTCTGCTACCATGCCGCAGACTGTTAAAACCACTTTTTCTCGCCCACGGCATCTGAGCAGGTAATGAGGCCACAAACCTGGTGTTCACTATTACAAAGCCGATGGAACTGGTAAAATTTGGTAAATACATCAGTCTCATGAAATCCTACATAGAAGAGGCCAATAAAGGCAGCAATTCACCTGCAAAGATAGTCGACCCTGGAACTGGCTAGCTATTGATAAATACCTGTGTACGAACAGGCAGGCCAAGTCTCTAAAACCTGGTTGCCAATCTCTCCTTGCATGTATTTCAGAGGCCAGACCACCAAATCACCCT
Source organism: Calotriton arnoldi (assembly GCA_963921515.1). Classification (NCBI taxonomy): domain Eukaryota; kingdom Metazoa; phylum Chordata; class Amphibia; order Caudata; family Salamandridae; genus Calotriton; species Calotriton arnoldi. The sequence continues at coordinate 586,040 of CAWUFW010010065.1, forward strand.
TCTTTGCCGCCGCCAGAGTCGTAAGTTGTACCATCACAGCCATTTCTTACTCAGAGAACAAGCACCTCGAGCACTTCATAGCTCCGCCAGCAGAAGACTCTAAGCTGCTAAAACACGGCCCTCCACTGCCCCGTGCACATATTATAGCAGCTAATTATCTGATTTTATGTATTAGTGTTTCATCAGCCAGAATACTGCAAGATTTTATTATTGTAAAGATTTTAATTAATAACACAATAAAGTGTGAATTGGTGAGTATAATATGTGGATTGTAAATGACATTACGGCTAACTCTTCCCTTGAATAGTCTGTGCTCTGTCACAATTGAATAGTGTCTGTCCACAAGGCTGTCATTCTGAGGTCCAAGTTATTGCCAATTCTGCTGGCGAGAGAGTTTCTGGCTGAATTGGGACTTATAAATTGTACAGTAAAACCGTTTTCCTGGTACTCCCCCCTCCCCTGGACATGTCACAAGCTAAAAGCTGGTGAAATTGCTGGATAGGAAATGGGCAAGAAATGTACAATTACTGTGGGTTTCGGCTGCTTTAAGTCAGATATCTGTATTCGTCTGTCCCTAGGGGCCGCTCATGGAACAACTTGGAATGTCACAGTATTTCCACATCTCAAATTACGGATGCCCATAGTGCTAGTAATTTAGGCAGCTGGAAGAGTGATGCTATCATTTCAGCCCACACATTATGATTATTAACACATTATGATTATTAAATATGTTACTGGTTTCGTTTCATGGTTGTTTACTTGGTGCTCAGATTTGCTTATGATGGTTTATGTGCGTGGGAGGGTTGGTGTTTATGCTGAACATATAGAGTTTTTCAGTGATATTTCTTTAGTGTTGATAGATAAACATACTGATTGAGCAGTGATGGTATGGACGATAAGAGCATTATCTTGCAGGATAATATTAAAGGGCACGGAGCATGAGTGGGGGAATGGATGGTGTAATTAGTGTGAGTGATCCAGTATGAGTTGGCGTGTGTGTGGTGGGGTGAGTGTTTTTACAGTGGAGCAAGTGGTGAAGATAGTGAATGTAAGCACTGGACAGAGTAGTGATTTTAGAGAAATGGACAGATGCAAGTTGAGTGTGGGAGTAAATAGGTGTAAGGGGTAGAATTAGTGGCAGCATGAAATGATACGAGAGATTAAATTAAGGCAGATGAAAAGGTAGAGTGGTTGGTTTAGAGAGGAGGAGTCAGCTGTTGGGTAGAAATGTGTGTTTAAGGTATATTGAAATGACTACAATGATGGAGAGAGAGATGCAGTGAGTTAATGTAAGTAGTACACTGAGAGTAGGCACAAGCCCATGTAAGGAGAGGAAACAGTTCAATCAGTAGTTGTAAATATCAAAGTAAGAGGTGGACAGAGTGGATGTATGTGATCGAGTGAGAGGTGGGGCAAGTGGTGAAGCAAGGGTATATGTGGGTGATGGAGGGTTCACTGTCTGTAAGCTAAATGGTGAAACGTGCAATTAACCAGTGTGAGAGTTCAAGTGATTGGGGGTCTGTGGTGTAGTGAGGTAAATGTGTGTTAGAAAACATGGTATAAAGAGTAGTGGAGTGAGAGTTAGTGTGGACGGGCATAAAGACAGTGCAAGTGGAGTAAGAGTTGGAGTGAGAGGTAGGGTGAGTCGGAGGTGTGGGGTCAAAGAGGATCGGGGCTGTGGGGATGAGTATGGCAAAAATGATGAACAATGCAGAGATGAGGCAGCTACAGAATAGTGCTAGATAACTCATGAATCTGGAAAACGCCAAGCAGGTGAGATAGAGAAGCAATATTTGTGACAATAGCAAGCTTTGCAAAACCAAATTCAGTGGAGGTGTTTGTTCAGGTTTGATAATCACAAACAAAAAAGGCAATTGAAAAATTCAGAAAAAGAAAAGTGCCATTTTAAATAAAACCACTCGGAAATCGTTTTGCTACATTGCCTCCCCACTGCTTGGCACACTTATTATTTTTGCCATGCATCAGATTATCACTTCCACCTGACAGTTATAGAACTTCTATTAGAAACTCAGAACTTGCTGTCATGCAAAGTACTATTAAATATCCTCAGAAAACGAGAAACAAGAATGGAGCAAGTACATGTGCAACTAGGAAAGCCACCAAAAATTCACGGAAGAAATGGAAACTGGATACACAAATTGCAAGGCGTTTACGTATCTAGTCACTGCTTAGAACTAGGGACAGTGGATTCCAGTACCAAAAATATGCTTAATCATGAGAGAGAAAAACAGTATTAGATAGTTTGTTAGACAGCAATTGGTAGAAAATCTAACTGACTGAAACACTTCACTGAGTAATGAAGTCTATTTACAAAATGCACAGCATCAATAACTAAACATAATATTTTATCACACATTTAGTGAAGGAAAAGACTACTATGTTTAATATGTCTAATATCCATGACAAGAACCATTCAACAAGTATTCAATTTAAAATGACTGTTTATCTGGTCATGTTCTGTCAAAGCCACCACAGTATTAATCACGGGTAGTGAAGAGTACTATGCCCAGAATACTTATGATCTGTATCAAATACCTTACCCCAAATACTGAAGCACTGACATTAAAGAATAATATTGGAAACGTTTGCTACATTTAACGTTAAATGTTTTCAAGCATCAATTTTAACCTAAAAAACAAAAATGTTAGGCTTTTGGCAAAAAATGTTTCAATTAAAATGTTTCTATCAATAGAAATTTAAACCATTTCCTTTCACTAAAACACCAAAGGCCAGATGTACGACCCACCAATTTGCGACTTTCAAATTGCGTCGCATTTGCGACTCGCAATTTATGACTCGCAAATTGGGATGTACAATAGTGTCTCAGACACTGTTTGCGATTCCTAATGGGTTCGCAAATTGCATGCCTCATTAATATTAGTGAGGCAGGCGCAATTTGCGACCCCATTAGGAATGGCTAGCACTCACAGGGATGTTGGCCTGCTTGGGTCAACAGACCACCATGTCTGGGACTGCTTTTAAATAACGCTGGTTTTTTTAAAAATGCAGACCGTTTTCCTTAAAGGAAAACAGGATGCATTTAAAAAAATAGAAAAATGAAACGTTTCAGTTTAATTTTTTAAGAGCAGGCGGTGGTCCCTTAAAAAATATTTTTTGACCCATTCACAAAGGGAAAGGGGTCCCCTGGGCACCCCTTCCCCTTTACAAATGGTTTGCCACCTACTTGACGTAGGTGGTAAATTGCGAGTGTTTTGCGACCGCAATTGCAGTCGCAAAACATTCATACATACAAATGCGAGTCGCTATTAGGAAGGGACGCCCTTAGCACGCCCCTTCCTAATAGCGAGTCGCAAACTTCATTTTGATAATCGGTAAAATTTACCGATTCGCGAAATGAGGTTTGTACATGGCCATGCCCTAAATTGCGGTCGCAAACGGGCCAATTGCCCGTTTGCGACCGCAATTTAGGGTCGTACATCTGGCCCCAAGATCTGGCAAAATATTAAATAGCAAACTGATGTCCCTCCGGCTCACACACAGAATCACAAAGTTCTTGAAAGATGCCAGAAATGTTTAACTAAAGAGAAATATTCACCCCATCAATCGACCAAATGACAATAGACAAACCTTTCCCACCCACATTACCATCACCATGTATTCAATAAGGAGAAATAGTGTCTTGCCATTAATACTACTTACCATTACTCTGTTATTGATTCCACCAATTTGATTACTTGGACTGTCTTTACTAAGGCTGTTCATTACCTTCACATATACTGTATGCAACCAAGTAATTTAAAAGTTACTTAAACATTTATGTTAATTTTGGTTTATGGTTGGCCAGTTCAAATGTATTTATTTCGTTTAGTTAATATTGAGATAATTAAGTGTTATATATGTTAGTAATATGGCACCCTATAGTGCTTTCATTTATTTTCATTTAATGACTATTAAAAATGTATATATATTTACGGATTTAGCTTAGAGTTAGGTTTAAGGGTGGAAGTTAGCGGGGGAATTCCAGCCGCGTCGAAGCGGTTAAAGTAACCTAACCAGTGTTCAACCATTCCTCCACAAACACAGGCAACAAATAAAAGAAGGGTCAGATGGATTCCCTCAATACAAAGTTTTGTGCAGCCTGCCAAAGATTTGTCCCCTAATCTCCATGTCACTGTAACTGTTCAACATATAGGTGCCCCCCCAAACAGGTTATACAGCAGCAACTTTACCTTTAGATGTATTAGAGTGAAACCCAGAATAACCTATACCCAGAAAGTGAATCTAGGTACCACAGGGCAATACAAAATGTTCCAAAATGTCTATTTCTGTGTTTGTATATAGAAAAATATCTCAGTCTGAATGAGACCAAAATAGAAATCTTAGGAATACAATACAATACAATAGGATTTACAAAGCACGCAACTGCTTCCGTGGTCGTGTCCCAGCGTTAGCAGCAGGGTAATGAAAGCACTAGAACAACATCCAGATCACAAAACACAGAACCTAAATGTTGAAAAGAACTGACTTCAAGCTTTCCGAGAAACAGATTCAGAAGAGGAGAAACGAAGTGCAATCAGAAGGGAGTTTCAGAGTTTTGCAGTTAGAAACATAAAGGATATTCCCCCTCTTCTGTCCTTGCGAGCCCTAGGAGCTTGCAGAAGCTTTAGATCATTATATCTCAAGGATCTACACTGACAGTAGGCCTTAAGCCTGCTTCCTGGGTACCAGGGACCTTTCTGCTCAAAGGCTCCATATGCAAAAATTAGTGCCATGAATTTCATACGGTGAGCAATAGGAAGCCATGGCAGTTGGCTCAAGTAGGCAGACACTGACAGACGCGCCGGAACTTTTAGGATAAGGTGACCTGCCGCATTTTTTATGATCAGCAGATGATGCAGAAAGTAGGATGGCAGGCCCAGATAGAAACTGTTTGCATAGTCTAGCTTGGAAGTAAACAAAGAATGGACAATGGTCTTATGAGTGACTTCCAGTACCAGATGTGACATCCTTCTGAGAGATTTCATAGTTGCAAAACAACTTGCACATTCTGCCTTAACCTGCAGTTCAAAAGACAGGTGAGCGTCAAATTTGAAACATAAGTTTATCACACTTGAAGATGGAACTGGAGGCACTAACTCCGAAGGCCACCAGTTATGGGAGTCTGGATAATGACAGGTGCCATAAAAAGAGAATTCCTGTTTTGTTGCAGTTCAATTTAAGGCATTATTTTACATCCACTCACAGACAGATTTCAAACACAGCTTAAAAGAATTGAAAGACTCTACATCATTCTCCTGAAAAGGACAGGAAGAGCTGGGTATCATCAGCACAGGAAATCCCCTGCAGGCCCCAAGATTCCACTAGTGTTGCCAAAGGCTCCATCTATATATTAAATAGGGTAGGATTCAAGGCTGAGCCCTGAGGCACCCCACAGTCGAGTGGTTTTACAGTTGAGGTAAAAAGGGAAAGAAATACCACTTGAGACCTGCCTTCAAGATGTGATTTAAGCCAGGCGAACACCTGTCCTTGAACTCCGATACTTTTCAGCCTGTTTAAAAGAATAGAGTGGGAGTCCATATTGAATGTTGAAGATAAATCCACAAGGACTACCTTAGCCACAGATTTCTCATCAAGATTGAGTGTTATGAATTCAAAGACCTCCAGCAAGGCAGACTCTGTTGCTGTACCCTGCCCGGAAGCCAAATTGCGTATCATGAAGGTGATTCTTTGACTCCAGAAAATGGGCTAGTTGGCTGTTGACTAATTCTCCAACCTTATTGATTCTGTAGGCAGATTTGAAATTGACCTGAAGTTGCTGAGCACCATGGGGTCAGCATTAGGTCTCTTTAGCAAGGGTAGGAAAAGGGCCTACCTCCAACTCCTCTGCACTACAATGAATGGCCCTGAGGCCAAGACCATTCCATTGAGTGACTTTCAACAATCTGAGATGTAAAAGCAAAGAATATGGCCTAGTGTTTGGTGTTGATATCATATAAAAAATAAATGAAGTCGGAACATTATATATAGGGCACAGATTCCCAAATATCCATGCTGCCTATGATGTTAATATTTTAACAAATAAATATTTAAAAAGAGCTCTTTTTTTTAAAGACATTTTATTGAGCAAAGAACAAAATACATTAGAAAACATTGCATATACGAAGATGCGAAATTGTGACCTTGAACAGTTAAGTAATATAATATATGTATTCCACACTAGAAAATCAAATGAGTTGAACTGGAATGGCAATGTTTTTAACAGTGAAAAAGAAAGAGAAGAAGGAAAACAGAAAGAGACTAGAAGGAAAAGCTACAAGGAATAGATCAAGCGAAAGCCTTAGGAATAAGGACAGTGAAAATAAATAATTACAACATACATAAGATAAAAGTAAACATTTAAGAAGGAGTTTAAGCAAGTAATACAATATATAGGGGCCGATTCCGATCTCGGTCGGAGGCGGACCCAATACCATTCGGTCGGGAAAAAAGCCATGCGAAAGCCTGTTTCCCGACCGAACCGTACGCGGGTCCGGCCGAGCGAGTACGATGCGAATTCGCCGACCGACTCGTCCGGGCGTCCCGACAACTCCGACCGACTCGCTCGGACTCGAACCGCTCCGACCGACTCGCTCGGACCCGATTCGCACCGCGCAATGGAGACGTTTTCCGGCCGGGTAAGTACGATGCGCACCTCGACCGCTCCGACCGACTCGCGCCGTCCGACTCGAACTCGCTGTCGGAGCCGTACTTTGGGGGTCCGTGTCGGACCCCCTGTACTGCGTACCCGTGCGAGCGCACACAGGGGGACCCAAGGGTCCCCCTACCTGTGCGTGTACGCCGCGAGCGCTCCGCGGCGTACTCGCTGTAGAGGCGCCCTTGTTCGCCTCGCACCCATTGAGGCAATGGGAGCCCGCGTACGCGTTGTACGACCAGCTCCCATTGACTTCAATGGGAGTCCGACCCGACTCGTGTCCGATAACATACGGACGCATCGTACTCGTTCGGTCGGACTGCACGGGTCCGGTCGGTCGGAAATCCCTCCGGGTCCGGCTCGGTGGGAGAGATTTCCGGCCCGAATCGGAATCGACCCCATAGTTAGTAGGGAGGGGAAAATTCAATTTCCTTTGCAGTGTGTGACAGATCATTACTGAGTGGCATCCATAGCTGATGACGCTTGAAGGAGATTTTCATCGAATCAGGTTTGTAACTGTCAAGTTTTTGATGGTGACAGACTGAAATCCATCACTTTAGAAGAGTTATAGTATCTGAAAATGTCCAGTTCGAGGTAATAACAAAAATCGCTATAGAAAACAAAAGATTTACCAGTTTCCCAAGCATTAAGTGTGTTCTCCAGATTTCATGGAAGCTAACCAAAAACAGTAACTCATATGAAAGAGGTAGGGAGATCTGGGTGATAGCTCCAATGCGAGACCATATTGAGGACCAAATAGTGGACAGTGTTGGGCAGGAAAAAACATATGAAAATCAGGGCCCTGCTGGGTATGGCATCGCCAGCCAGTGTCATGTTGTATAAGGTTACATTTAAAAAGACGAACAGGAGTGTTTAAAAATTCTGTTATAAAAGAAATATAAGGTCTGATTGAGACTGGCTGTATGTGCAGTGGAATGTTTCGTACTCCAAAGTTTATCCCATAAAGAGATTGGCAATACAAAATCGAGGTCCAGTTCCCATTGTCTCAATAAATGTTAGACCAGACGTTCTTAGAATTTATATATGCATGCTGCTTTAGGGTGCGTGGAAGTTGCAATTGGGTGGGAAGAGGATATAGGAAGTGGGGTAACAGTGGAGATAAACTGTTTGAGAACATCTTGAACCAAAGTGCAAAGAATGGAATACTGGAGTAGCATGCAAGGGGGGAGAGTATATGTTGATGAAAGATTAGAAAAAGGAATAAGGGAGTCTGAATGATATAATTGTGAAATGAGAAGTATACCTTTGTTCATCCAAGCCTTCCAACACAAAGTCATAATTTGTTTCTTAAGTTAATTGTTATGCCAGCTATGACTTTTGAGGAAGAGGCTAATGGGGTGAGGTGCAAGGGATAATATGGTTTCAGTATAGTTCAAGCATGAGAGATTGTGCTAGGTAACCAACATTATGGGGGATTGGACATGAAAATAATGTATTTATTTGAAAAGGGAAAAATAAATGCTTTTTCCAGAAAAAGTCACAGCTTGTGATGAACATCAGTCAGTGTAGACAGGAGGGGTTGTAATGGCTTAATGCCAAAAGTCTTGTGGTAGTTTAAAAAAGCCAGAAAGATTAACGTCCCCCAAGGATGTCGTAAGTTTTAATTTCGAGACATTCAAGATGTTTTGCCCTGTCATAGGAATTTGGACAATATCTTATCTATTGAACCAAAGAAGAACTTGGGCATCCAAATAGGAAGCATCATGAGAAAGAAGTTAATAATAGGAAGAAGCATCATCTTGATAGTGTCTAGGCAACCCCACCAGGAGATATATAACATAGGCCATTTCTGAGAAAGGATCAAAAGCTTTTGAGATAAAACCTCTGAATTAGTTTGAAGTGTGTCTTTAAGAGTATGGCAGTACCATATACTCAGACATTTAATTTTGGAAGGATTCTAGGATAAGCCTGCGCCTGTGAAGACCGAGCCACTACAGTGTATATTAAGTGTTAGAACTTCATTAAGCTAATAACCTGATACATCAGAATATAAATGGAGTTTCTGAAAAAAGGCAGAAAGCTGCTGAGCAGTCTGGATGAGACATAAAAGAATATCATCTGCATAAGCTGTAAATGTAATGTGTGTGTTTTTTATTTTAAAACCTGTAAATCACTCTGAAGTCCTTATTTGGTGAAGGAAAGGTTCAAGAGCTAAGATGAATAATAGGGGAGATAATGGGCATCTCTGGTGAGTACCCCTATTAAGAGGAAAAAAAGAGATTGAATACCGTTTGTAAAAGAGGAGCGTGGTAAGGAGTAAAGTATGGATATAAGTTGATGAAAATTAGGGCCAAGACCATGCCATTCCAAGCCCTTTGATAAAAACACCAATGAACCTTATTGAAGGCCTTTTCTGCATCCAATGGTAAAGCTGCCAAGAGAACCTTGATCTTAGAGGCTTTGTTAATGATGTTTAGAAAAGTATGAGAGATTTTTGCTACGTTCCTATTGGGAATAAATCAAGGTTGATGTATGTCTATAAGATCAGACATATGACTGAGTAAATAAAGAGGTAAGACTTTGGCATAAATTGTACAATCTGTGTTGATGAGGGAAATGGGTCTGTAGTTTTTGCATTGAGTCAGATCTCATTTTCAGGAATTAGACATATCATGGCTTCTGCAAAAGAACCAGAAGCAGAACTTGATGTTATGAAATGATTAAGTATTTTAAAAAGTTTGAGGAAAAGGAATATAGCGAATTTAATATAAAATTCAACTGTAAAGCCATCTGGGCCTGGTGCCTTACACCTGGGGAGTGCCTGTAAGGCTGTAAAAAGTTGTGCAAGTTGAAACGGTTGGTCCAGAGAGAAGATGTCAACCTGTGGCATTTCTCTGAGTTTAAGTTTGGAAAAATAATTATTAAGAGAGTCTACTGATGGTATGTGTTCTGGAGTATAAAGGTCTGTACAAAAAGAAGCAAAACATGTTGCAATATCTGTGTCTCTGAAGTGTTTTACACCGTTGCTGTCAGTATTGGATTTAATAGTTGTTTTTTCTCTTCTGCATTTCTATTATTACTTCCGTAATATTTGGTGTTTACTTTAAAAAGAGTGCCACAGGCTTGCTAGGTGGTATATTTGTTAAATTCCTATTTAGCTGTGACCAAGGCTTCAAGGTGTGTCTTACTAGTTTTCTGAGTATAATTATCATATTCAAGGGATTTTATACGTGTGAGAACAGATGCAGAATAGAAGCAGAATTTTGGAGTACACCCTTCTTTTTGGAGTGAACATAATCTATGATGAAACCCTTGAGGCTGCTTTAAATGTGTCCTAGTTAGAGTGAAATGATAGTTGGTCAGTGTTGGTTATGTGGATGTATTCCTCAATGAACGCAGTATAGGAGGCAATAAGGAGGCATCTGAAAGTACAGAATTATTAAACCTCTAGGAGGACATTTTAGATCTGCTAGCAAGGATGTCTAAGTCGGCGATCACTGGTGCATGGTCTGATATCAGGATAGAACCAATCTCAGCGCTAACCATATGCTGCAGTAAACCGTTACTCAGAAAGATGTAATCAAGTCTAGACTGATAATGGTGAGGGGGGAGTAAAAGGAGCATTCCAAGAGGTCTGAGTTGTATAATTGACATGAATCTGGGAGAGAGCGCTGAGAAATTACATTTTTGAAAGCTTTGTGGGAGGTATGGGGAACAAATCGTGAAGTGGAATATCTGTCCAAAAAAAGGGTCAAAGATTTGATTGCACTATTACTATTATATTATCTGAGGCATGCTCAGAGATAGTGTGTGAGGGAGCCTGCCAAAAATGTGGATCTGGGTGAGTTGGGCCGTAAAGATTTAGGCTAGTAACAGTAGTGTTATTATTTGTAGGTGTAACAAGTACCCAGCAACTCTTCGTATATTGATGTTGTGAAATTGTGGTAAGTTTGAGAAATTTATGTCAGAGAATAATATCTCCGTTTTTATTTGTGGTAGAGGGAAAAAAGAGATGTCATCAACCCATTATTTTTGAAGCTTTGCAGCCTCTGGATCGTTAATCTATGTCTCCTGTAACAGAGCTATGTGACATTTCAATCGAGCTAGGTGAAATAAAACACGCTGGCTTTTAATGGGGTTTTTGAGCCCTTGACATTCCATGCAACTGTTCTAAGTTGCACCTCAATAAAAATGAATGTACAACTGTTGTATCAAGGAACATACAAGGCATATCAAGTTAGCAGAAGCAAAGAAAAAGGAAAGAAAGAAAGAAAATAGTGATAGAAAAGTAATGGAGGATGAAAACTTCCAAAACTTGTGTACGCATGGATGGCAATCCAGTGACCGGAGTCTACAAATGCTGAAAGGAAAAAAAAGAAAAAGGAGATACCTCGAAGTGTAGAGGGACAGTGGACTACCTGAGAGAGACAGGCGAGAGTGACTTTGGCACAAAAATTAAAGATATTAGATATTAAAACAAATTGAAGCTAGGCCCAGTGAGGGAAACAACATTATGTGCAAAACATACAAAAAATTCTGATAGACCAAATGACATAACCAGCAACAGCAATCACATACTTGTAAGAGGCATTAGGTATGAAAAGAAAACCAGATGTACCAGTGAAAACATGAAGAGATATAATTGGGATGATTTGGTGGGGACATAGTGGGGGGGTACATGAAGATTCCACAAAAGGTGCTTTATCTGAAAAGGGAAAAAACTAAAGGAAAACGTTCAATATAGGATACATTAAAATAATGATAAATGATAAGTTGGAATGAAAAAAGGTAACATTAGAGTCACAATTAGCTAAATCCTCAAGTGATTGATGAAGCCCCTAGTTCTTTTGCTTCAGTTTTGTGTTGGCTAATGACAATTTGTAAGTCTGCAGGTTCACAACAGGAGAAGGATTTATCCTTGAATGTGATTTTGAAGAGGCATGAATGGAGTAAACTTTATCTAATATTCAAGGATTTTAGTAGTGGACGTAGATCCAGAAAAGTCTTAGGTAAAGAATACTTAGTGTCCTGACCATTGAAGAGGGCCCGCCTTCTTGGCTTTGGATATATTCTGCATCAGCTCAGTGAATTGAAGAAAAAAATTATAATTCTTCTGGGACGAGATTGAGGGCCTGTTAAAGTCCATGGACCTAAATGGTACACACGCTGGTTAGAGAGAGGAGAAGCAGAAGGCAAATGAAGAATTGAAGGTATCTCTGTTTGCAGAAAGGCAATGATGTTAGAGCCTTCTGAACCCTCTGGGATCCCAAAAAGATGAAGGTTGTTTCTCCTATTCCTGTTTTCTAAATTTTCAGTAAGTCTTTTCAGTTGAGCTATGTCTGTGGAGATTTGAGAGTTGACAGGAGTAGAGTCTTCAAGGTTGCTAACTCTTAGTTCTAGAGTTGAGATAAGCTGTTCATGAAGGGACCTTTTCTCGTCAATACGTTGTATCCATCATAAAAGAATTGATTTAAGGCTCGTAATTCCTCCAGGACGTCAGCCAGAGTAGGATGTGCAGGTGATTTTGAGGGGGAGTCAAGGTCTTTTTTGGACGTTTAACCGAGGCAGTGTTGGATTATTGTCCTGCGACATGGGAAGAAGAGGAGCTCTCTCTTAATATTTCTGAGGCATTTTCCATTGTGACAGTTGGTGGCAGAAATTATTTTGTTGTATTAATGCGCAAGCCACAGAGGGGAGATGCAGTCTTTGAGGATGAAGATGACTGGCCGCTGATCTGAAGCTTATGAGTTCTCACCATATGAGGCCAGACCGGCAAATTAATTTGATAGGAACAATTGTGGTAAAACTATGTGTTGTATATTGAAAAGGAAGGCAGAAAATGTGTTTTACTGTAAATGGTATCAGAAAAAAAGAAGTTACTATTCCACTAGAAATGGTGCATTTCAATATATACACTTCAAGCCAAGAATGTCACATTGAGCACAACTTAAAAACAAGTCAAAGGTGATTTTGTCATAAATATTTGCCCTTTACATGAAGAGATGAAGCTTGTGCCTTATTGAGCAGGTAGTAGATGGCCTGGGGGCATACATGATTGAAATATACTTGATACATGGTAAAAAACAAATTCCCTCAGGTGCGTTATATGGAAGTAAGATGGCGGCCTCACAACGTATAACAGTTCACAGGGCGTAGCAGGTCACTGCTGCCTTATGAAGAAAAGTTTGCCTATATTCTGTAAGCAGTCACATTCTGTCATGCAGAACCATCTGCAGAGTCGGAAAAAGTGCGCCCAAACCTCGCTTGAGAATTGCGAAGCGCCGAAGCCGCATGGAGCTCTACGGAGCAGTGGCCATCTTATGCAGTGTCCAGCCACAGCCCTCTAAAAAGATCTCTGCACATGGTGTATCTGGAATTCCTTAATACAATCCACACTACAAAAAATAATAGACATGTTACTAAAGCACACTAAGAGTTTAGGTTAGATTAAGCCTCTATTTGAAATAATGAAGTCACATAAGCACCTCCTTCCTAATTGAGGGCAGCATCTCATGTAGGGTCCTCTGCACTATGCAGAAGTTGTCCCCAGATTACATGGGTACCTGTGTACGTCATTTAGCCAAATCTTATTTGCTCTGCCAACCAATACTGAGTGACACAAGCACAAAGCAGATCCCTTAGAGCTTTTGGTGCTGAAGTGCTAATAGCCCAACACTGAAAACAATGTTAAATCACCTACTCTTCTGAAAGCTGATGAATGTGGAGTTTCTCAGACAGCTCTTTTACTGACATTGGGGGCCTTGTGTCAGAGATCGGAGGTCCTGACCAGCGTCCCATTAACCCTCCCTCAGCACACAACGAGCTGTCCCATTTGCTTGAGAAACCTTAGGTCAAACCTCAAAAAGCTGGGTAAAATGACCGGGTTAGAAGATTAAGTAAAGGAAGCAAAGCAGGGCACTGACTAAACAGCATAATCTGAATGCATGAATGGCCTCCAATTACTGTCAAAAACCAAGCACAGTAGTGAATTGATGAAAGCAGCATTAACATATATTTAGCTAACAGCATTCCTTTGGCAAATCTGCCTTTTCTGCATGGTCACACCAGATTTTCACCTTTTTCTAGAGCATATTTTCGCTATCATTAGAACTCTGTGTTCTTTACCTGTGTTGCACAAGAGTAAACTTATTGTTCTTCCCCTTTAAACATAGTTAGATTGGCTTACCACAACTGACAGATTTAACTGGCCTATAATTTCCTAGTGTATCATGCAAAAGTGTCTCCCCGGGCCTGGCCACCTGTGGACTGTAGTACCTATTGTGTCATCTGCTGAGTGGGATGTAAAACATATCTTTTTCAGATATGGTGGGGCACCTGGTTTTGGTCTGTTCTGGGAAGGTAGGTGGGGTGTGGAAAAGTGGTCACCACATTGGTTGCAGCAGAGACGGAGCATAGCCTTTCTGGAATTTTTCCCGTTGTTGGTGGCCTTGACAGTGTGGGGAGGAGAGTTGGCAAGCAGGATGCTGATGTTCAATGTAGACAACATGACAGTGGTAAACTTAGTGAAAACATAAAGAGCAAGGGATTTGAGTGTTTTGCGGCTGTTGAGACAGTTTATGCTAGGTTGTTTGCATTTGAACATTGCTTTCAAGGTTAAACATGTGTAAGGTGTGAACAATGATATAGGAGACTCATTATCTCGTTCACTGTGGCACCGATTCCACAGATTGGCACCAGGAGCAGAGGACAACAAGACGCCGTTACCTGCAGACATTTGGGCGTGGGGGGAATGAGAGTGATTAACCTGGTCAAGAGGTCTTTAGATGAGTCTACCAGAAGGAGCAACCACGTGGCATGGAATGAGGTTGGGGGATTTTGAGGGATGCCCTCAGGCTACCATGATACAGGATCACAGTTACATTGAAGGGAGAGTGTTATGTTTTTTATGTTATTAGTTGACAAAAGTCTATCACCTGTGACCATTGCAGGCAAATTGGCAGGCATTTTTTTTAATGGAAAATTGTACTGGGGTTTTGACTTGACAAGGGATGAGATTTTGGGGAGAATTCTGAAAGGGTGGGGTAGGGAGCAGGGTACGGGGGCCCACGTTACATGATGCTGTCACGTTTGACTTGTTGCAAGGGTCTTTTTTAGGTTTTGCCCAATTGTTGTTATTATGGCTTTGAAGTGGCTATTTTCAGGTTATGCATGATCTGGATTTTTTTGGTGTGTTCCAAGAGTCTGATTTGTTGGGGTCTGCACAGAACTTAGAGGCACTACATGGGGAGATACGTTTGGAGCAGTGTTGAACGGGAATTTGGCTGAGAAGATTCAAGATAGATCAGACAGGGAAGGGCAAGTGGGTATGGCTGCAGGAGGTGGGCAATTCTGTGGTGTGCCCAGTGAATGAGTGGCGTAGCTTTCAGGCTTGGGTAGGGTGCAGGCAGGAGACTATATTCTGTCATGATCAGGGAGGGATGGTAACTGATTTTCAGCTGTTGGCAGTGTTGAGCATAGCTTTGCATAGGCTGGGGAGGAATCCTCCCAGTTTCGGGACACACTCCTTTAGGATTGGGGCAGGGACTGCAGTGGGGCATTTGTGGTGGGATTGAGCCAGATAGGCAGGTGGAGATCTAGGTGTTGGGCATGCTACTTGTGAAAATTAGGGGTTTCTGAGCAAAGGAAGGGGTGGGGAGTGCGGTCAACCCTAACGCTTTCTTTTTTACTGCAGGGTGCGTGAGCGTTCCTGGGAGCAGTAAGCTGGTGACATGGATAGTTGGACACACTTTTGTACACTGGACAGCAAAGTATGTGGACCAGCAGATTTATAAACGAAGCCTGGGTTTGCCCAGCAGCAGGCATGAGGTGCTATGGTGGGGGAAAAGTGGGATGCGATGGGCAATTTATTGCCATAGTTTTCCGATATGCTCCCGGTGCATTTGGGGAAGAATGATCTAGTCCAGTTGTTGGGGGTGAGTTTGCTGCAACATATGCAGCAGGACTTAAAGTCGATCAACAGGAAGTTTTCGGGGACATGTTTGGTATGGACAGAGTTTGTGCCTCGTAGACAGAGGAGGGGTGCAATGAAACATATGGCCATTGACAAGGATTGGAGGAAGCTCAACAGGGCAATGAGCGTGTTTTGCATGGCCAGAGACATTAAGGAGAGAGCCCACAGGGATATAAAAGAGGAAGAGCAGTGTCTCTTTAGGAATGATGAGGTAAATTTTTCACAGCTGGGCCATGCTTACTATATGATGGAGATGAGGGATGTGGTGAGTAAGCTGTGGAATGAGAAGATTTGGTGTAGAGGGGCATATCACTGAATTCCTTGGAATGCGTCAGCTGGGTGAGGGTCAGTAAAATGCCCTATGGGGTTTTCCCAGAAGGCGCTATTTGGGGCGGATGGAGAGTCAGATGTGGGTATATCAACCCCTCGGGGGGCAAAGGAGCACAGACAAAGGAAGACGGTGTGCAAGATTCTTGGAACAGGACAAAGAGGTTTCATTGGAGGATATGTGGTAGGAGAAGTGAGAGAGAGATTGGGGAATGGAAAGAGGTCAGTGAGTGAAAGGGGAAAGAATGAATCAAGGTATGGAGCATTGGGGTGAAAGTTTGGTGAGAAGTGAGAATTGTTCAGTGAAGAAGGGAATGACGTATTAGAGATGTTTTGAAGTTATGTGTTAAAGTTTGATTAACTGTTTTGCAACCTCATCCTAATAAAATGGCCTTTTATGCTATATGGTGGTATGGCGTGTCAATATTTCATGATGAAGGGACCCAGCGGAAGTGACAGTTGCAGACTAGTCTTCTCCCAGGGAAATTTGGGAGGAACAGGCCCGGACAAGTGATAGGTAGCGTTTAGGGAAGGAGTGGGCATTAGGGATAATATAAAGGAGTGAGGAGAAGCAGGTCCAGACTCTTCCTGACTCCTGAACACCACCAGGAGATAGGGGGATAAAGGAGGGCCACCCACCCACCCCAAATGAGTTGGAGAATTGGTGGAAGGATTGCTTTGCACAGTGAGTGCAGGAGGTATTTAGGGGATGTGTAATCACAAAGGTTTCCTTTGGACAGCAATACACACCCAACAATGTCTATTACAGCACCGAAGTCTCCAACTTCATCACTCAATCACATCCATTGCACTCAGAATACGAGAATATGTCTGTATACCCAAGACTACTATTATATACAAGACTAAAAAAAAGGAATTTAAAATTATTTTATTCGTCACGAGACACACAATCAAATAAAACAAGTCTGAACAATTAATAACACTGCATGATGAAATATAAAAAAACAGAACAAATTCCATAAATTCATTCAGAAAACACACTCAAAGACATTAAGCAGCATAAATTTAAGATGTATTCGAGAGTACAAGTAGTAGACCAGAAAACTTTGTCTTAAACTGATCACATCCGTAGTAATTGTTCCTCAATAACTGAGATTAGGTGCCATACACTCTATAGGCACTCAAAAGTCTCAGTGATAATGCGGATTGTGTTCCTAACAACTCAGGCGTCGACGCGTTTCGATGGGAATATTATAATGCCATCTTTATCAAGACCAACGTTTAATGACTCTCTCAAGCTGATAAAAACAGGAACATTTAAAATCACCTGTGTAGTAAAGAACATACAAATCAATATATGTCTCGCGAATTACTATATACATCATAAAAACAGTACAAAAATGTAAACATCACATTTTGCTCACTCATAAATACTGTACATCAAAGTGTAGAAATTCTGGCCCCCCCATAGAGATGCTAGACCATAGGGACAACCTTAGATGAATATTGATCAACAATTGACCATGACAACCCCATTTATCAATATATTGTTCATACGGGGCTCACATGTTAGAAATTCCACCCAAAACAGCAGCTAGCATTTGCGGAGATAACAGTGATCCATCACAGAAACGTAATAGCCTAGCTAGTAGCTTGTACGTATAACAGAAATAGAGTTCTCCAATCCCAATTCACTCATCATCCAAACTTGACCACACCACATTAATTCTATTTAGGGGAAACAGTTGGAACGCCGCGGCCTCAGCCACGCGTGTTTCGACTATGCACGAGCTACCATGCTTGTTTTAACCACGCCTATACCTTAACCATGCATATGTGTGGTTAAGGCAGTGCGCAGTCTAGCTGCTGGCTGCTGCTCAGCAGAAGCAGGTAACACTAGGAAGAGAGCCAGAGGATGCAGTGAGGTAAGTGGGGCTTGGGGCAGGTTTGTATGGTTTAGGGGGTAGTTTTCAGGGTTGGGGGCTTGGGGTAGTTTTCAGGGCGGTGGTCCAGGTAGTTTTCAGAGCGGGGAAGTTGGTGTAGTTTTCAGGGCTGGGGGGTTAGGTAGTTTTTTTAAAAAAGGGGATAGAGTGTTAGGCCTAAGGGCAGTGGAAGGGTTTGGGGTAGCTTTAGGGACAGTGCGAGGAGTGGAGGAGGTCAGTGTAGTGTACTTAAAGGGGCAGGGTTTTAGGCATCAGGGCAGGGGGAGGGGAATGGGTAGTCAGGGTAGTTTTTAGAGCTTAGGAGAGGGCGGGGTTGTTCTTAGGGCTTGGGGGGGTGGGCTAATTTTTTAATTAGGGGTTAGGGTTTTAGGTCTAAGGCAGTGGAAGGTGTTGGGGCAGTTTTAGGGACAGCACTGGGTGGGAGGGGGTTGGGTGGGAAGTTTTTGGGCCGCAGGGGAGGGTGGTAGGGGGTTTGTAGCTTAGGGCAGGGGGTCGGAGTAATGGGAACCTTAGCCACACATACCCCTTTACCATTCATGCCTTTACCATGTAATTGCGTGGTATAGGCATGCATGGTAAAGGAATGCGTGGTTAAGATGCATTTGTGGTTCGGGCTGCGTGGTAGAGGCACGCATGGTTTAGCCATGCGTGCCTCTATCATACAGCCGGTTATTAGGGAGGTGGAGAGTAACATGCGGGCATATCCACCCCTCGGGAGGAGGAAGGGGGCACAGGCAAAGGAAGAAGGAGTGCGGGATTCTTTGAACAGGACAAAGAGGTTTCATTGGAGGAGGTTTGGTAGAGGAAGTGAAAGAGAGATTGGGGTGAGTGAAAGGGGAATGAATGAAGCAAGGTATGGGGCACTGGGGTGAAAGTTTGATGAGAAATGAGAATTGTTATGTGAAAAAGGTAATTACGTATTAGAGATGTTTTGATGTTATGTTAATGTTATGTTAAAGTTTGCTTAACTGTTTTGAAACCCCTTCCTAATAAAATGTCCTTTTACTCTATATGGTGGTATAGCGTGTGATTATTTCAGGAAATTACCTTATGCTCTTGAGTTACTTTTGCAAGACCGTTCACAGCATCTGCTTTTTGTTCCATAGTGGTCTTGTCAAGCAAACCCCTGCTGACCAGGCTAACAGGATGCATGTGTACCTGACTGATCCACCTGAAAAAGAGAAATTTGCTCAAACTATGTTTTACTTATGCTGTTAATTCCAGATCACACAAGCTTTCAGTTATAAATCAGGGCTCAGCTGGGAGCCAAAAGGAGCCAGGAAAATGTTTTAATACTATCTTGATACTGCACCACCTCTGTGGGGATGATCAATTATGACACAACACAATTATTTTCAAATTATAGTGGTGCAAAGCCACAGAATATGTAGGAGCATCATTTCTCCACAACAGCAAATCATGTGTGTGACCATGCATCATTGGTTGCTGCTTCCTCAGAACTCCTGTCAAGCCTTGACGGGCTGAGGATCCACACCCCAACACAATTTATGTAGTGCCCCCTGACCTTCAGTCAAATGTGGGTTTCGTCTGTGCCCCGAGTAGCCAATTCATGGGCAAACTGGCCATTATGCAATTCTGACATTTCCCCCTGTAGCTGCAGGCCTAGGGGGCTGCTTTCAGAACTGGATGGGCTACCATGACCCAACCGCAATAACCCCCCCATGGCACTATTCTAGTCGCTGCAACCTACAGAGCAGGGCAGGTTTAAACATTTCTGCCACTGCTGGTTTTGGTTCCTTGTCCATCCCGGAGCAGATCCAGGCTTGTCAATCATGTGCACATATTTGCCTTGGAAGCCATATCTTACCACATCACAAGTCTACCAAAGTCTCAGCTGACATATCGACATATCTACAGCTCAGTTAGCACGTCACACCCCAATCCCTAGGACAAAAATACGCCTGAAAGTCTTCTAATATTTTAAGACAGTGTTTTGTGCTAGGGTTTTACAATTTATGATAACAATCTGTTCAACACAAGAAAAACCACATTTTCAGTTTGCGCTATATCACTCCCTATGAACAAACTCGTTTTTAAGGGTCAGTATTGCAAGGGACATTCAATCCATCCTGCCTGTCCGTCTGCAGTGGTCCCGGCTACCACATCATGAAACACAAATTAAATTGCAGTTCGGCTTTTAACTCAACTCAATTAAAATAAAGAGATTCTTGGCTTGATATAGAGAAATATGTGTATTTCCAATTCTGTTTGTTAATACATTGACATATGTGCTATTTTTTAAATGTACCACTAAGTGCACTTTCTGTCAATGCCATGGATTTTTTAATAGACTGAGAAAATGCATTTCATTTCTTCTTATTTTCCTTCAATACATCATTTGGTTCTGCTTTTTTGCCTGCATGAAATTCATTTTCTAATGGAAATATTTGTTTTGTAAATCAAATATGTATTATGCACAAAATGCAAAGCACAAATTAAATTATGTTAATGAAATGAAAGAGATATGAAATGCATATTTCATGGACAAAACATAACCTCAGCAAACAACCATTCCTTGATAAAAATCTTTAAACACAATCTCGGTCTGTGACAGACACATTGTTAAAGCAGATAGCACCTCATTTAAATGACTTCCTTTAATATTAGTGCTTGGTATGTATAGGATTGTAAATAACTTTTTGGATGAAAAAACCAATAATGAAATACTGCCTTTAATGGTTTGCCATTGATGTCAGCATAAAATTTGTAGTAGTTGAATATTGGAAATTGGGAGCGCACACACATAGTCAAACGCTGTAAATGATTGCATATTTAGAAAGGGCTGACGAAGGCAGAGATGTTATAGATATTAGTAATAGGCAGAAAATTATGCTGACCTAACCTTATTTGACAGACAAAACCCACTGTTTTAAATTATATATTGGCTACACTCGATGAATAATAGATTCTCTAGGTGTTGTTTGTCCCGATCGAAATGCAGATGATCTTATACGTAGGTGGCATTATTGGCCGTCTGTTTCCTTAGCAGGGACCTGCGTTATGTCCCGGAAGTCCTGGTTACATGAGGCAGGAGTGCATGTCTGCTTATGTTTTATCCACCTCAATGCAATGTAGTAGAGATAGTGCCAAGGCAAGGCAAAACCTGTCTAATCAGTGTGCCTCAGCCTATCGCTGGGCACCAGACAACAGAATGGATTGGGCTAGCAGTGAAGGTGCCCTTTACTGTAGGGGTCATGGCCCCTTGACCGAGTGGTATAGGCACAAGGTCCCCAAAGTTGTTTTTTTTTGGCAATTTGTTATTAAATTCGACCGTAATGTTTCTGCCTCAACGAGATTCCACCAGATTTGGTGTGGTAACTCTGACCCCTCCCATCTCCTGCCT
Source organism: Calotriton arnoldi (assembly GCA_963921515.1). Lineage (NCBI taxonomy): Eukaryota > Metazoa > Chordata > Amphibia > Caudata > Salamandridae > Calotriton > Calotriton arnoldi. The sequence continues at coordinate 607,240 of CAWUFW010010065.1, forward strand.
TAACAATACCAGAGGCCCAGGTTTACTCTGCGTGGGGGGTGTTACCGGGGAATTACAAGGCGGACCCTACGGATTCCATCAGAAATGAGGAATAACTGGCAGAATCCCAAGCAGTGAGCTCTAATTCAGCCAGTTATTTTCTCATTTTTCCCAAAGTTTCACTGAAGCCTGAAAATGCCCTGGGCACCCTCAGTCTCTGGTGAAAAACAATAGATCCAAGGGTGTACTATGGACCTTGTAATTCCGATGAGTCTGGTAACTCTTATTACTAACGTTACTGAAATTAAAGGTCTAGTCGTGGTGAGGTTTTTAGAGTCTACAGTTGTTGATCACTTCCTTTCAGTGAAATCTCGTTTTATGATTCTACATATCGCGATGGCAGGCACATTGTAAACACATGGGTCTTTTCACTAAGGTAAATAATGTGTTGTGCCTGCAATGATGGTGCAAACTTTCTCAAATTGACCATACCACCCCCCCACAGCGCAGACTAAACCCTTCAAAGGCAAACGTCCCAATCTTATATTTGCCGATCCACACTACAGCACAGGCTCCTCCCCAATGAACTGGTCAGGCAACATTCCTTCTCCTTCCCACATTCTTGCCTACGCATCAACCCTGAAAATCACCAGCTGACATTAACGACACTATCAGGAAATATAATAATATGACCCATATGGCAGTCACTCAATGACCCCCGCTCCAACTAAAAAAACCTTCAAAAAGACTTCAGTAATAAAAGACATAGAAAATGACAGCTGACATTTGTTTTCTCATCAGCTATAAAGCTGGACTGATCAACTGTGAGAAAGGTTTTAGAGGGGGGCCATACTACTATCAAAACACAAACACCCCTCACATGCTTTTGCTTCCAATGAAAGTTTACCTAACCTTCTTTTCAGAACTTACACCTTCTCGGTTCTGCAGGTTGCCCGAGGCAGTGAATATTGGTGTTCTTTTCAAGACAGGTCATGCTGCTTCATTTCCCTCATTGTCTTCTCTAATCTGTCATGACGACAGTGCCCTTTATCCAGTTTCACATCAGTGAACAACTTATGGAGGAATGAAAAGTCAAAGTTGCTCTCAAGCCTGTAACTTCATTCAACTTGTTTATATTGGCTCACCGAGACCACCCTCAGATAGCAAACAGTATGTGAAAATGTTATGTCTGACAATCTCCACTGGAAGTGAGAGCACCTTCATATCTGGGTAACTCACTGTTCTCTGTCAGCAGCTTCTGCCATCATAGATATGAACTGAAAAACCATTCACACCAGATTCATATAACTGAATAAGTCAGTCGGTCAGTCAATACTCATTATTTCGGCCAATTGCCGTAAAAGAGACATGCATATAGGCAGCATTAAAAATGCAAAATCATGTGGCTATGTACAACATACGAAGCATAAAAATGGCCTCCAGCCATCAATTAAATACAATTAAAATAGATAAAATCGGTAAAACATTGTCTAACATTGAATTACACAAAAGTGATGCAACAAGTTAAAAATAAACAATGATTTTCAAAGGGTTAAAAGCTGAATCCATCGACTTGATAAGAGGCACCAGTGTTCTCAACAACTATTAGGCGGGAGATGAGAGATTATTATGATCATTAACCTTGACAGCATTCCCCCATATGGGGTTCCCCTTGTGACCTTGCAGCGCTGCTGTCCCTTCTATCGGCCAGTAGTGGGACATTTTTCCTCCTCATTCGCCACATAGCAAAAAGAATCTGGAGACTGCAAATACAATGTGACTGCTGGTGTCAGACTGTAAAATTCTGCAGGCCTCTGCACAATGTGTGGTTCCCACGTGCCTGTAATCCGCGATTGGCCATTTGGCTCTGGGTTTACTATACTCCGGGCAGAAGAACAGGGCGTGAGCCACCATTCCTTTGCAGTGGCCACAAGATGGGCAGCCCGTCTCGGCCGTTCTATCTGCGCTTACCCATTTCGAGGTGATGGATCTAATAGGTAATGACCCATGCCTGAACTGGACATACAGCTTTATGGCCAGATTTGGTACAACTTCGTCTAGAAACTGCTCAGTTTAATAAAAGCCTTTCATCCTTAAGAAGGAGTCTGTCAAAGGACCCTGTACCTTGACATGAGCATACCTGTTTTAAAGTTCCTAAACTGCCTCTTCAGCTCCAATTTGCTAATTAGTAGGCCACCCCCCCATCTGGATCTTAACACAGTTTTACTGACCCGAGGCTTAACAGTGTGTCTCTGACATATTTGATCCAGGCTGAGTATCTCTTCTAGGCCCCGGCAGTAGTGGAGTAGTTCGAGAGTGGCCCATAGTTTTGACTGTGATTCTTTCTCGGATTGGCTTGTGCCCCAAATTTTGCCTTAGTGGGACTAGCAGAATGCTGACCGGAAGGCTCTGCACATGCCTGAGGATCCTATTCTCAACTGTTTCTAGGGGTTTGGTGTCCTTATGTCCCCAGTGCTTGGTGCGATAGAGATCCGCACCCAGTGTTTGGTGGGTGTATAACTGGACCGCCGGAGTGACTGGTTTGGAAAAGGAGCTCTGGCGAACTTTCCGCAAACCTTCGGCATATTGCTTCAATTTAAGCCTATGTTTAGAAAAATGTGGCCCCCCAATCAATGTTTCTCATTTAGGGTGATGCCTAGCTACTCAAACAAATGGACCTGCTCTACCAGGGACCCATTCAAGGTGAGATTGGCACATTTTGAACGACACAGATTGAAACCATGTATTTGGTTTTATTGACATTTGTTTCCAATTCCCTCTTTCTACAGAAGCTACTGAATTCATCCAGGATTCTCTGTAATCCCATGGGTGATTTAGATGAGTAATGTGTCATCCATGAACATTAGTGCCAGGACCCTCATGTTGGCTAATCTAGGGGCATCATTGTCCCAGGAATTCAGGCAGGCAACCAGGTCGGTGACAAACAGTGTAAAGAGTGTAAGAGCTAGAACACAACCTTGCCTAATGCCCCTATTGACTGGGAACGGTTCTGTTACTTCTCTCAGTCAACCACAGTGGACCTGGGCAAAGTTCTGTTTGTGCAGCCTTTCAATGATTTGACATAAGTAACTGGGGACACACATCTCAGCCAGCACCTTCCATAGCACATTTCACATTTCTGGGAACCAAATCGAATGCAGATCGACCACCAACAAATACCAAGTAAAGTCTGCCCTTTTCAAGGACAATAGTTTTCCAGTATATCAGCTGCAGTCTAAACACTTGGTCAATTGTTGATGTGCGATTGCGGAATCCTGCTTGCATGGGGCTTAGAATGTAGTTAGCCTGTAGCCATTCTTGTAATCTTAGTAAAATAATTCTGCTAAAGAGTTTCTGTATATTATCCACTGAGCTGATGGGCCTGTAGTTTGCTGGCACCAGGGAGAGCCTTTTTGTATATAGAGATTATGTTTGCTCCCGCCCAGGAATGAGGAATTGGTAGCCCATTCATGATGGCATTAAAAACTACCGTGAGGTAGGGACCCCAGACACCTTAGAATTTTGTCTAGGCCGGGGGCTTTGTGCGGGAATATCTTCCTAATGGCCAGGACCCCTTCCCTTCAAGTAATGTTCGGGTACTTGGCGTAACGTTGAGGCCCTCCATAGCTGGAAATTGAGGTCTTCTTACCGGAACAGAAAGTGCACTGTCACCCGGGATTGGAGCTTAGAGTTTTGAAAAGTGTGTAATCCAGTAATCAGCGGCAATGTTGCTTTCGATGGTGACAGTCCCCTAGGTGTTCCCAGTGGCTACTATATTCCAAAATGTTGATTGATCTTTATCCCTGAAGGCTGCAAGAAGAGCCTCCAACTTCCCTTGGTCCCATTCCCTCTTGATATTAAAAACAGCCTTCTTAAAAGCCGCCCTCATGGCTTGAATTGCGCTGCTGTCCTGTGTCTTTCTTGCGGTGATGAGAGTGAGTGTGGTAGACCTGCTATAACTGTTAAACCATGAAGGCCAGTTTTGTCTTGCTCCCTCAAGCCTGGCTTCTACAGAAAAATGCTTTTTTAAATCTTCAAAGAGTTGGTTATGTAATTCCCCAATCCTTGCTAGAGAAGTTTCCTGACCCGGGCTGTGATTTATAGTGCACAGGTCTTGCAGGCTCTTTGTCACTAGCTTGTAAATGGACTTTACTGAGTCCTGTGATTGCGCCACTACATGGCATCTATTTGTTGCTAGTTGGTGTATACCATCAAAGGGATGTGCTAGCGTGGCTGTAAGCTTGGTGTGGGGGAGGTCCTGATCTCGGACAAGCACATTATGGTCACTGTTGTGCTTTGTAATGACTGTCATGTCAGTAACAAAAGGCCATAATCTAGCGTCGACTAGGATATAGTCTATCAGGCTGGTGCTAGCGAGTGAGTTCTCCCACTGGAGGCACGGACGCTCTGATTCAGATGATGGCATTAAGTAGGAGCGTCAGTGGCAACTATTTCTTTATGGGGAGTGTTGCTAGGTTTGGGATGTGCCACACTCTATCCTCCTCCGACACTAGCTCCCTGCTGGGGATATCCAGTGGCTCAAACTGGCAATTGAAATTGCCACCAGCTATTTTTAAATGACCTACCGGAAGGCCTGCCATATGGGATATGAGCTTACTGACTGTTGGAGATTCCTGTTTGTTACTTATAGGTCTTGAATAGATATTATAAATGTATATTACTTGACCTGTTGGGTACAAAAGTGTGAAACATAGTATGTCATATGAGATCACCTCCACCTTTTCTACTTTGCAGCCCAAATGGGTTCCCACCCATGTCAGCAGCCCCCCAGATGGTCTGCCCTTGGTTATAGCTTCTGCACTGTGCATTACAAAGCCAGCTAACTGTACCTTTGTGGTTGACCAGGTTTCCTGGAGGAGATAGATGTCAAATTGGTAAACAAAATGACCTCAGTCTATATTGTATTGTTTGGTGCTTACGCATGCACTGTTCCATGATAAAACTTTTGGGCAGGCATAGGATCTACAGGTCTTGGGACATTTTTGTTGCCTATTCGTACCACCATTGCCCTGGGGTCGACAGGTTTAGGAAGCGGGGAGTGGGACATGTTGATCGCCTGGTCTGCTGGCTGCGCAATATATGTTTTCACCCAATCAATCAATCAATCATGTCACTTATAAAGCGCACTACATACCCGCGAGGGTCTCAAGGCGCTGGGGGAAGAGGGGGGTGGTGCTGCTACTGATCGAAGAGCCAGGTCTTGAGGAGTCTTCTGAAGGCCAGTAGGTCTTGGGTCTGCCGAAGGTTGGTGGGGAGGGTGTTCCAGGTCTTGGCGGCGAGGTGGGAGAAGGATCTGCCGCCGGCGGTCGTTTTCCGGATGCGGGGGACTGTGGTGAGGGCGAGGCTGGTGGAGCGGAGCTGGCGGGTGGGGGTGTAGAAGCTGAGTCGTCTGTTGAGGTAGGCTGGTCCGGAGTTGTGGAGTGCTTTGTGTGCGTGGGTGAGGAGCTTGAAGGTTATCCTCTTGTTGACAGGGAGCCAGTGCAGGTCTCTCAGGTGGGGTGTGATGTGGCTGCGTCGGGGGATGTCGAGGATAAGACGTGCAGAGGCGTTCTGGATGCGTTGCAGCCGTCTCAGGAGCTTAGCCGTCGTTCCTGCGTAGAGGGCGTTTCCGTAGTCCAGCCTGCTGGTGACGAGGGCCTGGGTGACTGTTTTTCTTGTTTCGGTGGGGATCCACTTGAAGATCCTGCGGAGCATTCGGAGGGTGTTGAAGCAGGATGAGGAAACGGCGTTGACCTGCTTAGTCATGGAGAGGGTGGGGTCGAGGATGACCCCTAGGTTGCGTGCATGGTCGGTGGGTGTCGGGGCTGTTCCCAGTGATGTCGGCCACCAGGAGTCGTCCCATGCTGAAGGGTTGGAACCAAGGATGAGGACCTCCGTCTTGTCCGAGTTCAGCTTCAGGCGGCTGGTCCTCATCCATTCGGCGACGGCCTTCATTCCTTCGTGGAGGTGGGCTTTGGCGGTGTGAGGGTCTTTGGTGAGGGAGAGGATCAGCTGGGTGTCGTCGGCGTAGGAGATGATGTTGAGGTTGTGCTGTCGGGCGACGTGGGCGAGGGGTGCCATGTAGATGTTGAACAGCGTTGGGCTGAGGGAGGAGCCTTGGGGTACGCCGCAGATGATCTTGGTGGCTTTGGATCGGAAGGGGGCGAGGCGGACGCTTTGTGTTCTGCCGGAGAGGAAGGATGTGGTCCAGTCCAGGGCCTTCTCTTGGATCCCGGCGTCGTGAAGGCGTGTTCGTAGTGTGTGGTGGCAGACCGTGTCGAAGGCGGCTGATAGGTCCAGGAGGATGAGGGCTGCTGTTTCTCCGTTGTCTAGCAGGGTCCTGATGTCATCGGTGGCGGCGATGAGGGCGGTTTCGGTGCTGTGGTTGCTGCGGAAGCCGGACTGGGAAGGGTCCAGGATGTTGTTCTCCTCAAGGTAGCGGGTCAGTTGTTTGTTGACGATTTTCTCGGTGACCCATGTTGGCCATGTGGGATGTAAGATCTTTCAGCCTCCATGCAGGAGCACACTGCACAGGCCCGGCCTCCATAATTACCTCACCACCCTCCTCCGTACCTAGATTAGTGCCAACAGTGGCCACTTGGAGAAGGGGTGGGCAAGCAGGCGTGGGGTTTGCTGAGGTGCCGCCCATAGGTGCGGGGTGCTTATTTCTATTGACTGGTAAGAGAGGGTCTGACTGACTCTGAACCCCTGTTTTTAAATACCCACCTTTGGAACAGCCATCTATGGCATACTTGATGCGATTCAGACACTGTGTGACCTCATTATTAGCTATTCAATCTACTTGGTCAAGAGTGTCATACCGGTTATACATGGGAACACTGTAAGGCCTCACAGGCCTGAGTGAGCCAATGGTGGGTACACTTGGGCGTGTGTGTTTTGTGTGAAGCATTGGGGGGGGAAGGAGCTTGGGCAACCCACCCTAAGCATGATGTCAGCTTGTAAAAGTACCCCATCTCACATGTGCACAGCATCGAATAGTAGTTTTCGAACCAGAGTGGGGGTCTTTGAAGTTGATAATGATACAGTCCCCGGTGCGGTCCTTCCGACTCCTCCTGATCCACTGTACTCTGCGAGGGAAAAGTAAATTGTGGGTGAGTGAGGCAGGGAAGTTCTTAATATTCATGCGCCAGTTCAGGCACTTATTAGCCAGATTGTCCTAAGTTTCTATCTGCTCATCACCCAATCCCAGTACTCCTGTCAAGATTGCTACATAAGGGCATGCTGCAGGGGGTAGGTTGATAATAGGATGGTTCCCGGTCTCTTTCTGTGGAGCCACATTCCATTGCACCCAGTGGAGCCCCCCTGTTGACAATTTTGCATTGTACGTTGGCCCGTCTCTTGGTTATCCCCTGTTTTCCCCGGTTTCATTGTGCTGGTGCTGCTGGGTGTCCTTATGACACTGGTAGTTGCACTCGCATTGGTTTCCTTCGTCATATCATACCCTGGTTCTACAGCTGATGGGGGTTGTGCATGATCTTCTCTGTCAGTGGGCTGAGGTGGCCGGGTGGCGGGGTGGCGAGGGTTTGGTGATACCTTTGAGTGTTTGTTCAATCTCTGTCAAGCCAGACAGAATGGGTGTGAGTTCCATTCTAATGACCCCTATGATGCTTTTAGCAAGTTCTTCCACCAAGTCGACCACCAAGCCGGGTTTAGTGTTTTGGCCTGTGCCATCTGCTGTGCAGTTGAGGTTTGTAGGTATTTGGAGGAGAGTGCAATAACAAAGGTGCAATTCATCGCTTGTTTCTTCTGGGCAATCCTTTTCACTCTTTTAGCAGCTTTCTGGAAGTCCTCCTGCAGGTCCCCCAAGGGCGAGTTGCCAGGAGTCTGGACGGTGGCATCGATCAGCGCACAAGGCACTACCTCTCCCTTTATCTCAGGGGTGCTCTCAGTAGGGGCAGCCTCACTTGGACCAGGCAGTGATGTGCAAGCTTCCTGGGGTCAGCTCGATTTCTGTGGCTACAACCTCAATTGCTCTCTGGATCATCAAAAAAATTGAAATTGGTTTTGGGGTAGTGAGTGTTGTTAGTGCCCCCCCCCCCCAGTGAACCTGCATTTGCCAATGAGGGCCTCACTGTAGTTCTGCTGTGGTGGAACCTCAATTACTGACAAGGACCCCCAATGGAGTACATTTCCACATGGCTCCCTCAACGCAATAACTCAGCCTTCTGGTGCCACAATGCAAAAAAATGGATTTGGAGAAATCAAGTTGTGCATGTGGCCGGTGTGGGATAACAATCAAGGACAGTGAGTGATGACAGGTGCAACAGTATACTTTTGGCAATGTAGCAATGCAGCAAGCAACAGTTGTCCAGTCATACACTTACCTCCTCCCCTGGTCTTGCTTAAGCCGCCGCCTCCACCCACACAAAGACTGAGAAAGGGTGAGAAAAGTGCTGTGTTCGGCGAAGGCCTGAAGAGGCTGCAGCTGCAGGATATAGATGTAGAGGCTGCTTGATTTTTGGTTTATTGAAGGCCAGGTCAGGGCCAATGTCAAGGTCAAGAACGTGGTTGAGAGCTGAACTTTTCTGCATGCCATGAAATGTGGGCGGCACAGAGCATGGGGTCTTCCAACACCAAGCCAGCATGCTAGCTTGACCAGCAAGGCCACTAACGCAACCCTGCCCCCTCCCCGCGCTGCCCTGTCGTACACCTGTTACCCACACATCGCTACAAGCGAGCCGGAAACAGTGGCAGTGAGCGGAGGCAAGGCGGCAAAAACGGCAATGGGTTCAAGCGTCTGTGGCAATGACAGTGGGGGTGACAGCTACGGAGCCCCTAGCAGCATTTGCTGTGCAGGTCGACCCCTCCAGGAATCAAGAGTCAGGTTCAGCCCTCAAGGAAAGGCTATCGGGAACCGGCAGCCCAGAGCTGCAGTTCGCCCTCTAGCACTCTCCTGGCATGTGACATGTGTGGGTGGGCAGGAGCACGGTGTCAGGGAAGGAGCCTTTGATCCGGCCACTGAATAAGGATTTTCCCTCATACTTGTCAATGAGCTCAAACTCCAGTCTCGCAATTATCCTTAGTGAGCAAACACTACTGTATTGTGGTGGCCCCAAATATGTCAATGATTTTACATGGGTTGCTAAATACTCAAGACTCATCTTAGCGCAGATTTAGGATATACTTTATTTATTTTGCACTTCATTATATGTTTTCTTTACCTTTTGTTTTTTGGTGAGCATCAAATGCAGTTGTGGGCTGCTTTATTTCATTGGATTATGTGTATATAGAACAGTGTCACATGTACCAGAAAAATACTCAAGAAAGTTGAAATGCGTTTGCCGTATATTTTATTTACAGGGTATGTTTTATCTGGAGCTGCACCCACCATCTTGGCAAAGGCAAAGGAAGACGCCTTGTTTTATATGTTGTGATTTTATAAAGTTCTGTCTTTGTGCATATGCAGGGTCTCTTCCTCTGCGCAGTGTGCTCTCATGACATAATTTGGTGGTGTCTGTCCTATGAGTCGTTGTGCAGGCGGAGAGTGTTTTTTCTTCTTCACTTTGTGACTTTTTGCAGGGCCTGCTACTTTCTGTGTGTGAAATCAGCTCTTTTTATTCTGGTTGATGAAGTTGCTACACTTTCCCCTAACCATCATTCCAGGCAAAGGAATCCCCACTTTAATGGTAAGAGATAACTTTATAAAAATGTACTTTAGGCTGCTAGAACTGGCTTAAAACTAGTTATAACTTGCTATAAGGCTAGAATAGAAATCTTTGGCTAGGGGAGGTAACAACCTTGGCTCAGAAGAAAATAGGCTGCATATGAGCATGGGAAGAGCAGGGGTGTGTTAACTACACGTCACTTTTCTGGAATTAGCTATCTAGGAGTGGACAGAAACAACTGGCAGGATATATGACAGCCTTGACACTTCTTTTCAGTTGGAGACAATAAAAAGAAACTTCTCCTAGTTATCCCCAGGGCCCTCCTGGACAGTCTTGCTCCGGTCACAGTGGGAGAGAAAACCAGTTTGAAACCTGTCAGGTGGGGGATATCTCATCTAACTAGGGGAATAGCTAGGGAAATGAAGAGAGACCTGTCTGGTGGCTGAAGGATCATGCCATTTTGGAACAGGGACTCCTGGGTAATTTTACTGTAAGACAAAATTAGACGCTAGAGCGGGCTTACTGTGTTCTCAGCGCCAAGACACCCCCGGGTATTCGTGCGCTTTATAAATCCCGTTAACATTAACAAAGAGGAAGACTTCAAACTGTGATGTGCATAGGGTAAGAAAGTAGCCAGTAACGAGTAGCAACAAATCTCCATTCATTGGCTAACATACTGGATAAGGCTTGCACTTCACCACCACCACCTCAGAACATTTGTGGACCTAGGAAGAGTTCATTTGAAGAAGAAAACCCTGCCAGAAGAAAGAAGGCTCATTGCTCCTGACTCCTGCTGGAAGAGGAGGACTCACTCATGACTCAACAGCTCCTAGCCTGGTTGCTACTGAATACTAGCATATGTAGTGCAGTGAAGGATTCTAAAAGTCAGCTGTGTAAACAGACTGTATGTATGCAATTATTAAGAAGTACATGAACTACCCCCCAAAATAATGTGCCTGAACTCCAGAAAAGTGTAGTTGCATGCATTGCCTCCAAAATGACACTACATGTGCTACTCCTCCAAATTCAAGATTCTATGACCTTCAACTTTGACCCATGAATCTTGAAACAACAAAAAAGTGATTGTGCTTTTCCATCTTTAAGATGGCAGGTTTTGATTAGCAGGAAAATAAGAGATTCATCTTAACTTATATCCAAACATATTGACATTGGCACAGTTATATTAGTCTTGGTGCACAACATGGTGGTTCAGTGTTGGGAAGATGCTGGACAGAATAAGGGGGAAAAATGTTACAGTCTTGATTGTGAGTTGTGACTCCCACACAATCTGATAAAAGGGAACCTCAAGAGTAAATTAAACTTTCCACTAGGAGTATTCCCTATGTCTCCAATTGGGAACTTGGCTGAGCTGAAGACTACTCTTCAAAGATATATGAATTGTGTATGGTGTGACAGCACTTCAAACAAAACTTAAGGTTAAAAAGTAAATATCTTCAAAGTCCAAACCTGGTTTAATAAATGAGTACAAATGTGTTGGCAAAACAACACAAGCCTTAAAAAATGAAAGTTTAGATCAAATGCTAGCAAATAGGTTCAGATGTTCCCACAGAAACCACTGGAAGTAACCATTTCAAAGGAACTCAATAGAAGAATGTAGAAATCTTAATAAAATGTGCCCATGTGGGACATCAGTTAGATCCCAGGCTCAGATGATACAGACTCACAAATGCACATGGTCGAATGGCACTAAGCACTAGGGTCAGGCAGTTTTGTTAACTATGTAGAAGTTTCAGAAGAAGCAAACTCCTGTGCAGTTGGCTGAGGCTGAAGGCTGTAATCAAAAAGACTTGCAGCTATCTGGGTATACATCACATGTGCCCTCTGAGAAGGAAAGAAACCAGAAGACATAGATTCAGTCAGGAAAATGGGCCTTTCAATAAATAGTACTTAATATAAGGGGCTGGTGAGACCTTCGGACAGTCAGTTCTCTCTATGTGGAGTTTCTGGAGCTGCTGCTGGCCCGAGGAGTGTACCTGGCAGTGTATTGCAACAGGTCTCAATTGGCCCAGGCTACAGTTGGAGGACCAATTTTATATTATATTTCCTCTGAGCAGACAAGACACTTCTCTATGCCAAGGAGTTCACATATTTTCTTGGTTCAGTGATGCTGTATGCCATAAGCCCTCCAAGGCATATCTGAAAGACTTGAATGTGCTCAGCAGTAGAAACAGTGGTACCAAGATGATATTTGACAGTTCTTCAGGTCTGATTCTAATACCCATAATCCATTTGGACACAGGTACTTTGGAAACAAGATGAATAGGTGACCTAAATGTCCTTGCCAACCATCAATGTCCAGGACAATAAAAACTGTCCTCTGTAGGTTTCAGAATTCTTTGTTTCTAGTATATTTTTACTACCAGTCACTTGCAGGGTTGGAAGTACATTTCAAACAACATGTCAAGGGGGCCACTACAGATCAGAGATTATATTGGAGTAGAGAGTCAAATTGGGAGATTATATTTACTAGAACTTGTTCCAAGTCTTATCTCCAGTATAAATAACAACACTCTTTTTGCGTTTCATCAGAAGTGGAAGAAGAAGTGGTCCTCTCTACTTATGGCTCATGAAAAGTAAATGAATTCAATGTGGAATTTTCAAGGATGAAGCCCCTTTTCTCCCTGATATGGACAGAAATAGAAAAAAAGTATAGTGATTAAAAATATAGTTGCAGGAATATAGTGATGTAAAAATATTGTTGACATAAATATTGATGGTAAGTATATCATTTTTCGTCTTGCTGTAAATATTGTTGTAAAATATATTGTTTACTAAAATATTGTTGGATATAATTTTGATGATATATTTGCTAAATAGTTGTGTTGGCTGTGTAATTTATTTGTTAGAAATTGGGTTGTTGGTTGACTAGGGTATGAACACGAGTGAGGCAGCAACCACAATCCTAGTAAAGGTAAGAAACAGGCAAACCCTAACTTAACCTGTGCTCACCCTCCGGTAGCTTGGCACAGAGCAGTCAGGCTTAACTTAGAAGCAATGTGTAAAGTGTTTGTGCACCATCTCAAACAGTACAACAGTGAAAACTCCACACAAAAAGATTGCACATCAGGTTAGAAAAATAGAGATTGATCTAATAATTAAGAAAAGACCAAAATGGCAAAAATCCATTTAGTAGAACTTGAGATATGAATGTTTAGAGAATAATCCATAAAATAGCGCTTAGAAGTAATAAGCTCTTAGTTGGGATACCTGGTTGCGCTGGACCGGGACAAAGTCAAAAGTTCAGGCTGACCTCAATAGAGCGCTGGCAGAATAGAGGGACCCAGTGAGGCCCACTTGATAAAAGTACCTTGATCCTGGCTGAATCAAAGTCAAATATACGGACCATAGCCAAAGTGATGCATCGGCTCCAATGAGCGAAGAGATGTGATGCATGCGGAGATTCAGCATCATCGTTGAGGATGCCATTGACTAAGATGCAGAGCCCGAGTGCAGTGGTGGTTCCAAAGGCAATGCGTTGGGACCAATCCATGCAGCAGCGGCGATGCACCGGTTCTGGTCACACAACAGGAGCAATTCGCTGGTTCAGACTCATGCAACAGGAGCAATGCACCAGTTCTAATCCACGCACCAGTGCTGATGCGCCGGTTCGACAGAGAATGCTTGGGTTCTGCAGAAGCAAGCAACTTTGGCCTCACTTCCTTTCAAAGGTTTCAGGACTGGGCTAGTACCACTTGGCAGGGCAGACTCAGAGATGCCAGGTAAGTTGGAAGTCTTTTATGTCCCTGAGACTTTTGATTAGGAGACCAGCCAGTTAGCCCTTGGAGTCACTCTGGGTTCAAGTGATACAGCTCCAGTCTTTCTCACTCCAGCAGGGGAGCAGCAGACAGCAGGGCTGCAGGACGGCAGAGCAAGACAGGAGTCTGACAAAGCAGCAATCCAGCAGATTGTCAGTCCTTCAGCAGCACAGCAGTCCCACTTCCTGGCAGAGTGTTCACAGGTCCAGAAGTGTACTGAAGTGGTGGTGTCAGAGGTCCAGTACTTATACCCAGTTGTGCCTTTTGTAGTGGGGTAGACTTCAAAGACAGGTCTTTGAAGTGCACAGAGGTCCTCCCTTTTTTGTCCTTGCTCCAGACTCACTACAGTGGTGTATCCAGCCCTTTGTGTGGGCTCAGGACACAGTCTATTCAGATGTAAGTGAGGCTGGGTCCAGTCCCTCCCTCCCATCCTGCCAGAATGGCCCATCATGTCACATCTAAGCTCCGATTGTGTGTGGCTGTCTAGGGGGAATACACAAAGCCCAGCTGTCACCCTCCCCAGATGTGTATCAGAAACAGGCAGCAGACCCTAAATGGCTAAAGTAAGAAAATGACAAAAGTGGCATTTTCAGAACTTCAATTTAAAATCCGACTTCGCCATAAGTTATGATTTTAAATTGTGATTCTAGAGATCCCAAACATGTAAAGTCTATCTCTTCACAATTGGGAATTACACTTAAAACATGTAATAAGGCAATCCCAATGGTATCCTAAGGGAGAGATAGGCCTTGCAGTACTGCAGAACGACTTTCAGCAACTACCAGGACATGTGAAATATTAAAAGTACATGCCCTTCTTTTTAAGTATATTGCACCCTGCCCTGTGGGTTGTCCACGGCCTACTTTAGGGGTGACATATATGTATAAAAAGGGAAGGTTTGGGTCTGGCAAGAGGTTTATTTTGTCAGGTTGAAATAGCAGTGTAAACTGCACACTCAGGCTCTGCAATGGCAGGGCTGAGCCATGATTAGAGGGCTACTTAATTGGGTGGCACAATAAATGCTGCATCCCCACTAGTAGCATTTAATTTAAAGGCCCTGGGCACATTTAGTGTACTTTACTTGGGACTTATAAGCACATTTAATATGCCAATTGGGTATGAGTCAAAAAAACGTGTTTTAAAAAAAAAAAAAATGATCAACAATATTTTTATTAGAGGGATCTTGGGTTTGTAGCGGAATCGGGTAGGGAGATTTTTCAAGTACTTGTTATTAGATTCATGTTTTATGTAATGTTTTACTTTTTAAGTATTTGCATTTTTTTAAGTGTTAGATTTTGAAATGTACATTTTAACATTGCAATTGTTTTTAATTGTCAACATTCTAATGATAACTGGACATTAATTAATGAATTATTTTGTTAATTTTTACATTCATTTTTTATTTATTAATTTAATGTATATTTTGCTCTTGTGTGTGTATGTGTAGTTATTTTATGCATATAGTGTTAATTGTTAATTACATCATGTTATTTAAATAATCTATTTCAGTTTTTTTTTAATTTATCATTTATTTTTATTTCCATAGATATTATACATAAAGTTTATTTCTAATTATTCTTTACTTTTTATGACATTTATATTGTTAGTAAAGGTGTTGTAGAGTCTTAAAATGTTGTACTTTGCAAGTATTTCAGTAAGGCTATTTTTATACATAATTTTTTATTTTAATTCTATGATTGTTCATATTTTTTGTTATGTTGTATTTTATAGTGTTTTATACTTATTTTGTGGAGTAGTAATGCAAATTGTAAATATGTATTATAAGTTATATGTATTTTATTTTTATTACTATTTATAATCTGTATTGTTTTGTAGGAATATGATATATTACCTCTGTAATGTCCAACACCTTCCACAAAAGGGATTAGAATAGAGTGGTAACAGTAACTCTAACCCCTTTAGTGTCCAACACCTTCAACAAAATCGTTTAGATTGTAGTGGGAATAGTAAATATAACCCCTGTAGTGACCAATACATTCCCCAAAATGTGTTAGATTTGAGTGGGAGTAGTAAATGTAACCCCGTAACTATCCAACACTTTTCACAAAATGATTTACATTGGAGTGTAAAAATTAAATCGAA
Source organism: Calotriton arnoldi (assembly GCA_963921515.1). Lineage (NCBI taxonomy): Eukaryota > Metazoa > Chordata > Amphibia > Caudata > Salamandridae > Calotriton > Calotriton arnoldi. The sequence goes on from CAWUFW010010065.1 coordinate 622,724, forward strand.
CCATTTTAGTGTACATTACCTTCAACAAACTTGCTAAGACTGGAATAGGAATATTAAATTTAACCCCTTTTGTGTCCAGCACCTTTCCCAAAATGTTTAGATTGGCGTGTGAATAGTAAATGTTGCCCTGATAGTGTTCAACACCTTCCCCTAAATGGTTTACGTTGAAGTGAGAATAGTAAATCTAACCCTTTTAGTGTTAACACCTTTTTCCAAAATTGTTTGGATTGGAGTTGGAGTAGTAAATGTTACTCTTTTAGTGTGCAACACCTTCCCCAAAATGGTTTGTAGTTTCCATTTTGCATAGTGTATAGTTTTTTACAATAACAATCGATGCATAGCAAGGTTTTTACATATTTTTTATGTATGCATATTATGTTATGTTTATTGAATCTACATTTTTAATTTTATTTTTAAAACATATACTTTTTTGCGAAGAAAAAAAATAAATTTATATGATACTGTGGTATAACATTTTATGTACTTTTTTGCTGAGGTATCTCATGTACTGCATTTTTAATACAGTTTTAAGATGTGACTATTTATAAACATTTATACACAGATGGTACATAGCTATTTTTATGTAAATATATTTTTATAGATAGCACTTTGCATTGTTACATTTTCATAATGCATTTTTTAGTATATATTAATTAGTATTTTTAATATACAGTTATATTTTATACTATTTAATTTATACTTTACATTTATATATTCAATACATTGTTTAACATTTCTTAAACATTTTAATGTATTTTTTACATACTATTTTTAACACCTGTTAATAAGTTTTTGTAGCATTGCTATTGATTTTTATAGGAAGATAGCTTTTTATTATTTTCATTTAGCAGTCATTTTTACTGCTACCTGTATTTGTACTCTACTAGTGTCATTTTGAGGTGGATTTCCTTTTGCGTTGGTCACGGTTCCCTGTTGCTGTTCAATAGACAAGGTAAGACCCTTTCCTTAGTTTTTATTTAGGGGTTTAGGGGTGGAGGGGATGTGGGTAAGTCTAGTTAATGTGGGTTATGGTATTGGTTTTATTTGGTAAGGTTCTTTATGGATAGTATGCTTTGCATTGCTATTTAGTATAATGCAGTAGGCCTAGCTATAGTTTGGTAGTAGTAGTATGTTATTGGACATATAGTTATGTGTTGTAATATGTTGGTAGAGTTGTAATGATATGTTTGTATTATATTTGGGATAAAAGTTTTTTGAGGATAGGTATGTTATGTTTTTTTGCAGGTTACGAAGTCGGAGTGGAACGTTTGAAGCTATTTTTAAGGTTTTTGGTTTCTAACTTAGTCCTTCGGAGAGAGGAGCAGAAAGGAGATGCGGGGTTTCCTGCAAGGAGACTGGGAATTTGGGACCGGGAAACCAGGAATCTGGGATTTTCATTGCTACAACCTCTACCATCCTGATTAAAATTCCTGGACTTACCTGAATTCACCTGGACTCACCGATCCACGGATCCACGAATCACGCTCATCGACAGCCTGACTTCAGCTCTCTTCTCCCAGGTTAGATTGGGTTAGACCCTCTAGACAGTCCGGGGAACAAACGTGCAGACGCAAGTTCGGCAGCCGTAGTCCCCTGCCACGCAGAGTGGGTGCTGGCTGTCTGCTGAAGCGGCTCAATTAGATTGAGTGCGGCTTGCGGTCCCTCTGGGCGCCCCCACTCGCAGTACTTAGACACCAATTCTACCAAACTGCACCACACTAGGTGCACAGATACAGGACTGGTAGGGCTGGAATCTAATCAGCAAATAGAAGAAGGAAATCTTTCACTTCAGAAAATGATGAACAGCAAGTGGCTGTGAGGAGCGGATACCAGTCAGCCCTTCCCCATCCTTGTCTGTTAGGAGCCTTGTGCTAGAGATGCCATGTGATAAGCGCAGTGTGGGGTGACAAAGAGTGTAAAGTGAACCACTTCTACCCACCATTCTGAGAGCAAAGCAGGGCTTATCTTATTCAGACCTGTTTAAGGAGTAAAGGGGAGGCAGAGCTGAGTATTATTATTATTATTATTTTTCCCCCTCCAGTATAAATCCAGTTTTTAGACAGAGCGTCAAAGAACTAAAGTTCTGTAAACTGTAACAGCTCCTCATTTGGGAAAGTGTGTAGAGTGCCACTACTGTGAGTGATAAAAGAGGAGTTTCAGCACCGCCCACATAGCCCCAGGAGGGGTGTGTAAGTTAGCATTGTAGTCAGTGCTAGATTGCTGCAGATCCAGCACGGAAGTGGCCAGGTTACCGCCTATAAATATTCAATTATAAAAATCCCTCAAATCTGCAATCCACGCCATCTTTACAAAGGAATTAAAAAAATTGTTATACACACAGTCATGAGATTAGGAAGAGAAAGGATCCCACATAATACAATTAAGAGAAAGAAAAGGCTTCAAATGTCGCAATCTGCTACAAAAGTGAAATTAACAAGGGACAACGAATCACTAATTTCACCAGTAGTCCGGATGTTCGAAAGAGCTCAAAAAATTCCTCAACGCTTTGATTTTTTGAAAGATCCAAGTAGTGTTCTGCTTTCCACCTACAAATTTAAACAGTCTACCGGACCTCATAATACCAATAAAAGCAATAGATTGCTCACTGCAGACAGCCAAACCAAACCAATTCATAATGGAAGATACAATGGATCAAACCTCAAAAGGGAAACTGGGAGGGAGTAAAGAGCCTATCTGGGCCCAATTAGCGACTTGGAACTCTTGTCAGTTATTCCAATATCTCCGAACCAGTGTAAACAAGAACAAGAGCAACAAGAACAAAGATATACGGATTGGACGATATGCCTCTTAACGAACGGAAATCCACTACCCATTGAAATTTAAGTTGTATTGAATAAAGGAATTACCTCAGCTGTATTAGAACAAACAACAAATGAAAGATCAGAGCAATTAATACGGCATTGTCCGAACCCTACAGCAGTAGAGGCCATCCCTACATCCATAAGAAAAAAACAAAGAAGATCAAAGAAAAAATAAAATGGGCGTTCCATCTAGACAGGATCCAACGGAGATGGAAATGAAAAATGTAGCACCTACATGGGACATGATATTGAGGACCTCGCAGTTAACTTTTGACACTCTAGCCTATCAATCAGAAAAAATGGATGTATAAATAGATCTATTAAATTTAATGGCAATGGCAGTATCAGGAATAGACCAGGAAATGACTGAATTAAATGCTTTGATAAATCGAGCTCAAAACTTTGCGGCCACAGCAACAATAGAACGCACATGTGCTCCAGTGGTAAATAAACTGGCTACAATACCGGAAACAATGACAATATTAATAGAAGAGCTAAAAACGATTCTAATAGCAAATGTAAATTCCTTGTTGATCAATAAACCACCGAATTGTAACACCTTCACACTCTAAAAAGATATAAGAAGTGAAAGAAGAGGAAAAATAAACGTAATCTTCATTCAAAGCAGTCAAGTATCTAAAGCACCTATAATGGGTGAATTTTTTTCACAAAAAATAGAAAACTCTGCAGTCAAACTAAATTTGAATGATATGTCATCTTCTGTCTTAAAAATGAACCTGCAAACTAATGAATCTCAATCCAATAGTCTACTAGAAGCTGATTCAAAAATAACAAAAAAATGGAAAACATTGCGAAAAGCACGAAATAAACAAAAAGCAAGCACTGACAAGATACGGAACTTCACCGCAATTAACCACCAAGGTAATACAAGCACAATGAGTAAAGAGAATGTAAACCTTGAAAACAGTGACAAAACGAAGGGAAATTTTGTTAAACCATTCCCAATATTTAAGAAAATAAAAGGGCTTCAAAAAAATGAAGGAATAATCGAAATGGCGAACAATGGGATTGTAAAATATATTCCAAACTCACAAATAAAGGATAGCATAAGAAATAAGGATTAAAGAGAGGAAAAAGAACTAAAAGCGTCAAAGCCTAGCCAGAAACATCTACTAATGCCAGACGGTGATAGCGGAGTAGTAGAAAATGAGATAAAAAAAAGAAAATAAGGAAAAATCCTGCTTTTTGAAGGTCATTTTACATCAAAAGTGATGTTTACCCCCAAATATCACTTGAGAGGAAGACATGATATCTTGAATAGAGGTAATATCATTAAACTCTTACATGCTGTGTCTCAGCTAAAGGAAATTACCTCAGCTGATATAGATTCAATTGAATTTCTAGAACCCCAGGATAAAAGCTTTCCAGAACCCACCCTAGTTACATAGGCATCCACCACAATGGCAAAAAGGGTTTTTCTTGCAAAAGAGTGCTCTCAGTCCTGGGGAATCCAAGTTGACATGGTTCCACTTCCAGCGTATCCAGCTCCTTTTGTTTCAGAAGGCCCTGAACAAATGATGACCAAAAATGAGAATTCCAGACATCCATATTCAATATTGGCTAACCCAGTAGGAAAAACCTCGACCATTCTATCTCTATGTCAAAAAACCAACACAACAGTAGATGAGATAGGAAAGATAAAATTAAATATAGGATGGCTACCTGAAGCTCTGCATGGAAAGAGCGGTTCATGAAATAGCAGCCCCGCCAAATCAGAGGTAATTAATAATTCCAATGAAAATGATCTGTTAACAATTTGCTCTTGGAATATACATGGCACTCTTTCAAAATCCCATGAAAAAAATCTTACAGAATTAATGGGAAATATGCATATAATATGCCTACAAGAGACTTGGGCATTGCAACTGTTCTCTATTAGCGGTTATGTAGGCTTCTATTCTCCTGTAGTAAAAATGAGGAAAGCAGGTCACCCAAAAGGAGGTTTAGATATATTTGTAGCACCAGCCCTACAAACTGAAACAGAAGTGATCAAAACAAAAGATGAAAACATTCTAGTTATAAAACTTACAAAATGGCATAAAAAAGTAAAGAATCCTCTTTTCTTGATAAACCTCTAAATTCCATCAAACTCAAGAACAACAATGATCAACGAGATACTGAAATTAATCTTATAAAGCCCTCAGGAGGATCCGCTTCCATATGTTGTAATAACGGGGGTCTTTAATATGAATCTATTAAAGACCTTTCATCGAGACGAAATGATAACACAACAAGACTATAATTGGGCAGTCCCAACCAAGAACACAAGAGATTCGACAAAAAGACCTTGTGATTCCAAAGCTATTTCCTTAGTACAACATCTGGAATCTCTTGGTTTATGAATTCTTAATGGACAATATCAGCAAGACTCTCCTCCAGAATGGACTCATTACACCAAGCTTTCAAATTCCATTTTAGATTATACGCTAGCATCTCTTCCGCTCATACAACAAGTGGTATCTTTCAGAATACAGAAGACACCTAAAAGTGATCATGGACAACAGATAATACAAATTAAGGCTCAAAGTTATTTTCATCGAAAGTGCCCTCTATTCACGGAGAACTTATAACGATCAACTATAGGAAGCTGATATGGTCGGAAGATACACAAGTAAGAATAAAAGATACAGCAGAATTATAGTCAATGACATTTTCAATAAGGATCTATGAAATCCAATAGTAAAATGGTCAAATGTCACCGAAAAGATAACTGCTAATCACCCAATAGCCAGGGACGTAAAGTTGAGAGGCAGTAAATACAACTTGCATTACCAAAGGAAAATCAAAATATCTGCATATTGACGTGCAATTAAAATAGAGCGGAATCGGCTCAGAAGATTAGTTAGGAGATTTCCCGGGAATCAAGAATAATATAGTACCTTTCATGTTATAAATAAAAGCTACAGAAGGTCAGTATGGGAAGCAAGTTCTATTTCTTTCCAAGAAAAGAAATATAAATGATTTCTGGCAATTAATTAACAGCTTAAACCGATCATCATCTCGAGCAGCCAGCTCAGATCTTCCAGAAGATAAGTGGACAAAATATGTGATGGATCATTTCAAACGCTCTCCTATTTCTATACAGAAATCTAATGAGACAATAACACAACAGAATATACAAATTTCGGTTCCTTATCAAGTTACGGAGGATCACATCGATAAAGCAATACAAATAAGTAGGAATGATGGGGCACCTGGACCGAATGGACTGCCTCAAGCACTTTTAAATCAAATGTACCATTTTGGTCAAAGAAGCTATTTCAGGTATATAACTATGCGTGCAGCAAGAGATGCTTCCTGACTCATGGAGGGGAGCGATAATAAACCCAATTTTTAACGAGGTTAATAGCAACAGCCGGAGAATTATCGCCTAATTACCCTGCAAGATGTTGAGGCTAAATATGTTGCCAATTCGCGTCTTACTGAGTTACTAGAATGGTCAAACGATAATAACATTGTTCCTCCTAACAAAACAGGGTTTTCCAAATCTCAAGGTACGGAAACCACCTTACTGGCGGTATCAATAATAATGGATAGAATGAAAAATAAGAATCAGCCACTTTATTTGTGCAATGTGGATTACAAGGCTTCTTTTGACTCCGTGAACCGAAATCTCCTATGGTACAAGCTATCCCTTTGGGGTATACCGCTTTCTCTTTTAAAGGCAATACAGTTACTATAACCGGATACCTGGGTGAGGGTAAGAATAGGAGATGGAACTAGCTTATCAAAGAAAATAGAGACACAGCGGGGCCTAAAGCAGGGCTGTGTCTTTGCACCATACTTATTCAACCTATTTCTAGCGGATCTCTCAACAGATCTAAATAAAGTAAACTCCCATCACCCAAATTTGGGCTCTATGCCCATATCTAATCTTTTATAGGCAGATGATGTCAATACTACTAAGTCAGACAAAGATTGGCTTGACACTCAACTTAAAGAAAACAAAAATTATGGAAGTTAGAGGAAAATAAAGAAGAAGTACAAATGGTATTAAGGAAACAATCAGGTGGAGCAGACAACTACATATAAATATCTGGGAGTTGTTTTTGATCAACGGGCGTCCTTCAAACCACATAAAATGGATCTCAAAAGAAACGCCACTTCCTTAACTCAGGCTTTTCGCTTATTACAAAGAACTCTAGAAGGTCCCAGTTATGCACCAGTACTAAATGGAATTTCAGCAAGGCTGTTACCAGCGATTTCATATGGTAGTGAAGTCCTCCGTGGCAGGGATGTAGCTCTCCTAAACTTGATCCTCTCTAAAGAATTTAGATCACTTTTCCATCTACCTCTGAAAGCATCGCCAGCCCAAAAAAGACTGGAATTTGGTCTCACTAATCAAACAATAGCAAGCTTGGGGACATAAGTGAAAATGTGCAATAGCATAAGAACTGCCTCCGAAAATCATCTATGTAAAGCCTTGTGACAAGAGTTGCAATGGAACGAGAAAACTTCAGCCATCAGCCAACATTTTCTTACACACAGCAATAAATGAATTAGGTATTCAATCAGTATGGGCAAAATCTCTTCCACATACCGCTTTAAAAAAATTAAGTAATAAGATAACAAAGAAAGTATCTGTTGTAAAGGATAAGGAGAAATTAGCCATTAGAGCCCATGCTTGGTCAGTAATTAAAGTAATTACAAAAACCTTAAAATCCAACCATATTTAGAATCTGGCTGGTCCAGAAAATTGAAAATTGATTTTATGCACTGCCGTTTTGGCAAAACTCCAGGCGAACAAAATGAATGGACTAAAGTATCTACAAGAAGATCCTGTAGACTTTGCAATAATGGCGTTGAGAATATTGTCCACATTGTGTGTGTATGTCCAGGATTGATGAAAGAAAAAAAATTGAAAACCTTTTTTATTGACCAGGGAATTTACACCTGCAGGTAAGCTGCCATTGCAAGCTTGTGATACACAGACCCAAAGGTCAGCTGTCAATATACAACGGGGCATATTAGCAAGACCCACGTTAAAATTATCGCCGTTTTAGCGGCAGGAAACTGCCGCTAAAACGGCGATAATGGGCTTGCTAATATGCGTTATGGAATTACAATAGAAGCCCAGGTTAGATGTCCTGCACATCTAACCTGGGGTTCTATTGGAATTCTATAACGCATATTAGCAAGCCCATTATCGCCGCTTTAGCGGCAGTTTCCTGCCGCTAAAACGGCGATAATTTTAACGTGGGTCTTGCTAATATGCCCCAACATTTTTAAATCTGGCAAGGAAAAAGTTATTATTATGCCTAACGGACTACTTTTTGGTACCAGTGACTGTTTAATATATCTGGAGATTAGATTGCTTCGAATTGCGTATAGTGCATATGACTGTAAGGGTCACAAAATATTTTTTAATACTTGGATCGATCTGAAGAGATCTTACTTTTTATATATGTAATTGGTTCCTTGCTGCCATACCATAAATCCCCTTTATGCTGGAATCCAACTAATGCCACTTGAATTAATTTCGGGTATCCATCTAATGATTTTTTTGCATTATACACTTTCTCTCTGGCACTATAATGATGTTGATATAACCTGTCACTTAGTAAAAAAATGAACTTTTGATATTTTAACCTATCTGATTTTAACTTCTGTTGTTTATGCTAATGAGATGGTTTTGTTTGTTATGGTTTTAATTAACTATACAATAAAATAAACTGAAAAAACTAAAGGGAATTCATATGGTTTAATTTAAACCAACATTTTATTTTCCTTTTTTATATTTCTTGGAGCAGTTATTACTTTCCATTTTTTTTTTTTTTTTATAGTTTCCTGTGACTGTGGATTTCTTCGGGGTCCACAGTTCGAAATTAATTTGTACAATTAATTTTTGCAGTTGTGGGGTTTCTTTCTTTTTATTTTTTAACTTTTTTGTGAATTGGATTTTGCAAGGTGGATGTGAAGAACTTCAGCTATGCAGCTGTAAGTACAATATTTTTATTTATTTTTCGGTGGGAAATGTCATATTCTAATATGTATATTATTTTGCGTTTACTGCAACTGAAAAGTTTTATTTTGTATGTGTGTGTTTTAATTCTTGAGCTGCTTTGTATAGTGTTTATATTGCATCTTTTCCATCTTCCTATAAATATTTTCAATTAAACATTAAAACAAAATATTTTTATCAGTATTGTTTTCTGCTGTATTAGAATACATTTGTTGTGGACTGACTTATAGAAATAATTATGCAAATATTTATATACATTTGTTTATGGTATATTAGTGTTAGGTGGTTTTCTACTGTAGTATATTGGGAGGTCGATGGTTTATAACAGAGATTTAGCCATCTAGATATTCAACTCTTCTTTATTTACAAAGAGTCTGACTTTAAATTGTTTCATTTCGTACATTTCCCCGACTTATTTAGTTATTGTAGGTTTCATTTATAGATGGTAGTTTTGTTCTTTTTAGAGAGCTTATATGAATTTGTAGATTGTTGGTAGGGGTTTTCCTAGTGTGGCTTGGAGGAATTATGCCATCTTTCTACTGCGTTATTGGTTTTAGTTTGTTGAGCCATGATGCTGTCGTAGACATTCTGCCATGTTATTTTGGATTTGGTTGGAGTCTGTTCCCAGAGAAGTGCAGTCTGCCAATCCAAGTGTGTTCGAAGTACTCTATTAGTGGACTTAGTTTTTGTTCATGTCTTTGTTAAAATGGGGATTCTGTTGGTATGTTGTAGTGGTTAGCTACATCTGTTATAGGTACATATGCCAGAGCAATTAATTTCAAAGGCAAACTGGTTGTTTGTTGCATATTTTGCACATAGTGCAGATTTGTGCAGATGTTTCCAAATTCATTGGTTGAAGTGGTAATAGCTGCCTTGTATGGTGATGTGTGGTTATAGTGTAAGTACTGTTTGCATCATTGTTTGTTTAAAATCTATTGTAATTTTGTGTGGAGGGTAGTTTTTAGTTTTTACTTTGCTGTGGTTTGAAAGTTTATACTAAGTTGCACTTTGTACATGCCTTACTTCTATCTTTGTTACATTGGGGTATTGTTTTCCTTGGAGCCCTCTCATAATAAGTATTTGCATAATATTTAGTACATTTCCTATTCATGTGCTCAGTACTTGAGCTTTCCTGGCTATATGTGTATCCTATGTGCGAATACAATTGTTTGCCTTTCTATGATGTGATATATGTGGCTCTTTCTGCCATGCTGTCTGAATCTAGCATACATTTAAAATATAATTATTGTATTAAAATGCTTATTTTGTTTGCTAATGCAATTTAAAAATGCTTTAATATGGTTTGCATTTTATACTTACAAATGTGCTGCTGCTTTAAGTTGCACTTGATTTCATCAGGATTTGGGTCAAATGGACTTTCCCTTTCTGTTGGTGAAAAAATGTTTGTTTTAGTTTAGTTTTGCTTGCTAAAAATGCAGGTTTGATTAACTTTGAGGGGGAGGTGGAGTTTTAGTTTTAATTTTAACCTACAGGGGTTATTTTATTTGTATGACTGTGCTTGGTTTAGTTTACTTATTTTGGAAGTGCTTTGTCTAGGTTTACAAGTTTGGAGTTTGATATTTTGGTGTGATGTGCTCCCATGTTGCTGAACAGGGATCTAATATATATATCTATCTTCGAAGGAGCCCCCCCAAAAAGTCCCAGACCTCTTGGGAGAGGAGTGCTAGGCTGGAGGAGCAAGACAATTTGGCATGTAACCTGAGAACACATAACTTGCTGGAGCGGATCGAAGGTGACCCATCTACTTCACCTCACTTTTCCTGTACCCTTATATTTGTTTGTTACTGATTCAGCTCTTGTTATCCCCTTGTTCTTTTTGCCTCAGTTATTCTATTTTCCTATTTTCTCATTTGATAACATTTCAGACACCTTCTTAGCACCCCTTACCTTTTATTATTATGTTCTCTTCGCATTATATATTTTTTAACAATTTCGGTGCACCCTGTCCCACTTGGGGCATCCGTCTTTACAAGAATATACGGGTGGTTACTACATGCCCGCTTTGGCTCTATGATTGTCACATTTACGCACCAGTCATCCTAATGATTCGATTCCACATGAGTGGGTACTCTTGTCTTGTTACTGTCTACTGTGTTTATTTCATATCACTCTATGACACGAAAGATTGTGTATGCTGCCTACTGGGGCTCAATTAGGTTCTCAGTAAAACATAGGAACTGGGCATTTGAAGTTATCATAGATTGTGTATAGTATACCTCTAAAGTACCCTAATGCCACCTATGAAGGTCGACAGATTTTTTGACATGCTTGAATGTATTTTGTACTATGATAGACCATTAGTAACATAGACACCATTCCAAGATGGTGCCCCCTATTCAGACACTATTTGCTACGTCAGGTTGTTTTGGCACACTGGGGCATGACTATCCAGGACAATGTTGCATTCAGGTATGTCTCCGCATATACACATGATTTTGTATGCTGTTTTGTAATATGCTCACATGAGTTGGATTGATTTCCTTTTGGCACTTGCCTGTTATCACCACGTACAATTGTAACAATATTTTCATTACAATGATGCACAAAGTCACCATCCCAAGATGGTGGCCTTTTTTATACTTTCTGCACTTCACTTATTGCCTTTTTCTTTATGTCTAGTAATTATAACAAGACCATATTTGTAAGTTGGGGTCATGTTTTGACCAAGGCCCACTAATCCGAAACGCATCTGGTGTTGTGAATAAACTCTATATTCCACCTCCCGATGTGCGTGCTTTAGACTTCTTTTGTGCTTGAATATATGGGAGGGCCATAGAAATTTAAGGGAGGAGGTTGGAGCTACCTCGTCATACGGCAGCATCTGAGGAAGGCTAATTCAAGCTGAAATGCATCACGCCACACAAGCTGTAATAAAGGAACTCCCGCTAAGCTCCCCGCTGTGTCCTCTAGCGTCTTTGAATGAGGGGCTGTTTGTGGATAATTTACGCGCTTGCCAGTGCGAGTTCAGAGGACCCGTTCTCAAGTGTCCTGCGATATTCTGGCAACGTGGCAAGTTTCTTCCGAGGTATCGGACAACACAGGACCGCCTCAGGTGCAGGCCAGGCAAGTGGCCACTGTGAGTAGCAGTCCGTGACTTCACGGAGAAGAGGGATCATTGAATCACCGCTTCACGGCCCGGCTCGACTCTGCATGTTGGGGTGGAACGTTGGGGACTAAAGGGAGTCCTGAACTTTAATCACGGGGTTTTCGCCACATCATCAAACCCCCACCCTTACCTGGTATTACAGCGTCCATTGAAGGACATTATTCGGCTCCACAATCCGCACTCACCGGAACATGGCTTTCTGGGAACTGCAGTCCATGACACCAGACTGCAGCTGCAATCACTCAAGGCGGAGCCAGCTGACCTTCCGTTATTGGGAGGACCATAGAAATTTAAGGGAGGAGGTTGGAGCTACCTCGTTATATGGCGGCATCTGAGGAAGGCTAATTCAAGCTGAAATGCATCATGCCACACAAGCTGTAATAAAGGAACTCCCGCTAAGCTCCCGGCTGTGTCCTCTAGCGTCTTTGAATGAGGGGCTGTTTGTGGATATTTTACGCGCTTGCCAGTGCGCGTTCAGAGGACCCGTTCTCAAGTGTCCTGCGATATTCTGGCAACGTGGCAAGTTTCTTCCGAGGTATCGGACAATGCAGGACCGCCTCAGGTTCAGGCCAGGCAAGTGGCCGCTGTGAGTAGCAGTCCGTAACTTCACGGAGAAGAGGGATCATTGAATCACCGCTTCACGGCCCGGCTCGACTCTGCATGTTGGGGTGGAACGTTGGGGACTAAAGGGAGTCCTGAACTTTAATCACGGGGTTTTTGCCACATCATCAAACCCCCACCCTTACCTGGTATTACAGCGTCCATTGAAGGACATTATTCGGCTCCACAATCCGCACTCACCGGGACATGGCTTTCTGGGAACTGCAGTCCATGACACCAGACTGCAGCTGCAATCACTCAAAGCGGAGCCAGCTGACCTTCCGTTATTGGGAGGGCCATAGAAATTTAAGGGAGGAGGTTGGAGCTACCTCTTCATACGGCGGCATCTGAGCAAGGCTAATTCAAGCTGAAATGCATCATGCCACACAAGCTGTAATAAAGGAACTCCCGCTAAGCTCCCCGCTGTGTCCTCTAGCATCTTTGATTGAGGGGCTGTTTGTGGATATTTTACGCACTTGCCAGTGCGCGTTCAGAGGACCCGTTCTCAAGTGTCCTGCGATATTCTGGCAACGTGGCAAGTTTCTTCCGAGGTATCGGGCAACGCAGGACCGCCTCAGGTGCAGGCCAGGCAAGTGGCCGCTGTGAGTAGCAGTCCGTGACTTCACGGAGAAGAGGGATCATTGAATCACCGCTTCACGGCCCGGCTCGACTCTGCATGTTGGGGTGGAACGTTGGGGACTAAATGGAGTCCTGAACTTTAATCACGGGGTTTTCGCCACATCATCAAACCCCCACCCTTACCTGGTATTACAGCGTCCATTGAAGGACATTATTCGGCTCCACAATCCGCACTCACCGGAACATGGCTTTCTGGGAACTGCAGTCCATGACACCAGACTGCAGCTGCAATCACTCAAGGCGGAGCCAGCTGACTTTGAATGAGGGGCTGTTTGTGGATATATATATATATATATATATATATATATATATATATATATATATATATATATATATATATATATATATATCACACGAAAGAAATTAAGTAAAGCGCTTTACTTAATTCCTTTTGTGTGGCATTACGTCCGGCCTGTTCCACCGGTTTTGCACACCACCTGACTACAGGCCGGGATCTCGGAAGGAACGTTGTGTGTTTTGGAGATATATATATATATATATATAGTGGAGTGGTAAAAGGCTTTGGCCATTTTACAGCTCGGCTGGGATAGCACTGTGCTAATCCTAAGCTTAAAGACTTTGCTGTAAAAATGGCAAAAGACTTTGTCCCTTTCTATCTCGGCGTGGATAGCACTGCACTAATCCTATGCTTAAAGACTTTGATAGAAAAGCAGACTTTTGAGGTGAGCAAATTTAGAGTGTCGCTGGTGTTGAGAGTGCTCTTACTGGAGCTGCTTTCCACCTTAACTTGAGAACTACCCAGAGTTCTCTGCTTCTGTTTTTGCATATATATATATATATATATATATATATATATATATATATATATATATATATATATATATATATATATATATATATATATATATATATATATATATATGTCCACCATCACTCCTTTTCTCTCCCAAGGAATTGCGTCACTCAAGGGAGGGTGTGGCTTGAAAAAACTTTATTTACAACTGTAGCCCACAGAGACGCGTTTCGGCAATGTTGCCTTTTTCAATCTGTTAAAGGCGTGCTCGCACCATTTGTGCAGGTAAAGTTCATTTTGGTTAAAAATGAAACAGCACACATAGTCACTTTCAAATCCCAGCCGGCGTCATAGTAAACGTAATCCCCAACTGAGTTTATGTGCGCTGTTAATGTTCACATGTTCAAAGCTGCAAACACGCTGGCAGTTCTTTTTTAAAAACACAGTACTTTGGATCTCATGCTGTTTTTCCTTTGAACGGACAGCCCCTCACCCTGGACTTCTCTGCTACACACAGAGCCCTGCTCCGTAGTCCTTCAAAAGTCGGGCAAGCACAAGATAGGCTTGAATCAGAAGCGCCTGCCAATCACGTTCATGAGTAGGTAAATCTTCACGAAGCCATGGCGAGCACTCCAATGCCTCATCATGCAAGCTTGTCACAATGTCAGGTACGGGGGCTAGATGGCTGCTACTTCGCTTACTCCTCCAGGAGCGGTCTACCATCCAGCGCCTAACCGCAGGTGGTGCTCAACAAGACGCTACCGCTACGCGCCAAAAATGTCCACCATCACTCCTTTTCTCTCCCAAGGAATCGCGTCACTCAAGGGAGGGTGTGGCTTGAAAAAACTTTATTTACAACTGTAGCCCACAGAGACGTGTTTCGGCAATGTTGCCTTTTTCAATCTGTAAAGGCGTGCTCGCACCATTTATGCAGGTAAAGTTCATTTTGGTTAAAAATGAAACAGCACACATAGTCACTTTCAAATCCCAGCTGGCGTCATAGTAAACGTAATACCCAACTGGGTTTATGTGCGCTGTTAATGTTCACATGTTCAAGCTGCAAACACGCTGGCAGTTCTTTTTAAAAAACACAGTGCTTTGGATATCATGCTGTTTTTCCTTTGAACGGACAGCCCCTCACCCTCGACTTCTCTGCTACACGCAGAGCCCTGCTCCGTAGTCCTTCGAAAGTCGGGCAAGCACAAGACAGGCTTGAATCAGAAGCGCCTGCCGATCACGTTCATGAGTAGGTAAATACTCCCCATGAGCATGCTTTAGAGTTCTTCTGTGCTTGAATATATATATATATACACAACGCTCCACGCCAACAGAAACCTCTCCAAAGACGAGAAAGCAGACCCAAAATTAGTGCAAAACGGGTTTATTTCAGGAATGCCCGCACCTCCGCCATTACGCGTTTCAGCCTCCTCCGAGGCCTTGATCACATATATATATATATTCACTGAAAAAACCATAGGTTTCAGGCACGTTATAGTTAGAAATTAGCATTTAAAAAACCTTTGAAATTCACTGAAAAAACCATAGGTTTCAGACACGTTATAGTTAGAAATTAGCATTTAAAAAACCTTTGAAATTCACTGAAAAAACCATAGGTTTTAGGGACAGATATAGTTAGTTGGACATTGCACTCGTACAAAACCCGTGAAATTCCCCCGTTATAGTTAGTTCACCTAACTATAACTCGCGCCCCCGCAATGCACTGCTGATGACGTCACATATTACATCACTCATGACATGGGAGGGGGGCTGCGTGGCCCCCCTTCCCTCGGGCACTTTTGGCCCCGGGGACCCCATCCCCGGGGCCTGAGGATTTTTTTTTTTTTTTTAAACGGGAAGGGGGCCGCGTGGCCCCCCTTCCCTGGGCCTCTATTGGCCCCGGGGACCCCATCCCCCGGGGCATGCCCTCTTTTTTTTAATAAAAAATGTTTTGGCCATTTAAGGCCCCGGGGACCCCATCCCCCTGGGCCGGCCTTGACGTTTTTTTTTTGTTTTTTTTATTGATATTTGGGGAGGGGGGCTGCGTGGCCCCCCTCCCGGGCCACTAATGGCCCCGGGGACCCCATCCGCCGGGGCCTGGCCACTTGTTGGGGACTGTGGGGGGTCCCCAATCCCCGCACGGTCCCGCCGGCTCCCCACGTCCTGCGGGAGCCGGCATTGCTTTTCCATAAGGGGAGCTGCTGACATGCAGCTCCCCTTATGGAAAAGCAATCTGCTTTGCTTCATTGAAGCGAGAGCAGGTTTCCTGCTCTCGCTTCAGTGAAGCAGCTAGTTTGCAATGACAGGGCGGGAGCCGCGCGGCTCCCGCCCTGTCATTGCAAGCAGCAGTGTCCCGGGGGTGGGCATCCCGGGACACTGCAGGAGCCGGCCCTGGGGGGTGGCGGTCCCCAGGGCCATCACGGGCTCCAGGAGGGGGGCCGCGCGGCCCCCCTCCCTTCAATTGCACAGCCCCGGGGAGGTGGTGGTCCCCGGGGCTTCGGGGGTCCGAAGCGGACCCCCACATTTCTTTCATTAGTGCCCCGGGGAGGTGGCGGTCCCCGGGGCATGTGGGGGGGCTCGAGCCCCCCCACACAAGTATTTTCAAATAAAAAAAAGAAGCCCCGGGGGGTGGCGGTCCCCGGGGCTGCGGGAGGGCCGAGTGCCCTCCCGCACCATTTATATTTGAAAGCCCCGGGGGGTGGCGGTCCCCGGGGCTTGGGGGGGCTCTAGAGGCCCCCCACACATTATTTAATTTACCCCCGCATGCCCCCGGGACTTGGCCCACCCGGGGGTGAAATACCATCGAAGCGCGGGAGACCGCGCTTTGTTTTTTTTTTTTTATCGGCTGGATCCGCGCACACAGCGCGTTTTTCGCCAATTTTTTTTCAAAATTTTTTTTTGGACCCTGTGGGACCCCCTAAGCAGGCCTAGGGGGTCAGGGGGTTTCTACCCTGCCCCCTTTTCTTGTTTTGCACACTTGTTTTACTGCTTTCTTGTGCCTCGGTTCTACCAAGGAACAAGATGGCTGCAAACACTTCCTGGTTTGGAGTATTGACAGCCAATTAGCATACAGCTGGTCATCGGGAGGGTGCGCGAACCCTACGCGGCCATAGATATATATGTGATTTAACTTTTGATTTTCTCAGGAACTACTGAATGGATTTACACCATTTAAGCAAAAGGCACGACTCTGAACCAAGGGCTACCTTTTTGCCAAATTTGGTGTAATTCCGTTTAGCAGTTCGGGCTGTAGCTGTGATGAAAGGTTCCTATGGAAAATTGCATGGGGAAAACACGTTTTGGGACCCCCCCTTTTTTCTCGGCCCCCGATTGACGAATCACCCCGAGACTTTCAAGATAGGAGCGGGCCACAAAGTCTGAAAATTTCGCGAAGATTCGTCAACCGGCACCAAAGTTATTTCAAATAGAATGTTGCGGATTTCCTATGGAAAATAGGTCCTAACTATAACTATCTACTGGCGACCGCCAGTAGATAATATATATATATATCACACGAAAGAAATTAAGTAAAACGCTTTACTTAATTCCTTTTGTGTGGCATTACGTCCGGCCTGTTCCACCGGTTTTGCGCATCACCTGACTACGGGCCGGGATCTCGGAAGGAACGTTGTGTGTTCTGGAGATATATATATATATATATATATATATATATATATATATATATATATATATATATATATTCACTGAAAAAACCATAGGTTTTAGGGACAGTTATAGTTACTTGGACATTGCACTCGTACAAAACCCGTGAAATTCCCCGTTATAGTTAGTTCAGCTAACTATAACTCGCGCCCGCAATGCACTGCTGATGACGTCACATATTACATCACTCATGACATGGTCAGTGACATCACTGATGACATCACTGATGACATCTCAAATGACATCACTGATGACATCATCCAGTGACTGTGTGTTTCTGTAAAGTTTAAATATTTTTAATATATATAGGAAAAGACGTATTGAAGAATGAGTGGGTGTGTAAGTGTCTGTATGGATGATTTAGTAGGTGCGTGACTGACTCTATAAGTGAGTGATTTAACGTATCTTACTGAATGCATGGGTTAGTGACTAAACTGGGTGAATGTCTGTATCCGTCTGTCTGTTGCTGTGTAAGTGGCTGCATGTGTTTGTGAATAGCTAAATGAGTGTCTATATGAGTTATTGAATGCTTGTCTGAGTATCTGTATGGGTGCCTGAGTGTTTGTGTGGGAGGGGTGTGTGCAACTCTGTGCATAGATGTGTGAGTGGGTGATTCACTGGGTGGATGGTTTCAAGAGTGCATCTGTGATAGACTGTATGGGTGGGTAAGTGTGTGTAAGAGTGTGTTAGTGAGTGAATGTATGTCCCAGTGGTACATGTGTGAGTAACTACATATGTGAAAGGCAGTATATATGTGTGTTGGAGTATATAAATAGCTATAAGCAAGAGTGAGTGATTGTGATAGTGGCTGTATGGATGAGTGTGTGCTTGTATCAGTGATTGTATAAGAGCGTAACAATGTGCTACTATTTGTATGAGTAAGTGAGCTGGTGTGTGTATAACTGTATAGGTGAGTAAATGGCAGTGTGTTTAATTATTTGCATGACTGACTAGGTGTCTGAGTATCTCTATGGATGAGTGGCGTTGTTTGAGTGTCTATATAGGAGTAAGAGTGCATATGATAGTCCTGTACTGAGTGACCGTAAGTATGAGTGACTGTACGGGTGAGTGAGTGGATGTGTGTGTGTAGACCTAAGAATCAGTGAGTGGGTATGTGGTTATTGGTGTTGGAGTGTCTATGGTTTTGCGAATGGCAGTTTGCAATTTAGAGTGGGTGTATCAAAGATTATATTAGGGTGTGAGGAGGTGCATCAGATTATCACGTGGATGATGTCATCAGTGATGTCATTTGAGATGTCATCAGTGATGTCATCAGTGATGTCACTGACCATGTCATGAGTGATGTAATATGTGACGTCATCAGCAGTGCATTGCGGGGCGCGAGTTATAGTTAGCTGAACTAACTATAACGGGGGAATTTCACGGGTTTTGTACGAGTGCAATGTCCAAGTAACTATAACTGTCCCTAAAACCTATGGTTTTTTCAGTGAATTTCAAAGGTTTTTTAAATGCTAATTTGTAACTATAACGTGTCTGAAACCTATGGTTTTTTCAGTGAATTTCAAAGGTTTTTTAAATGCTAAGTTGTAACTATAACGTGTCTGAAACCTATGGTTTTTTCAGTGAATTTCAAAGGTTTTTTAAATGCTAATTTCTAACTATAACGTGCCTGATACCTACGGTTTTTTCAGTGAATTTCAAAGGTTTTGTAAATGACAATTTTTAAATGTATTAATTGTTATATTAATTTTTTTCATACTGATTTACTACATTTTTAGAAACAATTTTTTTTACATATTTTATTTTTAAATTACATTGTAATTACATTATACATTACATTACAAAAATACTTTCTCAGAATGAATTACTTTAGTTTAAATACTTTGCACATAGGCAATAGACTTTTAAGTACAGTAGTTACAGTTGTTGCAATGGGCAACACATTTTCAAACACAATGCAACATTCAGCTCAATGTGAATTTCTAGTTAAATGCAATTAGTTACTTTATGGATTACTTTTCTAACCACAGGACTGGATCCTAGATTCAGTCCTGGTACATCTCCTGTAAACAGTTGAGTAAAAGCGTTTTGGTTACAGTCGTGATTTTTAAGGAATATTATTGTATTTTAAAAGTTGACACTTAGAAACTTTTTCTCATAGAATCACCAATGTTATCCTATGGAAGGAAATTCACTTAGCAGGTAAAAACTGTTATCGTTACTTTTTCTTACTCAGTGTTGGATCCTGGATCCAGCACTGGTGCATCTCCTGTAAACAGTTGAAAGAATGCGTTTAAGTCATACAGGTGATTTTTAAGGAATATTTGTAGTTTGTAAAAATCAACACTTTGAAACTTTTTTGCTGAAAACCAGACAATGGATTCCTATGGAAGAAAATATAAGTTACTGGTAAGTACGGTTAAAATTACTTTTCAGGGTCAGTGCTGGGCTAAAGATGCAGCACTGGATTCTCTCCTGATAACAGGTGAGTAAATTGGTATTCGTACTTTGGTTGATTTTAGAGGAATATTATAAAGTTCAAAAACTCCACACTTAGAAGAATTTCCAAGTGAAACCAGTCAATGTTAGCCTATGAAGGTAATTCAAGTTACCGGTAAGTACGGTTAAAATTACTTTTCAGGACCAGTACTGGGCTGAAAGATGCAGCACTGAGGTCTCTCCTGATAACAGGTGAGTAAATCGGAATTCGTATTTCGGCTGATTTTATAGGAATATTTTAAAGTTCCAAAACTCCACACTTAGAAGAATTTCCAAGTGAAACCAGTCAATGTTAGCCTATGGAAGGAAATTCAAGTTACTGGTAAGTACGGTTAAAATTACTTTTCAGGACCAGTACTGGGCTGAAAGATACAGCACTGAGGTCTCTCCTTATAACAGGTGAGTAAATCGGAATTCGTATTTCGGCTGATTTTAGAGGAATATTTGTATGTTTCAAAAATCAACACTTAGAAGAATTTCCAAGTGAAACCAGTCAATGTTAGCCTATGAAGGAAATTCAAGTTACTGGTAAGTACGGTTAAAATTACTTTTCAGGATTAGTACTGGGCTGAAAGATGCAGCACTGAGGTCTCTCCTGATAACAGGTGAGTAAATCGGAATTCGTATTTCGGCTGATTTTAGAGGAATATTGTAAAGTTCCAAAACTCCACACTTAGAAGAATTTCCAAGTGAAACCAGTCAATGTTAGCCTATGGAAGGAAATTCAAGTTACTGGTAAGTACGGTTAAAATTACTTTTCAGGACCAGTACTGGGCTGAAAGATACAGCACTGAGGTCTCTCCTTATAACAGGTGAGTAAATCGGAATTCGTATTTCGGCTGATTTTAGAGGAATATTTGTATGTTTCAAAAATCAACACTTAGAAGAATTTCCAAGTGAAACCAGTCAATGTTAGCCTATGGAAGGAAATTCAAGTTACTGGTAAGTACGGTTAAAATTACTTTTGAGGATCAGTACTGGGCTGAAAGATGCAGCACTGAGGTCTCTCCTGATAAAAGGTGAGTAAATCGGAATTCGTATTTCGGCTGATTTTAGAGGAATATTTTAAAGTTCCAAAACTCCACACTTAGAAGAATTTCCAACTGAAACCAGTCAATGTTAGCCTATGAAGGAAATTCAAGTTACCGGTAAGTACGGTTAAAATTACTTTTCAGGACCAGTACTGGGCTGAAAGATGCAGCACTGAGGTCTCTCCTGATAACAGGTGAGTAAATCGGAATTCGTATTTCGGCTGATTTTAGAGGAATATTTTAAAGTTCCAAAACTCCACACTTAGAAGAATTTCCAAGTGAAACCAGTCAATGTTAGCCTATGGAAGGAAATTCAAGTTACTGGTAAGTACGGTTAAAATTACTTTTCAGGACCAGTACTGGGCTGAAAGATACAGCACTGAGGTCTCTCCTGATAACAGGTGAGTAAATCGGAATTCGTATTTCGGATGATTTTAGAAGAATATTTGCACAATGGTGAAGGGAGGGGGCGGGGCCTGAGGTGACATCTGTGCAAACGCGCCCCGTGGCGCGTTTTAGGTTGGGGGATTAAGTCCCCTTGAATCCTGAGGGTCCCTAGGGGCCAACTAGCCCACCAGGAACCTCCAATATGCGCCAGGGGCTGTGTTGCAGAGACGTGTAGAGAGGCCACACCCCTTTTACACCTCTCTGCAACGCAGCTCTGTGGCGCTTTCTGGATGTACCTGTTGGGCTAGTTGGCCTCAGAGACCCTCAGGATTGAAGGGGATTTAATTCCCATCTTAAAACGCGCCACGGGGCCTGTTTGCACACATGTCACCTGAAGCCCCGCCCCCTCCCTTCACCCCGTGGCGCGTTTTAAGTTGGGGGATTAAGTCCCCTTGAATCCTGAGGGTCCCCGGAGTCCAACTAGCCCACCATATACCTCCAAAAAGCGCCACAGAGCTGCGTTGCAGAGAGGTGTAAAAAGGGGTGTGGCCTCTCTACACGTCTCTGCAACGCAGCCCCCTGGCGCATATTGGAGGTTCCTGGTGGGCTAGTTGGCCCCCAGGGACCCCCAGTATTCAAGGGGAATTCGTTCCCCCTCTGCAAACGCACCAGGGGCGCGTTTGCAGAGTGGTGAAGGAAGGGGCGGGGCCTGCGGGCCCGATCGTTTTATTTTTTTTGTCCCCTGAAGGGGGCTGTGTGGCCCCCCTTCCTTTTCCTGTTTTTGGGCCCTGGGGACCCCATCCCCCAGGGCCTTACCCCTTTTTTAATTTAATTTAAAAAAAAAAAAACGGGGAAGGGGCCGCGTGGCCCCCTTCCCTGGGCCTGTATTGGCCCCGGGGACCCCATCCCCCGGGGCATGGCCTTTTTTTTATTTTCTTGGGAGGGGGCTGCGTGGCCCCCTCCTCAGGCCATTTAAGGCCCCGGGGACCCCATCCTCCGGGGCCGGCCTTTCCATTTTTTTTTTTTTTTTGGGGAGGGGGGCCGCGTGGCCCCCTCCTGGGCCACTACTTGCCCCGGGGACCCCATCCCCGGGGCTGGCCCTCTCCGTTGGGGACTGTGGGGGGTCCCCAAACCCCCACAGTCCCGCCGGCTCCCCACGTCCCTTGGGAGCCGGCATTGCTAGTTCCACATGGGGAGCAGCTGACATGCTGCTCCCCATGTGGAAAAGCAATCGGCTTTGGATATTGGAAGAGAGAGCAGGTTTCCCTGCTCTCTCTTCCAATATCCAAGCAGTTTGCTATGGCAGGACGGGAGCCGCGAGGCTCCCGTCCTGCCATAGCAAACTACAGTGTCCCGGGGGTAGGCACCCGGGACACTGCAGGAGCCGGCCCTGGGGGTGGCGGTCCCCAGGGCCATCAAGGGCTCCAGGAGGGGGGCCGCGCGGCCCCCTCCCTACATCAGCACAGCCCCGGGAGGTGGTGGTCCCCGGGGCTTCGGGGGTCCAAAAGGATCCCCATTTTAATTTGTTAGTGCCCCGGGAGGTGGCGGTCCTCGGGGCGTGTGGGGGCTGGAGCCCCCACACAGGTTGTTTAATTTTTTTAAAAAGCCCCGGGAGGTGGTGGTCCCCGGGGGCTCAGAGCCCTCCCGCACCATTTTTAAAAGAAAGCCCCGGGGGGTGGCGGTCCCGGGGCTTGGGGGCCCTTTGAGGCCCCCCACACATAAAATTAAACCCCCACCATGCCCCCGGGACTTGGGCCACCCGGGGGCAAATACTGTCGAGCGCGGAGACCGCGCTTCGATTTTTCGGCAGGATTCGCGCACCCTGAGCGCATCCTGCCGATTTTAAAAAGATTTTTTTATTTTTGCCCAGGGGTCCTTGTGGGACCCCCTGAGCAAACCTAGGGGTCAGGGTGTTTCTACCCTGCCCCCTTTGTGCGCTTTGCGCACTTGTTTCTGTCCCTCGGTTCTACCGAGGGACAAAATAGCTGCCAACATTTCCTGAATCGGAATGTTGACAGCCAGCTGACAGCCAATTAACATGCAGCTCGTGATCGGGACGGTGCGCGCAGGGTGCGCTCAGGGTGCGCGAATCCTCCGTGCCCATAGATATATATGTACTTTTACTTTTGATTTTCTCAGCAACTACTGAACGGATTTACACCATTTAACAAAAGGGTTCTTTCTGAACCAAGAACTACCTCTTTGCCAAATTTGGTGTAATTCCGTTCAGCAGTTCGGGCTGTAGCCGTGTCTAAAGTTTCCTATGGAAAAATGCATGGGGAAAACGCGTTTTGGGACCCCCTTTTTCTCGGCCCCCGCTTGACGTATCACCCCGAGACTTTCAGGGTAGGAGCGGACCGGAGCGCCCCACGAAGTTTGAAAATTTCGCGAAGATACGTCAACCGGCAAGAGAGTTATTTCAAATAGAATGTCGCGGATTTCCTATGGATAATAGGTTGTAACTATAACTATCTACTGGCGACCGCCAGTAGATAATATATATATATATATATATGCAACCAGTCCTGTCTTAGCGAAATGACAGGCGTAGACTCCGTGAGTAAAAAGCAGGAAAGTAGTTTATTTACAAGGGAAAAGCCACGACGCGTTTCGACGGCAGTATATATACTTCCAAACTTCGTGCATCAAGCCCTCCAGTTCACTTCACATTTCCCGGGCCAGCAGAAGAAAAACGGCACAGGCAAGTCCCTTTTGCAAGTGATTTATTTTATTTTCAACGTTACAGAATGGCTCCCATTTCTCACGGGGCCATATCAGCAAAGTGCAGGGTGCCTTCAACAATAAAATGACCTACGCGTTTCGGCTTGCGCCTTCTACTGGGTCACTCAATAGGATTCACAGTGTGCATTTTAAAGGGGAAACATTGCTCATTTCCCCCCACCACCAATTAAAAAATATAGCGTTGGTTTAAAGGGACCACAACACCAATGTATGTTGTCGAATAAAATGGCCACATCCTCATTCAACTTCCTAGAGCCTGATCATTTTTTATCCTTGTAAAGTACATACATACACAATCTACTAATTCCAGGCTCTCTCTTTGAAATACATTTATCCAAACAGATTTTGTTCAATTCATCCTTGTAAAGTACATATTTAATGTATGTGGTTACATATACAATCTACTAATTCAAGGCTTTTTTCTTTTTAGAAATACATCCATCGTGACAGATCGATTCAAGTTCTAGATTTCTGTTGTTTAGATCGATAACAAATACTCAAATGGTATACCGTTCATGTTTTCTCTATCATATACCCTCCACATTGGAATAGACTAAAATAGACTAAAATGATTCCTCTGAGCATTCTGAGTAAAGTGCAATGTGCATATTTCAGATAAGCAAGAGAGCCATAGCTCTCATTCTCTGTGATAGTATTCCATATATACATAGTAAACCTGCTTATGTCTATCTAAACAGGCTACACAAAGTGCAAGTGCATATGTTTCAATGTATTTAAATCATCAGGGGGAGAAGGTATATAGATGATTTTTCATGATGTTATTCCCAATATTAAGACTGACTTCCAGTGTTAAAGTGATCTGTGCTTCTGTAAACATGTAGAGAGGACAATATTTATATATGAAGGCGTATTATGCACATCCCAATAGTTCATATATTTACACAGAATATAAATAGATAAAGAGAAATAAAAAACTAGAGGAAAAGTTCCACTCAGTTTGATGTATACTATTCTCCAGGCATTAAAACCATGCTCTACTTCTCTACAACACCGATCGAAGTACATCATATAGGCCACTATTCACCCAGAAACTGGAGAAGGAAAAGTTCCACTTCTCGTTTCCGTCATCTCATCTAGCCCCCACCATGTGTTTAAAGTGCACAGTGCAATGTTTCCTGCCAGGATTAAAGTAACCTGTGTTACAAAGTTTATGCAGAAAACTTTGTAAAAAACATATAATGATAATACTAGCCACACATCCTATTTAATTGATAATATGATATTATTACATTCATTCTTAGCAAGCAGAGTCATCACTTAAGGTGTAAGCTTTTGTCTACCCAAAACAGAGTCACTCAAGGAAATTCACAGAAAGGTGTATAACTCGGCATCCGTATTGAGGCCCCAGGGATTTTCTGTGCCTAGAATCACAATCCACCTTGATTCGGCACGCCTCAGGGTCAATTCTCTGTCCCCTCCTCTGATCTTTATCGGGATGTGCTCAATGCCAGAGTAAAATAAAGTATTTTTATCAAAAATGCCTTTGTGTTCTTTCCAGATGTGCTTGCCCATCACATATGTAAAGTCCTTGTTGGTCACAGCTCGTAGATGTTGAAGAATACGCAGTTTTAGTTTGTTCACTGTGCTCCCAACATAGCGTTGGCCACATACACACTCCAGCAAGTAAACCACATGTGTGGTCTCACATGTGATCCTCTCTTTGATTGTTTTTTTGAAGCCTTGGATGGTTGTTATCTCTGTCATGTTTCGACCAAAGTTGCAAGCTTTACACTTGGGGCATTTGACAAACCCCTTCTGGGATAGCCAAGTATGAGGTGTATTCTTATTGGAAAAGTAACTCTGTGTCAGTAGATCTCCCAATGAAGGTACCTTTCTGTAAGTAATCTGTACATGTTCTTTAACAAATGGTTTGAGTTCAAGATCTTTCCTCAAAATATTCCAATGTTTATTAATCACTTGTTTGACTCTGTTGTTAGATCTGTTGAAGTTTGTGATGAACCTTGTTGATTCTGTTGTATTTTCTTTTTGTATTGCAGTCGTTTTGAGTAACAACAGTTCCTCCCTTCTTGTGTTGACAACCCTCTCGCGTGCATTGTCCAAAACCATTATCAGATACCCTCTTCTTCGGAAACGATCATACATTCTTGCTACTTGCTTATCATACTCCACCTCCTCAGAACAGTTCCTGCGAGCCCGCAGGAACTCTCCGTATGGGATGCTCCACTTGAGGGCTTTTGGGTGTGCGCTATTTGCCTGGAGAATGCTATTGCATGATGTGGTTTTCCGATAGAGGGTGGTGCATATCTTCTCCTTCTCAATGTAGACCTGTATATCTAGATAGTCCACAGTGTCTCTACTGTACGTGTAAGTGAACTAAAGACTAAGAGAGTTGTTATTTAATAATGACAGAAAATTCTTTAGGTCCACCTCCTCCCCCTCCCATATGAGGAAGAGGTCATCTATATAACGGACCCACAGTACCACCCTCTCCAGATTGATGATGTTATTATCAGACCACAAGCATTCTGCCTCCCAAAAGCCCATTGTGAGGTTTGCGTACGTAGGCGCAAATGATGTCCCCATAGCCGTGCCTTGGTTCTGCTTATAAAATTTTCCATCAAAGACAAAGATGTTATTCGTAAGGCAAAATGACATCATTTCAAGGAGCATGTTGGTGTGACTCCATAGGTTGAGGGACCGTGATCTCAAAAAATACTCACATGCTTTTAAGCCATCTGTGTGGACAATTGAAGTATATAGGGAGACCACGTCAATTGTAGCCATAATGTAGGTCGGTTTCCAGGGAGTATTGTTGATTCTATTAAGGAAATCCATGGAATCGCGAAGATAGGATGGCAGGTCTGCGACATAGGGAAAAAGGAAGCTATCTATGAATCTTGAGGTATTTTCAAGGAGAGACCCACACGAACTGACTATAGGACGACCGGGGGGATTTTCCAAACTCTTATGCACCTTTGGCAGTACATATAGGGTGGGCATAATGGGATGATCTGTCTTAAGATATTTAAATTCATCTTCATCAATGAGACCCTCACACTGTCAGTGAAGCAACTTTGCATGGAAGACAGCCTTGATCTCTTTAATGGGGTTTGTTTTCAATCTTTCATAATTGGTTGCATCCCCTAGCTGTCTTCTAACTTCCTGGTGGTATTTGGCACGGTCCATCACCACTATATTTCCACCCTTGTCGGACTGTTTGATTATGATATTCTTGTCCTGTCGTAAGTCCGTCAATGCCCACCAGTCATCCTTATTCATATTTTTGGAGGTTCTGTGTACTTTCTCTGTTAGGTAGATGCCTCTCAGGTCTTCTGCCACCAGTTCCTGAAAGACATCTATCCTGTTTCCTGGAGCCAACTGTGGACAAAATCTGGATTTCCCCTTGCGTCCACTGCTTATGGACATATTCGTGTCAATTCCCATAGCTGCACAAAGGTCTAAAGCAGTTGCTCCCTCTCGTGATGATTCTTGTGGTTCTTCTCCACTTATTAGATCCTGCATTGCTCTCAAAGGTTCGATTTCCTCTCCCGTTAAATTGATGTGAGGAATTCTGTGTTCAGAACTTGGAATACGAGCGGGCCTGTCTGCAAAGTACTTTTTCAATTTTAATTTTCTACAAAATGTATACAGATTGACCCGAGCTGATGCAAGGTCCATACCAGCATCAGGACAGAATGTTAGTCCCTTATTTAGTAAGCTTGTGTGTTTTTCATTAAGATTCTTGCTTGATAAATTGATCACCAGATTATCTTCCTTATGCAATTGAGTATTCATTCTTCCTATTGTTTCCCTCTCTTTGCCCTTCCTTTGCCTCTTCCTGCTGCGCCTTGTTCTTTTCGTTCTTCCTCCAGAGGGGGGGGGGAGTCCTCTTCCCTTTCCTCGCGTTGTCATGCGCAGTAATCGCATTTCCCCCGGAAAATCCATCCTTGGTCTTGCCATCTGGGTTCCTTCGTCCCCCGAACTTGCCTCAGAACTTTCAACACTTGAGATCCTGTGTTGTTCTTGTGCTTGAATATGTTCCATAGTTTGCTTTTTGTAGTTGGAGTCATAGCGGCGTGCAAATTTATAGACTCTGCCAGTGGTGTAGTCAATTCTGTCTCGATTGAACTTCTTTACTTTTTTTGCTGAATTTCCTTTTCATGTTTTTCTAATCTACTCTCAAGTTCCTCTAGTGACTTTTTTCCTTGTGTAGTTTCAAAGAACTTCTCCAAAGATTTTTCCAAAGTAGCGATCTTTTCCATTGCTTCCTTTAGTCTCCTCTCTGCATGTGTTATGAGAGTCTCTATTAGCCTCATGGAGCAATCTGTAGGGTCACTTTGTCATTTGAGTAGCAGATCAGGATCCAGGTCACTGAGTGTCGGCAGGACAAAAATTCTTAGTCCCCTCGGGATGCATTTGCATTCGATGTATTTCTTGAGGGTAATGCCTTCCCACCATTTATTTATCTCCATGGTCCTGGCTTGTTCAAAATCTCTCATTTGCTGACGTGGTCTGCTCAATGCATTTATAGTTAGGATGTATGTTCAATAGGAAGAATGTTTTTCCATTTGCCGATAACTTTGGAGTCGTTTGATGAACCTGTGCGATATTTTCAAAACTAGTTTGCCACTCACTTCAGCTGCTGTCTTGAAAGTTTCAGGGTGGTCCATCAAATGGGGGCAGAGAAAAAGGGGGGTCCCAAAACGGGTTTTCCTCATGTTGACTTCCATAGGAACTTTAGACACGAAGCCTGAACTGCTGAACGGAATTGCACCAGATTTGGCAGAAAAGTAGCTGTTGGTCCAGAAAGTGACCTTATTATAAACTGGTGTTAATCAGTTCAGTAGTTGCAGAGTTATTTAAAGAAATTTCCAATTGTAAATACAGGGATGCAGAGGATCCACGACCCCTCCCAATCTCGTGCTGAGATCTTATTGGATGCCAACACTTTAAACCACAGAGTGTTGGCAGCCATCTTGGAACTCCGCTTAAGCCGAATCCCAGAAAAAACATAAAATAAAGAAAAGGGGGCAGCATTTTTTTTAAATTTTCCTCGGGAATCGCGTTGGATCTGTGGATCCCGATGAAAATGTAAAAAAATGAAGAACAGGGTCCCACGCTTCATAAATGATTGCCCCCCCAGATGGGCCAGGTGCATGGGCCCCCCTAGTGGGGCTTATTAGTGCCCCGGGGACCACCAACTTCACAGGGTGTATTTACTGTTAATTGGGGGCGCTCTTGGTTTCCCCTGGACCCGGAGACCACCACCACCCCGGGGCCACATGCCAAAAATGAATCAGGAGGGCCTCTTGGACCGCCACCTCCCCTGAGGTAATATATTATTATAAGGGGCCTCTCGGACCCCCCCTGGCCCTTGGGACCTCCACGGAGCCAAAATGAATTTGTATTTGGGGGCTTCAGGGAAACTCCAGGCCTCAGGGACCATGACCTCCCCAGGGCCATTTTCTTTTAAAATAATTGAGAGGGGGGCTGCATGACCCCCCTTCTGGAGCCATAGTTGGCCCTGGGGACCGCCATCACCAAGGGCAGGCTCCTGCTATGTCCCAGGGTGCCAACCCCCGAGACATAGCTGTTTGCTGTCTCTTGGCGGGAGCTTTACTGCTCCCATCAAGCCATAGCAAACGCCCTGCTTCAAGCAAGCGAGAGCATTAAATATGCTCTCACTTGCTGGAAGTGGAGCAAAATTGTTTTTGCACACAGGGAGCTGTGCTTTTAGCAGCTCCCTGTGTGTGAGAGCAATGCCGGCTCCTGCAAGAGGCAGGGAGTCTGCAGGGACTGTGGGGGCCTAGAGAATCCCCATGCGGTCCCCAACAGTTGTGAGGGGGTGCCCTGGGTGTGACCAGGGCCCCCAGAATGGAGGCCGGGCCTTGGGGATGTGTTCTCCAAGGCTGAAATCGCCCGCCCTTATTCTATTAAAAAAATACAAAAAAGGCCCTGCCCCAGGGGATGGGGTCCCTGGATAAGTGGCTGTGTGTGAGAGTGAGTGATTGTGAGAGGGGCTGGATGGATGAGTGTGTACTTGTGTCAGTGATTGTATAAGAGAGTAAGTATGTGTTAGTGTCTGTATGAATAAGTGAGGTGGTGTGTGTATAACTGTATAGGTGAGTAAATGGCACTGTGATTGACTCTTTGGGTAACTGACTAGGTGTGTGAGTAACTCTATGGGTGAGTGGTGGTGTGTGAGTGTCTGTATGGGTGTATGAGTGCATATATCAGTGGCTGTATTGATGAGTGACTGCGTGTATGAGTGACTGTATGGGTGAGTGAGTGGACGTGTATGTAGACCTATGAATCAGTGAGTGGGTATGTACTAACTGGTATTGGTCTGTCTATGGTTTTGAGTATTTTAGAGTGGGTGCATGAAAGGTTATATTAGGGTGTGAGGAGGTGCATCAGAGATTAAGTGGATGATGTCATCATTGATGTCATTAGTGATATCACTTTGGATGTCATCAGTAATGTCAATGACCATGTCATGAGTGATGTAATATTTGACGTCATCAGCAGTGCATTGCGGGAGTGCGAGTTAAATTTAGCTCAGCTAACTATAACGGCTGAATTTGTCTGGTTTTCTGCAAGTGAAATATCACCCTAACTATAATATCTCTGTAACCTTTGTTTTTTTTTGTGAATTTCTAAGTTTTTTTAAATGCTAATTCCTAACTATAATGTCCCTGAAACCTGTGGTTTTTTTCAGTGAATTTCTAGGTTTTTTTCCATGCTAATTTCTAACTATAACGTCCCTGAAACCTGTGTTTTTATCAGGGACTTTGTAGGAAGGTGGAATCTGACTATATGGTTGCCCCCACTTTTTTCCTGGTGTTTTGCTGGTTTATGACTTAGTTGGACTGGGACCCTGCTATTCAGGGCCCCAGTCTATCTGCTCTCTCTAAACGACATGGAGTGCACTCTAGGTGCACTAGTGATTGGATACTGTGGTGCCTTATGAGTCCCTAGTATAGGGTACCTTAGGTACCAAGGGCATAGGTACTTCACAGGCCTACCAGGGGCTGCAGCATGTATTATGCCACCCCTGGGAAGCAGACTAAATCTGACACCACAGGCCTGCTACTGCAGCCTGGGTGAGGTGGTGCTAGCACCCCTCACTGAGATATAGGTTTCCTATATCTCTCCTGCACACACATATAAACCTATCAGTCACCCCTAAGGCAGGCCCTATCAATCCTGAGGGCAGGGTGCTTGGCTTCTATGTGAGGGGGTGCCTCTGCCTGAGCAGGGCCCCTCTGCAGCTCTCAGAGTCTATTCTCTGGTGCTGTTTGTGGATGCGGTTAAACCATATACTCTTAAGTGCATTATATCCTCGCGGTAAAATGCTAACTTTGGAATGGCTGCATCAAAACATGTCGTGTTTGGTGTCAAACATCTTGGAATACTACCCCCCGCCAATCCTGGTGGCGGGGGTAGCATTCCACCCTTCTATAGGGATAAGACATGTACCTGCTGTGGAAACGCGGTAGAATCCTGAAGAGCCCTGGCATCACAAAATGGATGCCACCAGTCACAGACACTGGGCTGCCCTCCTGCTGACGACCGAAACTCGCAGTGGAGGAAGCCCAACAATAGGCATCCTGTCACAGGGAGGTGTAACCACCTCCCAGACAGGGTTTAGTGTATTGGGGCTGGGTGGGTGCACTCTTAGAGTGCTTTGAAGTCCTGCACTGGGGGAGCAGAAGGCTCCTCTGTGCATATGCCAGTTCAAACCGGCTCAGGGGCTACCTGCCCCTGCTCTGGCGCGAAACTGGACAAAGGGAAGTGGGTGTAGCCACCCCTCCCTTGACCCTCCCATAGGTGGGGTCATAGAGCTAGTCCATCCCCTCTTTTTAGTATAAGAAGGGGAACCCTTGAACTTGCTAGTTAGATAACCCCTGGACGATGCTCTACAGAAGAATCCTGGCCCTTCGACGTTCCACTACCTTTGGAAGACAGAAGAATCTCCCTTGGAGTCAAGGAGTGACTCCCCTGCTTGGCAGGCACCAAAAACGACAACAACAGTCGCAAACTACGCCGCTCCCGCCGGAGTCCGAAGTCCCTGCAGCCCAAGAAGTGGATTTCCTGACTTCTCCAAGGCCATTGTGAGTCCCCAGCGAAGCTGAGGCAAGTGGACCCCACGAGAGACGAGGAACCATGACCCCTGGGTACCGTGCACTATTGTCGAGTGCAACCCCTTCACAACGTTCTACGAATTTGTTCTTTGGACCACTTGTGGTCCTGACCTCCAGCAGGAATCCCTCCGAAGATCAGCAGCCTACACCATCCCGAGTGACCGTGGGCCCCTGTTGAGTGATTCCGCCCGAGGTGTCTTTGCGATCCCTTGCCAGCCGGCTTGTGGGTCCCCAGAAGACTTCTTAAAGAAACCAAAGGGCTCCTCTAGTTGCTCCAGGCCTGCCCTGACTTACCCTCACTGGGTGAGTCCCTCAGACCTTGCTGGTCTGTGCCATCGACTTTTCTTCATCTCCCCAAGACTTGCTGTTGCCAAGGCTTGTTGGCTCCAATCGAGTTGCCGACACCGCAGTAAGCTGCAAACTTTGTGGGACACACAGAATCCAGCTCCTAGTCGTCGTTGACGCCTCCTGGACCTCGTGGCTGAAGAGTCAAGGCACCCGCAACTGACCTGAATCAACCGACGACGGTGGGCATCCATCTTCCTTGCCCCGAGTCACTGCCAAGTGACTTTGAACACTGTCCCCTCGGCTTTCAGGTCATCCTTCCTCAGAATCCAGGCTTGGATTCCACCGGACACTTCTTCAGCTCTCGCAAGCAGCAAGTCTTCTTTGTTCGCCATTGAAAACGACGCCGCGACCCGACACCAAAGGACACCTATGCACCCGGCTTCCCTGGGTGAGGTAATTCCAGCACTACGGTGCTCCTGTGGGTGTGGGCCCTAGAACTACTTACCCTGTAAGTGACTTGCTTGTAGGTTCTCCCGAAGTATCGTAGAACTCTTAATTTCCAACCGCGACTTGCCCCATTGAAGTCAACGGCGATCCGCGCCTGTGTATACACACTGCACGCGTCCCCCGTGGGTCCTTTACTTACCTGCCTTGGGTGGTTTCGTGAGGCCCCAGCACTTCTGAAGGCCCTAGGCCTTGTCTCCCTGCAAGTCGTTGTTGCTAAGTCCCTTTTTAGTATATGGTCTGGTACGCCCCTAGGGCCCCAGCCATATTTTGTGCTTAACTTATTGTGAAACGTTGATTTGTGCATATGTTTGTCTTCTAATCTCATAAAGAGATTAGTAGAGAGTTATTTAGAAATAAATACATATATATTTGATATATATACCTGTGTGGTGTCTTTTCATTTGGTGATTCAAGAGATTATATGGTAAAACAAGCTGCTTTACATTCCTTCAAGACTTAGCCTGAAGGCTGCTCTCCACAGCTACCACTAGGATAGCTTTCTTTAAAAGGTTGTCTTAAACCTATCTACCATAAGAGTCGATTTGCCCTGGTGCAAGGTGTCCACTTTAATTAGTGAACAGCATATACCAGGCCAACTTCTCACATTGGTGGGCAGCGTGTGGGATTCCAGCTTGCCATTGTTTTACCAGAAAATCTCTATTTGAATTACTAACTGAAAACCATTATAGGTACTCAAGGTACATATAAAGTCAAGCTTAGTATCAATAAGTTCTACTGAACTTAGAGCTGTGTGCCAAGGGATAGCACACCCTCTCCACAGCTCAAGCTAGGATCAGTAGGCCACAAACTAGTGTAGGTAGTACAACACTGCACAACACTAGAATGTCCTTAAAGGGTGGACCCAGTGGATCCACTCAGCCTCAGTATAAGGACATGGCTTTCTCTGACTTGAGAGCCATGTGTGTTGAAAGACACCTGAAGCTAGGACAGAGTCCCTCAACACTACACCTGATAGATCTGCTGACAGCAGATGACCTTAGATTGGCTCTAGGAGCTAAAGGGTCTGAATCAGTGGGTGGGTCAGTCATAGTATCTGGGTCAGATGATGAAAATCAGAATGACCAAGACTCTGTGATTGAAGGGCCAGGCTTCAAGGGGCCTGAAAAGGACAGAGGAATTCTCCCTAAGAGAACTGACAGAGAGGAGGAGAGGCACAGATCCCCTTCCAGGGAATCTGACCACTCTTATCACTCTGGCAGAGAATTTGTCCAGCAGAGGAGCTCATACTTTTCCTTAAGAGAGACCTCCTCTGAGAGAAGGTGCAAAATGCTCCAGTATGAGGAAGCCAAAGTGGCCCTCAGAACCAAGCAGTTGGCACTGGATAGGGAAGCCCTGGAGATCCAGAGAGCTTCTAGAAGAGAGGGGTTAGAACCCCCTGGTGGCAGCAACAGTGTCCCTAGAGGCAGAGAATATATTCCTGACCATAGGAACCTGAGCAAGGTTGTTCCTCCCTACCAGAGTGGGGATGATATCCACAAGTGGATAACTGCTATGGAGAGGGCCTGTAGAGTACAGCAGGTCCCCCAAAAGCAGTGGGCAGCAATCTTGTGGCTCTCCTTTTCAGATAAAGGAAGAGACAAGCTCCTCACTGTTAGAGAGGAGGATGCTGATGATTATGAGGTCCTGAAGAGTGCACTGATAGATGGGTTTGGCTTAACCACTGAGCAGTACAGGTTGAAGTTCAGAGATACCCAGAAGGCACAGACTCAGGACTGGACTGACTTTGTAGATTGTGCATCCAAGGCTCTGGAGGGTTGGCTGGTTGGCAGTAGGGTTACTGATTTCAAAGGATTTTATAATCTAATGATGAGAGAACAGATCCTTAATAATTGTCAAAACCAGCTTTTACACCAGTACCTGGTGGACTCTGATCTGACCTCTCCCCAAGAATTGGGAAAGAAGGCAGACAAATGGGTCAGAACCAGGGTAAGGCCTAAGAATCAGGGTGGTGACCACATGAAAGATTCTACCAAGTCCGAAGAGAAAGGTGGGGATAAATCTAAGGATAAGTCCACTACAGGGCCCCAAAAGTCCTCTTCTGGGGGTGGGTCCCAAACTCCTTCCTCTCCTGAAAAGAAACCCTATTGCCATGTCTGTAAAAAGCCTGGGCACTGGAAATCTGATCCCAGTTGTCCCAGGATTGGCAATAAAGAAAATGTTCCTCCAACTACTACTACCACCCCTCCTGGTACTACCAGTAGTAATCCTCCAGTTGGGAGTAGTGCACCCAAAAAGTTAGGTGCTTTTGCAAGAGGAACAGAGGTGGGCCCTAGTTTAGACAGGACCCCCTCAACAGACTCCTCAGATTCTGATGGTGGTATAGGATTTGCCACCTTTACCGTGGGTCCCACAGCATTGGGCAGGTACAGACTGGAGCCAATAATTAATGGTCAGAAAGCTGTGGCATTTAGGGACACAGGGGCTAGTGTCACCATGGTGGCAGGGAAACTAGTCCCCCCTCACCAGCTTTTACCTGAGTTTAAATACCAGGTGACCAACATTGATGGTGTCAGAACAGATCACCCCATGGCCATAGTCAATCTCAGCTGGGAGGGGGTCACAGGCCCAAAAAGAGTGGCAGTGTCCCCAACCTTACCTGTAGATTGCCTGATGGGTAATGATCTGGAAATTTCAGCCTGGGCTGGAATTGAACACCAAACCCATCTGAGGATGTTGGGTGTCCCTGTAAAGGTTAGTGGGGCTGTGATGGCCACAGCCCCAGCCCAAGATTTTGGAGAGATGGAGCCTGGAAGAATGGCCCACTCTCCCCCAGAAGAGAGCACCAGGGTTGAAGAAAAGTCTTCTTCCCTCCAGACAGTAGGTAAGGGTCAGCCTCCTCAGGGAACTGACCCACCCCCTAGTGAAGGAACTGCCACAGAGGTAGTCAGGCCTGGCCTGGCCCCACCCCTGATGGCAGAGGACCCTTCCAAGGTGGTACCCAGTCTGGAGCAGGTAAACTGCCCCTCTCTACCCTGCCTCAGTCAGCCCAGGGCTGCAGAGGTCAGGGAGGTCAGTGGACCCCCAGGGCCCCCTGTCCAGAGGAACCCCCATCAGCAGATTAGGGGCACCCAGTCTAGTAGCCCTAGCCAGGTGAAAATTCCTCAACCCACTGAGGGATCCCCCATACCTTTATGTAGGGACCACCCCCAGAAGGACTCTGTTAGGCAAGGGCAAACCTGGAACCAAAGGTTCCAAACATGCCATGTCCCTCCAGTGTTCCACCCAAAGGGACCCAACCCCCAGCTGTAGGCAGTCAAAGGTTGACCCTTAGAGCAAAGTGCAACTCAGTCATGGAAAGACAGGCATACATGGTGACCAGTGATCTGAGGAAGCTGAGGCCAACCTTCCTAGGGCCTCACTTCCCTACTCAGACACCCCACCAGCCTTGTACTTTACCAAAGCACACCAGAGGTAGTGATTCCCCATGGTGGAGACCCTCTCATACCCTTAGGGTGAGGGATTGCTTAGGGGACCATAAGACAGGGGGCAACCATGCTAGTGCAGGTGCTTCCTTATATGGCCACTTAATCAATAAAGGCTCAACTGGTCAAGGTTAGCCTTATCTCCTTTCGTTTGGGGGGGTTATGTAGGAAGGTGGAATCTGACTATATGGTTGCCCCCACTTTTTTCCTGGTGTTTTGCTGGTGTATGACTTAGTTGGACTGGGACCCTGCTATTCAGGGCCCCAGTCTATCTGCTCTCTCTAAACGACATGGAGTGCACTCTAGGTGCACTAGTGATTGGATACTGTGGTGCCTTATGAGTCCCTAGTATAGGGTACCTTAGGTACCAAGGGCATAGGTACTTCACAGGCCTACCAGGGGCTGCAGCATGTATTATGCCACCCCTGGGAAGCAGACTAAATCTGACACCACAGGCCTGCTACTGCAGCCTGGGTGAGGTGGTGCTAGCACCCCTCACTGAGATATAGGTTTCCTATATCTCTCCTGCACACACATATAAACCTATCAGTCACCCCTAAGGCAGGCCCTATCAGTCCTGAGGGCAGGGTGCTTGGCTTCTATGTGAGGGGGTGCCTCTGCCTGAGCAGGGCCCCTCTGCAGCTCTCAGAGTCTATTCTCTGGTGCTGTTTGTGGATGCGGTTAAACCATATACTCTTAAGTGCATTATATCCTCGCGGTAAAATGCTAACTTTGGAATGGCTGCATCAAAACATGTCGTGTTTGGTGTCAAACATCTTGGAATACTACCCCCCGCCAATCCTGGCGGCGGGGGTAGCATTCCACCCTTCTAGAGGGATAAGACATGTACCTGCTGTGGAAACGCGGTAGAATCCTGAAGAGCCCTGGCATCACAAAATGGATGCCACCAGTCACAGACACTGGGCTGCCCTCCTGCTGACGACCGAAACTCGCAGTGGAGGAAGCCCAACAATAGGCATCCTGTCACAGGGAGGTGTAACCACCTCCCAGACAGGGTTTAGTGTATTGGGGCTGGGTGGGTGCACTCTTAGAGTGCTTTGAAGTCCTGCACTGGGGGAGCAGAAGGCTCCTCTGTGCATATGCCAGTTCAAACCGGCTCAGGGGCTACCTGCCCCTGCTCTGGCGTGAAACTGGACAAAGGGAAGTGGGTGTAGCCACCCCTCCCTTGACCCTCCCATAGGTGGGGTCATAGAGCTAGTCCATCCCCTCTTTTTAGTATAAGAAGGGGAACCCTTGAACTTGCTAGTTAGATAACCCCTGGACGACGCTCTACAGAAGAATCCTGGCCCTTCGACGTTCCACTACCTTTGGAAGACAGAAGAATCTCCCTTGGAGTCAAGGAGTGACTCCCCTGCTTGGCATGCACCAAAAACGACAACGACGGTCGCAAACTACGCCGCTCCCGCCGGAGTCCGAAGTCCCTACAGCCCAAGAAGTGGATTTCCTGACTTCTTCAAGGCCATCGTGAGTCCTCAGCGAAGCTGAGGCAAGTGGACCCCACGAGTGATGAGGAACCGCGACCCCTGGGTACCGTGCACTATTGTCGAGTGCAACCCCTTCACAACGTTCTACGAACTTGTGCTTTGGACCACGTGTGGTCCCGACCTCCAGCAGGAATCCCTCCGAAGATCAGCGGCCTACACTGTCCCGAGTGACCGTGGGCCCCTGTTGAGTGATTCTGCCCAAGGTGTCTTCGCGATCCCTTGCCAGCTGGCTAAGACTTCTTAAAGAAACCAAAGGGCTCCCCTGGTTGCTCCAGACCTGCCCTGACTTACCCTCGCTGGGTGAGTCCCTCAGACCTTGCTGGTCTGTGCCATCTACTTTTCTTCATCTCCCCGAGACTTGCTGTTGCCAAGGCTTGTTGGCTCCAATCGAGTTGCCGACACCGCAGTAAGCTGCAGACTTCGTGGTACACACAGAATCCAGCTCCTGGTCGTCGTCGACGCCTCCTGGACCTCGTGGCTGAAGAGTCAAGGCACCCGCAACCGACCTGAATCAACCGACGACGGTGGGCATCCATCTTCCTTGCCCCGAGTCACTGCCAAGTGACTTTGAACACTGTCCCCTCGGCTTTCAGGTCATCCTTCCTCAGAATCCAGGCTTGGATTCCACCGGACACTTCTTCAGCTCTCGCAAGCAGCAAGTCTTCTTTGTTCACCATTGAAAACGACGCCGCGACCCGACACCAAAGGACACCTATGCACCCGGCTTCCCTGGGTGAGGTAATTCCAGCACTACGGTGCTCCTGTGGGTGTGGGCCCTAGAACTACTTACCCTGTAAGTGACTTGCTTGTAGGTTCTCCCGAAGTATCCTAGAACTCTTAATTTCCAACCGCGACTTGCCCCATTGAAGTCAACGGCGATCCGCGCCTGTGTATCCACACTGCACGCGTCCCCGTGGGTCCTTTACTTACCTGCCTTGGGTGGTTTCGTGAGGCCCCAGCACTTCTGAAGGCCCTAGACCTTGTCTCCCTGCAAGTCGTTGTTGCTAAGTCCCTTTTTTAGTATATGGTCTGGTACGCCCCTAGGGCCCCAGCCATATTTTGTGCTTAACTTATTGTGAAACGTTGATTTGTGCATATGTTTGTCTTCTAATCTCATAAAGAGATTAGTAGAGAGTTATTTAGAAATAAATACATATATATTTGATATATATACCTGTGTGGTGTCTTTTCATTTGGTGATTCAAGAGATTATATGGTAAAACAAGCTGCTTTACATTCCTTCAAGACTTAGCCTGAAGGCTGCTCTCCACAGCTACCACTAGGATAGCTTTCTTTAAAAGGTTGTCTTAAACCTATCTACCATAAGAGTCGATTTGCCCTGGTGCAAGGTGTCCACTTTAATTAGTGAACAGCATATACCAGGCCAACTTCTCACAGACTTTCTAAGGTTTTTTAAATGCTAATTTCTAACTATGCCTACATAGGTAGGACATGTGCAGAAAGAGGATGAAAGGCGCAGAAAGAAGCAGGAGAAGTGCAGAAAGAGGCAAGAGAGGTACAGAAAGAGGAAGAAAGCTGCAGAAAGAAGCAAGAGAAATGCAGAAAGAGGCAAGAGAAGTGCAGAAAGATGAAGAAAGATACAGAAAGAAGCAAGAGAAGTACAGAAAGAAGTAACAGAGGTGCAGAAAGAGGCCGACTTCAACTGTACCTTTCCACAGACTTATACAAAGTAGCCTAATCACTAATCCTTCTCCCAAGATGTCTTAAACCTCACTTTTCTCGTGAAGGTTCACTATTCATCAACTGCTCAGAATGTTAGGCCTACCAAATGCAAAACAGCAATCCTAACCATATCACTGTTGTAAGTCTCACCAAGTTTGTGAAGGTATGCATGTGTGTGTCTGTGCTTTACCTAGTGACATGTTACATAAAAATAAACTTACAAATACTTGAATACCTTTGTTTCAAACAGCGTACTCTGCAAATTTGTGTACAAGAAGGTGTATGTATTTCTTTCTGCTCATAATAGAAGGCAGATGGCTATTCAATAGTATATTTGAGGGGTTCTATAACACCTACATACATAAGACATGTCTGCCTGTGCAACCGAATGACCGAGCAGAACTGAGAACATTTTACCACCTATAGTAGAAGCTACCCGCTTTTAAGCTACCATCTTGGGATGCATAACACATGAGAATACATGTACAAGTAGACATATTCCTTAGTCATGAGATACGCAGATCTTTAAACTTGATAGCTTGCAATTCCCATTTGAGTACAAAAAGAGACAAGAGAAGTACAGAAAGAGGCAAGAGAAGTGCAGAAAGAGGCAAGAGAAGTGCAGAAAGACGCAAGAGAAGTACAAAAAAGAGGCAAGAGAAGTGCAGAAAAAAGCAAGAGAGGTGCAGAAAGAAGCAAGAGAGGTGCAGAAACAGTAAGAAATGTGCAGAAAGAGGCAAGAGAAGGGCAGAAAGAGGCAAGAGAAGTGCAGAAAGACGCAAGAGAAGTGCAAAAAGAGGCAAGAGAAGTGCCGAAAAAAGCAAGAGAGGTACAGAAAGAAGCAAGAGAGGTGCAGAAAGAGGAAGAAAGGTGTAGAAAGAGGCAAGAGAGGTTCTGAAAGAGGAAGAAAGGTGCAGAAAGTAGCAAGAGAAGCACAGAAAGAGGCAATAGAAGTGCAGGAAGAAAGATGCAGAAACAAGCAAGACAAAACCAGAAAGAGGCAAAAGAAATGCAAAAAGAGTAAGAAAGGTGCAGAAAGAACCAAGAGAAGTGCAGAAAGAAGCAAGAGAGGTCCAGAAAGAAGCAAGAGAAAAGATGAAAGAGACGAGAGTTGCAGAAAGAAACAAGAGAGGTGCAGAAAGAGGCAAGAGAGGTGCAGAAAGAGGCAAGTAAGGTGCAGAAAGAAGCAAGAGAGTACAGAAAGAGGCAAGAGAGGTGCAGAAAGAGGCAAGAGAGATGCAGAAAGAGGCAGAAGAAGTGCAGAAAGAGGAAGAAAGGTGCTGAAAGAGGAAGAAAGGCACAGAAAGAGTAAGAAAGGCATAGAAAGAAGCAAGAGAAGTGCAGAAATAAGCAAGAGAGGTACAGAAAGAAGCAAGAGAGGTACAGAAAGAAGAGAGTGAGGTACAGAAAGAGGCAAGTGAGGTACAGAAAGAGGCAAGAGAGGTACAGAAAGAAGCAAGAGAGGTGCAGAAAAAAGCAAGAGAGGTGCATAAAGAAGCAAGAGAGGTGCAGAGACAGTAAGAAATGTGCAGAAAGAGGCAAGAGAAGGGCAGAAAGAGGCAAGAGAAATGCAGAAAGACGCAAGAGAAGTACAAAAAGAGGCAAGAGAAGTGCCGAAAAAAGCAAGAGAGGTACAGAAAAAAGCAAGAGAGGTGCAGAAAGAGGAAGAAAGGTGTAGAAAGAGGCAAGAGAGGTTCTGAAAGAGGAAGAAAGGTGCAGAAAGTAGCAAGAGAAGCACAGAATGGGGCAATAGAAGTGCAGGAAGAAAGATGCAGAAACAAGCAAGACAAAACCAGAAAGAGGCAAAAGAAATGCAAAAAGAGTAAGAAAGGTGCAGAAAGAACCAAGAGAAGTGCAGAAAGAAGCAAGAGAGGTCCAGAAAGAAGCAAGAAAAGTGATGAAAGAGACAAGAGAGTTGCAGAAAGAAACAAGAGAGGTGCAGAAAGAGGCAAGAGAGGTACAGAAAGAGGCAAGTAAGGTGCAGAAAGAAGCAAGAGAGTACAGAAAGAGGCAAGAGAGGTGCAGAAAGAGGCAAGCGAGATGCAGAAAGAGGCAGAAGAAGTGCAGAAAGAGGAAGAAAGGTGCTGAAAGAGGAAGAAAGGCACAGAAAGAGTAAGAAAGGCATAGAAAGAAGCAAGAGAAGTGCAGAAATAAGCAAGAGAGGTACAGAAAGAAGCAAGAGAGGTACAGAAAGAAGAGAGTGAGGTACAGAAAGAGGCAAGTGAGGTACAGTAAGAGGCAAGAGAGGTACAGAAAGAAGCAAGAGAGGTGCAGAAAAAATCAAGAGAGGGGCATAAAGAAGCAAGAGAGGTGCAGAAAGAAGCAAGAGAGGTGCAGAAAGAGGCCGACTTCAACTGTACCTTTCCACAGACTTATACAAAGTAGCCTAATCACTAATCCTTCTCCCAAGATGTCTTAAACCTCACTTTTCTCGTGAAGGTTCACTATTCATCAACTGCTCAGAATGTTAGGCCTACCAAATGCAAAACAGCAATCCTAACCATATCACTGTTGTAAGTCTCACCAAGTTTGTGAAGGTATGCATGTGTGTGTCTGTGCTTTACCTAGTGACATGTTACATAAAAATAAACTTACAAATACTTGAATACCTTTGTTTCAAACAGCGTACTCTGCAAATTTGTGTACAAGAAGGTGTATGTATTTCTTTCTGCTCATAATAGAAGGCAGATGGCTATTCAATAGTATATTTGAGGGGCTCTATAACACCTACATACATAAGACATGTCTGCCTGTGCAACCGAATGACCGAGCAGAACTGAGAACATTTTACCACCTATAGTAGAAGCTACCCGCTTTTTAAGCTACCATCTTGGGATGCATAACACATGAGAATACATGTACAAGTAGACATATTCCTTAGTCATGAGATACGCAGATCTTTAAACTTGATAGCTTGCAATTCCCATTTGAGTACAAAAAGAGACAAGAGAAGTACAGAAAGAGGCAAGAGAAGTGCAGAAAGAGGCAAGAGAAGTGCAGAAAGACGCAAGAGAAGTACAAAAAAGAGGCAAGAGAAGTGCAGAAAAAAGCAAGAGAGGTGCAGAAAGAAGCAAGAGAGGTGCAGAAACAGTAAGAAATGTGCAGAAAGAGGCAAGAGAAGGGCAGAAAGAGGCAAGAGAAGTGCAGAAAGACGCAAGAGAAGTGCAAAAAGAGGCAAGAGAAGTGCCGAAAAAAGCAAGAGAGGTACAGAAAGAAGCAAGAGAGGTGCAGAAGGAGGAAGAAAGGTGTAGAAAGAGGCAAGAGAGGTTCTGAAAGAGGAAGAAAGGTGCAGAAAGTAGCAAGAGAAGCACAGAAAGAGGCAATAGAAGTGCAGGAAGAAAGATGCAGAA
Organism: Calotriton arnoldi; assembly: GCA_963921515.1. Lineage (NCBI taxonomy): Eukaryota > Metazoa > Chordata > Amphibia > Caudata > Salamandridae > Calotriton > Calotriton arnoldi. The sequence goes on from CAWUFW010010065.1 coordinate 665,831, forward strand.
ACAAGCAAGACAAAACCAGAAAGAGGCAAAAGAAATGCAAAAAGAGTAAGAAAGGTGCAGAAAGAACCAAGAGAAGTGCAGAAAGAAGCAAGAGAGGTCCAGAAAGAAGCAAGAAAAGTGATGAAAGAGACAAGAGAGTTGCAGAAAGGAACAAGAGAGGTGCAGAAAGAGGCAAGAGAGGTGCAGAAAGAGGCAAGTAAGGTGCAGAAAGAAGCAAGAGAGTACAGAAAGAGGCAAGAGAGGTGCAGAAAGAGGCAAGAGAGATGCAGAAAGAGGCAGAAGAAGTGCAGAAAGAGGAAGAAAGGTGCTGAAAGAGGAAGAAAGGCACAGAAAGAGTAAGAAAGGCATAGAAAGAAGTAAGAGAAGTGCAGAAATAAGCAAGAGAGGTACAGAAAGAAGCAAGAGAGGTACAGAAAGAAGAGAGTGAGGTACAGAAAGAGGCAAGTGAGGTACAGAAAGAGGCAAGAGAGGTACAGAAAGAAGCAAGAGAGGTGCAGAAAAAAGCAAGAGAGGTGCATAAAGAAGCAAGAGAGGTGCAGAAACAGTAAGAAATGTGCAGAAAGAGGCAAGAGAAGGGCAGAAAGAGTCAAGAGTAGTGCAGAAAGACGCAAGAGAAGTACAAAAAGAGGCAAGAGAAGTGCCGAAAAAAGCAAGAGAGGTACAGAAAGAAGCAAGAGAGGTGCAGAAAGAGGAAGAAAGGTGTAGAAAGAGGCAAGAGAGGTTCTGAAAGAGATAGAAAGGTGCAGAAAGTAGCAAGAGAAGCACAGAAAGAGGCAATAGAAGTGCAGGAAGAAAGATGCAGAAACAAGCAAGACAAAACCAGAAAGAGGCAAAAGAAATGCAAAAAGAGTAAGAAAGGTGCAGAAAGAACCAAGAGAAGTGCAAAAAGAAGCAAGAGAGGTCCAGAAAGAAGCAAGAAAAGTGATAGAAAGAGACAAGAGAGTTGCAGAAAGAAACAAGAGAGGTGCAGAAAGAGGCAAGAGAGGTACAGAAAGAGGCAAGTAAGGTGCAGAAAGAAGCAAGAGAGTACAGAAAGAGGCAAGAGAGGTGCAGAAAGAGGCAAGCGAGATGCAGAAAGAGGCAGAAGAAGTGCAGAAAGAGGAAGAAAGGTGCTGAAAGAGGAAGAAAGGCACAGAAAGAGTAAGAAAGGCATAGAAAGAAGCAAGAGAAGTGCAGAAATAAGCAAGAGAGGTACAGAAAAACGCAAGAGAGGTACAGAAAGAAGAGAGTGAGGTACAGAAAGAGGCAAGTGAGGTAAAGAAAGAGACAAGAGAGGTGCAGAAAGAGTCAAGAGAAGTGCACAAAGAAACAAGAGAGGTGCAGAAAGAAGCAAGAGAGGTGCAGAAAGAGGTAAGAAGTGCAGAAATAAACAAGAGAAGCACAGAAAGAGGTAAGAGAAGTGCAGAAAGGGGCAAGAGAAGCGCAGAAAGGGGCAAGAGAAGTGCAGAAAGGGGCAAGAGAAGTGCAGAAAGAAGCAAGAGAGATGCAGAAAGTAGCAAGAGAAGTGCGGAAAGAGGCAAGAGAAGTACAGAAAGAAGTAAGAGATGTGCTGAAAGAGGCAAAAGAAGTGCAGAAAGAGGCAAGAGAGGTGCGGAAAGAAGAGAGTGAGGTGCAGCAAGGGGCATGAGAAGTGTAGAAAGAGGCAAGTGAGGAACAGAAAGAGGCAAGAGCGGTACATAAAGATGCAAAAGAAGTGCAGAAGGAGGCAAGAGAGGTGCAGAAAGAGGCTTCATAGATGCAGAAAGAAGCAAGTAAAGGTGCAGAAAGAGGCAAGAGAGTTGCAGAAAGAAGAGAGTGAGGTGCAGAAAGAGGCAAGAGAGGGACAGAAAGAGGCAAGAGAAGTGCAGAAAGAGGCGAGAGAAGTGCAGAAAGAGGAGCGTGATGTACATAAAGAGGTAGAAGGAGTGCAGAAAGAGGCAAGAGAGATGCAAAAGAGGCAAGAGAGGTGCAGAAAGAAGCGAGGTGCAGAAAGAGGCGAGGTCTAGAAAGCAGGCAAGAGAAGTGCAGAAAGAGACAAGTGTGGTGCAGAAAGAGGCAAGAAAGGTACAGAAAGAGGCAAGAGAAGTGCAGAAAGGGGCAAGAGAAGTGCAGAAAGGGGCAAGAGAAGTGCAGAAAGAAGCAAGAGAGATGCAGAAAGAAGCAAGAGAAGTACGGAAAGCGGCAAGAGAAGTACAGAAAGAAGCAAGAGACGTGCAGAAAGAGGCAAGAGAAGTGCAGAAAGAGACAAGAGAGGTACAGAAATAAGAGAGTGAGGTGCAGAAAGAGGCAAGAGAGGTGCAGAAAGAAGAGAGTGAGGTGCAGAAAGAAGCATGAGAAGTGCAGAAAGAGGCAAGTGAGGTGCAGAAAGAGGCAAGAGAAGTGCAGAAAGATGAAGAAAGATACAGAAAGAAGCAAGAGAAGTACAGAAAGAAGTAACAGAGGTGCAGAAAGAGGCCAACTTCAACTGTACCTTTCCACAGACTTATACAAAATAGCCTAATCACTAATCCTTCTCCCAAGATGTCTTAAACCTCACTTTTCTCGTGAAGGTTCACTATTCATCAACTGCTCAGAATGTTAGGCCTACCAAATGCAAAATAGCAATCCTAACCATATCACTGTTGTAAGTCTCACCAAGTGTGTGAAGGTATGCATGTGTGTGTCTGTGCTTTACCTAGTGACATGTTACATAAAAATAAACTTACAAATACTTGAATACCTGTGTTTCAAACAGCGTACTCTGCAAATTTGTGTACAAGAAGGTGTATGTATTTCTTTCTGCTCATAATAGAAGGCAGATGGCTATTCAATAGTATATTTGAGGGGCTCCATAACACCTACATACATAAGACATGTCTGCCTGTGCAACCGAATGACCGAGCAGAACTGAGAACATTTTACCACCTATAGTAGAATCTACCCGCTTTTTAAGCTACCATCTTGGGATGCATAACACATGAGAATACATGTACAAGTAGACATATTCCTTAGTCATGAGATACGCAGATCTTTAAACTTGATAGCTTGCAATTCCCATTTGAGTACAAAAATAGACAAGAGAAGTACAGAAAGAGGCAAGAGAAGTGCAGAAAGAGGCAAGAGAAGTGCAGAAAGACGCAAGAGAAGTACAAAAAAGAGGCAAGAGAAGTGCAGAAAAAAGCAAGAGAGGTGCAGAAAGAAGCAAGAGAGGTGCAGAAACAGTAAGAAATGTGCAGAAAGAGGCAAGAGAAGGGCAGAAAGAGGCAAGAGAAGTGCAGAAAGACGCAAGAGAAGTGCAAAAAGAGGCAAGAGAAGTGCCGAAAAAAGCAAGAGAGGTACAGAAAGAAGCAAGAGAGGTGCAGAAAGAGGAAGAAAGGTGTAGAAAGAGGCAAGAGAGGTTCTGAAAGAGGAAGAAAGGTGCAGAAAGTAGCAAGAGAAGCACAGAAAGAGGCAATAGAAGTGCAGGAAGAAAGATGCAGAAACAAGCAAGACAAAACCAGAAAGAGGCAAAAGAAATGCAAAAAGAGTAAGAAAGGTGCAGAAAGAACCAAGAGAAGTACAGAAAGAAGCAAGAGAGGTCCAGAAAGAAGCTAGAAAAGTGATGAAAGAGACAAGAGAGTTGCAGAAAGAAACAAGAGAGGTGCAGAAAGAGGCAAGAGAGGTACAGAAAGAGGCAAGTAAGGTGCAGAAAGAAGCAAGAGAGTACAGAAATAGGCAAGAGAGGTGCAGAAAGAGGCAAGAGAGATGCAGAAAGAGGCAGAAGAAGTGCAGAAAGAGAAAGAAAGGTGCTGAAAGAGGAAGAAAGGCACAGAAAGAGAAAGAAAGGCATAGAAAGAAGCAAGAGAAGTGCAGAAATAAGCAAGAGAGGTACAGAAAGAAGCAAGAGAGGTACAGAAAGAGGAAGAAAGGTGTAGAAAGAGGCAAGAGAGGTTCTGAAAGAGGAAGAAAGGTGCAGAAAGTAGCAAGAGAATCACAGAAAGAGGCAATAGAAGTGCAGGAAGAAAGATGCAGAAACAAGCAAGACAAAACCAGAAAGAGGCAAAAGAAATGCAAAAAGAGTAAGAAAGGTGCAGAAAGAACCAAGAGAAGTGCAGAAAGAAGCAAGAGAGGTCCAGAAAGAAGCAAGAAAAGTGATGAAAGAGACAAGAGAGTTGCAGAAAGGAACAAGAAAGGTGCAGAAAGAGGCAAGAGAGGTGCAGAAAGAGGCAAGTAAGGTGCAGAAAGAAGCAAGAGAGTACAGAAATAGGCAAGAGAGGTGCAGAAAGAGGCAAGAGAGATGCAGAAAGAGGCAGAAGAAGTGCAGAAAGAGGAAGAAAGGTGCTGAAAGAGGAAGAAAGGCACAGAAAGAGTAAGAAAGGCATAGAAAGAAGCAAGAGAAGTGCAGAAATAAGCAAGAGAGGTACAGAAAGAAGCAAGAGAGGTACAGAAAGAAGAGAGTGAGGTACAGAAAGAGGCAAGTGAGGTACAGAAAGAGGCAAGAGAGGTACAGAAAGAAGCAAGAGAGGTGCAGAAAAAAGCAAGAGAGGTGCATAAAGAAGCAAGAGAGGTGCAGAAACAGTAAGAAATGTGCAGAAAGAGGCAAGAGTAGTGCAGAAAGACGCAAGAGAAGTACAAAAAGAGGCAAGAGAAGTGCCGAAAAAAGCAAGAGAGGTACAGAAAGAAGCAAGAGAGGTGCAGAAAGAGGAAGAAAGGTGTAGAAAGAGGCAAGAGAGGTTCTGAAAGAGATAGAAAGGTGCAGAAAGTAGCAAGAGAAGCACAGAAAGAGGCAATAGAAGTGCAGGAAGAAAGATGCAGAAACAAGCAAGACAAAACCAGAAAGAGGCAAAAGAAATGCAAAAAGAGTAAGAAAGGTGCAGAAAGAACCAAGAGAAGTGCAAAAAGAAGCAAGAGAGGTCCAGAAAGAAGCAAGAAAAGTGATGAAAGAGACAAGAGAGTTGCAGAAAGAAACAAGAGAGGTGCAGAAAGAGGCAAGAGAGGTGCAGAAAGAGGCAAGTAAGGTGCAGAAAGAAGCAAGAGAGTACAGAAAGAGGCAAGAGAGAGTGCAGAAAGAGGCAAGCGAGATGCAGAAAGAGGCAGAAGAAGTGCAGAAAGAGGAAGAAAGGTGCTGAAAGAGGAAGAAAGGCACAGAAAGAGTAAGAAAGGCATAGAAAGAAGCAAGAGAAGTGCAGAAATAAGCAAGAGGGGTACAGAAAGAAGCAAGAGAGGTACAGAAAGAAGAGAGTGAGGTACAGAAAGAGGCAAGTGAGGTACAGAAAGAGGCAAGAGAGGTACAGAAAGAAGCAAGAGAGGTGCAGAAAAAAGCAAGAGAGGTGCATAAAGAAGCAAGAGAGGTGCAGAAAGAAGCAAGAGAGGTGCAGAAAGAGGTAAGAAGTGCAGAAATAAACAAGAGAAGCACAGAAAGAGGTAAGAGAAGTGCAGAAAGGGGCAAGAGAAGCGCAGAAAGGGGCAAGAGAAGTGCAGAAAGGGGCAAGAGAAGTGCAGAAAGAAGCAAGAGGGATGCAGAAAGTAGCAAGAGAAGTGCGGAAAGAGGCAAGAGAAGTATAGAAAGAAGTAAGAGATGTGCTGAAAGAGGCAAGAGAAGTGCAGAAAGAGGCAAGAGACGTGCGGAAAGAAGAGAGTGAGGTGCAGCAAGGGGCATGAGAAGTGTAGAAAGAGGCAAGTGAGGTACAGAAAGAGGCAAGAGCGGTACATAAAGATGCAAAAGAAGTGCAGAAGGAGGCAAGAGAGGTGCAGAAAGAGGCTTCATAGATGCAGAAAGAAGCAAGTAAAGGTGCAGAAAGAGGCAAGAGAGTTGCAGAAAGAGGCGAGAGAAGTGCAGAAAGAGGAGCGTGAGGTACATAAAGAGGTAGAAGGAGTGCAGAAAGAGGCAAGAGAGATGCAAAAGAGGCAAGAGAGGTGCAGAAAGCAGCGAGGTGCAGAAAGAGGCGAGGTCTAGAAAGCAGGCAAGAGAAGTGCAGAAAGAGACAAGTGTGGTGCAGAAAGAGGCAAGAAAGGTACAGAAAGAGGCAAGAGAAGTGCAGAAAGGGGCAAGAGAAGTGCAGAAAGGGGCAAGAGAAGTGCAGAAAGAAGCAAGAGAGATGCAGAAAGAAGCAAGAGAAGTACGGAAAGAGGCAAGAGAAGTACAGAAAGAAGCAAGAGACGTGCAGAAAGAGGCAAGAGAAGTGCAGAAAGAGACAAGAGAGGTACAGAAATAAGAGAGTGAGGTGCAGAAAGAGGCAAGAGAGGTGCAGAAAGAAGAGAGTGAGGTGCAGAAAGAGGCAAGAGAGGGACAGAAAGAGGCAAGAGAAGTGCAGAAAGAGGTGAGAGAAGTGCAGAAAGAGGAGCGTGAGGTACATAAAGAGGTAGAAGGAGTGCAGAAAGAGGCAAGAGAGATGCAAAAGAGGCAAGAGAGGTGCAGAAAGCAGCGAGGTGCAGAAAGAGGCGAGGTCTAGAAAGCAGGCAAGAGAAGTGCAGAAAGAGACAAGTGTGGTGCAGAAAGAGGCAAGAAAGGTACAGAAAGAGGCAAGAGAAGTGCAGAAAGGGGCAAGAGAAGTGCAGAAAGGGGCAAGAGAAGTGCAGAAAGAAGCAAGAGAGATGCAGAAAGAAGCAAGAGAAGTACGGAAAGAGGCAAGAGAAGTATAGAAAGAAGCAAGAGACGTGCAGAAAGAGGCAAGAGAAGTGCAGAAAGAGACAAGCGAGGTACAGAAATAAGAGAGTGAGGTGCAGAAAGAGGCAAGAGAGGTGCAGAAAGAAGAGAGTGAGGTGCAGAAAGAGGCATGAGAAGTGCAGAAAGAGGCAAGTGAGGTGCAGAAAGAGGCAAGAGAAGTGCAGAAAGATGAAGAAAGATACAGAAAGAAGCAAGAGAAGTACAGAAAGAAGTAACAGAGGTGCAGAAAGAGGCCGACTTCAACTGTACCTTTCCACAGACTTATACAAAATAGCCTAATCACTAATCCTTCTCCCAAGATGTCTTAAACCTCACTTTTCTCGTGAAGGTTCACTATTCATCAACTGCTCAGAATGTTAGGCCTACCAAATGCAAAACAGCAATCCTAACCATATCACTGTTGTAAGTCTCACCAAGTTTGTGAAGGTATGCATGTGTGTGTCTGTGCTTTACCTAGTGACATGTTACATAAAAATAAACTTACAAATACTTGAATACCTGTGTTTCAAACAGCGTACTCTGCAAATTTGTGTACAAGAAGGTGTATGTATTTCTTTCTGCTCATAATAGAAGGCAGATGGCTATTCAATAGTATATTTGAGGGGCTCTATAACACCTACATACATAAGACATGTCTGCCTGTGCAACCGAATGACCGAGCAGAACTGAGAACATTTTACCACCTATAGTAGAAGCTACCCGCTTTTTAAGCTACCATCTTGGGATGCATAACACATGAGAATACAAGTACAAGTAGACATATTCCTTAGTCATGAGATACGCAGATCTTTAAACTTGATAGCTTGCAATTCCCATTTGAGTACAAAAATAGACAAGAGAAGTACAGAAAGAGGCAAGAGAAGTGCAGAAAGAGGCAAGAGAAGTGCAGAAAGACGCAAGAGAAGTACAAAAAAGAGGCAAGAGAAGTGCAGAAAAAGCAAGAGAGGTGCAGAAAGAAGCAAGAGAGGTGCAGAAACAGTAAGAAATGTGCAGAAAGAGGCAAGAGAAGGGCAGAAAGAGGCAAGAGAAGTGCAGAAAGACGCAAGAGAAGTGCAGAAAGACGCAAGAGAAGTGCCGAAAAAAGCAAGAGAGGTACAGAAAGAAGCAAGAGAGGTGCAGAAAGAGGAAGAAAGGTGTAGAAAGAGGCAAGAGAGGTTCTGAAAGAGGAAGAAAGGTGCAGAAAGTAGCAAGAGTAGCACAGAAAGAGGCAATAGAAGTGCAGGAAGAAAGATGCAGAAACAAGCAAGACAAAACCAGAAAGAGGCAAAAGAAATGCAAAAAGAGTAAGAAAGGTGCAGAAAGAACCAAGAGAAGTGCAGAAAGAAGCAAGAGAGGTCCAGAAAGAAGCAAGAAAAGTGATGAAAGAGACAAGAGAGTTGCAGAAAGAAACAAGAGAGGTGCAGAAAGAGGCAAGAGAGGTGCAGAAAGAGGCAAGTAATGTGCAGAAAGAAGCAAGAGAGTACAGAAATAGGCAAGAGAGGTGCAGAAAGAGGCAAGAGAGATGCAGAAAGAGGCAGAAGAAGTGCAGAAAGAGGAAGAAAGGTGCTGAAAGAGGAAGAAAGGCACAGAAAGAGTAAGAAAGGCATAGAAAGAAGCAAGAGAAGTGCAGAAATAAGCAAGAGAGTTACAGAAAGAAGCAAGAGAGGTACAGAAAGAGGCAAGAGAGGTGCATAAAGAAGCAAGAGAGGTGCAGAAACAGTAAGAAATGTGCAGAAAGATGCAAGAGAAGGGAAGAGAGAGGCAAGAGAAGTGCAGAAAGACGCAAGAGAAGTACAAAAAGAGGCAAGAGAAGTGCCGAAAAAAGCAAGAGAGGTACAGAAAGAAGCAAGAGAGGTGCAGAAAGAGGAAGAAAGGTGTAGAAAGAGGCAAGAGAGGTTCTGAAAGAGGAAGAAAGGTGCAGAAAGTAGCAAGAGAAGCACAGAAAGAGGCAATAGAAGTGCAGGAAGAAAGATGCAGAAACAAGCAAGACAAAACCAGAAAGAGGCAAAAGAAATGCAAAAAGAGTAAGAAAGGTGCAGAAAGAACCAAGAGAAGTGCAGAAAGAAGCAAGAGAGGTCCAGAAAGAAGCAAGAAAAGTGATGAAAGAGACAAGAGAGTTTCAGAAAGAAACAAGAGAGGTGCAGAAAGAGACAAGAGAGGTACAGAAAGAGGCAAGTAAGGTGCAGAAAGAAGCAAGAGAGTACAGAAAGAGGCAAGAGAGGTGCAGAAAGAGGCAAGCGAGATGCAGAAAGAGGCAGAAGAAGTGCAGAAAGAGGAAGAAAGGTGCTGAAAGAGGAAGAAAGGTACAGAAAGAGTAAGAAAGGCATAGAAAGAAGCAAGAGAAGTGCAGAAATAAGCAAGAGAGGTACAGAAAGAAGCAAGAGAGGTACAGAAAGAAGAGAGTGAAGTACAGAAAGAGGCAAGTGAGATACAGAAAGAGGCAAGAGAGGTACAGAAAGAAGCAAGAGAGGTGCAGAAAGAAGCAAGAGAGGTGCAGAAAGAAGCAAGAGAGGTGCAGAAAGAGGTAAGAAGTGCAGAAATAAACAAGAGAAGCACAGAAAGAGGTAAGAGAAGCGCAGAAAGGGGCAAGAGAAGCACAGAAAGGGGCAAGGGAAGTGCAGAAAGGGGCTAGAGAAGTGCAGAAAGAAGCAAGAGAGATGCAGAAAGTAGCAAGAGAAGTGCGGAAAGAGGCAAGAGAAGTACAGAAAGAAGTAAGAGATGTGCTGAAAGAGGCAAGAGAAGTGCAGAAAGAGGCAAGAGAGGTGCGGAAAGAAGAGAGTGAGGTGCAGCAAGGGGCATGAGAAGTGTAGAAAGAGGCAAGTGAGGTACAGAAAGAGGCAAGAGCGGTACAGAAAGATGCAAAAGAAGTGCAGAAGGAGGCAAGAGAGGTGCAGAAAGAGGCTTCATAGATGCAGAAAGAAGCAAGTAAAGGTGCAGAAAGAGGCAAGAGAGGTGCAGAAAGAAGAGAGTGAGGTGCAGAAAGAGGCAAGAGAGGGACAGAAAGAGGCAAGAGAAGTGCAGAAAGAGGCGAGAGAAGTGCAGAAAGAGGAGCGTGAGGTACATAAAGAGGTAGAAGGAGTGCAGAAAGAGGCAAGAGAGATGCAAAAGAGGCAAGAGAGGTGCAGAAAGAAGCGAGGTGCAGAAAGAGGCGAGGTCTAGAAAGCAGGCAAGAGAAGTGCAGAAAGAGACAAGTGTGGTGCAGAAAGAGGCAAGAAAGGTTCAGAAAGAGGCAAGAGAAGTGCAGAAAGGGGCAAGAGAACTGCAGAAAGCGGCAAGAGAAGTGCAGAAAGAAGCAAGAGAGATGCAGAAAGAAGCAAGAGAAGTACGGAAAGAGGCAAGAGAAGTACAGAAAGAAGCAAGAGACGTGCAGAAAGAGGCAAGAGAAGTGCAGAAAGAGACAAGAGAGGTACAGAAATAAGAGAGTGAGGTGCAGAAAGAGGCAAGAGAGGTGCAGAAAGAAGAGAGTGAGGTGCAGAAAGAGGCATGAGAAGTGCAGAAAGAGGCAAGTGAGGTGCAGAAAGAGGCAAGAGAGGTACAGGAAGAGGCAAGAAAAGTGCAGAAAGAGTCAAGAGAGGTGTAGAAAGAGGCAAAAGAAATAGAGAAAGAAGCAAGAGATGTGCAGAAAGAGGCAAGAGAAGTGCAGAAAGAAGCAAGAGCAGTGCAGAAAGAGGAAAGAGAGGTGCATAAAGAGGCTAGAGAGGTACAGAAAGAGGGAAGAGAAGTGCACAAAGAGGGAAGAGAGGTGCCGAAAGAGCCCAAAGAGAGGCAGAAAGAGGCAAGAGATGTACAGAAAGAAGAGAGTGAGGTACAGAAAGATGCTAGAGAAGTGCAGAAAGGTGCAAGAGAAGTACAGAAAGAGGCAAGAGAAGTGCAGAAAGAGACAAGAGAGGTGCAGAAAGAGGCAAGAGAAGTGCAGAAAGAAGCAAGAGCAGTGCAGAAAGAGGAAAGAGAGGTGCATAAAGAAGAGAGTGAGTTGCAGACAGAGGCAAGAGAAGTGCAGAAAGAGGTAAGAGAAGTGAAGAAAGAGGCAAGAGAGGTACAGAATGATAAGTGTAGAAAGAGGCAAGAGAAGTGCAGAAAGAGGCAAGAGAGGTGTAGAAAGAAGAGAGTGAGGAGCAAAAAGAGGCGAGGGAGGTACAGAAAGAGGCAAGAGAGGTGCAGAAATAAGAGAGTAAGGTGCAGAAAGAGTCAAGAGAGTTGCAGAAAGAAGAGAGTGAGGTGCAGAAAGAGGCAAGAGAAGTGCAGAAAGAGGCAATTGAGGTGCAGAAAGAGGCAAGTGAGGTGCGTGAAGAGGCAGGAGAAATACAGAAAGAAGCAAGAGACATGCAGAAAGAACCAAGAGAAGAGCAGAAAGAGACAATAGAGGTGCAGAAAGAGGCATTAGAAGTGCACAAAGAGGCAAGTGTGGTGCAGAATGAGGCAAGAGCAATACAGGAAGATGCAAGAGATGTGCAGAAAGAGGCAAGAGAGGTCCAGAAAGAGGCAAGAGAAGTGCAGAGAGACAAGAGAGGTGCAGAAAGAGGCAAGAGAAGTGCAGAAAGAAGCAAGAGCAGTACATAAAGAGGAAAGAGAGGTGCATAAAGAAGAGAGTGAGGTGCAGACAGAGGCAAGACAAGTGCAGAAAGAGGCACGTGAGGTGCAGAAAGAGGCAAGGGAGGTACAGAAAGAGAAGTGTAGAAAGAGGCAAGAGAAGTGCAGAAAGAGGCAAGAGAGGTGCAGAAAGAAGAGAGTGAGGAGCTAAAAGAGGCGTGGGAGGTACAGAAAGAGGCAAGAGAGGTGCAGAAATAAGAGAGTAAGGTGCAGAAAGAGGCAAGAGAGGTGCAGAAAGAAGAGTGTGAGGTGCAGAAAGAGGCAAGAGAAGTGCAGAAAGAGGCAATTGAGGTGCAGAAAGAGGCAAGTGAGGTGCGTGAAGAGGCAGGAGAAGTACAGAAAGAAGCAAGAGACATGTAGAAAGAACCAAGAGAAGTACAGAAAGAGACAATAGAGGTGCAGAAAGATGCATGAAAAGTGCACAAAGAGGCAAGTGTGGTGCAGAATGAGGCAAGAGCGGTACAGGAAGATACAAGAGATGTGCAGAAAGAGGCAAGAGAGGTCCGGAAAGAGGCAAGAGAGATGCAGAAAGAAGCAAGTAAAGGTGCAGAAAGAGGCAAGAGAGGTACAGAAAGAAGAGAGTGAGGTGCAGAAAGAGGCAAGAGAAGTGCAGAAAGAAGCAAGTGAGGTACAGAAAGAGGTGAGAGAGGTACAGAAAGAGGCAAGAGAAGTGCAGAAAGAGGCATGTGAGGTAGAGTAAGAGGTAAGAGAAGTGCAGAATGAGAAAAGAGAGGTGCAAAAGAAGCAAGAGAGGTGCAGAACAAAACAAGTGAGGTGCAGAAAGAGGCAAGAGTGGTGCAGAAAGAGGGAAGAGAAGTGCAGAAAGAGACAAGTGAGATGCAGAAAGAGGTAGAGAGGTACAGAAAGAGGCAAGAGCGGTACAGAAAGATGCAAAAGAAGTGCAGAAGGAGGCAAGAGAGGTGCAGAAAGAGGCTTCATAGATGCAGAAAGAAGCAAGTAAAGGTGCAGAAAGAGGCAAGAGAGGTGCAGAAAGAAGAGAGTGAGGTGCAGAAAGAGGCAAGAGAGGGACAGAAAGAGGAAAGAGAAGTGCAGAAAGAGGCGAGAGAAGTGCAGAAAGAGGAGCGTGAGGTACATAAAGAGGTAGAAGGAGTGCAGAAAGAGGCAAGAGAGATGCAAAAGAGGCAAGAGAGGTGCAGAAAGAAGTGAGGTGCAGAAAGAGGCGAGGTCTAGAAAGCAGGCAAGAGAAGTGCAGAAAGAGACAAGTGTGGTGCAGAAAGAGGCAAGAAAGGTACAGAAAGAGGCAAGAGAAGTGCAGAAAGGGGCAAGAGAAGTGCAGAAAGGGGCAAGAGAAGTGCAGAAAGAAGCAAGAGAGATGCAGAAAGAAGCAAGAGAAGAACGGAAAGAGGCAAGAGAAGTACAGAAAGAAGCAAAAGACGTGCAGAAAGAGGCAAGAGAAGTGCAGAAAGAGACAAGAGAGGTACAGAAATAAGAGAGTGAGGTGCAGAAAGAGGCAAGAGAGGTGCAGAAAGAAGAGAGTGAGGTGCAGAAAGAGGCATGAGAAGTGCAGAAAGAGGCAAGTGAGGTGCAGAAAGAGGCAAGAGAAGTGCAGAAAGATGAAGAAAGATACAGAAAGAAGCAAGAGAAGTACAGAAAGAATTAACAGAGGTGCAGAAAGAGGCCGACTTCAACTGTACCTTTCCACAGACTTATACAAAATAGCCTAATCACTAATCCTTCTCCCAAGATGTCTTAAACCTCACTTTTCTCGTGAAGGTTCACTATTCATCAACTGCTCAGAATGTTAGGCCTACCAAATGCAAAACAGCAATCCTAACCATATCACTGTTGTAAGTCTCACTAAGTTTGTGAAGGTATGCATGTGTGTGTCTGTGCTTTCCCTAGTGACATGTTACATAAAAATAAACTTACAAATACTTGAATACCTGTGTTTCAAACAGCGTACTCTGCAAATTTGTGTACAAGAAGGTGTATGTATTTCTTTCTGCTCATAATAGAAGGCAGATGGCTATTCAATAGTATATTTGAGGGGCTCTATAACACCTACATACATAAGACATGTCTGCCTGTGCAACCGAATGACCGAGCAGAACTGAGAACATTTTACCACCTATAGTAGAAGCTACCCGCTTTTTAAGCTACCATCTTGGGATGCATAACACATGAGAATACATGTACAAGTAGACATATTCCTTAGTCATGAGATACGCAGATCTTTAAACTTGATAGCTTGCAATTCCCATTTGAGTACAAAAATAGACAAGAGAAGCACAGAAAGAGGCAAGAGAAGTGCAGAAAGAGGCAAGAGAAGTGCAGAAAGACGCAAGAGAAGTACAAAAAAGAGGCAAGAGAAGTGCAGAAAAAAGCAAGAGAGGTGCAGAAACAGTAAGAAATGTGCAGAAAGAGGCAAGACAAGGGCAGAAAGAGGCAAGAGAAGTGCAGAAAGACGCAAGAGAAGTGCAAAAGAGGCAAGAGAAGTGCCGAAAAAAGCAAGAGAGGTACAGAAAGAAGCAAGAGAGGTGGAGAAAGAGGAAGAAAGGTGTAGAAAGAGGCAAGAGAGGTTCTGAAAGAGGAAGAAAGGTGCTGAAAGAGGAAGAAAGGCACAGAAAGAGGAAGAAAGGCATAGAAAGAAGCAAGAGAAGTGCAGAAATAAGCAAGAGAGGTACAGAAAGAAGCAAGAGAGGTACAGAAAGAAGAGAGTGAGGTACAGAAAGAGGCAAGTGAGGTACAGAAAGAGGCAAGAGAGGTACAGAAAGAAGCAAGAGAGGTGCAGAAAAAAGCAAGAGAGGTGCATAAAAAAGCAAGAGAGGTGCAGAAACAGTAAGAAATGTGCAGAAAGAGGCAAGAGAAGGGCAGAAAGAGGCAAGAGAAGTGCAGAAAGACGCAAGAGAAGTACAAAAAGAGGCAAGAGAAGTGCCGAAAAAAGCAAGAGAGGTACAGAAAGAAGCAAGAGAGGTGCAGAAAGAGGAAGAAAGGTGTAGAAAGAGGCAAGAGAGGTTCTGAAAGAGGAAGAAAGGTGCAGAAAGTAGCAAGAGAAGCACAGAAAGAGGCAATAGAAGTGCAGGAAGAAAGATGCAGAAACAAGCAAGACAAAACCAGAAAGAGGCAAAAGAAATGCAAAAAGAGTAAGAAAGGTGCAGAAAGAACCAAGAGAAGTGCAGAAAGAAGCAAGAGAGGTCCAGAAAGAAGCAAGAAAAGTGATGAAAGAGACAAGAGAGTTGCAGAAAGAAACAAGAGAGGTGAAGAAAGAGGTAAGAGAGGTACAGAAAGTGGCAAGTAAGGTGCAGAAAGAAGCAAGAGAGTACAGAAAGAGGCAAGAGAGGTGCAGAAAGAGGCAAGCGAGATGCAGAAAGAGGCAGAAGAAGTGCAGAAAGAGGAAGAAAGGTGCTGAAAGAGGAAGAAAGGCACAGAAAGAGTAAGAAAGGCATAGAAAGAAGCAAGAGAAGTGCAGAAATAAGCAAGAGAGGTACAGAAAGAAGCAAGAGAGGTACAGAAAGAAGAGAGTGAGGTACAGAAAGAGGCAAGTGAGGTACAGAAAGAGGCAAGAGAGGTACAGAAAGAAGCAAGAGAGGTGCAGAAAAAAGCAAGAGAGGTGCATAAAGAAGCAAGAGAGGTGCAGAAAGAAGCAAGAGAGGTGCAGAAAGAGGTAAGAAGTGCAGAAATAAACAAGAGAAGCACAGAAAGAGGTAAGAGAAGCGCAGAAAGGGGCAAGAGAAGTGCAGAAAGGGGCAAGAGAAGTGCAGAAAGAAGCAAGAGAGATGCAGAAAGTAGCAAGAGAAGTGCGGAAAGAGGCAAGAGAAGTACAGAAAGAAGTAAGAGATGTGCTGAAAGAGGCAAGAGAAGTGCAGAAAGAGGCAAGCGAGGTGCGGAAAGAAGAGAGTGAGGTGCAGCAAGGGGAATGAGAAGTGTAGAAAGAGGCAAGTGAGGTACAGAAAGAGGCAAGAGCGGTACAGAAAGATGCAAAAGAAGTGCAGAAGGAGGCAAGAGAGGTGCAGAAAGAGGCTTCATAGATGCAGAAAGAAGCAAGTAAAGGTGCAGAAAGAGGCAAGAGAGGTGCATAAAGAAGAGAGTGAGGTGCAGAAAGAGGCAAGAGAGTGACAGAAAGAGGCAAGAGAAGTGCAGAAAGAGGCGAGAGAAGTGCAGAAAGAGGAGCGTGAGGTACATAAAGAGGTAGAAGGAGTGCAGAAAGAGGCAAGAGAGATGCAAAAGAGGCAAGAGAGGTGCAGAAAGAAGCAAGGTGCAGAAAGAGGCGAGAGTCTAGAAAGCAGGCAAGAGAAGTGCAGAAAGAGACAAGTGAGGTGCAGAAAGAGGCAAGAAAGGTACAGAAAGAGGCAAGAGAAGTGCAGAAAGAGGCAAGAGAACTGCAGAAAGGGGCAAGAGAAGTGCAGAAAGAAGCAAGAGAGATGCAGAAAGAAGCAAGAGAAGTACGGAAAGAGGCAAGAGAAGTGCAGAAAGAAGCAAGAGACGTGCAGAAAGAGGCAAGAGAAGTGCAGAAAGAGACAAGAGAGGTACAGAAATAAGAGAGTGAGGTGCAGAAAGAGGCAAGAGAGGTGCAGAAAGAAGAGAGTGAGGTGCAGAAAGAGGCATGAGAAGTGCAGAAAGAGGCAAGTGAGGTGCAGAAAGAGGCAAGAGAGGTTCAGAAAGAGGCAAGAAAAGTGCAGAAAGAGTCAAGAGAGGTGTAGAAAGAGGCAAAAGAAGTAGAGAAAGAAGCAAGAGATTTGCAGAAAGAGGCAAGAGAAGTGCAGAAAGAAGCAAGAGCAGTGCAGAAAGAGGAAAGAGAGGTGCATAAAGAGGCTAGAGAGGTACAGAAAGAGGCAAGAGAAGTGCACAAAGAAGGAAGAGAGGTGCCGAAAGAGCCCAAAGAGAGGCAGAAAGAGGCAAGAGATGTACAGAAAGAAGAGAGTGAGGTACAGAAAGATGCTAGAGAAGTGCAGAAAGATGCAAGAGAAGTACAGAAAGAAGCAAGAGATGTGCAGAAAGAGGCAAGAGAAGTGCAGAAAGAGACAAGAGAGGTGCAGAAAGAGGCAAGAGAGGTGCATAAAGAAGAGAGTGAGGTGCAAACAGAGGCAAGAGAAGTGCAGAAAGAGGTAAGAGAAGTGAAGAAAGAGGCACATGAGGTGCTGAAAGAGGCAAGAGAGGTACAGAATGATAAGTGTAGAAAGAGGCAAGAGAAGTGCAGAAAGAGGCAAGAGAGGTGTAGAAAGAAGAGAGTGAGGAGCAAAAAGAGGCGAGGGAGGTACAGAAAGAGGCAAGAGAGGTGCAGAAATAAGAGAGTAAGGTGCAGAAAGAGGCAAGAGAGTTGCAGAAAGAAGAGAGTGAGGTGCAGAAAGAGGCAAGAGAAGTGCAGACGGAGGCAATTGAGGTGCAGAAAGATGCAAGTGAGGTGCGTGAAGAGCCAGGAGAAATACAGAAAGAAGCAAGAGACATGCAGAAAGAACCAAGAGAAGAGCAGAAAGAGACAATAGAGGTGCAGAAAGAGGCATGAGAAGTGCAGAAAGAGGCAAGTGTGGTGCAGAATGAGGCAAGAGCAGTACAGGAAGATGCAAGAGATATGCAGAAAGAGGCAAGAGAGGTCCAGAAAGAGGCAAGAGAAGTGCAGAGAGACAAGAGAGGTGCAGAAAGAGGCAAGAGAAGTGCAGAAAGAAGCAAGAGCAGTACATAAAGAGGAAAGAGAGGTGCATAAAGAAGAGAGTGAGGTGCAGACAGAGGCAAGACAAGTGCAGAAAGAGGCACGTGAGGTGCAGAAAGAGGCAAGAGAGTTACAGAAAGAGAAGTGTAGAAAGAGGCAAGAGAAGTGCAGAAAGAGGCAAGAGAGGTGCAGAAAGAAGAGAGTGAGGAGCTAAAAGAGGCGTGGGAGGTACAGAAAGAGGCAAGAGAGGTGCAGAAATAAGAGAGTAAGGTGCAGAAAGAGGCAAGAGAGGTGCAGAAAGAAGAGTGTGAGGTGCAGAAAGAGGCAAGAGAAGTGCAGAAAGAGGCAATTGAGGTACAGAAAGAGGCAAGTGAGGTGCGTGAAGAGGCAGGAGAAGTACAGAAAGAAGCAAGAGACATGCAGAAAGAACCAAGAGAAGTGCAGAAAGAGACAATAGAGGTGCAGAAAGATGCATGAAAAGTGCACAAAGAGGCAAGTGTGGTGCAGAATGAGGCAAGAGCGGTACAGGAAGATACAAGAGATGTGCAGAAAGAGGCAAAAGAGGTCCGGAAAGAGGCAAGAGAGATGCAGAAAGAAGCAAGTAAAGGTGCAGAAAGAGGCAAGAGAGGTACAGAAAGAAGAGAGTGAGGTGCAGAAAGAGGCACGAGAAGTGCAGAAAGAGGCAACTGAGGTAAAGAAAGAGGTAAGAGAGATACAGAAAGATGCAAGAGAAGTGCAGAAAGAGGCAAGAGAGGTAGAGTAAGAGGTAAGAGAAGTGCAGAATGAGAAAAGAGAGGTGCAAAAGAAGCAAGAGAGGTGCAGAACAAAACAAGTGAGGTGCAGAAAGAGGCAAGAGTGGTGCAGAAAGAGGGAAGAGAAGTGCAGAAAGAGACAAGTGAGATGCAGAAAGAGGCAAGAGAGGTACAGAAAGAGGCAAGAAAAGTACAGAAAGAGGCAAGAGAAATACAGAAAGAGGCAAGAGAAATACAGAAAGAGGCATGTGAGGTGCAGAAAGAGGCAAGAGAGGTACAGAAAGAGAAGTGTAGAAAGAGGCAAGAGAAGTGCAGAAAGAGGCAAGAGAGGTGCAGAAAGAAGAGAGTGAGGTGCAGAAAGAGGCATGAGAAGTGCAGAAAGAGGCAAGAGAGGTGCAGAAAGAGGCAAGAGAGGAACAGGAAGAGGCAAGAAAAGTGCAGAAAGAGTCAAGAGAGTTGCAGAAAGAGGCAAGAGAAGTACAGAAAGAAGTGAGAGAAGTGCAGAAAGAGGCAAGAGAAGTGCAAAAAGAGACAAGAGAGGTGCAGAAAGAGGCAAGAGAAGTGCAGAAAGAAGCAAGAACAGTACACAAAGAGAAAAGAGTGATGCGTAAAGAAGAGAGTGAGGTGCAGAAAGAGGCAAGAGAAGTGCAGAAAGAGGTAACAGAAGTGCAGAAAGAGGATCGTGAGGTGCAGAAAGAGGCAAGAGAGGTACAGAAAGAGAAGAGCAGAAAGAGGCAAGAGAGGTGCAGAAAGAAGAGAAGTGCAGAAAGAGGTAACAGAAGTGCAGAAAGAGGATCGTGAGGTGCAGAAAGAGGCAAGAGAGGTACAGAAAGAGAAGAGCAGAAAGAGGCAAGAGAGGTACAGAAAGAGAAGAGCAGAAAGAGACAAGAGAGGTGCAGAAAGAGGCAAGAGAAGTGCAGAAAGAAGCAAGAGCAGTACAGAAAGAGGATAGAGATGTGCATAAAGAAGAGAGTAAGGTGCAGAAAGAGGCAAGAGGAGTGCAAAAAGAGGTAACAGAAGTGCAGAAAGAGGCACATGATGTGCAGAAAGAGGCAAGAGAGGTACAGAAAGAGAATTGTAGCAAGAGGCAAGAGAAGTGCAGAAAGAGGCAAGAGAGGTGCAGAAAGAAGAGAGTGAGGTGCAAAAAGAGGCAAGAGAGGTGCAGAAATAAGAGAGTGAGGTGCAGAAAATGGCATGAGAAGTCCAGAAAGAGGTAGTGAGGTGCAGAAAGAGGAAAGAGAAGTGGGGAAAGAAGAGATGTGCAGAAAGAGGAAAGTGAGTAGGCAAGAGAGGTACAGAAAGAGGCAAGAGAAGTACAGAAAGAGGGAAGAGAGGTGCAGAAAGAGGCCACAGAGAGGCAGAAGGAGGCAAGAGATGTACAGAAAGAAGAGAGTGAGGTGCAGAAAGATGCTAGAGAAGTGCAGAAAGATGCAAGAGAAGTACAGAAATAAGCAAGAGACGCGCAGAAAGAGGCAAGAGAAGTGCAGAAAGAGACAAGAGAGGTGCAGAAAGAGGCACGTGAGGTGCAGAAAGAGTCAAGAGAGGTACAGAAAGAGAAGTGTAGAAAGAGGCAAGAGATGTGCAGAAAGAAGCAAGAGCAGTGCAGAAAGAGGAAAGAGAGGTGCATAAAGAAGAGAGTGAGGTGCAGACAGAGGCAAGAGAAGTGCAGAAAGAGGTAAGAGAAGTGCAGAAAGAGGCACGTGAGGTGCAGAAAGAGTCAAGAGAGGTACAGAAAGAGAAGTGTAGAAAGAGGCAAGAGACGTGCAGAAAGAGGAAAGAGAGGTGCAGAAAGAAGAGAGTGAGGAGCAAAAAGAGGCTAGAGAGGTGCAGAAAGAGGAAAGAGCGGTGCAGAAATAAGAGAGTAAGGTGCAGAAAGAGGCAAGAGAGGTGCAGAAAGAAGAGAGTGAGGTGCAGAAAGAGGCAAGAGAAGTGCAGAAAGAGATGTGCAGAAAGAGGCAAGAGAAGTGCAGAAAGTGGCTAGAGAGGTGCAGAAAGAAGAGAGTGAGGTACAGAAAGATGCTAGAAAGGTGCAGACAGAGGCAAGAGAGGTGAAGAAAGAGGCAAGAGAAGTGCAGAAAGAAGCAAGAACAGTACACAAAGAGAAAAGAGAGGTGCGTAAAGAAGAGAGTGAGGTGCAGAAAGAGGCAAGAGAAGTGCAGAAAGAGGTAAGAGAAGTGCAGAAAGAGATGTGTAGAAAGAGGCAAGAGAAGTGCAGAAAGAGGCGAGAGAGGTGCAGAAAGAAGAGAGTGAGGTACAGAAAGATGCTGGAGAGGTGCAGAAAGAGGCAAGAGAGTTACAGAAATAAGAGAGTACAGTACAGAAAGAGGCAAGAGAGGTGCAGAAAGAAGAGAGCAGGGGCAGAAAGAGGGATGAGAAGTGCAGAAAGAGGCAAGTGAGGTGCAGAAAGAGGCAAGAGATGTACAGAAAGAGATGTGTAGAAAGAGGCAAGAGAAGTGCAGAAAGAGGCAAGAAAGGTGCAGAAAGAAGAGAGTGAGGTGCAGAAAGATGCTAGAGAGGTGCAGAAAGAGGCAAGAGAGGTACAGAAATAAAAGAATGGGGTGCAGAAAGAGGCATGAGAAGTGCAGAAAGAGGCAAGTGAGGTGCATAAAGAGGCAAGAGAAGTACAGAAAGAAGCAAGAGATGTGCAGAAAGAGGCAAGAGAAGTGCAGAAAGAGACAAGAGAGGTGCAGAAAGAGGCAAGAGAAGTGCAGAAAGAAGCAAGAGCAGTACAGAAAGAGGATAGAGAGGTGCATAAAGAAGAGAGTGAGGTGCAGAAAGAGACAAGAGGAGTGCAAAAAGCGGTAAAAGAAGTGCAGAAAGAGGCACATGAGGTGCAGAAAGAGGCAAGAGAGGTACAGAAAGAGACGTGTAGAAAGAGGAAGAGAAGTGCAGAAAGATGCAAGAGAGGTGCAGAAAGAAGAGAATGAGGTGCAAAAAGAGGCTAGAGAGGTGCAGAAAGAGGCAAGAGAAATGCAGAAAGAAGCAACAGAGTTGCAGAAAGAAGCAAGAGAAGTGCAGAAAGAGATAAGAGAAGTGCAGAAAGAGGCAAGAGAAGTGCAGAAAGAAGCAAGAGCAGTACAGAAAGAGGATAGAGAGGTGCAGAAAGAAGAGAGTGAGGTGCAGAAAGAGGCAAGAGGAGTGCAAAAAGAGGTAACAGAAGTGCAGAAAGAGGCACTTGAGGTGCAGAAAGAGGCAAGAGAGGTACAGAAAGAAGTGTAGAAAGAGGCAAGAGAAGTGAAGAAAGAGGCAAGAGAGGTGCAGAAAGAAGAGAGTGAGGTGCAAAAAGAGGCTAGAGAGGTACAGAAAGAGGCAAGAGAGGTGCAGAAATAAGAGAGTGAGGTGCAGAAAGAATCAAGAGAGGTGCAGAAAGAAGAGAGTGAGGTGCAGAAAGAGGCATGAGAAGTCCATAAAGATGCAGTGAGGTGCAGAAAGAGGCAAGAGAATTGGGGAAAGAAGATAGGTGCAGAAAAAGTAAAGTGAGGTGCCGAAAGAGGCAAGAGAGGTACAGAAAGAGGCAAGAGAAGTGCACAAAGAGGGAAGAGAGGTGCAGAAAGAGGCCAAAGAGAGGCAGAAAGAGGCAAGAGATGTACAGAAAGAAGAGAGTGAGGTGCAGAAAGATGCTAGAGAAGTGCAGAAAGAGGAAGAGAAGTGCAGTAAGAGGCAATTGAGGTGCAGAAAGAGGCAATTGAGGTGCGGGAAGAGGCAGGCGAAGTACAGAAAGAAGCAAGAGACATGCAGAAAGAACCAAGAGAAGTGCAGAAAGAGACAACAGAGGTGCAGAAAGAGGCATAAAAGTGCACAAAGAGGCAAGTGTGGTGCAGAATGAGGCAAGAGCGGTACAGGAAGATGCAAGAGATGTGCAGAAAGTGGCAAGAGAGGTCCAGATAGAGGCAAGAGAGATGCAGAAAGAAGCAAGTAAAGGTGCAGAAAGAGGCAAGAGAGGTACAGAAAGAAGAGAGTGAGGTGCAGAAAGAAGCAAGAGAAGTGCAGAAAGAAGCAAGTGAGGTGCAGAAAGAGGTAAGAGAGGTACAGAAAGAGGCAAGAGAAGTGCAGAAAGAGCAAAGAGAGGTGCAAAAGAAGCAAGAGAGTTGCAGAACAAAACAAGTGAGGTGCAGATAGAGGCAAGAGTGGTGCAGAAAGAGGGAAGAGAAGTTCAGTAAGAGACAAGTGAGATGCAGAAAGAAGCAAGAGAGGTACAGAAAAAGGCAAGAAAAGTGCTGAAAGATGCAAGAGAAGTGCAGAAAGAGGCACGTGAGGTGCAGAAAAAGGCAAGAGAGGTACAGAAAGAGAAGTGTAGAAAGAGGCAAGAGAAGTGCAGAAAGAAGCAAGAGAGGTACAGAAAGAAGAGAGTGGGGTGCAGAAAGATGCTGCAGAGGTGCAGAAAGAGGCAAGAGAGGTACAGAAATAAGAGAGTGAGGTGCAGAAAGAGGCAAGAGAGGTGCATAAAGAAGTGAGTGAGGTGCAGCAAGAGGCATGAGAAGTGCATAAAGAGGCAAGTGAGGTGCAGAAAGAGGCATGAGAGGTACAGGAAGAGGCAAGGAAAATGCAGAAAGAGTCAAGTGAGGTGCAGAAAGAGGCAAGAGAAGTACAGAAAGAAGCGAGAGACGTGCAGAAAGATGCAAGAAAAGTGCAGAAAGAGACAAGACAGGTGCAGAAAGAGGCAAGAGAAGTGCAGAAAGAAGCAAGAACAGTACACAAAGAGAAAAGAGAGATGCGTAAAGAAGAGAGTGAGGTGCAGAAAGAGGCAAGAGAAGTGCAGAAAGAGGTAAGAGAAGTGCAGAAAGAGGATCGTGAGGTGCAGAAAGAGGCAAGAGAAGTGCAGAAAGAGGGAAGAGAGGTGCAGAAAGAGGCCAAAGAGAGGCAGAAAGAGGCAAGAGATGTACAGAAAGAAGAGAGTGAGGTGCAGAAAGATGCAAGAGAAGTGCAGAAAGATGCAAGAGAAGTACAGAAAGAAGCAAGAGATGTGCAGAAAGAGGCAAGAAAAGTGCAGAAAGAGACAAGACAGGTGCAGAAAGAGGCAAGAGAAGTGCAGAAAGAAGCAAGAGCAGTGCAGAAAGAGGAAAGAGAGGTGCATAAAGAAGATAGTGAGGTGCAGACAGAGGCAAGAGAAGTGCAGAAAGAGGTAAGAGAAGTGCAGAAAGAGGCACGTGAGGTGCAGAAAGAGGCAAGAGAGGTACAGAAAGAGAAGTGTAGAAAGAGGCAAGAGACGTGCAGAAAGAGGCAAGAGAGGTGCAGAAAGAAGAGAGTGAGGAGCAAAAAGAGGCTAGAGACGTGCAGAAAGAGGCAAGAGAGGTGCAGAAATAAGAGAATAAGGTGCAGAAAGAGGCAAGAGAGGTGCAGAAAGAAGGGAGTGAGGTGCAGAAAGAGGCAAGAGAAGTGCAGAAAGAGATGTGCAGAAAGAGGCAAGATAAGTGCAGAAAGAGGCAAGAGAAGTACAGAAAGAGGCACGTGAGGTGCAGAAAGAGGCAAGAGAGGTACAGAAAGAGAAGTGTAGAAAGAGGCAAGAGAAGTGCAGAAAGAGGCAAGAGAGGTACAGAAAGAAGAGAGTGAAGAGCAAAAGAGGCGAGGGAGGTGCAGAAAGAGGCAAGAGAGGTGCAGAAATAAGAGAGTAAGGTGCAGAAAGAGGTAAGAGAGGTGCAGAAAGAAGAGAGTGAAGTGCAGAAAGAGGCAAGAGAAGTGCAGTAAGAGGCAAATGAGGTGCAGAAAGAGGCAATTGAGGTGCGGGAAGAGGCAGGCGAAGTACAGAAAGAAGCAAGAGACATGCAGAAAGAACCAAGAGAAGTGCAGAAAGAGACAACAGAGGTGCAGAAAGAGGCATAAAAGTGCACAAAGAGGCAAGTGTGGTGCAGAATGAGGCAAGAGCAGTACAGGAAGATGCAAGAGATGTGCAGAAAGAGGCAAGAGAGGTCCAGATAGAGGCAAGAGAGATGCAGAAAGAAGCAAGTAAAGGTGCAGAAAGAGACAAGAGAGGTACAGAAAGAAGAGAGTGAGGTGCAGAAAGAAGCAAGAGAAGTGCAGAAAGAAGCAAGTGAGGTGCAGAAAGAGGTAAGAGAGGTGCAAAAGAAGCAAGAGAGGTGCAGAACAAAACAAGTGAGGTGCAGATAGAGCGAAGAGTGGTGCAGTAAGAGGGAAGAGAAGAGTAGTAGGAGACAAGTGAGATGCAGAAAGAGGCAAGAGAGGTACAGAAAAAGGCAGGAAAAGTGCTGAAAGATGCAAGAGAAGTGCAGAAAGAAGAGAGTGAGGTGCAGAAAGATGCTAGAGAAGTGCAGAAAGATGCAAGAGAAGTACAGAAATAAGCAAGAGACGCGCAGAAAGAGGCAAGAGAAGTGCAGAAAGAGACAAGAGAGGTGCAGAAAGAGGCACGTGAGGTGCAGAAAGAGTCAAGAGAGGTACAGAAAGAGAAGTGTAGAAAGAGGCAAGAGATGTGCAGAAAGAAGCAAGAGCAGTGCAGAAAGAGGAAAGAGAGGTGCATAAAGAAGAGAGTGAGGTGCAGACAGAGGCAAGAGAAGTGCAGAAAGAGGTAAGAGAAGTGCAGAAAGAGGCACGTGAGGTGCAGAAAGAGTCAAGAGAGGTACAGAAAGAGAAGTGTAGAAAGAGGCAAGAGACGTGCAGAAAGAGGAAAGAGAGGTGCAGAAAGAAGAGAGTGAGGAGCAAAAAGAGGCTAGAGAGGTGCAGAAAGAGGAAAGAGCGGTGCAGAAATAAGAGAGTAAGGTGCAGAAAGAGGCAAGAGAGGTGCAGAAAGAAGAGAGTGAGGTGCAGAAAGAGGCAAGAGAAGTGCAGAAAGTGGCTAGAGAGGTGCAGAAAGAAGAGAGTGAGGTACAGAAAGATGCTAGAAAGGTGCAGACAGAGGCAAGAGAGGTGAAGAAAGAGGCAAGAGAAGTGCAGAAAGAAGCAAGAACAGTACACAAAGAGAATAGAGAGGTGCGTAAAGAAGAGAGTGAGGTGCAGAAAGAGGCAAGAGAAGTGCAGAAAGAGGTAAGAGAAGTGCAGAAAGAGATGTGTAGAAAGAGGCAAGAGAAGTGCAGAAAGAGGCGAGAGAGGTGCAGAAAGAAGAGAGTGAGGTACAGAAAGATGCTGGAGAGGTGCAGAAAGAGGCAAGAGAGTTACAGAAATAAGAGAGTACAGTACAGAAAGAGGCAAGAGAGGTGCAGAAAGAAGAGAGCGGGGGCAGAAAGAGGGATGAGAAGTGCAGAAAGAGGCAAGGGAGGTGCAGAAAGAGGCAAGAGATGTACAGAAAGAGATGTGTAGAAAGAGGCAAGAGAAGTGCAGAAAGAGGCAAGAAAGGTGCAGAAAGAAGAGAGTGAGGTGCAGAAAGATGCTAGAGAGGTGCAGAAAGAGGCAAGAGAGGTACAGAAATAAAAGAATGGGGTGCAGAAAGAGGCATGAGAAGTGCAGAAAGAGGCAAGTGAGGTGCATAAAGAGGCAAGAGAAGTACAGAAAGAAGCAAGAGATGTGCAGAAAGAGGCAAGAGAAGTGCAGAAAGATACAAGAGAGGTGCAGAAAGAGGCAAGAGAAGTGCAGAAAGAAGCAAGAGCAGTACAGAAAGAGGATAGAGAGGTGCATAAAGAAGAGAGTGAGGTGCAGAAAGAGACAAGAGGAGTGCAAAAAGCAGTAAAAGAAGTGCAGAAAGAGGCACATGAGCTGCAGAAAGAGGCAAGAGAGGTACAGAAAGAGACGTGTAGAAAGAGGGAAGAGAAGTGCAGAAAGATGCAAGAGAGGTGCAGAAAGAAGAGAATGAGGTGCAAAAAGAGGCTAGAGAGGTGCAGAAAGAGGCAAGAGAAATGCAGAAAGAAGCAACAGAGTTGCAGAAAGAAGCAAGAGAAGTGCAGAAAGAGATAAGAGAAGTGCAGAAAGAGGCAAGAGAAGTGCAGAAAGAAGCAAGAGCAGTACAGAAAGAGGATAGAGAGGTGCAGAAAGAAGAGAGTGAGGTGCAGAAAGAGGCAAGAGGAGTGCAAAAAGAGGTAACAGAAGTGCAGAAAGAGGCACTTGAGGTGCAGAAAGAGGCAAGAGAGGTACAGAAAGAAGTGTAGAAAGAGGCAAGAGAAGTGCAGAAAGAGGCAAGAGAGGTGCAGAAAGAAGAGAGTGGGGTGCAAAAAGAGGCTAGAGAGGTACAGAAAGAGGCAAGAGAGGTGCAGAAATAAGAGAGTGAGGTGCAGAAAGAATCAAGAGAGGTGCAGAAAGAAGAGAGTGAGGTGCAGAAAGAGGCATGAGAAGTCCATAAAGAGGCAGTGAGGTGCAGAAAGAGGCAAGAGAATTGGGGAAAGAAGATAGGTGCAGAAAAAGTAAAGTGAGGTGCCGAAAGAGGCAAGAGAGGTACAGAAAGAGGCAAGAGAAGTGCACAAAGAGGGAAGAGAGGTGCAGAAAGAGGCCAAAGAGAGGCAGAAAGAGGCAAGAGATGTACAGAAAGAAGAGAGTGAGGTGCAGAAAGATGCTAGAGAAGTGCAGAAAGAGGGAAGAGAAGTGCAGTAAGAGGCAATTGAGGTGCAGAAAGAGGCAATTGAGGTGCGGGAAGAGGCAGGCGAAGTACAGAAAGAAGCAAGAGACATGCAGAAAGAACCAAGAGAAGTGCAGAAAGAGACAACAGAGGTGCAGAAAGAGGCATAAATGTGCACAAAGAGGCAAGTGTGGTGCAGAATGAGGCAAGAGCGGTACAGGAAGATGCAAGAGATGTGCAGAAAGCGGCAAGAGAGGTCCAGATAGAGGCAAGAGAGATGCAGAAAGAAGCAAGTAAAGGTGCAGAAAGAGGCAAGAGAGGTACAGAAAGAAGAGAGTGAGGTGCAGAAAGAAGCAAGAGAAGTGCAGAAAGAAGCAAGTGAGGTGCAGAAAGAGGTAAGAGAGGTACAGAAAGAGGCAAGAGAAGTGCAGAAAGAGAAAAGAGAGGTGCAAAAGAAGCAAGAGAGGTGCAGAACAAAACAAGTGAGGTGCAGATAGAGGCAAGAGTGGTGCAGAAAGAGGGAAGAGAAGTTCAGTAAGAGACAAGTGAGATGCAGAAAGAAGCAAGAGAGGTACAGAAAAAGGCAAGAAAAGTGCTGAAAGATGCAAGAGAAGTGCAGAAAGAGGCACGTGAGGTGCAGAAAAAGGCAAGAGAGGTACAGAAAGAGAAGTGTAGAAAGAGGCAAGAGAAGTGCAGAAAGAGGCAAGAGAGGTACAGAAAGAAGAGAGTGGGGTGCAGAAAGATGCTGCAGAGGTGCAGAAAGAGGCAAGAGAGGTACAGAAATAAGAGAGTGAGGTGCAGAAAGAGGCAAGAGAGGTGCATAAAGAAGTGAGTGAGGTGCAGCAAGAGGCATGAGAAGTGCATAAAGAGGCAAGTGAGGTGCAGAAAGAGGCATGAGAGGTACAGGAAGAGGCAAGGAAAATGCAGAAAGAGTCAAGTGAGGTGCAGAAAGAGGCAAGAGAAGTACAGAAAGAAGCGAGAGACGTGCAGAAAGATGCAAGAAAAGTGCAGAAAGAGACAAGAGAGGTGCAGAAAGAGGCAAGAGAAGTGCAGAAAGAAGCAAGAACAGTACACAAAGAGAAAAGAGAGATGCAGAAAGAAGAGAGTGAGGTGCAGAAAGAGGCAAGAGAAGTGCAGAAAGAGGTAAGAGAAGTGCAGAAAGAGGATCGTGAGGTGCAGAAAGAGGCAAGAGGGGTACAGAAAGAGGCAAGAGAAGTGCAGAAAGAGGGAAGAGAGGTGCAGAAAGAGGCCAAAGAGAGGCAGAAAGAGGCAAGAGATGTACAGAAAGAAGAGAGTGAGGTGCAGAAAGATGCAAGAGAAGTGCAGAAAGATGCAAGAGAAGTACAGAAAAAAGCAAGAGATGTGCAGAAAGAGGCAAGAAAAGTGCAGAAAGAGACAAGACAGGTGCAGAAAGAGGCAAGAGAAGTGCAGAAAGAAGCAAGAGCAGTGCAGAAAGAGGAAAGAGAAGTGCAGAAAGAGGCACGTGAGGTGCAGAAAGAGGCAAGAGAGGTACAGAAAGAGAAGTGTAGAAAGAGGCAAGAGACGTGCAGAAAGAGGCAAGAGAGGTGCAGAAAGAAGAGAGTTAGGAGCAAAAAGAGGCTAGAGAGGTGCTGAAAGAGGCAAGAGAAGTGCAGAAATAAGAGAATAAGGTGCAGAAAGAGGCAAGAGAGGTGCAGAAAGAAGGGAGTGAGGTGCAGAAAGAGGCAAGAGAAGTGCAGAAAGAGATGTGCAGAAAGAGGCAAGATAAGTGCAGAAAGAGGCAAGAGAAGTACAGAAAGAGGCACGTGAGGTGCAGAAAGAGGCAAGAGAGGTACAGAAAGAGAAGTGTAGAAAGAGGCAAGAGAAGTGCAGAAAGAGGCAAGAGAGGTACAGAAAGAAGAGAGTGAGGAGCAAAAAGAGGCGAGGGAGGTGCAGAAAGAGGCAAGAGAGGTGCAGAAATAAGAGAGTAAGGTGCAGAAAGAGGTAAGAGAGGTGCAGAAAGAAGAGAGTGAAGTGCAGAAAGTGGCAAGAGAAGTGCATAAAGAGTCAAATGAGGTGCAGAAAGAGGTAATTGAGGTGCGGGAAGAGGCAGGCGAAGTACAGAAAGAAGCAAGAGACATGCAGAAAGAACCAAGAGAAGTGCAGAAAGAGACAACAGAGGTGCAGAAAGAGGCATAAAAGTGCACAAAGAGGCAAGTGTGGTGCAGAATGAGGCAAGAGCAGTACAGGAAGATGCAAGAGATGTGCAGAAAGAGGCAAGAGAGGTCCAGATAGAGGCAAGAGAGATGCAGAAAGAAGCAAGTAAAGGTGCAGAAAGAGACAAGAGAGGTACAGAAAGAAGAGAGTGAGGTGCAGAAAGAAGCAAGAGAAGTGCAGAAAGAAGCAAGTGAGGTGCAGAAAGAGGTAAGAGAGGTGCAAAAGAAGCAAGAGAGGTGCAGAACAAAACAAGTGAGGTGCAGATAGAGCGAAGAGTGGTGCAGTAAGAGGGAAGAGAAGAGTAGTAAGAGACAAGTGAGATGCAGAAAGAGGCAAGAGAGGTACAGAAAAAGGCAGGAAAAGTGCTGAAAGATGCAAGAGAAGTGCAGAAAGAGGCACGTGAGGTGCAGAAAGAGGCAAGAGAGGTACAGAAAAAGGCAGGAAAAGTGCTGAAAGATGCAAGAGAAGTGCAGAAAGAGGCACGTGAGGTGCAGAAAGAGGCAAGAGAGGTACAGAAAGAGAAGTGTAGAAAGAGGCAAGAGAAGTGCAGAAAGAGGCAAGAGAGGTACAGAAAGAAGAGAGTGGGGTGCAGAAAGATGCTGCAGAGGTGCAGAAAGAGGCAAGAGAGGTACAGAAATAAGAGAGTGAGGTGCAGAAAGAGGCAAGAGAGGTGCAGAAAGAAGTGAGTGAGGTGGAATATAGCACGTTACAACGCGTGCTTTTACAGCGGGGTAGTTTACAACGCGGTCGTTACAACGACCGCGTTGTTACCACGCGTGTCATTACATCGCAAGTTGTTTCAACTACTTGCTCTAGGGGGCGAGCTGGATTTAGGAATAGTATTAATTACTATTCCTACTCCAGTTTGCGCAACAGCAGGAAAGGTGTTAGATTTAAAATCCAACACATTCCCTGGTGTTGCACGCCCCCTAGTGCAAGTTGTTGAAACGTCTTGCATTGTAATGACACGCGTGGTAACAACGCGGTCGTTGTAATGACCGCGTTGTAAAGTACCGCATTGTGTCGGTTGAGTAGTAACCGCTGTTTCCCGTGAGGTGCAGCAAGAGGCATGAGAAGTGCATAAAGAGGCAAGTGAGGTGCAGAAAGAGGCATGAGAGGTACAGGAAGAGGCAAGGAAAAAGCAGAAAGAGTCAAGTGAGGTGCAGAAAGAGGCAAGAGAAGTACAGAGAGAGGTAAGAGAAGTGCAGAAAGAGATATGTAGAAAGAGGCAAGAGAAGTGCAGAAAGAGGCAAGAGAGGTGCAGAAAGAGGCAAGAGAAGTGCAGAAAGAGACAAGAGAGGTGCAGAAAGAGGCAAGAGAAGTGCAGAAAGAAGCAAGAGCAGTACAGAAAGAGGATAGAGAGGTGCATAAAGAAGAGAGTGAGGTGCAGAAAGAGACAAGAGGAGTGCAAAAAGCGGTAAAAGAAGTGCAGAAAGAGACACATGAGGTGCAGAAAGAGGCAAGAGAGGTACAGAAAGAGAAGTGTAGAAAGAGGCAAGAGAAGTGAGAAAGAGGCAAGAGAGGTGCAGAAAGAAGAGAATGAGGTGCAAAAAGAGACTAGAGAGGTGCAGAAAGAGGCAAGAGAAATGCAGAAAGAAGCAACAGAGTTGCAGAAAGAAGCAAGAGAAGTGCAGAAAGAGACAAGAGAGGTGCAGAAAGAGGCAAGAGAAGTGCAGAAAGAAGCAAGAGCAGTACAGAAAGAGGATAGAG
Source organism: Calotriton arnoldi (assembly GCA_963921515.1). NCBI lineage: Eukaryota > Metazoa > Chordata > Amphibia > Caudata > Salamandridae > Calotriton > Calotriton arnoldi. The sequence continues at coordinate 695,683 of CAWUFW010010065.1, forward strand.
AGGTGCAGAAAGAAGAGAGTGAGGTGCAGAAAGAGGCAAGAGGCTTGCAAAAAGAGGTAATAGAAGTGCAGAAAGAGGCACATGAGGTGCAGAAAGAGGCAAGAGAGGTACAGAAAGAGAATTGTAGAAAGAGGCAAGAGAAGTGCAGAAAGAGGCAAGAGAGGTGCAGAAAGAAGAGAATGAGGTGCAAAAAGAGGCTAGAGAGGTGCAGAAAGAGGCAAGAGAAATGCAGAAAGAAGCAACAGAGTTGCAGAAAGAAGCAAGAGAAGTGCAGAAAGAGACAAGAGAGGTGCAGAAAGAGGCAAGAGAAGTGCAGAAAGAAGCAAGAGCAGTACAGAAATAGGATAGAGAGGTGCAGAAAGAAGAGAGTGAGGTGCAGAAAGAGGCAAGAGGAGTGCAAAAAGAGGTAACAGAAGTGCAGAAAGAGGCACATGAGGTGCAGAAAGAGGCAAGAGAGGTACAGAAAGAAGTGTAGAAAGAGGCAAGAGCAGTGCAGAAAGAGGCAAGAGAGGTGCAGAAAGAAGAGAGTGAGGTGCAAAAAGAGGCTAGAGAGGTGCAGAAAGAGGCATGAGAGGTGCAGAAAGAAGAGAGTGAGGTGCAGAAAGAGGCATGAGAAGTCCATAAAGAGGCAGTGAGGTGCAGAAAGAGGCAAGAGAATTGGGGAAAGAAGATAGGTGCAGAAAAAGTAAAGTGAGGTGCTGAAAGAGGCAAGAGAGGTACAGAAAGAGGCAAGAGAAGTGCACAAAGAGGGAAGAGAGGTGCAGAAAGAGGCCAAAGAGAGGCAGAAAGAGGCAAGAGATGTACAGAAAGAAGAGAGTGAGGTGCAGAAAGATGCTAGAGAAGTGCAGAAAGATGCAAGAGAAGTACAGAAAGAAGCAAGAGACGTGCAGAAAGATTCAAGAGAAGTGCAGAAAGAGACAAGAGAGGTGCAGAAAGAGGCAAGAGAAGTGCAGAAAGAAGCAAGAGCAGTGCAGAAAGAGGAAAGAGGTGAGCATAAAGAAGAGAGTGAGGTGCAGACAGAGGCAAGAGAAGTGCAGAAAGAGGTAAGAGAAGTACAGAAAGAGGCACATGAGGTGTAGAAAGAGGCAAGAGAGGTACAGAAAGAGAAGTATAGAAAGAGGCAAGAGAAGTGCAGAAAGAGGCAAGAGAGGTACAGAAAGAAGAGAGTGAGGAGCAAAAAGAGGCGAGGGAGGTGCAGAAAGAGGCAAGAGAGGTGCAGAAATAAGAGAGTAAGGTGCAGAAAGAGGCAAGAGAGGTGCAGAAAGAAGAGAGTGAAGTGCAGAAAGTGGCAAGAGAAGTGCAGTAAGAGGCAAATGAGGTGCAGAAAGAGGCAATTGAGGTGCGGGAAGAGGCAGGCGAAGTACAGAAAGAAGCAAGAGACATGCAGAAAGAACCAAGAGAAGTGCAGAAAGAGACAACAGAGGTGCAGAAAGAGGCATAAAAGTGCACAAAGAGGCAAGTGTGGTGCAGAATGAGGCAAGAGCGGTACAGGAAGATGCAAGAGATGTGCAGAAAGAGGCAAGAGAGGTCCAGATAGAGGCAAGAGAGATGCAGAAAGAAGCAAGTAAAGGTGCAGAAAGAGGCAAGAGAGGTACAGAAAGAAGAGAGTGAGGTGCAGAAAGAAGCAAGAGAAGTGCAGAAAGAAGCAAGTAAGGTGCAGAAAGAGGTAAGAGAGGTACAGAAAGAGGCAAGAGAAGTGCAGAAAGAGGCATGTAAGGTACAGAAAGAGGTAAGAGAAGTGCAGAAAGAGAAAAGAGAGGTGCAAAAGAAGCAAGAGAGGTGCAGAACAAAACAAGTGAGGTGCAGATAGAGGCAAGAGAGATGCAGAAAGAAGCAAGTAAAGGTGCAGAAAGAGGCAAGAGAGGTACAGAAAGAAGAGAGTGAGGTGCAGAAAGAAGCAAGAGAAGTGCAGAAAGAAGCAAGTAAGGTGCGGTAAGAGAGGTACAGAAAGAGGCAAGAGAAGTGCAGAAAGAGGCATGTAAGGTACAGAAAGAGGTAAGAGAAGTGCAGAAAGAGAAAAGAGAAGTGCAGAAAGAGACAAGAGAGGTGCAGAAAGAGGCAAGAAAAGTGCAGAAAGAGACAAGACAGGTGCAGAAAGAGGCAAGAGAGGTGCAGAAAGAGGCAAGAGCAGTGCAGAAAGAGGAAAGAGAGGAGCATAAAGAAGAGAGTGAGGTGCAGACAGAGGCAAGAGAAGTGCAGAAAGAGGTAAGAGAAGTACAGAAAGAGGCACGTGAGGTGCAGAAAGAGGCAAGAGAGGTACAGAAAGAGAAGTATAGAAAGAGGCAAGAGAAGTGCAGAAAGAGGCAAGAGAGGTACAGAAAGAAGAGAGTGAGGAGCAAAAAGAGGCGAGAGAGGTGCAGAAAGAGGCAAGAGAGGTGCAGAAATAAGAGAGTAAGGTGCAGAAAGAGGAAAGAGAGGTGCAGAAAGAAGAGAGTGAAGTGCAGAAAGAGGCAAGAGAAGTGCAGTAAGAGGCAAATGAGGTGCAGAAAGAGGCAAGTGAGGTGCGGAAAGAGGCAGGCGAAGTACAGAAAGAAGCAAGAGACATGCAGAAAGAACCAAGAGAAGTGCAGAAAGAGACAACAGAGGTGCAGAAAGAGGCATAAAAGTGCACAAAGAGGCAAGTGTGGTGCAGAATGAGGCAAGAGCGGTACAGGAAGATGCAAGAGATGTGCAGAAAGAGGCAAGAGAGGTCCAGATAGAGGCAAGAGAGATGCAGAAAGAAGCAAGTAAAGGTGCAGAAAGAGGCAAGAGAGGTACAGAAAGAAGAGAGTGAGGTGCAGAAAGAAGCAAGAGAAGTGCAGAAAGAAGCAAGTAAGGTGCAGAAAGAGGTAAGAGAGGTACAGAAAGAGGCACGAGAAGTGCAGAAAGAGGCATGTAAGGTACAGAAAGAGGTAAGAGAAGTGCAGAAAGAGAAAAGAGAGGTGCAAAAGAAGCAAGAGAGGTGCAGAACAAAACAAGTGAGGTGCAGATAGAGGCAAGAGTGGTGCAGAAAGAGGGAAGAGAAGTGTAGTAAGAGACAAGTGAGATGCAGAAAGAGGCAAGAGAGTACAGAAAAGGCAGGAAAAGTGCTGAAAGATGCAAGAGAAGTGCAGAAAGAGGCAACGTGAGGTGCAGAAAGAGGCAAGAGAGGTACAGAAAGAGAAGTGTAGAAAGAGGCAAGAGAAGTGCAGAAAGAGGCAAGAGAGGTACAGAAAGAAGAGAGTGAGGTGCAGAAAGATGCTGCAGAGGTGCAGAAAGAGGCAAGAGAGGTACAGAAAGAGGAGAGAGGTGCAGAAAGAGGCAAGAGAGGTGCAGAAAGAAGTGAGTGAGGTGCAGCAAGTGGCATGAGAAGTGCATAAAGAGGCAAGTGAGGTGCAGAAAGAGGCATGAGAGGTACAGGAAGAGGCAAGGAAAAAGCAGAAAGAGTCAAGTGAGGTGCAGAAAGAGGCAAGAGAAGTACAGAAAGAAGCGAGAGATGTGCAGAAAGAGGCAAGAGAACTGCAGAAATAGACAAGAGAGGTGCAGAAAGAGGCAAGAGAAGTTTTGAAAGAAGCAAGAACAGTACACAAAGAGAAAGAGAGATGCGTAAAGAAGAGAGTGAGGTGCAGAAAGAGGCAAGAGAGGTACAGAAAGAGATGTGTAGAAAGAGGCAAGAGAGGTGCAGAAAGAAGAGAGTAAGGTGCAGAAAGATGCTAGAGAGGTGCAGAAAGAGGCAAGAGAGGTGCAGAAAGAGGCAAGAGAAGTGCAGAAAGAAGCAAGAGCAGTGCAGAAAGATGGATAGAGAGGTGCATAAAGAAGAGAGTGAGGTGCAGAAAGAGGCAAGAGGAGTGCAAAAAGAGGTAACAGAAGTGCAGAAAGAGGCAAGAGAAGTGCAGAAAGAAGCAAGAGCAGTACAGAAAGAGGATAGAGAGGTGCAGAAAGAAGAGAGTGAGGTGCAGAAAGAGGCAAGAGGAGTGCAAAAAGAGGTAACAGAAGTGCGGAAAGAGGCACATGAGGTGCAGAAAGAGGCAAGAGAGGTACAGAAAGAGAAGTGTAGAAAGAGGCAAGAGAAGTGCAGAAAGAGGCAAGAGAGGTGCAGAAAGAAGAGAGTGAGGTGCAAAAAGAGGCTAGAGAGGTGCAGAAAGAGGCAAGAGAGGTGCAGAAATAAGAGAGTGAGGTGCAGATAGAGACAAGAGAGGTGCAGAAAGAGGCAAGAGAAGTGCAGAAAGAAGCAAGAGCAGTACAGAAAGAGGATAGAGAGGTGCATAAAGAGGAGAGTGAGGTGCAGAAAGAGGCAAGAGGAGTGCAAAAAGAGGTAACAGAACTGCAGAAAGAGGCAAGAGAAGTGCAGAAAGAGGCAAGAGAGGTGCAGAAAGAAGAGAGTGAGGTGTAAAAATAGGCTTGAGAGGTGCAGAAAGAGGCAAGAAAAATGCAGAAAGAAGCAACAGAGTTGCAGAAAGAGGCAAGAGAAGTACAGAAAGAGGCAAGAGAAATGCAGAAAGAGGTAAGAGAAGTGCAGAAAGAGATGTGTAGAAAGAGGCAAGAGAAGTGCAGACAGAGGCAAGAGAGGTGCAGAAAGAAGAGAGTGGGGGCAGAAAGAGGCATGAGAAGTGCAGAAAGAGGCAAGATAGGTGCAGAAAGAGGCAAGAGAGGCACAGAAAGAGATGGATAGAAAGAGGCAAGAGAAGTGCAGAAAGAGGCAAGAGAGATGCAGAAAGAAGAGAGTGAGGTGCAGAAAGATGCTAGAGAGGTGCAGAAAGAGGCAAGAGAGGTACAGAAATAAGAGAGCACAGTACAGAAAGAGGCAAGAGAGGTGCAGAAAGAAGAGAGTGGGGTGAAGAAATAGGCATGAGAAGTGCAGAAAGAGGCAAGTGAGGTGCAGAAAGAGGCAAGAGAAGTACAGAAAGAAGCAAGAGACCTGCAGAAAGAGGCAAGAGAAGTGCAGATAGAGACAAGAGAGGTGCAGAAAGAGGCAAGAGAAGTGCAGAAAGAAGCAAGAGCAGTACAGAAAGAGGATAGAGAGGTGCAGAAAGAAGAGAGTGAGGTGCAGAAAGAGGCAAGAGGAGTGCAAAAAGAGGTAACAGAAGTGCAGAAAGAGGCACATGAGGTGCAGAAAGAGGCAAGAGAGGTACAGAAAGAGAAGTGAAGAAAGAGGCAAGAGAAGTGCAGAAAGAAGAGAGTGAGGTGCAAAAAGAGGCTAGAGAGGTGCAGAAAGAGGCAAGAGAGGTGCAGAAATAAGAGAGTGAGGTGCAGAAAGAAGCAAGAGAGGTGCAGAAAGAAGAGAGTGAGGTGCAGAAAGAGGCATGAGAAGTCCATAAAGAGGCAGTGAGGTGCAGAAAGAGGCAAGAGGAGTGCAAAAAGAGATGGGCAGAAAGAGGCAAGAGAAGTACAGAAAGAGGCAAGAGAGGTGCAGAGAGTGAGGTGCAGAAAGAGGCAAGAGAAGTGTAGAAAGAGATGGGCAGAAAGAGGCAAGAGAAGTGCAGAAAGAGGCAAGAGAGGTGCAGAAAGAAGAGACTGAGGTGCAGCAAGATGCTAGAGAGGTGCAGAAAGAGGCAAGAGAAGTGCTGAAAGAGACAAGAGAGGTGCAGAAAGAGGCAAGAAAAGTGCAGAAATAAGCAAGAACAGTACACAAAGAGAAAAGAGAGGTGCGTAAAGAAGAGAGTGAGGTGCAGAAAGAGGCAAGAGAAGTGCAGAAAAAGGTAAGAGAAGTGCAGAAGAAAGAGATGTGTAGAAAGAGGCAAGAGAATAGCAAAAAGAGGCAACAGAGGTGCAGAAAGAAGATAGTGAGGTGCAGAAAGATGCTAGAGAGGTGCAGAAAGACGGAAGAGAGGTACAGAAATAAGAGAGTACAGTGCAGAAAGAGGCAAGAGAGGTGCAGAAAGAGGCAAGCGAGGTGCAGAAAGAGGCTAGAGAAGTGCAGAAAGAGGCAAGTGAGGTGCAGAAAGAGGAAAGAGAGGTACAGAAAGAGCATAGTGTAGAAAGAGGCAAGAGAGGTGCAGAAAGAGGCAAGAGAGGTGCAGAAAGAAGAGAGTGAGGTGCAGAAAGAGGCTAGAGAGGTACAGAAAGAGGCAAGAGAGTTGCAGAAATAAGAGGTCACAGGTGCAGAAAGAGGCAAGAGAGGTGCAGAAAGAAGAGAGTGAGGTGCAGAAAGAGGCATGAGAAGTGCAGAAAGAGGCAAGTGAGGCTGCAGAAAGAGACAAGAGAGGTACAGAAAGAAGCAAGAGAAGTGCGGAAAGATGCAAGAAAAGTACAGAAAGAGGCAAGAGAGGTGCAGAAAGAGGCAAGAGAAGTGCAGAAAGAAGCAAGAGCAGTACAGGGACTTCAATGGGGCAAGTCTCAGTTAGAAATTAGGAGTTTAAGGGCACTTCGAGAGAAACTACAAGCAAGTCACTTACAGGGTAAGTAGTTCTAGGCCAACACCCACAGGAGCACCGTAGTGCTGGAGTTACCTCGCCCAGGGAAGCCGGGTGCATAGGTGTCTTTTGGTGTCGGGTCGCGGCGTCGTTTTCAATGGGAGCCAATGAAGACTTGCTGCTTGTGAAGACAGAAGAAGTGTCCGGTGGAATCCAAGCCTGGATTCAGAAGAAGGAAGACCTGAAAGCAGAGGGGACAGTGTTCAAAGTCACTTGGCAGTGACCCGGGGAAAGGAAGATGAATGCCCACCGTCGTCGACAGATTCAGGTCGTTCACGGGTGTCTTGACTCTTTGGCCACGAGGTCCAGGAGGTGTCGATGATGACCATGAGCTGGATTCAGCATGTCCCACAAAGTCTGCAGCTTACTGTTGTGTCGGCAACCCGATTGGAGCCAACAAGCCTTGGTAACAACAAGTCTTGTGGAAAGGACAAAAAGTCAGCGGTGCAGACCAGCAAGCTCTGTGGGACTCACCCAGCGAGGGTAAGTCAGGGCAGGCCAGGAGCAACCAGGAGATCCCTTTGGATTTGTAGAAAAGTCTTCAGGGGACCCACAAGCTGGCTGGCAATGGATTGCAAAGATGCCTCAGGAGGATTCACTCAACAGAGGCCCACGGTCACTCGGGATGGGGTAGGCCTCTGATCTTGGGAGGGACCTCTGCTAGAGGCTGGGACCACACGTGGCCCAAAGCACAGGTTCGTAGCACATTGTGAAGGGGTTTCACTCAAAAGTAGTGCACAGTACCCAGGGATTGTGGTTCCTCATCACTCGTGGGGTCCACTTGCCTCAGCTTCACTGGGGACTCACGATGGCCTTGGAGAAGTCAGGAAATCCTCTTCCTGGGCTGCAGGGACTTCAGGCTCCGGCGGAGCGGCATAGTTTGCGACTGTCATTGCAGTTCTTGGTGCCTGCCAAGCAGGGAGTCACTCCTTGACTCCAAGGAGATTCTTCAGTCTTCCAGAGGTAGTGGAACGTCGAAGGTCCGGGATTCTTCTTTAGAGCGTCATCCAGGGATATCTAGTTTGCAATGTTAAGGGTTCCCATCTTATACTGAAAGGAAGGGAGGGACTAGCTCTATGACCCCACCTATGGGAGGGTCAGGGGAGTGGGTGGCTACACCCACTTCCCTTGTCCAGATTCGCACCAGAGCAGGGGCAGGTAGCCCTGAGCCGGTTTGAACTGGTGTATGCACAGAGGAGCCTCCTGCTCCCCAGTGCAGGACTTCAAAGCACTCTAGGAGTGCACCCACCCAGCCCCAATACACTAAACCCTGTCAGGGAGGTGGTCACACCCCCCTGTGACAGGATACCTATTGTTTGCCTCCTCCACTGCGAGTTTCGGTCATCAGCAGGAGGGCAGCCCAGTGTCTGTGACTGGTGGCATCCATTTTGGGATGCCAGGGCTCTTCAGGATTCTACCGTGTTTCCACAGTAGGTACATGTCTATCCCTCTAGAAGGGTGGGATCATACTCCCACACCAGTTACTGGTGTGGGGGTATGATTCAAAAGTGTTTGACACCAAACACGACATGTTTTGATGCAGCCATTCCAAAGTTAGCATTAACCGCGAGGTTATAATGCACTTAAGAGTATATGGTTTGACCGCATTCACAAACAGCCCCAGAGAATGGACTCTGAGAGCTGCAGAGGGGCCCTGCTCAGGCAGAGGCACCCTCTCACATAGAAACTAAGCACCCTGCCCTCAGGATTGATAGGGCCTGCCTTAGGGGTGACTGATAGGTTTAAATGTGTGTGCAGGAGAGATATAGGGAACCTATATCTCAGTGAGGAGTGCTAGCACCTCCTCACCCAGGCTGCAGTAGCAGGCCTGTGGTATCAGATTTAGACTGCTTCCCAGGGGTGGCATAATACATGCTTCAGCCCCTGGTAGGCCTGTGAAGTGCCTATGCCCTTGGTACCTAAGGTACCATATACTAGGGACTCATAAGGTACCACAGTATCCAATCACTAGTGCACCTAGAGTGCACTCCAAGTCGTTTAGAGAGAACAGAGAGGCTGGGGCACTGATTGGCAGGGTCCCAGCCAGACTATAGCCAGAAACCAGTGTAAACATCAGAAAAAAAAGTGGGGGCAACATAAGAGGCAGATCCTACTCTCCTACAGAGATGCAGTAAGAAGAGAGTGAGGTGCAAAAAGAGGCTAGAGAGGTGCAGAAAGAGGCAAGAGAGGTGCAGAAATAAGAGAGTGAGGTGCAGAAAGAAGCAAGAGAGGTGCAGAAAGAAGAGAGTGAGGTGCAGAAAATGGCATGAGAAGTTCAGAAAGAGGCAGTGAGGTGCAGAAAGAGGCAAGAGAAGTGGGGAAAGAAGAGAGGTGCAGAAAGAGGAAAGTGAGGTGCCGAAAGAGGCAAGAGAGGTACAGAAAGAGGCAAGAGAAGTGCAGAAAGAGGGAATAGAGGTGCAGAAAGAGGCCAAAGAGAGGCAGAAAGAGGCAAGAGATGTACAGAAAGAAGAGAGTGAGGTGCAGAAAGATGCTAGAGAAGTGCAGAAAGATGCAAGAGAAGTACAGAAAGAAGCAAGAGACGTGCAGAAAGAGGCACATAAGGTGCAGAAAGAGGCATGAAAAGTGCAAAAAGAGGCAAGTGAGGTGCAGAAAGAGGCAAGAGAGGTACAGAAAGAGATGTGTAGAAAGAGGCAAGAGAAGTGCAGAAAGAGGCAAGAGAGGTGCAGAAAGAAGAGAGTGAGGTGCAGAAAGATGCTAGAGAGGTGCAGAAAGAGGCAAGAGAGGTACAGAAATAAGAGGCCACAGTACAGAAAGAGGCAAGAGAGGTGCAGAAAGAAGAGAGTGGGGTGCAGAAAGAGGCATAAGAAGTGCAGAAAGAGGCAAGTGAGGTGCATAAAGAGGCAAGAGAAGTACAGAAAGAAGCAAGAGGCTTGCAGAAAGAGGCAAGAGAAGTGCAGAAAGAGACAAGAGAGTTTCAAAAAGAGGCAAGAGAAGTGCAGAAAGAAGCAAGAGCAGTACAGAAAGAGGATAGAGAGGTGCAGAAAGAAGAGAGTGAGGTGCAGAAAGAGGCAAGAGGAGTGCAAAAAGAGGTAACAGAAGTGCGGAAAGAGGCACATGAGGTGCAGAAAGAGGCAAGAGAGGTACAGAAAGAGAAGTGTAGAAAGAGGCAAGAGAAGTGCAGAAAGAGGCAAGAGAGGTGCAGAAAGAAGAGAGTGAGGTGCAAAAAGAGGCTAGAGAGGTGCAGAAAGAGGCAAGAGAGGTGCAGAAAGAAGAGAGTGAGGTGCAAAAAGAGGCTAGAGAGGTGCAGAAAGAGGCAAGAGAAATGCAGAAAGAAGCAACAGAGTTGCAGAAAGAGGCAAGAGAAGTGCAGAAAGAGACAAGAAAGGTGCAGAAAGAGGCAAGAGAAGTGCAGCAAGAAGCAAGAGCAGTACAGAAAGAGGATAGAGAGTTGCAGAAAGAAGAAAGTGAGGTGCAGAAAGAGGCAAGAGGAGTGCAAAAAGAGGTAACAGAAGTGTAGAAAGAGGCACATGAGGTGCAGAAAGAGGCAAGAGAGGTACAGAAAGAGAAGTGTAGAAAGAGGCAAGAGAAGTGCAGAAAGAGGCAAGAGAGGTGCAGAAAGAAGAGAGTGAGGTGCAAAAAGAGGCTAGAGAGGTGCAGAAAGAGGCAAGAGAGGTGCAGAAATGAGAGAGTGAGGTGCAGAAAGAAGCAAGAGAGGTGCAGAAAGAAGAGAGTGAGGTGCAGAAAGAGGCATGAGAAGTCCATAAAGAGGCATTGAGGTGCAGAAAGAGGCAAGAGAAGTGGGGAAAGAAGATAGGTGCAGAAAGATTAAAGTGAGGTGCCAAAAGAGGCAAGAGAGGTACAGAAAGAGGCAAGAGAAGGGCACAAAGAGGGAAGAGAGGTGCAGAAAGAGGCCAAAGAGAGGCAGAAAGAGGCAAGTGATGTACAGAAAGAAGAGAGTGAGGTGCAGAAAGATGCTAGAGAAGTGCAGAAAGATGCAAGAGAAGTACAGAAAGAAGCAAGAGATGTGCAGAAAGAGGCAAGAGAAGTGCAGAAAGAGACAAGAGAGGTGCAGAAAGAGGCAAGAGAAGTGCAGAAAGAAGCAAGAGAGGTGCAGAAAGAAGAGAGTGAGGAGCAAAAAGAGGCGAGGGAGGTGCAGAAAGAGGCAAGAGAGGTGCAGAAATAAGAGAGTAAGGTGCAGAAAGAGGCAAGAGAGGTGCAGAAAGAAGAGAGCGAGGTGCAGACAGAGGCAAGAGAAGTGCAGAAAGAGGTAAGAGAAGTACAGAAAGAGGCACATGAGGTGCAGAAAGAGGCAAGAGAGGTACAGAAAGAGAAGTGTAGAAAGAGGCAAGAGAAGTGCAGAAAGAGGCAAGAGAGGTGCAGAAAGAAGAGAGTGAGGAGCAAAAAGAGGCGAGGGAGGTGCAGAAAGAGGCAAGAGAGGTGCGGAAATAAGAGAGTAAGGTGCAGAAAGAGGCAAGAGAGGTGCAGAAAGAAGAGAGTGAGGTACAGAAAGAGGCAAGAGAAGTGCAGAAAGAGGCAATTGAGGTGCAGAAAGAGGCAAGTGAGGTGCGGGAAGAGGCATGAGAAGTACAGAAAGAAGCAAGAGACATGCAGAAAGAACCAAGAGAAGTGCAGAAAGAGACAACAGAGGTGCAGAAAGAGGCATGAGAAGTGCACAAAGAGGCAGGTGTGGTGCAGAATGAGGCAAGTGGGGTACAGGAAGATGCAAGAGATGTGCAGAAAGAGGCAGGAGAGGTCAAGAAAGAGGCAAGAGAGATGCAGAAAGAAGCAAGTAAAGGTGCAGAAAGAGGCAAGAGGGGTACAGAAAGAAGAGAGTGAGGTGCAGAAAGAGGCAAGAGAAGTACAGAAGAAGTAAGTGAGGTGCAGAAAGAGGTAAGAGAGGTACAGAAAGAGGCAAGAGAAGTGCAGAAAGAGGCATGTGAGGTACAGAAAGAGGTAAGAGAAGTGCAGAAAGAGAAAAGAGAGGTGCAAAAGAAGCAAGAGAGGTGCAGAACAAAACAAGTGAGGTGCAGAAAGAGTCAAGAGTGGTGCAGAAAGAGGGAAGAGAAGTGCAGAAAGAGACAAGTGAGATGCAGAAAGAGGCAAGAGAGGTACAGAAAGAGGCAAGAAAAGTGCAGAAAGAGGCAAGAGAAGTGCAGAAAGAGACACGTGAGGTGCAGAAAGAGGCAAGAGAGGTACAGAAAGAGAAGTGTAGAAAGAGGCAAGAGAAGTGCAGAAAGAGGCAAGAGAGGTACAGAAAGAAGAGAGTGAGGTGCAGAAAGATGCTAGAGAGGTGCAGAAAGAGGCAAGAGAGGTACAGAAATAAGAGAGTGAGGTGCAGAAAGAGGCAAGAGAGGTGCAGAAAGTAGAGAGTGAGATGCAGCAAGAGGCATGAGAAGTGCAGAAAGAGGCAAGTGAGGTGCAGAAAGAGGCAAGAGAGGTACAGGAAGAGGCAAGAAAAGTGCAGAAAGAGTCAAGAGAGGTGCAGAAAGAGGCAAGAGAAGTACAGAAAGAAGCGAGAGACGTGCAGAAAGAGGCAAGAGAAGTGCAGAAAGAGACAAGAGAGGTGCAGAAAGAGGCAAGAGAAGTGCAGAAAGAAGCAAGAACAGTACACAAAGAGAAAAGAGAGATGCGTAAAGAAGAGAGTGAGGTGCAGAAAGAGGCAAGAGAAGTGCAGAAAGAGGTAAGAGAAGTGCAGAAAGAGGATCATGAGGTGCAGAAAGAGGCAAGAGAGGTACAGAAAGAGATGGGTAGAAAGAGGCAAGAAAAGTGCATAAAGAGGCAAGAGAGGTGCAGAAAGAAGAGAGTAAGGTCCAGGAAGATGCTAGAGAGGTGCAGAAAGAGGCAAGAGAGGTACAGAAATAAGAGAGTGCAGTACAGCAAGAGGCAAGAGAGGTGCAGACAGAAGAGAGTGGGGTGCAGAAAGAGGCATGAGAAGTGCAGAAAGTGGCAAGTGAGGTGCAGAAAGAGGCAAGAGAAGTACAGAAAGAAGCAAGTAACGTGCAGAAAGAGGCAAGAGAAGTGCATAAAGAGACAAGAGAGGTGCAGAAAGAGGGAAGAGAAGTGCAGAAAGAAGCAAGAGCAGTACAGAAAGAGGATAGAGAGGTGCATAAAGAAGAGAGTGAGGTGCAGAAAGAGGCAAGAGAAGTGCAGAAAGAGGTAAGAGAAGTGCAGAAAGAGGATCGTGAGGTGCAGAAAGAGGCAAGAGATGTACAGAAAGAGATGTGTAGAAAGAGGCAAGAGAAGTGTAGAAAGAGGCAAGAGAGGTGCAGAAAGAAGAGAGTAAGGTGCAGAAAGATGCTAGAGAGGTGCAGAAAGAGGCAAGAGAGGTACAGAAATAAGACAGTGCAGTACAAAAAGAGGCAAGAGAGGTGCAGAAAAAAGAGAGTGGGGTGCAGAAAGAGGCATGAGAAGTGCAGAAAGAAGCAAGTGAGGTGCAGAAAGAGGCAAGAAAAGTACAGAAAGAGACAAGAGAAGTGCAGAAAGAGGAAAGAGAGGTGCATAAAGAAGAGAGTGAGGTGCAGACAGAGGCAAAAGAAGTGCAGAAAGAGGTAAGAGAAGTGCAGAAAGAGGCACGTGAGGTGCAGAAAGAGGCAAGAGAGGTACAGAAAGAGAAGTGTAGAAAGAGGCAAGAGAGGTGCAGAAAGAGGCAAGAGAGGTGCAGAAAGAAGAGAGTGAGGAGCAAAAGAGGCTAGAGAGGTGCAGAAAGAGGCAAGAGAGGTACAGAAATAAGAGAGTAGGATGCAGAAAGAGGCAAGAGAGGTGCAGAAAGAAGAGAGTGAGGTGCAGAAAGAGGCAAGAAAAGTGCAGAAAGAGGAAAGAGAGGTGCAGAAAGAGGAGACTGAGGTGCCGAAAGAGGCAAGAGAGGTACAGTAAGAGGCAAGAGAAGAGCAGAAAGAGGGAAGAGAGGTGCAGAAAGAGGCAAAAGAGAGGCAGAAAGAGGCAAGAGATGTACAGAAAGAATAGAGTCAGGTGCAGAAAGATGCTAGAGAAGTGCAGAAAGATGCAAGAGAAGTACAGAAAGAAGCAAGAGATGTGCAGAAAGAGGCAAGAGAAGTGCAGAAAGAAGCAAGAGCAGTGCAGAAAGAGGAAAGAGAGGTGCATAAACAAGAGAGTGAGGTGCAGACAGAGGCAAGAGAAGTGCAGAAAGAGATAAGAGAAGTGCAGAAAGAGGCACGTGAGGTGCAGAAAGAGGCAAGAGAGGTATAGAAAGAGAAGTGTAGAAAGAGGCAAGAGACGTGTAGAAAGAGGCAAGAGAGGTGCAGAAAGAAGAGAGTGAGGAGCAAAAAGAGGCTAGAGAGGTGCAGAAAGAGGCAAGAGAGGTGCAGAAATAAGAGTACGGTGCAGAAAGAGGCAAGAGAGGTGCAGAAAGAAGAGAGTGAGGTGCAGAAAGAGGCAAGAGAGGTTCAGAAAGAGATGTGTAGAAAGAGGCAAGAGAAGTGCAGAAAGAGTCAAGAGAGGTGCAGAAAGAAGAGAGTGAGGTGCAGAAAGATGCTAGAGAGGTGCAGAAAGAGGCAAGAGAACTGCAGAAAGAGACAAGAGAGGTGCAGAAAGAGGCAAGAGAAGTGCAGAAAGAGGTAAGAGAAGTGCAGAAAGAGATGTGTAGAAAGAGGCAAGGGAAGTGCAGAAAGAGGCAAGAGAGGTGCAGAAAGAAGAGAGTGGGGTGCAGAAAGAGGCATGAGAGGTGCAGAAAGAGGCAAGTGAGGTGCAGAAAGAGGCAAGAGAAGTACAGATAGAAGCAAGAGACGTGCAGAAAGAGACAAGAGAGGTGCAGAAAGAGGCAAGAGAAGTGCAGAAAGAAGCAAGAGCAGTACAGAAAGAGGATAGAGAGGTGCAGAAAGAAGAGAGTGAGGTGCAGAAAGAGGAAAGAGAGGTGCAGAAAGAAGAGAGTGGGGTGCAGAAAGAGGCATGAGAAGTGCAGAAAGATGCAAGTGAGGTGCAGAAAGAGGCAAAAGAAGTACAGAAAGAAGCAAGCAATGTGCAGAAAGAGGCACGAGAAGTGCAGAAAGAGACAAGAGAGGTGCAGAAAGAGGTAAGAGAAGTGCAGAAAGAGATGTGTAGAAAGAGGCAAGGGAAGTGCAGAAAGAGGCAAGAGAGGTGCAGAAAGAAGAGAGTGGGGTGCAGAAAGAGGCATGAGAGGTGCAGAAAGAGGCAAGTGAGGTGCAGAAAGAGGCAAGAGAAGTACAGATAGAAGCAAGAGACGTGCAGAAAGAGGCAAGAGAAGTGCAGAAAGAGACAAGAGAGGTGCAGAAAGAGGCAAGAGAAGTGCAGAAAGAAGCAAGAGCAGTACAGAAAGAGGATAGAGAGGTGCAGAAAGAAGAGAGTGAGGTGCAGAAAGAAGAAAGAGAGGTGCAGAAAGAAGAGAGTGGGTGCAGAAAGAGGCATGAGAAGTGCAGAAAGATGCAAGTGAGGTGCAGAAAGAGGCAAGAGAAGTACAGAAAGAAGCAAGCAATGTGCAGAAAGAGGCACGAGAAGTGCAGAAAGAGACAAGAGAGGTGCAGAAAGAGGCAAGAGAAGTGCAGAAAGAAGCAAGAGCAGTACAGAAAGAGGATACAGAGGTGCACAAAGAAGAGAGTGAGGTGCAGAAAGAGGCAAGAGGAGTGCAAAAAGAGGTAACAGAAGTACAGAAAGAGGCACATGAGGTGCAGAAAAAGGCAAGAGAGGTACAGAAAGAGAAGTGTAGAAAGAGGCAAGAGAAGTGCAGAAAGAAGAGAGTGAGGTACAAAAAGAGGCTAGAGAGGTGCAGAAAGAGGCAAGAGAGGTGCAGAAATAAGAGAGTGAGGTGCATAAAGAAGCAAGAGAGGAGCAGAAAGAAGAGAGTGAGGTGCAGAAAATGGCATGAGAAGTCCAGAAAGTGGCAGTGAGGTGCAGAAAGAGGCAAGATAAGTGGGGAAAGAAGAGAGGTACAGAAAGAGGAGAGTGAGGTGCCGAAAGAGGCAAGAGAGGTACAGAAAGAGGCAAGAGAAGTGCAGAAAGAGGGAAGAGAGGTGCAGAAAGAGGCCAAAGAGAGGCAGAAAGAGGCAAGAGATGTACAGAAAGAAGAGAGTGAGGTGCAGAAAGATGCTAGAGAAGTGCAGAAAGATGCAAGAGAAGTACAGAAAGAAGCAAGAGACGTGCAGAAAGAGGCAAGAGAAGTGCAGAAAGAGACAAGAGAGGTGCAGAAAGAGGCAAGAGAAGTGCAGAAAGAAGCAAGAGCAGTGTAGAAAGAGGAAAGAGAGGTGCATAAAGAAGAGAGTGAGGTGCAGACAGAGGCAAGAGAAGTGCAGAAAGAGGTAAGAGAAGTACAGAAAGAGGCACGTGAGGTGCAGAAAGAGGCAAGAGAGGTACAGAAAGAGAAGTGTAGAAAGAGGCAAGAGACGTACAGAAAGAGGCAAAAGAGGTGCAGAAAGAAGAGAGTGAGGTGCAGAAAGATGCTAGAGAGGTGCAGAAAGAGGCAAGAGAGGTGCAGAAATAAGAGAGTAGGGTGCAGAAAGAGGCAAGAGAGGTGCAGAAAGAAGAGTGAGGTGCAGAAAGAGGCAAGAGAAGTGCATAAAGAGTAAAGAGAGGTGCAGAAAGAGGAGAGTGAGGTGCCGAAAGAGGCAAGAGAGGTACAGAAAGAGGCAAGAGAAGTGCAGAAAGAGGGAAGAGAGGTGCAGAAAGAGGCAAAAGAGAGGCAGAAAGAGGCAAGAGATGTGCAGAAAGAAGAGAGTCAGGTGCAGAAAGATGCTAGAGAAGTGCAGAAAGATGCAAGAGAAGTACAGAAAGAAGCAAGAGACGTGCAGAAAGAGGCAAGAGAAGTGCAGAAAGAGATAAGAGAGGTGCAGAGAGAGGCAAGAGAAGTGCAGAAAGAAGCAAGAGCAGTGCAGAAAGAGGAAAGAGAGGTGCATAAAGAAGAGAGTGAGGTGCAGACATAGGCAAGAGAAGTGCAGAAAGAAATAAGAGAAGTGCAGAAAGAGGCACGTGAGGTGCAGAAAGAGGCAAGAGAGGTATAGAAAGAGAAGTGTAGAAAGAGGCAAGAGACGTGTAGAAAGAGGCAAGAGAGGTGCAGAAAGAAGAGAGTGAGGAGCAAAAAGAGGCTAGAGAGGTGCAGAAAGAGGCAAGAGAGGTGCAGAAATAAGAGTACGGTGCAGAAAGAGGCAAGAGAGGTGCAGAAAGAAGAGAGTGAGGTGCAGAAAGAGGCAAGAGAGGTGCAGAAAGAGATGTGTAGAAAGAGGCAAGAGAAGTGCAGAAAGAGTCAAGAGAGGTGCAGAAAGAAGAGAGTGAGGTGCAGAAAGATGCTAGAGAGGTGCAGAAAGAGGCAAGAGAACTGCAGAAAGAGACAAGAGAGGTGCAGAAAGAGGCAAGAGAAGTGCAGAAAGAGGTAAGAGAAGTGCAGAAAGAGATGTGTAGAAAGAGGCAAGGGAAGTGCAGAAAGAGGCAAGAGAGGTGCAGAAAGAAGAGTGTGGGGTGCAGAAAGAGGCATGAGAGGTGCAGAAAGAGGCAAGTGAGGTGCAGAAAGAGGCAAGAGAAGTACAGATAGAAGCAAGAGACGTGCAGAAAGAGGCAAGAGAAGTGCAGAAAGAGACAAGAGAGGTGCAGAAAGAGGCAAGAGAAGTGCAGAAAGAAGCAAGAGCAGTACAGAAAGAGGATAGAGAGGTGCAGAAAGAAGAGTGTGAGGTGCAGAAAGAGGAAAGAGAGGTGCAGAAAGAAGAGAGTGGGGTGCAGAAAGAGGCATGAGAAGTGCAGAAAGATGCAAGTGAGGTGCAGAAAGAGGCAAGAGAAGTACAGAAAGAAGCAAGCAATGTGCAGAAAGAGGCACGAGAAGTGCAGAAAGAGACAAGAGAGGTGCAGAAAGAGGCAAGAGAAGTGCAGAAAGAAGCAAGAGCAGTACAGAAAGAGGATACAGAGGTGCACAAAGAAGAGAGTGAGGTGCAGAAAGAGGCAAGAGGAGTGCAAAAAGAGGTAACAGAAGTGCAGAAAGAGGCACATGAGGTGCAGAAAAAGGCAAGAGAGGTACAGAAAGAGAAGTGTAGAAAGAGGCAAGAGAAGTGCAGAAAGAGACAAGAGAGGTGCAGAAAGAAGAGAGTGAGGTACAAAAAGAGGCTAGAGAGGTGCAGAAAGAGGCAAGAGAGGTGCAGAAATAAGAGAGTGAGGTGCATAAAGAAGCAAGAGAGGTGCAGAAAGAAGAGAGTGAGGTGCAGAAAATGGCATGAGAAGTCCAGAAAGTGGCAGTGAGGTGCAGAAAGAGGCAAGATAAGTGGGGAAAGAAGAGAGGTGCAGAAAGAGGAGAGTGAGGTGCAGAAAGAGGCAAGAGAGGTACAGAAAGAGGAAAGAGAAGTGCAGAAAGAGGGAAGAGAGGTGCAGAAAGAGGCCAAAGAGAGGCAGAAAGAGGCAAGAGATGTACAGAAAGAAGAGAGTGAGGTGCAGAAAGATGCTAGAGAAGTGCAGAAAGATGCAAGAGAAGTACAGAAAGATGCAAGAGACGTGCAGAAAGAGGCAAGAGAAGTGCAGAAAGAAGCAAGAGCAGTGTAGAAAGAGGAAAGAGAGGTGCATAAAGAAGAGAGTGAGGTGCAGACAGAGGCAAGAGAAGTGCAGAAAGAGGTAAGATAAGTACAGAAAGAGGCACGTGAGGTGCAGAAAGAGGCAAGAGAGGTACAGAAAGAGAAGTGTAGAAAGAGGCAAGAGACGTACAGAAAGAGGCAAGAGAGGTGCAGAAAGAAGAGAGTGAGGTGCAGAAAGATGCTAGAGAGGTTTAGAAAGAGGCAAGAGAGGTGCAGAAATAAGAGAGTTTGGTGCAGAAAGAGGCAAGAGAGGTGCAGAAAGAAGAGTGAGGTGCAGAAAGAGGCAAGAGAAGTGCATAAAGAGTAAAGAGAGGTGCAGAAAGAGGAGAGTGAGGTGCCGAAAGAGGCAAGAGAGGTACAGAAAGAGGCAAGAGAAGTGCAGAAAGAGGGAAGAGAGGTGCAGAAAGAGGCAAAAGAGAGGCAGAAAGAGGCAAGAGATGTACAGAAAGAAGAGAGTCAGGTGCAGAAAGATGCGAGAGAAGGGCAGAAAGATGCAAGAGAAGTACAGAAAGAAGCAAGAAACATGCAGAAAGAGGCAAGAGAAGTGCAGAAAGAGACGAGAGGTGCCGAAAGAGTCAAGAGAAGTGCAGAAAGAAGAAAGAGCAGTGCAGAAAGAGGAAAGAGAGGTGCATAAAGAAGAGAGTGAGGTTCAGACAGAGGCAAGAGAAGTGCAGAAAGAGGTAAGAGAAGTGCAGAAAGAGACAAGAGAGGTGCAGAAAGAGGCAAGAGAAGTGCAGAAAGAAGCAAAAGCAGTACAGAAAGAGGATACAGAGGTGCACAAAGAAGAGAGTGAGGTGCAGAAAGAGGCAAGAGGAGTGCAAAAAGAGGTAACAGAAGTGCAGAAAGAGGCACATGAGGTGCAGAAAAAGGCAAGAGAGGTACAGAAAGAGAAGTGTAGAAAGAGGCAAGAGAAGTGCAGAAAGAGACAAGAGAGGTGCAGAAAGAAGAGAGTGAGGTACAAAAAGAGGCTAGAGAGGTGCAGAAAGAGGCAAGAGAGGTGCAGAAATAAGAGAGTGAGGTGCATAAAGAAGCAAGAGAGGTGCAGAAAGAAGAGAGTGAGGTGCAGAAAATGGCATGAGAAGTCCAGAAAGTGGCAGTGAGGTGCAGAAAGAGGCAAGATAAGTGGGGAAAGAAGAGAGGTGCAGAAAGAGGAGAGTGAGGTGCAGAAAGAGGCAAGAGAGGTACAGAAAGAGGAAAGAGAAGTGCAGAAAGAGGGAAGAGAGGTGCAGAAAGAGGCCAAAGAGAGGCAGAAAGAGGCAAGAGATGTACAGAAAGAAGAGAGTGAGGTGCAGAAAGATGCTAGAGAAGTGCAGAAAGATGCAAGAGAAGTACAGAAAGATGCAAGAGATGTGCAGAAAGAGTCAAGAGAAGTGCAGAAAGAAGCAAGAGCAGTGTAGAAAGAGGAAAGAGAGGTGCATAAAGAAGAGAGTGAGGTGCAGACAGAGGCAAGAGAAGTGCAGAAAGAGGTAAGATAAGTACAGAAAGAGGCACGTGAGGTGCAGAAAGAGGCAAGAGAGGTACAGAAAGAGAAGTGTAGAAAGAGGCAAGAGACATGCAGAAAGAGGCAAGAGAGGTGCAGAAAGAAGAGAGTGAGGAGCAAAAAGAGGCTAGAGAGGTGCAGAAAGAGGCAAGAGAGGTGCAGAAATAGGAGTACGGTGCAGAAAGAGGCAAGAGAGGTACAGAAAGAAGAGAGTGAGGTGCAGAAAGAGGCAAGAGAAGTACAGAAAGAAGCAAGCAATGTGCAGAAAGAGGCACGAGAAGTGCAGAAAGAGACAAGAGAGGTGCAGAAAGAGGCAAGAGAAGTCCAGAAAGAAGCAAGAGCAGTACAGAAAGAGGATACAGAGGTGCACAAAGAAGAGAGTGAGGTGCAGAAAGAGGCAAGAGGAGTGCAAAAGAGGTAACAGAAGTGCAGAAAGAGGCACATGAGGTGCAGAAAGAGGCAAGAGAGGTACAGAAAGAGAAGTGTAGAAAGAGGCAAGAGAAGTGCAGAAAGAGACAAGAGAGGTGCAGAAAGAAGAGAGTGAGGTACAAAAAGAGGCTAGAGAGGTGCAGAAAGAGGCAAGAGAGGTGCAGAAATAAGAGAGTGAGGTGTATAAAGAAGCAAGAGAGGTGCAGAAAGACGAGAGTGAGGTGTAGAAAATGGCATGAGAAGTCCAGAAAGTGGTAGTGAGGTGCAGAAAGAGGCAAGATAAGTGGAGAAAGAAGAGAGGTGCAGAAAGAGGAGAGTGAGGTGCCGAAAGAGGCAAGAGAGGTACAGAAAGAGGCAAGAGAAGTGCAGAAAGAGGGAAGAGAGGTGCAGAAAGAGGCCAAAGAGAGGCAGAAAGAGGCAAGAGATGTACAGAAAGAAGAGAGTGAGGTGCAGAAAGATGCTAGAGAAGTGCAGAAAGATGCAAGAGAAGTACAGAAAGAAGCAAGAGACGTGCAGAAAGAGGAAATAGAAGTACAGAAAGAGGCATGTGAGGTGCAGAAAGAGGCAAGAGAGGTACAGAAAGAGAAGTGTAGAAAGAGGCAAGAGACGTGCAGAAAGAGGCAAGAGAGGTGCAGAAAGAAGAGAGTGAGGTGCAGAAAGATGCTAGAGAGGTGCAGAAAGAGGCAAGAGAGGTGCAGAAATAAGAGAGTAGGGTGCAGAAAGAGGCAAGAGAGGTGCAGAAAGAAGAGTGAGGTGCAAGAGAAGTACAGAAAGAAGCAAGAAACATGCAGAAAGAGGCAAGAGAAGTGCAGAAAGAGACGAGAGGTGCAGAAAGAGGCAAGAGAAGTGCACAAAGAAGAAAGAGCAGTGCAGAAAGAAGAGAGTGAGGTACAGACAGAGGCAAGAGAAGTGCAGAAAGAGGTAAGAGAAGTGCAGAAAGAGGCACGTGAGGTGCAGAAAGAGGCAAGAGAGGTACAGAAAGAGAAGTGTAGAAAGAGGCAAGAGACATGCAGAAAGAGGCAAGAGAGGTGCAGAAAGAAGAGAGTGAGGAGCAAAAAGAGGCTAGAGAGGTGCAGAAAGAGGCAAGAGAGGTGCAGAAATAAGAGTACGGTGCAGAAAGAGGCAAGAGAGGTGCAGAAAGAAGAGAGTGAGGTGCAGAAAGAGGCAAGAGAGGTGCAGAAAGAGATGTGTAGAAAGAGGCAAGAGAAGTGCAGAAAGAGGCAAGAGAGGTGCAGAAAGAAGAGAGTGAGGTGCAGAAAGATGCTAGAGAGGTGCAGAAAGAGGCAAGAGAACTGCAGAAAGAGACAAGAGAGATGCAGAAAGAGGCAAGAGAAGTGCAGAAAGAAGCAAGAACAGTACACAAAGAGAAAAGAGAGGTGCGTAAAGAAGAGAGTGAGGTGCAGAAAGAGGCAACAGAAGTGCAGAAAGAGGTAAGAGAAGTGCAGAAAGAGATGTGTAGAAAGAGGCAAGAGACGTGCAGAAAGAGGCAAGAGAGGTGCAGAAAGAAGAGAGTGAGGAGCAAAAAGAGGCTATAGAGGTGCAGAAAGAGGCAAGAGAGGTGCAGAAATAAGAGAGTAAGGTGCAGAAAGAGGCAAGAGAGGTGCAGAAAGAAGATAGTGAGGTGCAGAAAGAGGCAAGATAAGTGCAGAAAGCAATGTGTAGAAAGAGGCAAGAGAAGTGCAGAAAGAGGCAAGAGAGGTTCAGAAAGAAGAGAGTAAGGTGCATAAAGATGCTAGAGAGATGCAGAAAGAGGCAAGAGAAGTACAGAAAGAAGCATGAACAGTACACAAAGAGAAAAAAGAGGTGCAGAAAGAGCAAGAGTGAGGTGCAGAAAGAGGCAAGAGAAGTGCAGAAAGAGGTAAGAGAAGTGCAGAAAGAGATGTGTAGAAAGAGGCAAGAGAAGTGCAGAAAGAGGCAAGAGAGGTGCAGAAAGAAGAGAGTGAGGTGCATAAAGAGGCATGAGAAGTGCAGAAAGAGGCAATTGAGGTGCAGAAAGAGGCAAGTGAGGTGCGGGACGAGGCAGGAGAAGTACAGAAAGAAGCAAGAGACATGCAGAAAGAACCAAGAGAAGTGCAGAAAGAGACAACAGAGGTGCAGAAAGAGGCATGAGAAGTGCACAAAGAGACAAATGTGGTGCAGAATGAGGCAAGAGCGGTACAAGAAGATGCAATAGATGTGCAGAAAGAGGCAAGAGAGGTCCAGAAAGAGGCAAGAGAGATGCAGAAAGAAGCAAGTAAAGGTGCAGATAGAGGCAAGAGAGGTACAGAAAGAAGAGAGTGAGGTGCAGAAAGAGGCAAGAGAAGTGCAGACAGAAGCAAGTGAGGTGCAGAAAGAGGCAAGAGAGGTACAGAAAGAGGCAAGAGAAGTGCAGAAAGAGGCATGTGAGGTACAGAAAGAGGTAAGAGAGGTGCAGAAAGAGAAAAGAGATGTGCAAAAGAAGCAAGAGAGGTGCAGAAAGAAACAAGTGAGGTGGAGAAAGAGACAAGAGAGGTGCAGAAAGAGGCAAGAGAAGTGCAGAAAGAGACAAGTGAGATGCAGAAAGAGTCAAGAGAGGTACAGAAAGAGGCAAGAAAAGTGCAGAGAGGCAAGAGAAGTGCAGAAAGAGGCATGTGAGGTGCAGAAAGAGACAATAGAGATACAGAAAGAGAAGTGTAGAAAGAGGCAAGAGAAGTGCAGAAAGAGGCAATTAGAGGTGCAGAAAGAAGAGAGTAAGGTGCAGAAAGATGCTAGAGAGGTGCAGAAAGAGGCAAGAGAGGTACAGAAATAAGAGAGTGAGGTGCAGAAAGATGCAAGAGAGGTGCAGAAAGAAGAGAGTGAGGTGCAGAAAGAGGCATGAGAAGTGCAGATAGAGGCATGTGAAGTGCAGAAAGAGGCAAGAGAGGTACAGGAAGAGGTAAGAAAAGGTGTAGAAAGAGGCAAGAGAGATGCAGAAAGAAGAGAGTGAGGTGCAGAAAGATACTAGAGAGGTGCAGAAAGAGGCAAGAAAGGTACAGAAATAAGAGAGTGAGGTGCAGAAACAGGCAAGAGAGGTGCAGAAAGAAGAGAATGGGGTGCAGAAAGAGGCAAGAGAAGTGCAGAAAGAGGCAAGTGAGGTGCAGAAAGAGGCAGGAGAGCTGCAGAAAGAGGCAAGTGAAGCGCAGAAAGAGGCAACATAGGTACAGAAAGAGGCAAGAGAAGTGCAGAAAGAGGCAAGTAAGGTACAGAAAGAGGCAAGAGAGGTACAGAAAAAGGAAGGAGAAGTGCAGAAAGAAGAGAGTTAGATGCAGAAAGAGGAAATTGAGGTGACGAAAGAGGCAAGAGAGGTACAGAAAGAGACAAGAGAAGTGCAGAAAGAGGCAAGAGAGGTGCAGAAAGAGGAAAAAGAGATGAACAGAAAGAAGAGAGTGAGGTGCAGAAAGAGGCAAGAGAAGTGCAGAAAGAGGCAATTGAGGTGGAGAAAGAGGCAAGTGAGGTGTAGAAAGAGGCAAGTGAGGTGTAGAAAGAGGCAAGAGAGGTACAAAAAGAAGAGAGCTAGGTGCAGAAAGAGGCAAGTGAGGTGCCGAAAGAGGCAAGAGAGGTACAGAAAGAGGCAAGAGAAGTGCAGAAAGAGGTAAGAGAGGTGCAGAAAGAGGCAAGAGAGGTACAAAAAGAAGAGAGTGAGGTGCAGAAAGAGGCAAGAGAAGTGCAGAAAGAGGCAAGTGAGATGCAGAAAGAGGAAATAGAAGTACAGAAAGAGGCAAGAGAAGTGCAGAAAGAGTCAATAGAGGTACAGAAAGAGGCAAGTGAGGTGCAGAAAGAGGCAATAGAGGTACAGAAAGAGGCAGGAGAGGTGCAGAAAGAAGAGGGTGAGGTGCAGAAAGAGGCAAGAGAGGTGCAGAAAGAAGAGAATGAGGTGCAGAAAGAGGCAAGTGAGGTGCAGAAAGAAGAGAATGATGTGCAGAAAGAGGTAAGAGAAGTACAGAAAGAGGCAAGAGAGGTGCTGAAAGAGACAAAAGAGGTGCAGAAAGAGGCAAGAGAGGTACAGAAAGAGGCAAGAGAAGTGCATAAAGAATAGAGTTGGTTGCAGAAAGAGACAAGTGAGGTGCCGAAAGAGGCAAGAGAGGTACAGAAAGAGGTAAGGGAAGTGCAGAAAGAGGTAAGAGAGGTGCAGAAAGAGGCAAGAGGAGTGCAGAGAGAGGCAAGAGAGGTACAAAAAGAAGGGACTGAGGTGCAGAAAGAAGTAAGAGAAGTGCAGAAAGAGGCAAGAGAGGTGCAGAAAGAGGCAAGTAGAAGTGCAGAAAGATGTAAGAGAATGTTCAGTAAGAGTCAAGAGTTGTGCTGAAAGAGGCATGAGAGGTACAGAAAGAAGAGAGTGAGCTGCAGAAAGAGGAAAGAGAAGTGCAGAAAGAGGCAAGCTAGAGGTGCAGAAAGAGGAGGCAAGAGAGGTACAGAATGAGAAGAGAATGAGCTGCAGAAAGAAGCAAGAGAAGTCAGAAAGAGGCATGTGAGGTGCAGAAAGACGCAAGAGAGGTGCAGAAAGAAGCAAGAGAGGTACAGAAGAGACTAGAGAGGTGCAGAAAGAGGCAAGAGAAGTGCAGAAAGTGGCAAGAGAGGTGCAGAAAGATGCAGAGAGAGGTACAGAAAGAGGCAAGAGAGGTGCAGAAAGAAGCAGAGTAAGGTGCAGAAAGAGGCAAGAGAAGTGCAGATAGGAAGCAGAGAGAGCATGCAGAAAGAGGCAAGAGAGGTGCACAAGGAGGCAAGAAAGGTACAGAAAGAGGAAAATGAGCTGCAGAAAGAGGCAAGAGAGGTGCAGAAAGAGGCAAGAGAAGTGCAGAAAGAAGCAACAGAGTTGCAGAAAGAGGCAAGAGAAG
The DNA here is from genome assembly GCA_963921515.1 of Calotriton arnoldi. Classification (NCBI taxonomy): domain Eukaryota; kingdom Metazoa; phylum Chordata; class Amphibia; order Caudata; family Salamandridae; genus Calotriton; species Calotriton arnoldi. Next base: position 720,269 of record CAWUFW010010065.1, read on the forward strand.
TGCAGAAAGAGGCAAGAGAGGTGCAGAAAGTAGGCAAGAAAGGTGCAGAAAGAAGCAAGAGAGGTGCAGAAAGAGGGACAGATAGAGTAGAGGTGCAGAAAGAAGCAAGAGAGGTGCAGAAAGAAGCAACAGAAGTTGCAGAAAGAGGCAGGAGAAGTGCAGAAAGAGGCAATAGCAAGAGAAATGCAGAAAGAAGGAAGAAAGGTGCAGAAAGAAGGAAGAGAGGCACAGAAAGAAGCAAGAGAGGTGCAGAAAGAAGCAAGAGAGGTGCTGAAAGAAGCAAGTGAGGTGCAGAAAGAAGAGGGTGAGGTGCAGAAAGAGGCAAGTGAGGTGCAGAAAGAGGCAAGAGAAGTGCAGAAAGAGGCAAGAGAGATCGCAGAAAGAGGCAAGAGAAGTGCAGAAAGAGGCAAGAGAGGTGCAGAAAGAGGCAAGAGTAGGTACAGAAAGAAGTAAGAGAGGTGCAGAAAGAAGCAAGAGAGGTACAGAAAGAAGAGAGTGAGCTGCAGAAAGAGGAGGTGCAGAAAGAGGCAAGAGAGGTGCAGAAATAAGCAAGAGTGAGCTGCAGAAAGAGGCAAGAGAGGTGCAGAAAGATGCAAGAGAGACTGCAGAAAGAGGCAAGAGAAAGTGCAGAAAGAAGCAAGAGAAGTGCAGAAAGAGGCAAGAGAAGTACGGAAAGTAGCAAGAGAGGCACAGAAAGAGGCAAGAGAGGTACAGAAAGAGACAAGAGAAGTGCAGAAAGAGGCAAGAGAAGTGCAGAAAGAGACAATTGAGGTGGAGAACGATGCAAGTGAGGTGTAGAAAGAGGCAGGAGAAGTACAGAAAGAGGCAAGAGAAGTGCAGAAAGCAGAAAGTTAGTGTGAGAAGTTGGCCTGGTATATGCTGTTCACTAGTTAAAGTGGACACCTTGCACCAGTACAATTCGACTCTTATGGTAGGTAGGTTTAAGACAACCTTTACAGAAAGCTATCCTAGTGGTAGCTGTGGAGAGCAGCCTTCAGGCTAAGTCTTGGAGGAATGTAAAGCAGCTTGTTTTACCACACAATCTCTTGAATCACCAAATGAAAAGACACCACACAGATATATATATATCAAATATATATGTATGTATTACTAAACAACTCTCTACTAATCTCTTGTGATATTAGAAGTCAGGAACATATGCACAAATCAACGTTTCACAATAAATTGAGCACAAATATGGCTGGGGCCCTAGGGGCGTACCAGACCATATACTAAAAAAGAGACTTAAGAACAACGACTTGCAAAGGGACAAGGCCTAGGGCCTTCAGAAGTGCTGGGGCCTCACGAAACCACCCAAGGCAGGTAAGTAAAGGACCCACAGGGGACGCGTGCAGTGAGTGAACACAGGCGCGGATCGCCGTAGACTTCAATGGGGCAAGTCGCGGTTGGAAATTAAGAGTTTAAGGGCACTTCGGGAGTAGCTACAAGCAAGCCACTTACAGGGTAAGTAGTTCTAGGGCCAACACCCACAGGAGCACCGTAGTGCTGGAGTTACTTCACCCAGGGAAGCCGGGTGCATAGGTGTCCTTTGGTGTCGGGTCGCGGCGTCGTTTTCAATGGGAGCCAATGAAGACTTGCTGCTTGTGAAGCCAGAAGAAGTGTCCGGTGGAATCCAAGCCTGGATTCGGAAGGAGGAAGACCTGAAAGCAGAGGGGACAGTGTTCAAAGTCACTTGGCAGTGACCCGGGGCAAGGAAGATGAATGCCCACCGTCGTTGACAGATTCAGGTCGTTCACGGGTGTCTTGACTCTTCGGCCACGAGGTCCAGGAGGTGTCGAGGACAACCAGGAGCTGGATTCAGTGTGTCCCACAAAGTCTGCAGCTGACTGCGGTGTCAGCAACCCGATTGGAGCCAACAAGCCTTGGTAGCAGCAAGTCTTGTGGAAAAAACAAAAAGTCAATGGTGCAGACCAGCAAGGTCTGGGGGACTCACCCAGCAAGGGTAAGTCAGGGCAGGCCTGGAGCAACCAGGGGAGCCCTTTGGATTTGTAGAAAAGTCTTCAGGGGACCCACAAGCTGGCTGGCAAGGGATTGCAAAGATGCCTCGGGAGGATTCCTTCAACAGGGGCCCACGGTCACTCGGGACAGGGTAGGCCTCTGATCTTGGGAGGGATCTCTGCTAGAGGCTGGGAGCACATGTGCTCTAAAGCACAGATTCGTAGAATGTCGTGAAGGGGTTGCACTCGAAAATAGTGCACGTTACGCAGGGACTGCGGTTCCTCGTCACTCGGGGGGTCCACTTGCCTCAGCTTCACTGGGGACTCACGTTGGCCTTGGAGAAGTCAGGAAATCTTCTTCCTGGGCTGCAGGGACTTCGGGCTCCGGCGGGAGCGGCATAGTTTGCGACCGTCGTTGCAGTTTTTGGTGCCTGCCAAGCAGGGGAGTCACTCCTTGACTCCAAGGGAGATTCTTCAGTCTTCCAGAGGTAGTGGAACGTCGAAGGTCCGGGATTCTTCTTTAGAGCGTCATCCAGGGATATCTAGTTTGCAAGGTCAAGGGTTCCCTATCTTATACTAAAAGGAAGGGAGGGACTAGCTCTATGACCCCACCTATGGGAGGGTCAGGGGAGTAGGTGGCTACACCCACTTCCCTTTGTCCAGTTTTGCGCCAGAGCAGGGGCAGGTAGCCCCTGAGCTGGTTTGAACTGGTGTATGCACAGAGGAGCCTTCTGCTCCCCCAGTGCAGGACTTCAAAGCACTCTAGGAGTGCACCCACCCAGCCCCAATACACTAAACCCTGTCTGGGAGGTGGTCACACCTCCCTGTGACAGGATACCTATTGTTGGGCCTCCTCCACTGCGAGTTTCGGTCATCAGCAGGAGGGCAGCCCAGTGTCTGTGACTGGTGGCATCCATTTTGTGATGCCAGGGCTCTTCAGGATTCTACCGCGTTTCCACAGTAGGTACATGTCTATCCCTCTAGAAGGGTGGGATCATACTCCCACACCAGGTACTGGCGTGGGGGTATGATTCCAAAGTGTTTGACACCAAACACGACATGTTTTGATGCAGCCATTCCAAAGTTAGCATTAACCGCGAGGTTATAATGCACTTAAGAGTATATGGTTTGACCGCATTCACAAACAGCCCCAGAGAATGGACTCTGAGAGCTGCAGAGGGGCCCTGCTCAGGCAGAGGCACCCTCTCACATAGAAACTAAGCACCCTGCCCTCAGGATTGATAGGGCCTGCCTTAGGGGTGACTGATAGGTTTAAATGTGTGTGCAGGGGAGATATAGGGAACCTATATCTCAGTGAGGGGTGCTAGCACCTCCTCACCCAGGCTGCAGTAGCAGGCCTGTGGTGTCAGATTTAGTCTGCTTCCCAGGGGTGGCATAATACATGCTTCAGCCCCTGGTAGGCCTGTGAAGTACCTATGCCCTTGGTACCTAAGGTACCATATACTAGGGACTCATAAGGTACCACAGTATCCAATCACTAGTGCACCTAGAGTGCACTCCAAGTCGATTAGAGAGAACAGAGAGGCTGGGGCCCTGATTGGCAGGGTCCCAGCCAGACTATAGCCAGAAACCAGTGTAAACATCAGAAAAAAGTGGGGGCAACATAAGAGGCAGATCCTACTCTCCTACACAACCCCCCAAACGCAGGGACACTAAACTAACCTTGACCAGTTGAGTCTTCGTGCTCTAAGTGGAAATACCTTGAGAGTCCATCTGCATTGGCATGTTGGGTCCCAGGCCTATGTTCCACTGTATAGTCCATCCCCTGTAGGGAAATGGACCACCTTAAAAGTTTTGGGTTTTCACCTTTCATCTGTTTCAGTGATAGGAGGGGCTTGTGGTCAGTCTGAACTATGAAGTGAGTGCCAAACAAGTATGGCGTCAGCTTCTTCAGGGCCCACACAACAGCAAAGGCCTCCCTCTCTATAGCTGACCAACGTTTCTCTCTAGGGGTCAGCCTCCTGCTAATAAAAGCTACTGACTGGTCTTGACCTTCATCATTCAGTTGAGACAGTACAGCTCCCACACCCAGCTCAGAAGCATCTGTTTGGACAATGAACTTTTTGGTGTAGTCTGGACTCTGTAAGATAGGGGCAGTGCACATGGCCTGCTTTAGGTCTTCAAATGCCTTCTGACAGCTAGTTGTCCACTGAACCTTTTTGGCATTTTCTTTGAGGTCAGATCATTCAAGGGTGTCACTATAGATCCATATCCCTTCACAAACCTCCTATAGTACCCAGTCAGGCCTAAGAAGGCTCTCACCTGTGTCTGGGTGGTTGGAGCAACCCATTCCATTATGGTTTGGATTTTGCTCTGTAAAGGCTGAACCTGGCCTCCACCCACAAGGTGGCCCAGGTACACAACCTGACTCTGCCCTATCTGGCACTTAGTGGCCTTGATAGTGAGCCCTGCTTTCTGCAGAGCTTCCAAAACATTTCTGAGGTGGACCAGGTGATCCTGCCAGGAGGAACTAAAGACAGCAATATCATCTAGATAAGCTGAGCAATAAGTTTCCATCCCTGCCAGAACTTTGTTCACCAACCTCTGAAAAGTGGCAGGTGCATTTTTCAATCCAAAGGGCATCACCACAAAGTGGTAGTGCCCACCAGGGGTCGAAAATGCTGTTTTGGCTTTTGCATTATCAGCTAACCTGATCTGCCAGTAGCCAGCTGTTAGGTCAAATGTACTCAGATACTTGGCTGAGGCCAAAGTATCAATCAGCTCATCTGCCCTTGGTATGGGATAGGCATCAGTCCTGGTGACTGCATTGAGGCCTCTATAGTCTACACAAAACCTCATTTCTTTCTTACCACCCTGGGTATGAGGCTTGGGTACTAGGACTACTGGGCTAGCCCAAGGGCTATCTGAAGGCTCAATCACACCTAACTCCAACATTTTCTGGACTTCAGTCTTGATACAGTCCCTGACATGGTCAGGTTGCCTGTAGATTTTACTCTTGACAGGCAGACTGTCCCCAGTGTCCACCTCATGGGTGCACCAGGTAGTCTGACTAGGGGTCAGGCTAAACATATGTCTGTACTGCTGCAGAACTTTGCTGATGGTCAGTGAGTCTGCTTGCCAAAGCAACACCATCGACTGACCCATCATCAGGGTTCTGTGAGAGCAGGTCAGGGAGAGGGTGTAGGAAGGTGGAATCTGACTATATGGTTGCCCCCACTTTTTTTCCTGGTGTTTTGCTGGTTTATGACTTAGTTGGACTGGGACCCTGTCATTCAGGGCCCCAGTCTATCTGCTCTCTCTAAATGACATGGAGTGCACTCTAGGTGCACTAGTGATTGGATACTGTGGTGCCTTATGAGTCCCTAGTATATGGTACCTTAGGTACCAAGGGCATAGGTACTTCACAGGCCTACCAGGGGCTGCAGCATGTATTATGCCACCCCTGGGAAGCAGACTAAATCTGACACCACAGGCCTGCTACTGTCGCCTGGGTGAGGTGGTGCTAGCACCCCTCACTGAGATATAGGTTTCCTATATCTCTCCTGCACACACATATAAACCTATCAGTCACCCCTAAGGCAGGCCCTATCAATCCTGAGGGCAGGGTGCTTGGCTTCTATGTGAGGGGGTGCCTCTGCCTGAGCAGGGCCCCTCTGCAGCTCTCAGAGTCCATTCTCTGGGGCTGTTTGTGGATGCGGTTAAACCATATACTCTTAAGTGCATTATATCCTCGCGGTAAAATGCTAACTTTGGAATGGCTGCATCAAAACATGTCGTGTTTGGTGTCAAACATCTTGGAATACTACCCCCCACCAATCCTGGCGGCGGGGTAGCATTCCACCCTTCTAGAGGGATAAGACATGTACCTGCTGTGGAAACGCGGTAGAATCCTAAAGAGCCCTGGCATCACAAAATGGATGCCACCAGTCACAGACACTGGGCTGCCCTCCTGCTGATGACCGAAACTCACAGTGGAGGAAGCCCAACAATAGGCATCTTGTCACAGGGAGGTGTAACCACCTCCCAGACAGGGTTTAGTGTATTGGGGCTGGGTGGGTGCACTCTTAGAGTGCTTTGAAGTCCTGCACTGGGGGAGCAGAAGGCTCCTCTGTGCATATGCCAGTTCAAACCGGCTCAGGGGCTACCTGCCCCTGCTCTGGCACGAAACTGGACAAAGGGAAGTGGGTGTAGCCACCCTCCCTTGACCCTCCCATAGGTGGGGTCATAGAGCTAGTCCATCCCCTCTTTTAGTATAAGAAGGGGAACCCTTGAACTTGCTAGTTAGATAACCCCTGGACGACGCTCTACAGAAGAATCCTGGCCCTTCGACGTTCCACTACCTTTGGAAGACAGAAGAATCTCCCTGGAGTCAAGGAGTGACTCCCTGCTTGGCAGGCACCAAAAACGACAACAACGGTCGCAAACTACGCCGCTCCCGCCGGAGTCCGAAGTCCCTGCAGCCCAAAAGGTGGATTTCCTGACTTCTCCAAGGCCATCGTGAGTCCCCAGCGAAGCTGAGGCAAGTGGACCCCACGAGTGACGAAGAACCGCAACCCCTGGGTACCGTGCACTATTGTCAAGTGCAACCCCTTCACAACGTTCCACGAACTTGTGCTTTGGATCACGTGTGGTCCCGACCTCCAGCAGGAATCCCTCCGAAGATCAGAGGCCTAAACCGTCCCGAGTGACCGTGGGCCCCTGTTGAGTGATTCCGCCCGAGGTGTCTTCGCGATCCCTTGCCAGCCGGCTCGTGGGTCCCCAGAAGACTTCTTAAAGAAACCAAAGGGCTCCCTTGGTTGCTCCAGGCCTTCCCTGACTTACCCTCGCTGGGTGAGTCCCTCAGACCTTGCTGGTCTGTGCCATCGACTTTTCTTCATCTCCCCAAGACTTGCTGTTGCCAAGGCTTGTTGGCTCCAATCGAGTTGGCGACACTGCAGTAAGCTGCAGACTTTGTGGGATACACAGAATCCAGCTCCTGGTCATCGTCGACGCCTCCTGGACCTCGTGGCTGAAGAGTCAAAGCACCAGCAACCGACCTGAATCAACCGACGACGGTGGGCATCCATCTTCCTTGCCCCGAGTCACTGCCAAGTGACTTTGAACACTGTCCCCTCTGCTTTCAGGTCATCCTTCTTCAGAATCCAGGCTTGGATTCCACCGGACACTTCTTCAGCTCCCGCAAGCAGCAAGTCTTCTTTGTTCGCCATTGAAAACGACGCCGCGACCCGACACCAAAGGACACCTATGCACCCGGCTTCCCTGGGTGAGGTAACTCCAGCACTACGGTGCTCCTGTGGGTGTGGGCCCTAGAACTACTTACCCTGTAAGTGACTTGCTTGTAGGTTCTCCCGAAGTATCCTAGAACTCTTAATTTCCAACCGCGACTTGCCCCATTGAAGTCAACGAGCGATCCGCGCCTGTGTATCCACACTGCACGCGTCCCCGTGGGTCCTTTACTTACCTGCCTTGGGTGGTTTCGTGAGGCCCCAGCACTTCTGGAAGGCCCTAGGCCTTGTCTCCCTGCAAGTCGTTGTTGCTAAGTCCCTTTTTAGTATATGGTCTGGTACGCCCTAGGGCCCCAGCCATATTTTGTGCTTAACTTATTGAGAAACGTTGATTTGTGCATATGTTTGTCTTCTAATCTCATAAAGAGATTAGTAGAGAGTTATTTAGAAATAAATACATATATATTTGATATATATACCTGTGTGGTGTCTTTTCATTTGGTGATTCAAGAGATTATATGGTAAAACAAGCTGCTTTACATTCCTTCAAGACTTAGCCTGAAGGCTGCTCTCCACAGCTACCACTAGGATAGCTTTCTTAAAAGGTTGTCTTAAACCTATCTACCATAAGAGTCGATTTGCCCTGGTGCAAGGTGTCCACTTTAATTAGTGAACAGCATATACCAGGGCAACCTCTCACATTGGTGGGCAGCGTGTGGGATTCCAGCTTGCCATTGTTTTACCAGAAAATCTCTATTTGAATTACTAACTGAAAACCATTATAGGTACTCAAGGTACATATAAAGTCAAGCTTAGTATCAATAAGTTCTACTGAACTTAGAGCTGTGTGCCAGGGATAGCACACCCTTTCCACAGCTCAAGCTAGGATCAGTAGGCCACAAACTAGTGTAGGTAGTACAACACTGCACAACACTAGAATGTCCTTAAAGGGTGGACCCAGTGGATCCACTCAGCCTCAGTATAAGGACATGGCTTTCTCTGACTTGAGAGCCATGTGTGTTGAAAGACACCTGAAGCTAGGACAGAGTCCCTCAACACTACACCTGATAGATCTGCTGACAGCAGATGACCTTA